>JAPDPM010000007.1:32337500-33587500 GCA_032173925.1 Heritiera fomes
CCAAACCCTTCAACTTATTCCTTGCTTGTCCACCTAGATTGCTTCTCGCACCTTGGCAAGTGTTTTCCTAAGCGAGTCCTACTACGGAGGCTAGGCTGTGGCGTTGGTTATGCAATCACCACATGTCACTCAATCACCAAAAGTGTCTGCTGCAATGGTTTTATGCTTGCTACATGACACTGCATTTGTCAGTATTGCTTCACGTCTTGTGTGCGGGATGTTGGGCTCACGGGAGCCGTTCGCTTGCCTAGAATGCCTGTTGTGTGACTTTTTCTTGCCCGCATGGCTGTTGCATAGGACTAATCGTTTTATCGCAATATAACTTGTTGAATGTGCTCACCATTACCTTTTACCTACTGGGCAAGCATGCAGCTTGGGATTAGTACTCGTGTATTTGCACTTCCGCCTTGCATACGGTGGATTGACCTATTGTGGTCAAAGCCTTTTTGTTGAAGTGGTGCTTGCCGTACGTTAGCTGTTTTTTTGATCTTTTACTCTACAGGCCATGTTTGCCCTCGTCTTTTTACTGCCCAAGACTGTCGTGTATGTGCAGTGCTCACCATCGTGGCTTATTCTTTGGCCAAAACTTGTGTCGCATTTAATTGTGCTTGCCTGTACCTTTCGAGCAACAAATTGTTCTGTCGCATGACGTCTTGCATGCAATCGACTATTCAAAAGAGTGGCATCTTTGTGAGATCTTTAATAGTGGTCCCCCTTTCTCGCCATCTTGGCTGATGGTATATCGATTTCTGAATGACTTTGATTTTGCTTAATCTTTCAAATGAATCCTACGTGCTATTATTGGGCAATCCCTTGTTTCTGTCAACTTGCAACTTGCAAGTTGGATTCCAATTGCCAATTAAAAATTCTAAGAAAAGTATGACAACGGCTGTCGCATGCGTGAGCCACCTCTCGCCGTGAAATAGATTGCTCTAACAATTTGAAATTCCATACTTTGCCAAGCTTCTCTGAAAGACTTGCAGCCGACCGTGAAGAGGGAGAAACAGAAGCCAGGGCTAATTCCAACTCATGCTATAAGGCATCTCGACTTCTCAAGTATTTCTTCAATGGCTTCATCACTTAATTGTGTTCGGCTGCTCAGCAAAATCATGTAAATTTAATGGCAATTTACATGGAATAAAACTCCAAGTGTTGTGAAATGGTTGGCTTAAGAAATTTGGAGCAAGCTTCCAGAATAAGTGAAACGTAGGTAAGGCTTAAGAAAGTCAATCATCTCGTCAGTACCCTCACATGCACATTCAATGCAAATCTCTACAATAATTTTGGAAGCCTTCATAAGTTATTCAAAACAACACCATTAATAATAGGTCCCTTAACACCTTTTTACTTTCTTAAATAAACAAAAAAAAAACTTTGGTCCCACTCCAAAAGTGACCGTAAGCCATCATCAACTCAAATGAGGCCCCTCAAAAAATAGAAATTTGCTGATGATTCTTCGTCACTCTCTCGCCTAGGGAGACGTAGCGTACGGGAGCTGTCGTGCATGGGAGGCTTCCTCTCACGCAAGATCCACACCTCTCGCCCAAGCCTGTCGGCGCGAAGCCACCCCTCTCGCCTAAGGAGACGTAGCGTACTGAAGCTGTTGCGGGCGGGAGGCTTCCTCGCCAACACGTATCGCACGTGAGATCCACACCTCTCGCCCAAGCATGTTGGCGCTGAAGCAACCCCCTCTTTCCCAAAGAGATGTAGCGTGCTGGAGCTGTCGCGGGCGGGAGGCTTCCTCGCCAGCACCTATCGCACGCGAGATCCGCACCTATCGCACGCGAGATCCACACCTCTCGCCCCAAGCCTGTCGGCGCTGAAGTAACCCCCTCTTGCCCAAGGAGATGTTGCGTACGGGAGCTGTTCGTGGGCGGGAGGCTTCCTCGCCAACACCTATCACACGCGAGATCCACACCTCTCGCCCAAGGTTGTCGCCCATTCCTTGTGTTCAGTCACCAGAATGTCGCCAGTAGTATGTACTCTATCGCCAAGGAGGTCTTTTGGGCGGCAGGCATGTCTGTCGCTAATTGCATGCACTCTAACGCTATAGTAAATTTTTTTTGATGCGACAGACTCTTGTTTGAGCGTGAAACCTCGCACGTGACAGGCTATTCTGTCATGTATATATATTTTTCATTATTTCTTAGCGACAGACTCTTTTATGTGAGCGTAGAACCTTGTGCTAGCAGTCTCCCGCGGGTCTCAGGTCTTTCGCAGCTTATCGTAGACTTTTATACTTGGCTTTTTTGTTTGATTCCCACAAATGACGCCAATTGTTGTTGCCAAAAACAACAATAAAAGTTTGCTGACGTCAAATCCTCGATCTTCGCTTTAGTCTGTCTCCAACGAATCTGCGAAATAGGAAAAGTTAGAGGGTCGCAGGGCTTTTCCCTTGCGCGCGCACTCCGATGCTTAAGTCAGACAGGGTTTTTGCAGGCAAATAGAGTTTAGGGTTTAAGAATGATACCTGTGACCTATTTATAGGAGTTATTTTGCGCGTAATTACCTTTAAGCCTCACAGTTTAAATAATAACCCAGTGGATCATTTATGGGCATTTTGAGTCCTCTTTCTTCTTGGGCTCATATTATCATTTGGCTCAATTGTCTTCAGCTTGACTTATAGAAAAGCCCAGTAATCTTTAACCTAACCCACATCAAATATAAAATTAGATTGAATTCACACATGACGGGATTAGGCTTCAAAGTTTCAAAATTTCTTCTCCTCCTTAAGTCAAATTTTCATAGGCAATTTACCAAAAAAAAATTTCATTAATGAAAAATTGACAATAGCGTAAATTTTATCATTTAAACCAAAAAGAGATATATTAGTGAATAATTGTTTGATTACATGTACCGAATATTAATGATAATTTTCAAAATATGAAAACTTTTCATGACAATGGTAAAAACAAATCTCTATATTCAAAGTTTTCTTTTAGATTATTATTTTCTATATCGACTGTTGAGTTTCTAAGCTCCATAACCACAAGCAATATTAGATGGTTATCATATGTTTATTTAATAATTGATAATTTATTATTTTTAAATATATTTTAATGAATATAGGCTAACTTTTCAATTTCACTTATAAATTTTAAAATTCACTTTCATATAAGATAATTATCTTTCTTTGTTTGTACTTAATTTTTGCAATTATATTGTAATTATATGAATATTTTGTATGAAAAATTTTATATTTATATACTTGTGTATTTTAAAAGATAATTTTCAATCTATTTTATACATTTTTTAAATTTTCATAAATTAAGAAATACAAAATAGTAAATAATTAAAAAAATTAAAAAAAAATAGTATGTTTGAGGAAAAACACCATATTATTTTAAGAAATTTAATAATAAATAAATAAAAATTTCATAAAAAAATTAATTACCTTTTGACCCCTTTGAGTAACACTTCTGGCTATGCCATTGGTTTTTAAACTTATTTAATTCATTTTACGATAAATCAGACAAATTTTACAGTTAGTTGTCATATTTTTATACTTATTCTAACATTATTACGCTTATTTTCATTTAGTTTACTAAAAACGTTATAAATTTTTTGATTACTTATCATTTTTTATACTTGTTCTAGTGTTTTTGTGCTTATTCTTATTCATTTCACAATAAATTTCATAAAAATTATGATTATTTTATAATATTTTTATGTTTATTTTAACATTTTTATGCTTATTCTCATTCATTTTAGGATAATTATAATTAATTTTACGATTAATTTCTTTAGTTTTAAAAGATTTTGTTTATTTAGATGAACAATTGAATGTCCTACACCGCCCATGTGATAAATTTGAACATATTACTATTTGAAAGTTGTAACTTGTATGATGAATCTCACATCTCACTACAAGAAAAATGATCTTTAGCAACCAAAATTTGCAACGACTAACATAATTGTTACAAAATTTCATGACATTTGCAACGATTTTTCATAGTCATTGCTTAATTAATTTTTTTATATTTTATGCAACGACACTTATTGTTGTTGTGAATTCTTATCAAATTGACAACAATAAAAAAAAGTCATTGCGATATCTTATTATGTTTGCAACGACTTTTAATTGTCGTTGCTTGTTTGATTTTTCTTTTATATTTTATGCAACGACACTTATTGTTGTTGCGAATTCTTATCAAATTGACAACAATAAAAAAAGTCGTTGCGATATCTTTTTATATTTACAACGACTTTTAATAGTCATTGATTATTTGATTTTTTTATATTATACACAACGACACTAAAGTTGTTATGATATTTATATCACATTCGTAACGACAAAAAAAATATGTTTCAAAATCTTATGAAATTAGCAATAATTTTTCATAGTCATTATTAAATTATTGTAATTTAATTTTTTATATAATTATCATAATTTGTAAAAAATAAATATAAGAAATATAAAATAATAAAAATTACAAGAATTAAATTATATAAGTCAGTTTTCTAATTTGTCTAGATTAAAACTTGTAGATATTTTAGAATATTACATTAATAAATACTACAACTAAATAAGACTTCTACTGATTTTAGGACTAATTCCTATAGAAATAACTCTACGATTAATCACAAAAAAACATAATTAGATTTTTTACTTAGAAAAAACGTTCTTGCAATATAAAGAAGCAGCTAATAAAGCAGAGCCGTTGGAGGACTCGCTAGTATATCAGCTGTAGGGGAATATCTGCAACCCGACAATCATAGCCAAAAGTGTGACAATCACGATTTTTCGAACTTAGTGAGTAAATCCATTTATTTATACTTATAATTTCATATGGAGTCTTTAAGAGTCATGAGAGTTTATTTAATTAAATGATAATTAAATTTTTTATCCTTTGAAATTTAATTGAATTAAAAAGGGAGGATCTAAATTAAGGATATATATATAAATATATATATATATATATATATATATATATATATACACACACACACACATTTATATATTAAACAAAAATATACAGATGTATATATATATATATATATGTGTGTGTGTGTGTGTGTGTGTGTGTGTGTGTGTGTGTGTGTGTGTGTGTGTGTGTGTGTGTAGATTAAAAGGATAAAAATATATATAATAAGTGGTTATATATATATATATTTATATATATATATATTTATATATATAGACACACACACATTTATATATTAAACAAAAATATACAGATGTATATATATATGTGTGTGTGTGTGTGTGTGTGTGTGTATAGATTAAAAGGATAAAAATATATATAATAAGTGGTTATATATATATATATATATATATATATATATATATATATATATGTAAATATAATGAATATATATAAAAATATATATAGATATAATGAGTAAACAAAAAGGGAAATATAATTATAAAATATATGTTTATATATATATTTTTGAAAGATATATATATATATATATATATATATATGTATCATTTAAAAATATATACCTAGTATAATATATAATAGATAAATATTTATATAAATAAATAAAATAAAATAAAATTTAAATAAAAAATAAAATAATGTCACTACATGATATGCCAAAACCCCACTACGTGAGCTGCTAAGGCAGATCACGTTTGCCTTTGTTCCCAAAATTCTAAAACAAAAATCATATTGCTAAATTTATTCATTTGCCGTTAATTATTTTCAGTTTTCCTTATACCTATTTCAGTTTTCTTTCCCCTATTTCCATTTATTTCCTTTCTTTCTTTTCCCTCTCATCTTCCTTTTTCATTTTCGGTGTTTCCCTATACTGTATAACACATATGGAGCTTGCTGATTTTTATTTCGTCTATTTCTTGCTGGGTTTATTGCTCTGTTGGCTTACTGATCCAGTGTGTTATTGTCCTAAATATTATTGATAAATGCTAAAAAGTGGTGTGGGTAAGTCTTTTAAAATTTTTTTCATTTCCTTATTTCAATTTTGTTTTTGAATTTTATGTTCATTATTTCAAGTTACTTATATCATGAAATTTTTTTTAATTGCAAGAGAACAAGATTACATTGAGAAATTTTTTTGTTTATTTATGAATTTTAATTGTTGTAATATATTTTAAGATAAATGTATTGTAAATGACTTAATAATGAATATATATTTAATTTATTAAGGCTAATTTTCTTTTTTTTAAATGTAATTATTTTTAGCAGCAACTATAATCGTTGTGAAAAAAATTAGAAACGACAAAATTACTATTTTATAATTATTTTTTATCAACGACTATAGTCGTTATAAAAACTATTAGAAACGATAAAATTGTGATTTTATAATTAAATTTAGCAACGATTATAGTCGTTTCAAAATTAATTATTGTAGCGACTTAAAATTGTTGCAAAAGAGGATTTACAACCAAATATATTTCATTGCAATAACTTAAAGAAAACGACATAGTCGTTTCAAAATTAACTATTATAGCGACTTAAAATTGTTGCAAAAGAAGATTTGCAACCAAATATATTCCGCTGCAATAACTTAAAGAAAACGACTTTAAGTCGTTACTAAAATACTATTTAATTAATAACAAGAAAAAATTGTTGCAATAAATACATTTGGTAACGACAAAAAAGTCGTTGCATGTACTTTTAACAACATGACTTTTTTCAACGACCTTGCAACGACTAAAAATTGTTGCGAAAAAAGTTTAGCAACGACAAAATTGCATTTTGCAATGACAAAAAGTCGTTGCAAAACACCTATTTTCTAGTAGTGTCTGTATATGCGTGGACTAAATATTCAAATAGATTGCTATTTAAAAGTTTTATTCTACCTGTTGAACAACTTTAGTTGACAAATTAGCATTTTTCTCTCGACATGTTGAAAAGCTCTGTTTCTCTCGATTCCACATAAGAGGAAAATCTCAAGAAACGAAATGTAAAGCGTACAAAAAATGGTGAATTTAAAGCAAATGATTAAGAAATGCATAATAATCAACCACTTCCTTGTGCCTCCTATAAGGATTCTCTGACAGAGAGAAATGAATGGTCTGACTTTTCCTTTGAGAATTGTCTTAGCTATTTTGATGAAGATTCTGATCAAGAACCTGATTCTATGGATGACATTCCTACAATCTTACTCTCAAAAGAGAAGAAGAAAAGGATCCGCAAGCCATGGACGAATACCATTATTATTAAAACATTCGAAAAAACGATGGGATACAATTTTCTTTATCCTAGGGTGGTTGCTCAATGGAGACCACATGGAAACATTCAATGTATTGATTTGGGATAGGATTACTTCATGTTTAGTTTCCAAGTTCATGGAAACATTCAATGTATTGATTTGGGATAGGATTACTTCATGTTTAGTTTCCAAGTTCAAGAAGACTTTCAGAAAGTCTTATAAGGTGGTCCTTGGTTTGTGGGTTCACATTACCTGACTATGCAGTTGTGGGAGCTCAAATTTGTGGCTTACTCCTCTAGAGCTTTCACCACCACAGCTGTCTCAGCCAGACTCTGAGGATTATCTTTGGAGTACTTTGATAAAGAAATACTTCAAAGAATAGGTAATCAAATTGGCACTCTGTTAAAGATTGACACCTATACGGAATAAAACTCTAGAGGCTGCTTTGCAAGAATTTGTGTTCAAATAGATTTGGATAAACAATTAATGCCCAAGATACATATCGAAAAATTAATTCAACCAATACTCTATGAAAGAGTTAATCTATGTTTCAAATGCGGATTGATTGGCCATTGTAAAGAGAGTTGCTTGCTCGACAAAGAACCGATGGAGGAAAGCAATATGGTTTCAAAGGAACCAACCGAGACTAGTTCTGGCAACAAGATCACGATAGAGGAGGAATCCTACGAGCCGTGGATGCTAGTTGGCAGGTGTAAACCAAGGTCGAACAACGATTAAAAGAAGGAGAAAGATGAATAGCAACCTAACCCGAACCAAAATGGTAAGGACAAAGGCAAGCAAGTGGTTTCGGAGCCTAATGCTAGAGGGCTGCAACAGACACAGCATATTGAAGTTACTGCAAGGTCACTCAAAGTGACAAGTGAAAGACCACACAATGAGGCCACTGAAACTAGCATGGGAAATTATAAATTCACGTTTTATCAAAGCATGAAAAGCCGTGTAACTAAAGATAAGAAGGAACCAAATGGAAATGAAAATCCATTTTGTTTCTCAAGCCAGCCGCAAGCCTAGAAAAATCACAAAAACAATCCAAACCTAAATCATTAAAGAAGAAATCTTCAGTCGATCAAGATGACAAGTTCTCAGGGAGATTTTCAGGATTTGGAAATGATGTTCTTGGTTTTAGAGGACAAGGTAATTAGCATGAAAAGAGCAATGGAAGTTTTATTCGGGGTGGATCCTCAGGAATCAAATTAGAAGGAAGAAGAGATAATGCCTGCATGGAATAACCTAGTCTTCAACATAGATGTCCCGAATCTGCATGAACATCTCCAACTGCTGAACGAGAACAAACAAAGCCAACCTTTGAGGGAAATGGTAATGCTTCCGATGGTGAGACAAAACTCATTGTTTCAGGTGTATCTAGACATGGTGAGGATATTAAAGTATCAGAAGAAGGACAACAAAGCATTCCTATACACATCGAGGCTAATGATAAACCCAGTAACATTAGTGGTCAAGTATCATCAATCGAGCAACGAAAACGAGAAGAAGCTATCAGTGATGTTCCTACCACAGCATCACCATACTCCAAAGTTGATATGCAAGACCCAAACTGGAGAGGTCAGGATCATGTCAGAGTTGGCTAATTGGCCTTTGAACCTTTCCTCTCTTGAATCCTTTCTCAAGCGATGTCTTTATTGGAATAATAGAGAGGCACGTAACCCCAACTTCAAAAGTGTTGTCACGGATCCTATTCTCATCAACAACCCAAGTGTGCTTGTTATCACCAAAACAAGGATTTCAAGTGAGAGAGTTGAGATTATTTGCAACTCGTTGGGTTTCATAGACTCCTTTAGGGTGGACACAGATGGATTTGCAAGTGAAATTTGGCTTATTTGGCGTAAACTTGAGGTCAAAGTTGATATTTTGCATGCAACCTCTCAAGTCATTCATGCATCTATTCAAGTAACTTCTCCCTTTATTTCTTTTTCGTCTTTTGCTACTACTTCCTTTACTTAGAGTCTTTCAGCTGTGTATGCTAGATCCAAAGTAAAACTTAGATGCAAACTTTGGGAAGATCTTGTTGAGTTTTCCAATTCTCATAATCTCCCATAGGCTATGATAGGAGATTTTAATGATCTCCTTGATAATTCCAAAAAATTTGGCGGTCGACAAATTTGCCAAACTTTTCAACGATTGTATGAAGAATTGCGAAATGTTGATTTAGTATTTGTTGGTAGCCAATTTACTTGGACCAACAAAACCATCATAGGCAAATGATTAGAGAAAGACTTGACAAGGCATGGGCTAATGGTGAATGGCGTCTAGGTTTTCCTAATGCGGTTCTCTTCCACCAAATTTACTTCAATCAGTCTCATTCTTTTGGACATTAATCGGCCATTTAGACTAGAAACAATTTGGTTTTCACATTTGGAGTTCAATAATGTGGTGTCAGAATCTTGGAATCAAGCAGATAATCAACTTTTAGATGCTATCCCTCTCATTAAAGATAACATCAACATATGGAATAAAGCCACTTTTGGAAACATTTTTCTATAGAAGAAACAACTTAGAGCGAGGTTGGCAGGAATTCAAAAGGCGTTTTTTATAACACCAAATGATTGGCTCGTGAGGTTAGAAGATGAACTAGAGTCTAATTATATGAATATTTTAAGACTAAAGGAAGAATATTAGGCTCTTAAGTTTAGGATGTATTGGATTTCGGATGGAGAACGCAACACTAGGTTTTACCATCTTAGCACCATCCATCATAGATATAATAAGATCTTTCAACTTAAAGATTCCATGTGTAACTGGCTTACTGAAGCCTCAGATATCAAGACTTTTATCACGGAGCACTTCTCTTGTATTTTCTCTACATCTTTTGAGAAATGTTTTATTTCATCTTAGATATTGAGTAGGTATTTTAATCCATTGTTGGATAAAGAGGAAAATAGTTTGAGTTTTCCTGTCTCATTTAAGAAGGTCAAGAATGAGGTCCATGAAGCCGTTCAAAGCCCCGAAACTTGATAGCCTCCACCCGGTCTTCTACCAAAGAAGTTGGGATATTGTGGGATCATCAGCTTTCTTTTTGGTGGATCAAATCTATAAGAGTAAGAAAATCCCAGAAGTGATCAACGAATACTTTTTGTGTCTCATTCCCAAGGCTCAAAATCCTGATACTATTAACCAATTTCGTCCAATTGGTCTTTGTAATACAATCTACAAAGTAGTTACCAAGGTTATAGTCAATAGAATAAGACCAATTCTTTCCCGAATCATTCACCCGCTCAAAATAAGCTTTGTTGTGGGAAAAAGAGCTCAAGACAATGTTATCATTGTGGAAGAGATTGTCCACTCTTTAAAGAAGAAAAAGGGTAAACAAGGAGCCTTTCTAGCAAAAATTGATCTAGAAAAGGCTTATGATAGGTTAGAATGGAATTTTATTCAAGCAGTCTTAATATTTTTCTAGTTTCCTAACAATTGGATTGATCTTATAATGTCATGTATCTCTTCATCTGTCATGACTATTCAAGTTAATGGGAAGCAAAGTGGTAAAGTTATTATGACTCGAGGAATTCGACAAAGAAACCCTCTATCATCTAACATCTTTATTCTTTGCATAAAGTATCTATCTTTAAAAATTCTTGAACCATGAGAAGATAAACAATAGGAACCATTTCAAGTTTGTCGCTATGGTCCGAAATTCTCCCATTTGTTCTTTGCTAACAATCTTATTCTTATGGGAAAAGCCACTCCTAATACTTGCCAATCAATAACAAGTGCTATGGAGGATTTCTATGCTAAGTCAAGGCAAAAAGTCAACACGTCGAATATATTTGTTTCTTCTCCAACAATTTGAAGGAGTCTGATAAAGATTCCCTTAATAATCTTTTGAGAATTAGTCATGCACATGAAATTGGCAATTACCTTGGCTTTCCTATTACTAAGAAAAGAAATAATTCCAGCTTCAAATTCATTATTAACTAAATCAATTGCAAGTTATCTGGTTGGAAAGCTAAGACCGTCTCTTTGGTTGGAAGATCGGTTCTTATTAAATTAGTTCTCAATGCAATTCCTAGCTACTACATGCAAGGAGCTTCCCTTCCAAGGAGCACTTGTAAAGAAATTAATAGTATCACACGCAATTTTCTGTAGGGCTCAACTAAGAATCGTAGGAAGATGCACATGGTTAATTGGGAAACTATGACGTTACCCAAAAATGAAGGAGGGCTCAGGATCAAAGACCTGCATAATCTCCGTGAAGCTAACATGGCAAAGCTTGGATGGAGCTTCCTTATGGAATCAGATAGCATTTGGGTCAAAGTTCAAAAAGCCAAATATTCTAAAGATAATACCTTTAATAAAAGAGCTAGCTCCCCAATTTGGAATGGTATGAGAAAAGCTTTGAAGTTCTAGAGAAAGGTCTCTGCTGTGTGGTGAAGTTGGGATCGTAAATGTTTTTTTGGAAGGATGATTAGTTTGGGCTCGAAGCCTTGAACAAGATTATCTTTGGCCCTTGGAGACCACAGGATGACTATCTTCTTGTTAAAGACATAATCCGAAACCAAGGTGAGTGGACTTTGATTCTCTTGGCGCTTTAATCCCAATGGAAGTAATCAAGAAGATCAAAACAATTCCACTCCAACTTAACAGTCAAGTCGAGGATTTTATTGCCTGGAAAGCGTTTTCTTCAAGTATTTTCTCAACAAGCTCTGCTTATATTTCTCAAAAAATGTTTAGAATCACAAAGGTGAGGAGTGGAAATTGATTTGGAAAAATTATATTCCTCTCAAAATCCAGTGGTTCATACAACAATGTCTTCATAAGATGATTGCCACAAAGTCTAAACCTGCCTCCAGAGGTTTAAATCTCACTCTCCTATTTACCCTAGATGTCTCAAGGAAGAAGAGACTTTCTACACTGTTTGAGAGATTGTGTTTTTGTCAAGGACTTTTGGCAACAAGTTCAGATTCCTTCCAATATAGTGACCTCCTTTCATGCTGACCTTAAGGAGTGGATTATTGACAATATCAAAACCTAGAGTACTATTGATGATGTGAATATTACTTGGAAAATTCTTTTCTCTTTTGCTCTTTGGTTGATTTGGACATGAAGAAATAAATTTATTTTCGACAACAATAAAGAATATGTTGTGTCCCTTTTCAACAAAGTGATCAAAAACTCCAAGGAACATTAGGTGATCATGAATCTGGCCCCTAAGAGGATGACCTCTCAAGAAATTAATGTGTCTTGGAAGACCCTATCGATGGGTTTCTACAAACTTAACACTGATGGCTCGGCTGCCAGTAACCCAGGATGAGTTGGAGTCATACGACACTCACTACTAGAAAATAGGTTTTTTGCAACGCTTAAAATCGTTGCGAAATGCGATTTTATTGTTGCTAAAGTTTATTTGCAATGACTAAAAATCGTTGCGTAAAGATCCGTTGCCAAAAGTATACGCAACAACTTTCATTATATAAAAAATCGTTGCAAAAAGTTATTTATTGCAACAACTTTTCTTGTTACTAATTAATTTTTGTTTTAGCATCGACTTAATATTTTTGTTTTAATTTGTTTTAGCATCGCAATATATTTGGTTGCAAATCTTCTTTGACAACAATTTTTTAATTGTTGCAATAGTTAGTTTTGCAACAACGGTAATCGTTGATAAAAATAAATACATAACCACAAATCTATCGTTGTTAATTTTTTTCACAACGATTATAGTCGTTACTAAAAATAATTACAAAACCATTTTTTGTCATTTCAAATTTTGTTTTATAGTGACTATTAATATTATAATTATTATATGCAAAATAAATAACATAAAAGAAAGTGCAAGAATAATTTCCAAATATTCCATACTTATATCTATTAAGATATAAGAAATAATATTCAAAATACAATTTGAAATATCAATTACATTCCATTAAAATACTTACAATATTCATGTAAAAAAAATCTATATTCTAAAAATTCTAAATTCATTGACATCACATACACCAAGATAAACATCCACAACTCCAAAAGAAAAGATGATTTGTGTTTGATTCCCTACAAAATGAGCAAACACAAGAGAAAAAATAAGTCAATTAATACTAGTAAAAAATAAATATAATGTAATACAAAAGTAATAAGTAAGTTTAATTCCCTAGAAAATGAATCAGTTTCAAATTCCTTAAGTCGAAATTGTATTTTTATTTTAAGTATGGAATTTGCTTCAACAAATGACTCCATCATTCACATGTAGTAATTCTAAATATTTTTAAATAAAAGAAAATAATGGCTAAACAAAATAACAAATTTTAATGCTGTCAAATGAATCATTTAAGGTAACATGAGGAGAATATGTTTATAGTTTATCAAGCTAACTAATCATACTTTGGATTCAAAATTCCAATCATCCAGAGCATGCAAAACTAATCAACATTTTAACAAACTACTAAACTACCAAGTAACCAAGTAACAAAAAGTTAACTTAAATTGTCCACCATTAATATCTCAGAAGGATATCTATTCACATACCTTGAGCTATGGTAGAGGCTATGCCTGGCAATCCACCACTTCCATTTTGAGCAAAGCAAGTTGAAGAACACACATGTTGAGTTGTGGCAAAAGATTAAAATAAAATAAACATGGAACCCAATCGAAGAACTATTAACTAAATCCAACTTTAAACCGACAACTCTCTTATTAAAACAAGAGATACGACTTAGTGAATCCATCAACAACAATAAATTCTTTCCTCTTATCAAATCCAATGCCAGGAGATTCAACACTCACATAATAGTATTAAAATCGACATAACAAAATTGATAGCAAATGCAGTTGTGGCTTATTCAAAAGTTTATAAGAACAATTTTGCACTTGTAGTAATATCATTTGCTTAGCATTAGCAATAATCATACAGGCACGCATAGAGGCACTATAATACAGGAAATAAAAAACTGAAAGAATGGGTTTTAGATGTAATACCAAGCGGCAGGAATTGCAGAGAGATATGTAGAAGCAGATTGGGTCTAGTCATCTGGGTAATCACAAAAACAAAGAAATTAGAATAAGAATTAAGAAATTAGAAAAAAAATTTATGACCCAACATTGAAAACATACAAATCTGAGATTAGGGCAGCAAATGTTGTCCTTGATTAGAGAGAATAGGAAAACTTCCAAGGAAGAAAATAGAGAGGTCGAGAGATGTGTCTAGATGAGCGGTGAGAGAAGAGATCCAGAAGTTGGCTGAGAGTGTGTGAGATAGGGGCAGATGAGGAGGAAGGCTAGAGGAAATGAGGTTGAGAGTGCGAAGGAGAAGGCAAAGAGGCTGCCTAAGTGCGTGAGAAGAGAGATCGAGAGGCGCTGACTATGATGTGAGGATTGTGGAAGATAGGTTTGAGTTTAGGAAATTAGGAATTAGGCATTTATACAAAACGCATTGTATGAATAAGAGAGTCTATGAGATGTAAGGGATAAAAAAATAAAAAACATATTTTCATGTCAATATGATATTGTTTAAGAGAAAATTTAGTTTAGGATTAATCTTGTTATATTCTCAAATTTTAAGTTTGAACTTATATTTTAAATTTCAAAATTTTACTAGTGAGATTGCCAATGAAATTTTGTAACAATTATTTGTATAAAATGTTAAGAAAAATTTTAATTTTACAATGATTGTAAAAGGTCGTTGCAAATTTGACAAAACTTCGAAATTATTTTTTTGTTGTTATGAATATGATATAAATATCTAATAATTTGTTTTGTTGTTGTTGTTGTTGTATAAAATATATAAAATTAGGCAACGACAATGAAAAGTAGTTACAAATTTGACAGGATTTCGAAACGACTTTTTTTGTCGCTTTGAATATAATATAGATATCGTAACAATTTGTTATATTGTTATACAAAATATTTAAAAAGTTTTATTAGGCAACAACTATGAAAAATCGTTGCAAACATCATAAGATATGGTAACGACTTTTTTTTATCGTTGTTAATTTGACAGGAATTTGTAGCAACAATAAATATCGTTGTGTAAAATATAAAAAAAATCAATTAAGTAACAACTATGGAAAGTTGTTGCAATATAAAAAGATTTTGCAACGACATTGTCAATCGTTGCAAATTTTGGTTGCTAAAAGCTCATTTTCTAGTAGTGACTCTAATGGCGGTTGGGTTTGTGGTTTTGCCAGATCCATTGGTCACAATATGAGCACTTGTGCCAAACTGTGGGGTTTTAGAGATGGACCTCAAATTGCTATTAACAGAGGATTTAGAAAAATCCTTGTAGAGTTTGATTCCATTAATGTGGTGAGATTCATCCTTGATAAGGTTCCTTTCTATCATACTTATAGTACTATTGTGTTTGATTGCAGGAATCTTCTACAGCAGTTGGATCAAGCCTTGATCTACCACGTGTTTAGAGAATCTAATGGAGTGGTCGACTGCTTACCTTGGAAAGGAGGAGCTTTGGAAGAGGGTTTTGTTATTTACAATCAACCTCCTGATTTTGTTGAACTTTCTTTGTTGTTTGATGATGTGGGGTGGGGTGCAGCAACCCTAGATCAGTGAATGTTGTGTAATCTCCCCGCTTAGGAGCTGTTTTGATTTATGAAGTTCCGTTTATCACAAGAAAAAAAAATTTAGTTGACAAGAAAGCAAAGTTGAAGAAGATTAACTAACTTTTAATTTAGTGATAGGAAGTGCTTTCTACGTTATCTTCTGGATTGCATTTCTTTTAATTTTCCTTTTTCCCTCCAACACGTGTAAAACTAGTGTCTCCAATTTTGAGTGATTCATACGATTTCCAGGGGCTAAGGGTCATTTTCTTGTTGTCAATCGCATAGGATGATCATTGGTGATTGGTGTGAAATGTGTAACTTTAGCGTGTGTGTATACACGAGTAAATTATTACTTGGCTTTTTACCAAAAAAAAAAAATTTAGTTGGCTTATCTAGGAATGTAAACGGGTCGGATACCCGCTAATTTTGAGATACCTTAATCCGAACTCGATTAGAATATATAAAACTCGAATCCGATTAACTACCCGTTTATTTTGAGTTGCGTTACCCTAACCCTAACCCTATAAAATAAAAAATATCCGTTTAACTATCCGAACTCGTTAAATACTCATTTATTAAGTCAAAGTATGACTTTCAAATTTAAATTTAAAATCAATTTTGGAATAATTTATTTAAAAAAATTAAGTTAATAATTTAATTTAACTAATAAATATAAATTAAAGTTAAAAGTCATAATTATGATATTTGATGAATTAATTTAATTAAATACAATATTAATAATAAATAATTTATACATAAAAATATAAATAACATATTAATTAATTATTATTTCTAATCGGATTCGGGTAGCGAATACCCTAAGATAACTATCCGAACCCTACCCTAACCCGTGACGGTAGTAATTTTACTACCCGAACCCTACCCGAACCCGATTATATACTACCATAATCCTATTTAATAAGGGCGGGTAATGCCGAGTACCCGTTTATAGGGTACCCATTGCCATTCCTAGGCTTATCTGGGATTCTATAATTTATCATCAGTGGTTTTTTTTTCAATTGTATATTTCAGGATTTATGATTCATAAACTAGAAAAATAAAAAGATAAATCCTTAAATATATAAGAAAAATTTTAAGGCATTGTGTTAAAATTATAAAAATATTAAATTAGTAATACACTAATATCTTTTTTATTAATATAAAAGATTAAATTAGTATTACATTACTATATTTTTATTAATATTTAATACATAATGATTTTTAAAAAATTAGTTTAACAGGTTATCATATTTAAGTTTTTCTTTTTTCACTTTTAAAATTTAATCAATAATTTAAATTAAATATTACTAATCTAAATATTATTATTCACTCATCTTACAATAATATAATATAATTAAAAACAATGAAGAAATATACAAATAGTAAAAGTTTTTCGGTTTCATTTAATATTACTTTACTTATATTTTATAATTATGAAAGGAATTTGACTTATTTTTTCATAAAAGATCCTCCATTTATACTGTCAGTCTATAATTGCTAGCAGTATGCCCTTTTTTCCTCCTACCAGTCTTCGTAGTCTAAAATTGCATAGCTGGTAAAACAATGAATGGTAGTATTTTAATGTGATTAAAAGTAAATGAGGTCTTGGTTTAGTGATAAGAAAAAGGTCCTGAGATCTTTAATGAGTAAAGAGATCTCAGGTTTAAATTTCATCAAATATGTGAATTAAATGTTAAAATATCGTTTCTGATAAAAAAAATTACTAATTAAAAGGAAATACAGAAAAAATAAATTTAAAGAAGAGAAATCTGAAATTTTATTTTAAAAAATGCAAATAAAATATGGATTTTTTATTATATCAAATTTGAATAAGAAATTATTTTCCTATGTAACCAAAAAAAATATTTGAATAAGAAATCCGTACTCATTAAATTAGTTTGATAATCAAAATTTTGACATAATAATAATAGGATAATAATTGAGATCAGAAAGTAAACAGTAAAATAAAAAAAAAAACTCAAGTAATTGTAAAGTTCAGATAGCATAAGATCTTATCTGGTTCGGGTCGGGTACCCTAGCGGTTTAAATCCCTACTCTCTGGTTCTTGTTTCTTAGCTTGCTCCGGTGCTCCGTCAGTCGCCACCTTTCCTTTCACCATCATCTCCGCTTCTTAGGATCCGGCAAACCGACCCGTTTTGCCGACCATCGCAGACGGCTGACCTCCAGCATCATCTCTTTTTCATCTTCGTTCCTTTGTTTCGACGCTGCATCTCCTTGGGGCACTCTTCTCTCTTCTCCTTTGGCGGGTTGGTATTTGTATCTTCCCCTCACTCTTTCTTGTTCTTAAATGCTAAGACTCTTTATCTCTCCCAAATCATTTCACTTCACTGCACTGCACTTAATTATTAAAATTTCATTCCAAGTGTTTTCTTAAATTTCACTTTCAGAATTCCTCAAATTCTTCAATTTTTTTCTAAGAGAAAATAAAGTTATATATGAATGAAAATGAAGTTAGGAAAAGAATTGAAACGATTGTATCCAAGTTTTGGCTTTAAATCCTAAACTAATTTAGGATAGTGTGTTTGGGAATTTTCGTGATTGATATTGGGAACTGGTTGTTGTTTCGTAGATGCTACTTTATGACTATGTTTAGAACCTTTTGTTATCTGTTAGAATGTAATGTAATGGTTTTAATAGAATAATGTAAGTGTCAAGTTAGACATTATTGTGTTTGAATCCTTGTTTAGTTTTTGTTTGAATATGCTTCTATGTATCTCGGATTAATAAAATTGATTCGAGGAATGATGCACTTAATGTTTGTATATGTTGCATTTTTTTATATATATTATGATTAATTATCTTTAGAACTGAAGCTTCTTCTGCTGACGCTGACCTTCTGTCTTTCTTCTGAAATGAAGTGCAGCTAAATGTGTGTGATTTCTTATGAATACAGCTTTTGTGTTGTAGTGTGTAAACTGAAGACAACAGAGATGATTTCTGGCTGGATTTTAAACGTGATGTAAGAACAACAGACAGAACTTCATCCTTTTCAGAGGATAAAACCTTGTAAAAGCAGAAGCAGTTTTTCATGAATTCGGTGGGAGTTTCTTTCCATAAGCAGCGCTGCTTCTCCACTTCTACCTTGTCATCTTCGCTTCCATGGATCTCCCCTCTTCAATTTCTGAATGCCAAATCTCCAAAACCGGATCGTCCTCCAGAAACCTCAAATATCTTTATGGAATCTCAGAGGAAACCAAAATTTATCTCTCACGAAACAGCCATTAACTTGATCAAACGTGAGAGAGATCCACAACAGGCCTTAGAAATATTTAACAAGGTATCAAAGCAGAAGGGATTTAGTCATAACAGTGCCACCTATGGGACCATCCTTCATAAGCTTGCACAGTCAAAGAAGTTTCAGGCCATTGACTCAATTCTTCGTCAAATGACCTATGAAACCTGTAGATTTCATGAGGGTATCTTCCTCAATCTCATGAAGCATTTTTCTGAGTTTTCTTTACATGATAGGGTACTTGAGATGTTCCATGCAATTCAGCCGATTGTTCGTGAAAAACCCTCAATGAAAGCTGTCAGTACTTGTCTTAATCTCCTGATTGAATCAAACCAGGTTGATTTGGCCCGAGATTTTCTTTTGAATTCCAAGAAAACACTCAGGTTGAGACCCAACACATGTATTTTTAACATCTTGGTTAAACATCATTGCAAGAATGGAGATCTTGATTCTGCCTTTGAAGTTATAAAGGAGATGAAAAAGTCCAGGGCTTCCTATCCCAATCTGATTACCTACTCAACCTTGATGGGTGGTCTTTGTGAAAGTGGAAGACTTAAAGAAGCAATGGAATTGTTTGAGGAAATGGTTTCTAAGGAGCAGATACTGCCTGATGTCCTAACCTATAATGTTTTAATTAATGGCTTCTGTCGCAGAGGTAAAGTTGATCAGGCGAGGAAGATAATGGAGTTTATGAAGAACAATGGATGCAATCCTAATTTATTCAATTACACTGCCCTAATGAATGGGCTTTGCCAGGAGGGAAGGTGGCAAGAGGCCAGGGAAGTATTTGTAGAAATGAAGAGCGTAGGTCTGAAACCTGATAAAATTGGGTATACTACATTGATTAATTGCCTATGCAGGGCTGCTCGAATTGACGAGGCAATGGAGTTGCTTAAGGAAATGAAGGAAAATGAATGCCAAGCTGATGTTGTGACTTTAAATATACTACTTGGGGGATTATGCAGAGAAGGTAGATTTGAAGATGCACTTCAGAGGCTTGAGAAACTGCCTTATGAGGGCGTTTACTTGAACAAAGGTAGTTACAGAATTGTGTTGAATTCATTGTGTCAGAAAGATGAAATGGAGAAGGCAACTAAGCTATTGGGTCTGATGCTGGATAGGGGGTTTTTCCCGCATCATGCAACTTCGAATGAGTTGTTAATTCGTCTTTGTAAAGCCCAAATGGTAGCTGATGCAGTTACAACTTTGTTTGGATTGGCAGAAACTGGGTTTAAACCAGAACCACATTGTTGGGAGTTTCTGACTGAATTGAACTGCAAAGAAAGGAAGTTGCTGTCTGTTTTTGAACTACTGGATGAGTTAGTAATAATAGAATCCGAACATAGATAATTTTCTTAGTTCAATAGCCTGTGAGCTGCTGCAGCGTATTATCGTATTTGTAGGATTCATTCTTTTGAATTAATTTAAAGCTATAGCCGTCTGTTAAAGCTAGAACCATCATATTGTTATGCAACAAATACTTGGTTGATTGGAATGATCAACATAACATGAATTGCATTTGATATGTCAAGAAGATTCAATATAAAATAGTAAGAAATGTAAGTTGAGTGGTAAGATATTCAATGATGTTTTTAACTAGAAATCACTGTAATAAATTCAACTGCAGCCCATCTTAAAAGTAGAATACACCAAAAGAGAGCCCAAAACATAATAGCCCAATCTACAAAAGGCCCTGATATCAGATCCTGCTTTGGAGTTTGGAGTTCAGACTTCCCCAATATCCGAGAGAGAGAGGGAGCGGGAGAGAGCGCCATGGCATCCTCCAAGAAACCTAATGAAGAAGAGAAGAAGAAGAGCAACAAGAAGAGCAATAGCACTCCTGCCAAAGATACAAAAAATGCCATACAAAAACCAGACAAGAAAGCCGGTACCAAAAAAAAGCCTAACAAGTCAAAACCAGAGCCAGACAACAACAAAAACAAGAGCAGCAATGGTACCCTGGTCGAGTCTGAGGCTATTGCCGACCCATCTTCAAGCACTGAATCGAGAGAACAAGAAAATGGAAACAAGACCAGCAAGAATCTTAAACCCAGTAAGACGAAACAAAAGGAAGAAGTAGAAGAGAATGAAGAAGAAGCAAAGATGTGTAGGTTTCCAATGAATAGAATAAAGAGGATAATTAAGAGTGAAGATTCCCGTATGGCTATTTCTCAAGATGTCGTTTTTCTGGTTAATAAAGCCACGGTAAATCCTGTTTCTCTGCTTTTTCTTGGTTTTTTTTAATGCCATTAGGGTTTTAGTCTTTAAAGTTAAAATATGGGTTCAATACGTATATATTACAAGGTCAAAGCTTGATAAAGAGTCATTCTTTGCTGTTATTTTCGGTCTATGCTTTGTTTGAATGCATGCTTGACAAAAAATGGGGAGTAAGTTAGAGAATTGAAAAAAAAAATATATTGAAAGGTTGCGTTTTTTTCCAATTGTTGGTATTAGATCTTTGCTACTAATTCTACTAAAAATTGGGCTTTTTTTGGTTTGTTAAGATACTTGTTCTAGTGTGTAATCTGTTGTTTCTTCTTCTCTGTGAAAAGTTGTATGAACACTGTTTGCCCCAGTAGTAATTATCACTTTGTTTCATTTTATATCATTTCTGTCCTTTGAACATGTTATTTTATGTCTCAACATATTCTTGGTTCTTGCAGGAAAAATTCCTGGAACAATTTTGTGAAGATGGGTACAAATGCTCTGTGAAGGATCGCAAGAAATCGCTTAGTTATAAGCACCTGTGTAAGTTCTCTTTCTATCGTCCTTGTACATGTGCTGGCTGTATCCTGCATTGTGGTAATGTCTTTAACATGTAGACTGTTAGCATGAACCATAACTTACTCTACCTTATTAATATTTTCTTTTAAACAAACTAAATATTGTGAGGATCAAAGCATGCGATTCTTTATGGTGAAGATAGGGGTAGGATCTCTGATGTATCTTTCGAGTGGCTTCCTTGGATCTGTTATTTGTTCATAAAGATTGATATTTATAGTTATAATAATTTTTTGAAATAAAATTCAATATTCTCATGGTTTGATGGCCAAGAAGAAACTTTTCTGTAGAAAATATATTAATTACTAGAGGTTAAAATCTAGTTATGCGGGTTAGAGTTATACATATATAATGATATTTGTATAGCATCAAAATTGGCCTTATGCTTGTCTAGATTGGGGTCTCCTGGGAAGGATGCTATTGTATTAATGGAATTGCAAATTTTTGGCTGTTGACTTTGACCCTTGATTCTGATATTCTATTATGGATCTTGTAGGTGAACTAATTTGAGATCTTATTATTCAAAAAATTTCTTCTGTTATTTCTCTGCCCCATACAAATCTTAAATTTCTCAATATGCCTATTCACTTTCTGCTGCTTGTGATTGGTGGTATGCACGTTATGGGTGCTTGAAATTCTATTAAGATGCTCCGGATGCCTTTTCCATATATTTATCATCCAGAATTTACTAACTTATGATGTACATAATTGAATGATATTATGTTTTCATTTCTTGAAAAGTGGACTTTAGACAACTCCATGTTGCTTTTATTCTGTTGCTCAAACAAGTTTTAAAAGAATTTGATATTATTGTTGCAAAGAGCTGTTAACATAGACTGCAGTAGTATTAAGATGCTCCTCCTGTCTTTGCAGCAATTGTTGTTCGTGAACAGAAGAGATATGACTTTCTATCAGGTACTTTCTAATTTGTTTATCTATTTTTGTCTAACCAGTGTCTGGGCTACAAATTGGAAATTAACCTTCTTCACCCTCGCCTTCCGTTTAGTCCCATTATATATTATGTTGAGGATGGAATTCCATTCCAAGTCACCCCTGGAACTGCAAAAAAACTTTCGAGGCTAAACTAACTGGCATCTTTCTGCTGCCTTCTGTTACTTTCATTGCCAGCCATCTTTTCAAAGTTTATCACAGTTCCAAGCTCTTCCCACATTCACCCAGGAATTATTTACATTTTCTGGAAAATTTTCTTGTATTTGCAGATTATGTCCCTGAGAAAATAAAAGCTGAAGATGCATTGAAAGAGAAGGATTTGACTGAGACAGGGGGACAATAGGACCATGGAATACAAACAGAGACGATGATCCGGCACTGACCTGCTTTAAGCAGCTTTAATAGGACAATCAGGCTTTGTCATTGGCTTGTTTGTTGGTGTAGTTTGGAAGAGGATATTGCCGAGGGCATAACATTTTTCACCAACATGTATTTGATGTATGAGTCAGCAGTTCTCTCTCTAGCAGTGTATCCCACTATATTTTGGATAACACTTTTCTGATATTTTTTCTGGTTGTCAAGGATTGGTGGGAAAAATTACTTTGAGGATTGATTTCAGCCGGTAAATAGGATATTGGAAGAATTATATCCAGTATTATAAGTAGATAAAGTTGTTTAGCATTCTCGATTTAGAAATGAATTTAAAGTCGCAGCTATCTCAAAGCATATATTCTTTATATATATTTTCTCCTGCACAATGATGACAAAAAGACATGAGCAGCAGATGATCTCATTAGATTGAACCTTCAAAATGTACAAAAAAAAAATCTTAGAACGCATCTCTTTTCGCAATTTGGCCCGGAATACCTCTGATGAATTGTATTGAACTAAGAATGTCAAACAGTTTTATCTACATACAGTAATGAATATAATTTTTTCCAAGGGCTTAATTATTAGGCGAAAATCAGTAGGAACAACGTTCTATCCCACCAACCTTTCACAATCAGGTAATATATGGTAATGAGAGAAGAAATGGATTATCCTGTCTATCTTGGCAAGATTCTTGGACCCCAATAATTATATCGGTGCTTGAACTAATATTAAGTTTTGGTTCATTGCCCTATTTATCATTGGCCCCCAACAATTATAGCAGCGAAAACTAGAAAGAATCTTGCTATTGAACATTAAATTTACCTAACTAGATTGTAAATTTGTAATGATGCTATGAGATGCAAGTGGATATATTTTTAGAAAGAGAAGTGTAAAAAAATTGTCGATTCTTGCAATGATAGATTAAAACATACAAACTTACTCACCTATGCGTGTGTTGAACTCAAGTAAGAATTGGTAACAACATTTGTATGTTTTGTGTACCAAAAGAATGTCAAATATGGCAGTGTCACTGTTTTGTCCGACCATGTGACAACCGACATCATTGATTTACTGTATAAACTGTCAAAGCGCACATTGGCTTGAACCGAGAAAGAAGCAAATTTAAAATGATCCTAGCTTGGCTTGGCTATGGTTCTCCTCAACTCCAATCCATGTGATTACACTAAGAACAGCAAGAACATTTTAAAAGAGACACTGATATTTCAACAATTGGAAATTTCGACAAGAGTCCACAGGGAGCCATCAGCGTTGACATTAGCACTTAGGCAGTGGATAACATTCATGAGAGGGCCCCATGGCCCAACTTATGAACCACCACCCATCTCCATGGGAACTTGCTTCTTATGGTGCAAAGTGGCAATCAAAACCCTAGTGCAGGTATTAGCCTAAAATAAGCATACAAGTAAAAGCAAAGCAATGATTTACAGCTTTATCTGTCCAGACATCCACTCCAAATCCTCTCTGTTTTTCCTGCTTTCTCAAGCAATCTGGTTGCTCTAACAGTGTCATCAATTTCTTTCCCTCCTATCTGCATTCATTTCTTCCAGCCTTGCCATGGAAAAGAAAACATTGTGACTTGATAAAGGTAACAACTATGTTTTTGCTAACTAAACTTGAACATTTCACCTAATTTCTTTCTCTCCTCTCCTTGATAAACCCCCCCTCGCCTTTCTCTTCCTATCACCAAATCGGAAAACATTTTGTGGAAGGACCACTTTCCTACCCACCCCCACTCTCTTCTTCACTTCCATTTTCGTTTCTTTTGTTGCCGAAGGAACAATTTCCCATACATCCCAAAAGGAGCTACGAAAGATGATGATAATGAAGCAGTATCTGATCTTCACCCTCTCATTTCTCCTTCTCTTTTTCCTCCATTGCTCGACAACTTTAGCGCAAGCCCCGGCCGTGGCTCCGGCCGTGGCCCCTCCCGTGGCTCCTGCCCTGGCTCCTCCCGTGGTTCCTGCCCTGGCTCCGCCCGTGGCTCCTGCCCTGGCTCCGGCACCGCCTGGTCCCACTAATGTCACCAAAATCCTTGAAAAAGCCGGCGGTTTCACCCTCTTTATTCGCCTTATGAAAACCACCCAAGTAGCCAGCCAGCTGCTTAGTCAGCTCAACAATTCAAACAATGAGATAACCATTCTTGCACCCACAGATAGTGCCTTCTCAAGCCTCGAATCCGGAACCTTGAATTCACTCACCGACGAACAAAAGGCGGAGCTGGTGCAATTTCATATAATCCCATCGTACCTCACGTCGTCCCAATTCCAAACTGTGAGTAACCCTTTGAGAACACAAGCTGGGGACACTGCTGATGGGAGGTTTCCTCTCAATATCACCACTACAGGAAACTCAGTCAATATAACATCAGGGCTGACAAACACCAGCATCTCAGGCACCATTTACACTGATGGTCAGCTTGCAGTTTATCAAATCGATAAGGTGCTTCGACCTTATCAAATATTTGATCCTAGGCCTCCAGCTCCAGCACCTGCACCGGCAAAGTCTAAGAAGAAGGCAGCTGCCGTTGCTGAGAGCCCCGATGACACCACAGCTAATAAATCCAAAGCGGTGAGCCTGATCACCATGCAAAATGTTGTTTTGTTTGGAGTCAGTGCTATAGTTATTGCACTTTCTTTGTGACCATTGATGGGATTATTAAGGGGGAATTGGGTGAGGAGCTCCAATTTATCTGGCTGTGATTATGGATGGGTTGGATTCAAGGTGGTGATCAAGATGGTGAGTGTTCTTCTTCTTTCTTTTTTTTTTTTTCAATTTCCTTTTTCAATAATTTTTGAGTTTCTGTTCTGTCCTATGTATTTATATCATGTCAGTATGTGATGGAGTCAATTGGTATGAAGATTGAATTTTGAGGGTTTTTTTTTTATTTTTTTGTGTTCTTAATTTCATTTCTTTTTTATTTTCATTGTAATCTCTCTTTCTCTCAGTTCCATGTAATTGTGAATTTTGTGGCTTCTTTTTTTTATTTTTTTTATTTCCCAAGACTTATTATATGTTTGGCCATTGATTTCCTTCAAAGTCTACAACTCCCCCTTACATCATTTCTCGAAAAACTTGTTTTGTAAATTCTTCCTATCCTATTGATTATAAGAATAATTAGTATTTTGAATTGATATTATCATAATTATATAGTTTAACAATTATAATAAATCATAACTCACAAATTAAGAAAATTTTAAAAAAATTATTGTAATTTTTTTTTACGATGAGATGACAAGTTTTATTAATTTATTCACTGATATCGTATATATTATACGCTCACATTGAGTGTACATATATCACAGGTAAACATTTGGTTATAAATGGTGCAACAAAGGTTAAGTAAGCACTCTTTCAAAGATGACTGAAAAACTTCACAGGTTAACAATAACAACTTATAAAATGATTTTTTTGAATAATTTAAAAGGGTTTATATATGAAGTACTGATACTGTATAGTCTCTATACACAATCAATGCATAAAAGGTTAACACTTTATCAATAAGCAGACTAAAAATATATCAAGTTCTTAAAAATAAATACAAATAAAATTTTTTTTCAATTTGCTCATAAAGGACTTATTAATAATGTATCAATTTGTTGTGCATTAAATGTGTATAGAGACTATATATTATCAGTATATCATATATAAATCTAATTTATAAAATGATAAATATTAATCAATGGTTATATCAAATTATCAATGTAAGAATTTTACAAAGGATTATTATTCAATACAATGTAAGAATTTTACGAAGGATTATTATTCAATATAATGTCATTGGAGTTTTTAGATTCTTTTAAATTATGTTAAAATGATGACACATATCCTTCAAGGAATATTAAAAAATAAAAAATAAATAATGTGAGATTTGTGTCATCATTTTTAGTTTAAAAACTCCATTTGACAATATATTGGATAATAATATTTTTGTAAGTATGAGATTTAAATTTTAATACTTGTAATTTTTTGTTAAATAAAAAACTTTCATCATAAAATTAACAAAGCGTTATCTCCTTTTGCTTCTAAATTAAAAGCATTATTATTATTATTATCATTATTATACAAAAAAACCCAAAATTTAAATTAAATTCATAATTAAAATCCCATTGTAGGTAGAATAAGTCATTTTCCAACGTCTAACAAAAAAACAAGAGGCCCATCGTCCCCCCAACGTTCGCAGCCTAATGAAGGCCCAAAAAACTGTCTGTTTGCTGTAGCTGTACATACCCAAAGGCTTTAGGAGAGAGAAGTCGGTATGAATTTGTCTGATAGCATTTGGAATAGTCACTGAAACTGTAAAGGAAGAATAGCAGCAAATTAAAAGTGGCACGTACTTCCCATAAAAGGTCGACAGAATGGGGTCCAAATGCAGCAGGAGAATCTTTTCATTTGGTACCCTACATTTTCAACTTAATAATTACGGCTATTAACTTTACGTTTTGAGTTCTTCGATTTATTTGAAAAAAGTTGGACACTACTAATAATATAATGTAATGTAATATATCCTAAATCTCAAAGCAGCTTCTCAATCGTTTTCTTTGCTTTTAATCAACATTTAATACATATATATATATATATATAAACAGAAATTGAAAGTCTAATTTCTGCAGCTACAAATTAATTAAGATAGCAATACGTTAATTTAACCTGTTGCCTTTTCTTTGTTATTTACATTTTTATGAAATAGGATGAATGTGTTATTAATATGGATGTCAAAAATTTTATTATGATATAGATTTTAAATTAGAAATGTTTACAGATTGAGTTGGACCAAGTCACGTTTAATTAACTTCGTAAAAGTTTTACTTAAGCTTCGGTTCACTCCCTTGGATTTAAAATTCTGGAACTCTTACAAATACAAAAAATTATTAATATTTTTAAAAATATATTTAAATATAAATAAATTTTTTTTGAATAATTTATTATTACAAATAAAATCCAAATTCATAATTATATTTATATGTAGCTCAATTGCATATATGTATATATATATGTATATAATTCTTTCTTTACTCAATTTTTTTGTACATAATTATCACCGCTTCCCATTAACTTGGATGAATAATGCATTTACTTTTGAACTAAAATTTTTATTTCAACATGGAGGAGACCGTAATAAATTTTTATTTGAATTTATTTTCTTTTTGAACTAAAAAATATTTAATTAAATTCGAAGCAAATGAGTATGAGTGTGAAAGTAGACGTAGTAACGAAACGCTTTGTTTGTTACCAAGACAACACAACAAGTGAGAGTGATAGCTTTGTTTGCATTAAATACCGTTGAATATTTTGCACTTAAAAACAATTAATCAATGTGAACCTCTGCTAAACTTTGCACAGTAATGTTTAGACCAGTTATTTTCAGTCTTCCAGATTTATCAAAACCAATAATACACTTTAAAAGGCAAAATCACAGCCAATCATGCACCCATCTTCAACCTCAGGCCCACATCTCCATTATTAATTTATATGTTCATAAAAAAAACTCCAAGCATTGATCGTTACTAATTAGAATTAAAATTTTCGACTTCAAATTTTGAAATAAATATATAAGAATACATATGAGATACTAATTGGAATTTTTTTTAATCATATAAATTAGGCATGATAATCACTTGATAAATAATTTAATTCAAGACTTTAAGATACATACACTATTTTTGTAAAAGAGGTAAAGTTGATTATTCTCTTCCTTAATAAAACAAAATGGTGAGTACACAGAAAATTCTGTGGGGGCTTTTGTCGGTAGTAATGTTCCTTTTTCCCTTCTCAAAATACGAGCATATATAACTTTTTGGCGTGAAAAATGCAAATATGAAATGCAAAGCAGAATTTAATCTAACTCATAATATATAAAGGACAGGTTAAAAATTAATAATTTAAGACCGTTTGCATTTCATTAATAAATAGTGAAAGTTGTCAAACCGAGTATTAATTTATCAAAAAAAATTATCAAATTAAGTATTAATTAGATGACATGCATATTAAATAAATTTTTAAAAATTATGTATTCAAATTGAGCGTTGAGGAGGAAATGGAGCTTAAGCATACGTAATTGTCTCATTTTGCATTTTATTTGAGTCCAGCTCGAAAATGGTCACAGCCATCGCAATAGGGGGAAAGACAGTGCAACAAGTGGTCACGAAGTTGTAACACTAGGTTTAATTCAATCAACTTTCCAAAATAGAAATTGAAAAACAAAGAAAGAAAATACGACTCCCACTGGAGCTGTACTGCTTACGACTTTTTAATTTTAATAAAATGGTGAAAAATATACGCGCATGGAGGGCCCAAACACTGCCATGTCTCTTTCTCTACAGTCTCTTCCACCACACTGTCCAGTGGCCCACCCTCCACTCTTCCCATTCACAAGACTCCCTTTCCGAGTTGACTCGCTGCTTCTTCCGAGTACTAACGCATCACTAATCTTCATCCTTCATTTCTTAATCAACCTACTTAATTTAGCAGTGTATTTGCCTTCATCATCGTTCATTAGCTACAAAGGTTAACTAGTTCGTACCCTGTATTAGGGCACTAGCATGCAGCTCAATTATGTATGCACTTTGAACTGGTTTTCATCTCGACTCTCAAGTGTCAACTCCATGGCCGAACTGAACCCACTGAAGCAAACTTGGCAAACTCTTGTTGCAAGAATGGTCTGCTTGAATCACCTCCCACACCAAGAAAATCCCTGGTTAAGCTTGCTTCAACTTCATTGTTCAGTGTTGATACAAAAGCTTGGCCGCCTTGTTTTCCATTAGCTTGCATCAACAAATTATTTTCCACATTCTTGGTGGAGTTATTGACATATGAGCTCGAGTTTATATCACCTACTACAGACGCATCTTTCATAATGGCTGCTTGAGTTGAAGACAATGAACTTACCAATTCATGCATGTTCTCAGATTGATTTGCTTGCTTGAATAGCTTGTAAACTTCATTCTTGTTCTGGTCATGAGTATTGGAGCTCGACATAGTTGATAGGGATGAGCTCATTAAACCGAAGCCACTGTTATTGAATGCCGGGTTGCTTCTTGTAGATCCCATTTGGGCTGCTTTTTGCAGGAGAGCAGTGGCTGACATGTGAACGTTGCTTTGCTGGAGACTATTCCGGATGTTGTTCGAATACAAAGATGTTATGGATTCAGACAAATCTCCCTTGTTCTCTTCTTCTTCTTTTGGTCCTCGTGGCAATGCTGACATGGAGAGGTTGGCACCTGGAAATGGTGCTTCTTGGTACTTGCTGAGCCATTGTGTCTGCGGTAGTGATCCAAGCATGTTCATTGGTGCTATTCCCAAGTCAGGCAAGCTTGTAGATTTTGGTGGTAAGAAAGCGTTAGCGTTAGCATTATTTGGAATACCAATTGGGTTAAGTTGAGAATTAGCTTGGTCGAGCCATAATTGTACCCTTGGTTTTTGCACATTTGCATTCAGATTGTCGACTAGCTCCGAACCAGCAAACTCTGGCCTATAGCCTGATGAAAACTGATGCATCCCTGTAGAGCTATTGGCCCCATTTATCAAATCACTTCTTAAGGCTGCTGGATTCATAGTCGTTGAAACTGAAGTGAATCTTGCACTTTCTTCAGCTAAAGCATCGCAGAAAGCTCTATGAGTGATGAAGCTATCTTTCCTGTATGATAAAAAAAAAAGAAGAAAAGAAACAAAACCCAATTTCATCAACTTGTTAACCAAGTGCTGATTATATAGCCCTTTTGGGTCAGACTTTACTAAATTCAAATGTTAGATAGCTCATGAAAGGCCTCTGAGTTAGCATTTAATTCTTCAACAAACTAATCACATGAAATTTAAAAATTAAAGGAGATGCCATAAACTATATATATAAATACATATTTTGCATTTGCAATATTACCTGGAAAAGAGAGTTCCACAGTCACATCTGTACTCTCTAGTGCCACAAATCTTACTATGAGCTTTCCAATCCGACTGAACTGCATACTTCTTTGAACATTTCTCACACTTCCATTTCTTTTCACCATGTTTCCGGCTAAAGTGCTTCTTTATTCCTGTGAGATCTCCTAGTGCTCTCGATGGGTCATGGTGGACGCAGGTCTTTTCAGGGCAGATGTAAACCTTTTTCTTAAATTCTTTGTTTGTTCTTTGCTTGAGCTTCCATGGTAGATTGTGACCTCTCTTATGGAGTTGTAAGTTCTGGTCCCTTTGGAAACCCTTGTTGCAGATTTCACAAAGGAATCTGTTGGTTGCCATGAGAGATTTTGGCGACAAGGCTATAACTTCTGCATCTGGATCTGCTTAGTTGAATAAAACCCACAAAAAAAAATGACAATAAACCATCAAGAAAAACAGTAGTCAATAGAGAAATTAATAATATACAAAACACTTGCCTGGTGTTCCTGGCAAATTTCTTTTCTTCTTCACTGGATTAGCAGTAGGATTAGGGTTATGTTTAGAATTTGGTTCTTGAGCTAACCCTCTGATAGTTGAGGGAATAGAAAGCCCATCTTGAGACATCATTTGATGAATCAAACTGCTGCTATCTACCCTAAATTAGCTAAACAAAATAAACCAAACTCCCCAAGCTGAAGCAGCTTTGGCAAAACTAGCACAACTTCAAAAACTGATGATGATACTACAAAACAAAAGCTTCGCTACAAAGTGAACACAACCCAACAAATCTCACTCCCTCTCTATCTCCTTTTTCTGTTTTTTAAATTTTAAAACAAAAGAAAGATTGGTCTTTGAACTTGTTCAAACTCAGGGAAACGATATCTTTTTTTGGGTGGTTTGGTTGAAGAGCTTGTTCAGTTTTGGCTTGGAACCCAGAAGAAAACACCAAAAAGAAGGCTAGTGGGGATTATAATTTCTTCCCCATCGATCTCATTCTCTTTCCTTATCTTACACGTATTCTCTCCGAGTCAGTCAGCCATAGACTCAGTTGGACCACCACAATATATATAATACTGCTATTTCTATTTTTTTTAATTAATAATTATTATAATGCTGCATGTGAATTGTGAAAGAAAGCATGAAAAAGGGGTTAGACTGGCAAAACAGAAAGTGGGAATTACTAGAAAAAATGAAAGGTCGCATAATGAAGCTGAAGTTGAAGTTGCATTATTTAAAGAAGGAAAAGAGAATGATTAAGAACAGGATGTGTTTAGCAATGTAAAGTAGAAAAAGTTCAGTCAATTTGATTTGAAAAGGAAGAAATCGGAGAGGGAAAGAGGGTGAAAGAAAAGTGAGTCGCCTTTACAGCCAACCAGCTTGAGTGATGCGGTAAAAATGATTAGGCTATAATTGTAGCAAGAGCCATGAAATGAAGATATCGAGAGAGGCAGAACAACAAAAAAAATAAAGGTGAAAAGAAAGAGAGAGAGAGAGGGTGCCCGCTGCCCGGTGCCGTCCGTGAGAGGTGAGTGGGCAATGGCGGAAGGTAAGGGGACCCACAAAAGAGACTTTCAGTAGCAAAGCAGATAGATACAAAGACAAGAGATGACGGGTGCCGCTTGATTTGTCGATCCAACGTCCCTCTCACGACACGAGACTCTCACATTCTTGAAATTCGATCCCCATCTGCTGCGGCCTTTGGGTTTTGGCTGCCAAAGAATCTTGTACGAGCCGACTCAGCGTTTCTCTTCAATCTTTGGTCATTCTCTTCAATCTTCATTTATACTTCATAGTAGTTGTAATTAGTTGGGTTGTTGTTGTTGTTCTTGTAGTAATAGTTGAGGTTACTTGACTCACTTAATTTGGCTCTCCTGCTGGATGTGAAACACTGCTACTTACTGCAGGGTAGAACTTATTAGAACCCTGTTCTTGCATATCTCAAAGGGTTGAACAGATTTAACCTTCAGGCAATCAACAATAAATAGGGTCAATGTCATAAATGATTCTATCTTTTTATTCTTAATTATTTAAAAATATATTTTAATTCACTTTTTTAAGTAGAAAATAGATGTATCTATTGCTCAATCAACTATTTGAATATAATAATATAATTTTTCTTTTGTATTTTATTATTGAAGTTTTTTTTCCTTACATTTTGAGTGTTCTCATATTAGCTTGCACGTATATCGAAATTAATTTCTCTTCAAACGATATTAAGAGTTCATTCCCACGTTAGCTTAGTGCATTCAAGAAAATTAATTTTTTTGAGTGTTGGTCCCCAAAAACTTGACTTAAATTTGACTTATAAGACGACACTTACTAATCAGTGAATCCAATTTCTTGATAAGTTCATTTTTTATACATAATGATTTTTTTAAAATTTTACAAATAAAATTAAAAAGTTTTCACATATTTTAATTTTTAATTAATTTATTTTTAATATCATAAAAAAAGTATGGGTTATCCTACTACCTAATTTAAAAATTATTATAACCCAATTCTAAATGCTCTAAAATCCTAAGCAGTCTATATCTATCTCTAACTTTTTTCACATTCAACTTATAAATTTTGGGTCAAGTATGTTGGCAAGCCTTGTTGTCCTTGTTATTTGAATTCGAAAAATTTATTTTGAAGCACCCAAATTTGCCATCTCTTACAGCAGGCAAAAGTTGGTTCGAGATCGAAAAGTCAAATACTCGAATCAGAAAAAAAAATTGAAATCGATAAACTTGAACCCAAGAAAACCCAAAATTGAAAAACCCGAACTCAACATAACCCAAATCCTATACGATCCAAACTTGAGATTGATCCAATCCGAAACTCGAAAAAACCGAATTTATAACTCGAAAAAACTCGAATTATAATTATATGATTATTATTTAAAAATAAATAAATAATTTATACACTTTTTTAATTAAAAAGTTTAAAATTTTGAAAACAATTATTTATTATACAATTATATCAATTATGTATTATCAACAAAATAAATGTTAAATCTTTTTTAATTCAATTATTAAATAAAATTAATTTAAAACATTATAATATATGAATATCAAAAAAATCTTTAATATTATACTTATTGTATTATATTATTAATTTAATATTTTATTTTATTATAAAAATCATTACAATATTTTATTATTTTTATTTCATATTAAAAATTTTAATTTTAATATAATAATATATCAAATATATAAAAAATCATTATATAATTTCAACATTTGTTTGAAATTTTGAATTTAATATTTTGTGCAACACATTGAGAACATTAAGCTATATTTTCTTAAAGATTCAAATATTAAATTTACTTGAAATAAAAACCTTATCTTAAAATTAAAATTTAAAGGTTTTTAAGATTAAAAAAAGTCAAGTAATTAAATTAAACAATACAAGTACAATTAATATTAGTTTTTTATACTTTATTAATATTATGATTAATTATATTTAAATAACTAGCATTATATTAATTAATTTAGTAATATCTACTATTTAACATTTTAATTAGACATTCAATTAATTGGTGTATATCTAATGTTATTATGTTAATGTGAATATGAAAAAATTAGAACCCAATTAGTGTATAACTGTCTATGATATGATTAAATCAAATTTTATTATTTATTCATATAATATCAATTGATGTATATAATTTTTTTAATTCAATGCTTTAAATTTTTAATGGGATATTTGATTAATTAGTGTGTACGAGTACGATTATGTTTAATGTAATAATGTTAATATTACAATTTTTGTATAAACCAAAAACAAAATAAATATAATATTGAGCTAATTAGTTAACCAACCATTCATAATATTAAGTATTTTTTTAATGTAATACTATATCAATATTCAAAATTATAATTGAACAATTAGTTAACTAGCTATACAGTTAGATTTAATGTAATTACTAATTATGTTGGTATTTATAAAACAAAATAAATGTAAGAAAAACTCTTAAAAATTTAAAATTTTATTAAAAATATAATATAATTGTTAAAAAAGCTAATAAAACAAAGTAAACAAATAATAATTTATTGGACTAAGAGTGTCTAAAGTCCTATGGCCCCCAAAAAACTCAATGATCCAATGAGTTATTGGTTTAACTTAAGCATATAAAACTATTTATATAATTATTTAATTGTTTAGTGTTATTTATTTGAAATAATTTTATTTTTTTATGTATTATAGCTAATACTTTTGAATTTTTACTTTCTTTTAGTTTTACTCTATATATATAGCTTACTTAAAAAATAATTTTTTATATAATTATTAATATATAATTACATATTTTATAATAAATGTGAATATCATAGGAAATTAAAAAAATAAATAATCATTGTCAAGTAATAAAACATTAAAATGTAAAAAATTATATTTATATAAATATTTATTAAATTTTAACTTTAATTTAGCATTTCTATTAAATTTTTATTTAACTATATAAAAAATTAAATTAATTATTACATTCAAAATTATAAAAATATTTATAACTTATAAAATTTCAAAATAATTTGAAATAAGCCTGCTAAACCATCCCGATTAAAACTTAACTGAACCCTAAAGAGCCCAAAACCGAAAAAACCCAAGCTTGAAAGTAACCGAACCCAAGAAAACTTGAATCCGAAAAAATTTGAATTCGAAAAAACTCGAACCCAAAATGGCTCGAGTCCGAAATAACTTGAACCCAAATACAACCTTGATCGAATCTGCCCGAACCAGCACGTTTGCCACCTTTACCCTCCCCCTTGATGTTACTCAAGTTGAGCGATTTTTTTTGTGTAAGCATAGGTATTCTTATATGTTTTACGGTATAAGATTAATTTTGTTCGAGCCAAGAGTGGTAAACGGTAAAGCCCTCTCAACAGTTGAGACTCCAAGACTTGAACCCTGTCCAAGTACCTGAGAAAGAAGTCCACTTCTACTTCTTCTAACCACTTGTTGGTGAGCGAAAACATTTGGAGTTTGATAAATAATACAGTCCCATGATTAAAGAAAAACATTATTGGTCTTTAATTAAGAGACAACGAAGCTTCCTTTGCTTGCAAAAGTAGGGTTTGGATTTTAAAATTTTGAATAGAAAACTAGTTTTCACACTTTATATAATTATGTATGTAATAACAATAATGTTTCTATGCTAGTACATGGCACATGCACAGGCATAGCATAATGCAACCAAATGTACTATCTATAAGTACATGTCGCAAAGCTTTTCTCTTTTTGAAGATGAATTAAGCCTATTCTATTGCATGTGACACTCCTCTCATCTCATCTCATCTCGTGCTTTTTACGTCGCCAACGAACCTTCCCCAATTGCAAATGTTCGTGCGGTTCGCTACAAAAATATTTTCAAATGTGAAATGGACAACATATATATATATATTGAAAAATTCACATACACATATTTAAAATAAATTTAATTCACACACTTTTATATTTTTTATAAGATTTAAATATTTTTTAATTTAACTACTGAATTTATGTTTTATTTGTTGGGGTATGCCTTGAATCCCACATCGAAAGTATAGGAGAAGTTATAAGGGCTCTCCCTTTATAAATAATATGTCAGGCTTGGTTTGTAAAGTGTCCCAAAGAGTTGTAGACACCGATAGAATAGCTAGGGTTTGGGCTATTAAAGGTGTTGGCTCTTATAGGCAATACTGAGAGGGGGGTGAATCGGTTTTTCACTAACCTTAGGTTCGTTTTTCGGTTCCTCTAAATTCTCTAGCCTATATTGATATTTTCTTTGTTCTCTAGGCTACTCAATTATGCAATATAAATTCAACACAATAAACACAAATATAATTGCAAATAAGTAAAGAGAGTAAGGATAGAGAAATGTACACAAGTGATTTATAGAGGTTCGGCAACCTTGCCTACGTCCTCTACCTTGAGACGCTCCCAAGGATTTTCCCCAAATTCACTATCTTTGAATTTGTATTACATTCCCTCTTTTTCTAGGCTAAAGAGAAACCTCTTTCTTTTTCTAGGCTAAAGAGAAACCTCCCTCTTTTTCTTAGGCTAAAGAGAAACCTCCCTCTTTTTGTTAGGATAAAGAGAAACCTCCGCTTTTACAAGGAATGAATTGGTTTACAATGGGTGTAATCAAAGAAGGCCTCTAAGTAGGCAAATGATTACAAAGATTAAGCACAAGGAAAAAGCCTATACAATATTTGTGCTATTCTATACAAGGAATATGAGAGTGATAGAAGATATTGAATTCTAGCTCTTGAACTCTTTGATTTGCTTGAAGAGATGAAGAAATTGAAGAATGATATGTCTTGGGTACTCTCTCTACTTTCTTCAGCTTCCAAGCCTCTATTTATAGTCCATTGGATGTGTTCTAGACGTTGGTTGGAGCCAAAACTTGAATATGACCGTTATGTCTCACAAAACTAGCCCTTACAGCACTTTTTCGTCGTGACAGATTGATCTCATCCCCAAAGGGATCGATCCCTTTAGTCTAGAATCTTAATTCTTGGCTTGAGGGACCTTGGAAGCTATTCTGCCATAAAGGGATCGATCCCTTTTGATCATGTGAGGCCCGTATCTTAGTGGCCCATACCTCACTCAACCGTATTGTCCGCTTTGGGAGTATCATGTGGGGCCCCCTCACGGATTTCTTTTGCGTCCCAGAGGGTTCGAACACTTGATCTCAATTAAATGTCAAACACCTCTTACCATTGGACCTCAATGGTAAGAGGTGTTTGACATTTGATTGAGATCAAGTGTTCGAACCCTCCGGGACGCGAAAGAAATCCGTGAGGGGGCCCCACATGATACTCCCAAAGCGGACAATACGGTTGAGTGAGGTATGGGCCACTAGGATACGGGCCTCACAATAAAACGCGCGTTTTATTGTAAGGGCCCTGTCTGGCCTCCCTTACTCATTCGTACTGTCCGCTCTGAGTTCTAGAGGTGGCCCCCATCACACAGACGTGGCACTTAGCCCCTCACAGATTTGTCGGGAAACTTATCCCAATTCGCGTTCGTCGCTACTTGAACCCCTTACCACTTGTAAGTGTCGAGTAACGACTAACCATTGGACCTACAAACAGAGGAGAAAAAAAACAAGCAATGGTCGGCTCTTGCCGGTCGAGAGAGGAAAGAGGGGTGCCGCCGGCGAGCCGAGATGGAGGAAGAGAAGCCGACGCCGACGCCGATGGCGGGGAAAGGAAAACGAAACAGAGCGAAGCAAAAATAGAAGAGAAAAAAAACCAAAGGAAAAAGAGGAAAAGAGAGAAGAGGGAAGTGGCGGTGCCAGTCGGTCTAGGCACCGCCACCCCAACCCCGAGCTCGACGGAGTTGATGGGAAGCAAAGGAAGGCCACCGACGAGGCAGAGGCCGGCGGAGAAAGGAAGAAATAGAGAGGGAAGAAGCCGCCGCTGCCACCTCCAGATCCGGTGCCGTCACCGCCGGTGGGGAGGAAAGGAGACCAAATTCGACTTTAGCACTACCTCGGCTACCTGTGGGAGGCCTGAACCGGCGGAGAGGGTGGCTGCCGGTGGCCGAACCGTTGAACCTGCAGAACCGGCTTGAACCGGTCCAAACCGGTTCAGGCAAAAAAAAACAGAACAGAAAAAGGAAAAGGGAAAGTAAGAAGAAAAAGAAGAAGAAGAAAAGGTAAGAAAAATTAAAAGCCTTTCTTGCTATATGTCTATGGAATTTATTAGAAATTCTTGGATTATTTTCTAAATGAAAATATATGTCAATTTTTGAAATTGTAGCAAAATGGAAATGAGATGAATGGTGGAGTTCGGCAAGGCTCGAAAATCGAAAAGTGCGCTAAGCTTGGCGAATAAGTAAGATACTTTTATAAAGCATCAGTAGCATTATATTGTATGAGGGAGTATGATTTTATATAATGCATTGATGGAACGATTTTTTTTACGGAATTGTGATTTTTTATATATGATGCATTAATTAAATTGATGTTAAAAATGCTAAGAGGACCCACAACTGGTGGTGGGGGTCTTAGTAGAGATGTAGGAAAATTGTGAGAATCAACAGCTGTGGATAAATTGTGTTTTCCTTGCAGGAGGTTTAGTGAAAATTAAGCCGTTATGCTGCTGAAATTCCTAGGAAAACGTTGAGGAAAAATTTTAAGTTTCTCAAGTAAATGGAATTTTGGAAATAATTATTAAAAAAAATAAACATTGAAAAGACTATAATTTTTACCGAAAAAATTTGATATTGAAATCGAAGAGAAGATAGATCGTTGATCACAGATAAAAGTGACGATGATTATATGATACAACTTAAAAGAGAAAAAAAATCGAAGTTGTGATTTAGATGGTCAAATGATAGAATTGCGGAATTATCAATCGAGTGATGATTATGGAATTGATAGATTCAAACAAATGGACCGTCTTAGTGGTATATTAATAGTCAAAACCACTTAAACTTGGAGAAATAGATAAGTGACTTTAATGTCTCATGAAAATTGTCGAGAATAGAGGCATTTAATTGTTAAATTGTAAAAGGATGAATCACGAAAAAGGAAGTCAAAGAAGTGAAAGTCAAAAGTAACAGATCCCTGTGGTTGTTTATTTTATAAATATGTGAAAATTTTGTGATTCTATTGCCCGACGAAGGCGTAGAGGCCCAAGTGGTGTATATGACGATTTAATATGAATTATGCTTGGTTGAGATTGGAGACAACTGAGTGATAGAATTCAGAATAGTGCTTAGAACTATACATTGGATATTTGACCATTGGAAAGTGGCCTATTGAACTCAAATTGAGTTTGAGTGACAAGAATCATAGTATCAATATTGTGGTGTACAAAGGATAATGAATGAAATCAAACATCAAATCAGAAATTTTGATGGAGTGCTAGCATGATAAACCATAAATAAAATTGATAGATGGCTATTGATCTCGCGGTCTTAATTATTTTCGATGTCAACTCTGGAATAGATATCGAACGATGATATTGGCGTTGGCATGATTTCAGTATTTTGATGGCTATATAGTGACATGATATTTAAATATTTATGAATACTAAGAGGATTCATGTAAGTGATGTGGTCTTAGTATTAATAGTGAAAAGTAGAAATGATTGTTATAGTTTATAGTTATCGAAAAAGGATATCGAATACTGAATGACTTGAATACCAAATGATCTGATTATTGAATAATTGGAGTACTGAATAATTTGAAAACTGAATGAAATGAATATTGAATTGATTTGAACACTGATTTACTGATGTGTCAGAAGGATAGTTTGAAATCGAATGATTAATGGTGGTAAAGTTAAATGAATTGTTTCACCGTATTAGATGAAGGTATTACTTATATTGACATTTGAAACTATTACCGAAATTTCATACGGAAATGATTTCATAGCATCGCTTTTAAGCATAATTTGCTACAGTTTTCAGATGTTATAATAGCATTTATATAAATGCTATAAAGTATAGATTAGCTTTAAAAAGAAAGTATATGGAATATACGTACTTTCATATACGAAACCTCTTAAAGAACTTCACCATATACTTCACATGATTTTAAAAAGAAAAGCTAAAGATTTAAATGTTTTATGAGACTGTAGGCACCCTAAAAGAATGAAATTCAATAAAGCATAGTGGAAACCGCTTAATTGGAGCTTTGCTCATTAGGCAGAGAGATGCTTGTCCGATAATAGTCGTGGACAGGTCTCAGTCACGCCTGATCAATGGGGTTGAGAGAGATGAGGTCTATGGCCATAGATAGCGCCCTAGTTGGTTTCCAGGGGACGATAACATGATTTTCACTGCTAGCTACAGTGATTTAAGTCTTTATTGATAGAGATGATAGGGATTTAGCCTAGTCTCTAATCGATATAATATGAAGTCTAGAGTATGATTTTATTGATATGAACTCTAGACTTGACATGATTTATACTGTACATGAAACAAGTTTGAAATGAAATATGTTTTGAAACAGTACATGTTTTAAACATGTTTTAAAGTCAATGAAATATGATTTCGACACTTATATGATTTATATGTGATTTTGTGTCGAACATGGCATGATATGCGGTCTAGAGTATAGTTTGATTTGATATGAACTCTAGACCTGATATGATTTACAGTATATGTTTTAAAAGTACATGATAAATGATTTCGACACTTACATGATTTATATACGATTTTGTGTCGAATTTAAAATGATATGCGGTCTAGAGTATAGATTGATTTGATATGAACTCTAGACCTGATAGGACTTATAGTATATGAAAATGTTTTAAAACCGCACATGTTTTAGACATGCTCTAAAAACGAATACATGAATTGAAATTGAATATGTTTTTATCATGCCGTAAAGGTAGACTTGAATGAATTGAAAATTCATACGTGGAGCATGTTCTAAAGTACATATGATACGATTAGAAATGATAGCGATTTATACAGTAAAGTTACATAAATTGCATATTGTAGACACCCCATTTTGTCCGGGGTCTTTTAATGTTATTGGGCCTGTTGGGTTTGATAATTAGAAGATGAATCTGATTTTTGTATTACTATCTTGTTTATTATTAAAAAATAAAAATGAAAAGAAAATAAAAAAATAGAAAAAAATAATAACAAAAATAAAGTGATCAAAGAAAGGAAACTTGAAAAAAAAATCAGAATCTTAAAATAAAGGCAAAGTCAAAAATTTGAAAATTTTAGAAAGAAAATCAAAATCAATGAGTGAATCAAGTGACAATCAATCAAGATACTTAAATTGGTGCATGGATGGAAAGGAAATAAAGTTGGTTTAATACCCGTATCAAGAAAAGGAAAGAAAATTAAATAAAAAGAGACAAACACATGTATTAAAGGGGGGGTCGGCTAGGTTTAGGGTGAGAAGAGAGGAAAAAAGATAGAAAAAGAGAGCCCGAGGGCTGGTGTTTCTCGATGACACCAACGCCACTGTTTCCTGCTTGAACCTATTCCTCTGCTGCATCACGACATCATCTTCATCGCTTCGCCACCTCATTACATAGAACCGAGCCTCCTTGTCCCCACTACCACTATTCTCAATTTCCGCCCTTGCATCTCTATTGTTGTCACCTATCCGACGTGACCCCTGTTTGTGTCCAACTTCTCCTACCCAAGCTCCAAGTCAAGCCTTGTTGCTTGACTGATCCCCACCACTGTTGGTGTCGATGCGTTCCTGTTCAGTCTACTACGGGTTCTGCTTCTTCCTTTTGCCATAAACGCTTGCATGCCCCGCCTCTGTTTCGCTGCTATACCGGCGGATCTGCCCTCTCCATCGCTCCTGTACTATTGCTGCTTCATCGTGGTTGCAGGCATCACCAATCCCAGCATTGCTCCACCTACTGCTACCTTGTGTGCTGCCTTTCTTTTGTTAAGCTTTTAACGTGAATAACAGGACAGAAAGGAAAGCTTGAAGAATAAAGGGGTATAAAAAATCGGTGCAGTATTGAAGGTATGAGCCATTGTTGCCGAGAAGACAATGAGTAGCGTCTTGGAAAGATACTGGAAAGGAAACACAATAAGGAAAGAGACGTGGAAAGAAATAAGGAAAGGTGATATTAGAAAGAATAAAGAAGGTATGATGGCCACCATTAAACTATAAGTTATGGAATGAGGTATCTCACGTGTTCACATATAATTGTTTTAGCTATTATATTATTATTCTATTTATTAAATTTTTATTATATTTGATTTTGTTTGATATGCTTAATTATTAGTTTAACTTATCATGTGATTCATTTCATTACACTAATTAGGTAATTTATTATGTCTTATTTGATTAGTATTTTATTTAGTTTGTTTGATATATTCTATTATTTTTATTTACTTTATATTAGAAATAATTCTTATAGCAATAATAAATTATAGGTTAGAGATTTAAAACTAAGATTATTTTTTTATTTGTCTTAGGAAATTATATATAGAAGAATGAAATTAAAATAATAAAAAATAAATATATGTAAATTTAAGATAATAGAATGGAAACGAATGAAAATTATCCGACGATGGATCTCCGAGAGGATTGCGATCGAGTAATACTCTCGGAGATCTTGAGGTTAGGAGGTCCTTTTTAAGTCTTACCAGCTTGATGGAAGATTTAAAAAGTCATTTTCGATATTTAAAACTCAAATTTATTAAAAAAATTGAAATAAGAATTAATTAAGATTAATTACAATTAAAAGAATTAATTATCAAATTAGAAATTAAGAGTCATAAAAATTAATATATTTAGAAATAAAATATTTTAAAATAATAATAAATACGACTATAAATATTCTGACGATGGAATTCTAAAAAGACTGCGCTTGAGTAGTACTTTTAGATATCTTGAGGTGAGGATGTTTCTTTTAGGTCTTACCAGCTTGATGGAAGATCTAAGGGGATATTTCCAATATTTAATAAATCAATCTAATTATAAAATATAAAAATTAAACTAAAAAATAGTAAATTAAAATTAAGATCATTACAATAAATAATAAAGATCTAATTAATAAATTAGAATTAAAATTAGAAAAGAATTGAAATTAATAGAAATTAAATTAAATATTTTAATAAATGTGAATTATTCCGAGGATGGAATTTAATTAAAGGAAATTGCGCTTGAGTAGTTTCTTTAAAAATTCCTAAGGTGAGAAAGTTTCTTTAAGGTCTTACCAGCTTGATGGAAGGTCTTTAAGAAAGTCTTCAATATCAAATAATTCATGTTTATTTAAAGATATAAAAAAATATATGAAATAATAATTATATAAGAAAACAATAACAATAGAATAAAATAAGATAAGATAATAAATAGAAATTGGATAGGAGTCAAAATAGGGTTTGCATAAAATATTTAATCAATCCGACGACAGAGCCTCTTCAAGAAAGGCGATTGGTCCTACTTGAATACTCTTGAGGTGAGAAAAACTTTTAAGTTGTCCAACCAGCTTGATGGAGGAGACTTAAAAGATTTTTCAATATTTAATTATATCGAAATTAAAGTAAAGAGGCAAAATTAGGATAACCTTAGATTTATTTGGTACCATTTTAGGATGGGCGTTGTGAGGGTGCTAATCCTTCCTCACACGTAACCTTACTCCCGAACTTAGAACTTTCAACGTAGACTAAGCCTTATCCTTAGTTTGAATAGGTGACCAATCACACCTAGGTTAGAATGGTTGGTGGCGACTCCATAGTTTTGTGTCTAGCTATTAGGTTTTTTTCGAAACTTGATACGTTATGACACATATTAAACCTTGACATGATAATATGCTTCGTACATGAGAGTTTCATGAGGAATGTCATGACTAGACATTAATGATATTTCATCTAGACGATGACATGATATGATACATGAACATAAGATTGATATGAAGAGAATTGTGAACTTACACTATTGTGATTATGATTTCTCTATATGGAAAGTGATATGAGATGATAGATTACAGGAGTACGGTTATGAAACATAAAGTGAATTGATATGATGCTTCAATTGGACATGATGTACTCCGAGATAGAGGAAAATATAGACTAATAGTATATGACATTCAATTTGGATACGACAGATTGTCGTGCGATGCACTATAATGTAAGGACGAGAAGACTGAAAAAGTGATTATGATGATTTATTTAAAAGTATAAGTGATAGACAGATGATAAGAAATGAGATAATGATATGTTATCGATGAGAAAGGATTAACTGTAATTGCAAACTTGCAAGTTTTAAGCATTGCAGTTTAAGACAGTGTAATCCTACTCTTGTATTTATATTAGTATCTTACTGAGCCGTGGTTTTGCTCGCCCCACTAAATTTTATCTCTTTCAGACTATCGAAGTTAACATCTGCCATGTGAGCTGCTAAGTGGGCATCGGAGACAGTGTATGGACTTGGTACTAGTCTTCTGAGGTATATGTTCCTTATAAAATACTTGTTTACATGTAAGACTTAAATGGATGCACAATACATTTTCTGTTTAACAAGTCGGGATGTAACTAATAACCGTTTTTCGTGTTAGTTTAATATTTAAATGAAATGACTATAGGTCACCTAGATAGTATAGTAACTACACTGACACCGAATACAAACCTTAAAATGAAAAAGAAAAATTTAGTCCATAAATTTGTAGACTACGAAAAGTATAAGAATCAAGTGAAAGTCGTGGCCTTCGGGTCGTGACAGATCAGGGGATCCATCCCTTCAGACAGGGGATCCATCCCTTTGATCAAGGGATCCATCCCTTACAATATTCATTTGCGTTTTCTAGGTCTTTAGGCATTAAAAACATTCTAAAACCAATTTCGAGTATTTTTAAATATGACATGATTTTGAAAACATGAATTTGAGTCCAAAAAATTTATCAAGTAATTTTCTTAAAATATATTCAATAATTTCATAAGAAAATTACTTAAACCAATAATTAAAAAATGTTTTCTAAATTGATTAAAGCCAAAAAAGATAATCAATTAAATCATAGTTTTATATTTGATAAAAGCACTTAATATGGTTTATGAAAATCATAATTGATGAAGCAAATTTACAATATGAATCAAACATTTGAGATTACTTAAGTTTTTATCATTTCAAAATATATATGTCAATTTAAAGCTAACAAAAGGGTGTAGTTGGGCTTTAGGATCTTTGTTAGGAGTTTGCAATTTTTCTCTCTAAAAATTGTATAGTTGGGTTTTGTTAGGAGTTTGCAATTTTTCTCTCTAAAAATTGTATGGTTTGGCTTTGTTAAAAGTTTGCAATTTTTCTCTCTAAAAATTGCACGGTTGGGTTTGTAAAGAGTTTGCAATGTTTCTCTTCTAAAAATTGCACGGTTGTAATTGTTTGATTGTTTGTTAGATTGGTTGGGCGGTTATAAGCCAAATTGGTTAGGCCAAATCACACTAAAAATTATGTTTGTTTTTGCTTTCCTCTGTTTTTATGAGTGTTTGGTTTGAGAGATATTTTTTCCAACAAGTGGTATCAGAGCTAAAGATTCGTGATCTTGAAAGAGGAGAAAAGCAGATAAAGATGAAAGCTATAAAGATAAAAGTCATGAAGATGAAGATGAAAGCTATGTTTGAAGAAGATGAAGATGAAAATGAAGATGATGATGATGATGATGATTTGGAACAAGATAACCATGATGAGTTTGATGATGATTGGAAGAAGATGATGAGCATGATAGCGATGACAATGGTGGAGTTACTCTTCAGTTTGAGGATGGTTTGCATGTTGTCGAGCAGTTTGTGGAGTTTGAGGATTCAAGTCAAGGGAGGATTTGTTGGGGTATGCCTTGAATCCCACATCGAAAATATAGGAGAAGTTATAAGGACTCTCCCCTTATAAATAATATGTCAGGCTTGGTTTGTAAAGTGCCCCAAAGAGTTGTAGACACCGATAGAATAGCTAGGGTTTGGGCTATTAAAAGGTGTAGTTGGACTTTGGGATCTTTGTTAGGAGTTTGCAATTTTTCTCTCTAAAAATTGCACTTTTGTAATTGTTTGATTGTTTGTTAGATTGGTTGGGTGGTTATAGGCCAAATTGGTTGGGCCAAATCACACTAAAAATTGTGTTTGTTTTTGCTTTCCTCTGTTTTTGTGGGTGTTTGGTTTGAGGGATATTTTTCCCAACATTATTTACATAAATTATTCATGTCAAATTTCAAGTTAATTGAAGATATTTGACTATTTGTTTTATAATAATAAAATTTTAACCGTTAATATATATTAAAAAATATTAGTTTCATAATAAAAATATCTAATTAATTCAAAAATTTACGTACGTGATAAATTTGAGTAGGTTGTTAAATTTAACGGTTAGTTTGCAAAAATATTAATTTTACATGAAGTTATAAAAATTATGTAAAACAATTTATTTTACACATATGTAAGTGGATTATTCCCTTTTTTTTCATTGAGCCAATTTCATTAAAGCTAGCAATATTTAACAAGAAGAAGAATAGAACTAGTACAATCCAAGAAAAATAACAAAGAGCACCCAAAACAAGAACAAGGTAAAACCCCCTAACAACTCGATACAATATCGAAATAATCCTAAAAACCACAATAACTTTCAAATACTAATTTTGCACATGTTGCAGATAAATTTTATGAACAAAGTTATTATCTTTTATGTAAAGAAGGAAAGTAGCTTGGACAAAGATGAAGAATCAAGGATTGATTGTAGCAGAATCAAGAAGATTGATTAAGAGATTAATTACAGCAAAACTAAAGGGATTGGTCAACATCACAAAAGAGATTCAGTCACATGATTTAGGCAGGGATGGCAACGGGTAGAATTTAATCGAGTACCCGTACATACCCAACTCGATTATATCAAGTTAGGGTACCCTATAAACGAGTAATTATAGGGTTCGGGTAATAATATTATTACCCGAATCGGGTTCAGGTAGGATTCGGGTAACACCTCTTGGGTACCCTAAACCCGAACTCGATTATGATCTTACCTAGTAGTTTAGGGTATCCGAACCCGATACCCCTTTATATGTACAAATGGACATGTTGCTGTGGAGGTTTGAGCCCTGGCCAAAAAATTCCTGCATATGCCTTACCAACTGTTCCAATGTTTTTATCTGATATAACTTGTCATAAAATTTTATTTATATCTTACACCAAATTATACTTAAAAGTTTAATGATCCAATTTAAAAAAATGTTGTTGGCAGCAAATAATAATAATGATGAAATTATTATAATTATTATTATTTATGAAACTAAATTTATTACTTAATTATGCTTAAGATAATAAGATATTTAAATTCTATACATAAAATATTGAAATTAAATTATGAAAATTTTATATAATAAGTTAAGATAAAATTTTTAACATATATGATATTTCAGTATAATATATAAATTTATACACAATTTCATTATAATATATAAATCTTAAAATATATAAATATGTATTTGTATATTGTACTATTATAAGAGATTATAAACATGGTTATTAATCAAGCTAATCTCAATTATATGGATATATTATATGAAATTATATTTTGAAATTAAAAATAATAATATATTTTAAACCTATAACAAAAAATTAAAGTGAAAAACATTTAAAATTAAAACCAATAGTATATTTTAAGAGATTTATATTTTATTTTATATCACATAATAAGAGTAAGAGACTATTACAGTATAACATTAACATGTACAAATTATTATGATAAGATATACATAATCAAATATTACTATAATATATAATATACAAATCATTATGATAAGATAGTAATATATATATATATATATATATATATATATATATATATATATTACAATGTAACATTAGTATGTACAAATTATTATGATAAAATAAATATGATAAGAGATTATTATAGTATATAATATACAAATCATTATGATAAGATAGTAAGATGCATATATTACAATATAACATTAACATGCACAAATTATAATTATAAGATAAACATGATAAAAGATTAGTATAATATATAATATACAAATCATAATGATAAGATAGTAAGATGCACATAATACAATGTAATATTAACATATACAAATTATTATGATAAGATAATATACATTATAAGAGATTACTATAATATATAATATACAAATCATTATGATAAGATAGAAAGATGCATATATTACAATGTAACATTAGCGTGTGCAAATTATTATGATAAGATAAATACGATAAGAGATTATTACCATATATATTATGATAAGATAGTAAGAAGCACATATTATATTGTAACATTAATATATGTACAAATTATCTCATATATACTTAAGATAATTAAATATATATAATTTATTTTAAATCATATTATAATGTATAAGAAATTATTTGAAGAAAAAATAAAATATGAATATTAGTATATTTAAAATATTTTTTTAAAATTTTAATAATTTATTTAATCAAATAATTTAAAATTAATTAAATAATTCCTACTTAAAAAAACCAAATCAATCCATAACCCACAACCAAATAAAATCAATCTATAAATTAACCCATAGCCCATAACGTTTAGCAAACAAAAAATGAAAGTGAAAACAATAAGTCAATAACCCATGGCCCACCCGATTATGAAAGTCAGAAAGTGAAAATAGAAAATAAAAAATCCCAATTCGTCTGAACCAAAAACGCAAAAAGCCAAAGCCGGTCACTTTGCTTTGCGTTGCGCCTTTGTCGAGTCCCGAGTGTCGCCGACCTCCTGACTGTGTACAGCTCCGGCTGTTCTGTCCACGCAGTGCCGGTGACGTAGCCACACCTATCTCTTTCAACCTTCACTCACAGAGCCTCTCGTTAGTTTCAATAGACCCACACCTCAAGGTATAATCTAACAATTTTTTGTTATTTTGTTAAAATTTTTGTAGATTAGCTTAGATCTAAATTACATAAGTTTAGATATAGGTTAAATAAGCTTAGATCTAAGTTAAATAAGGTCAGATCTAAATTAAATAAGCTTAGATCTAAGTTAAATAAGCTCGGATCTAAATGAAATAAGCTTAGATCTTGATTAATATGATTGTCTTTTGTTTAGATTTAGGTTTTTTTTTTGTTGAAATGACTTGTGTATATTGAGTTGCCCAAAATGGAAATGTATTTTCATAACTATTTTCATGAGATGTGCTTTGCTAACAACGGTAAAGATATATATTCAAAATGTATTTTCGAAGCCATTGCCAAATTGTGAAATATATATTGTTTGCTGCAATAATTTGTTTTATATATATGGTTAAGGAATGAGCTAGGAGATAAATAATTCACTTACTATATTTTTCTTTTATTTATTTTTTATTTAAAAGCAGAATATATTTTTATATTTCATTTCAAGGGCTGCAATAATATGTTATCTATTTTGTTTGTGTAGGAAGTCCTGGTGCTGCTATGGATTTATGTTTGTTGGTGATGAAGAATAATTATTGGTCAAGGATTGAAGGAATTTTAAATGTTGTTGGGTTGATTTTTATCAAATTATGTTTGTTTTAGTTTCGTAAGTAAATTTCTATGAACTTGAAGTTGTTATGTGTTGTATTTTTAAAGTTGTTTGTTGTGTTTTTAAAATTATGTGTTAAATTATGGACTTTATATTTTAATTTTAGTTATTGTTTGATCTTGTCTTTAATTAATACGAAAATACATAATTTAGAATTTTTGTCAATACAGATTCGGGTTAAACATATGGTATTTTTCAAAACAGTTTGAAAGTCAAACGTTTGACTTGTTAAACGGGTAATTAAACGGGTTCGGGTAATTAAATGAGTAGTGCCAAAATTATTAGGGTAGGGTTCGGGTAGGAAGGATAAAAAATATTCGGGTAATTATAGGGTTCGGGTAGTGTAATATATAAACGGGTTCGGGGTAGGGTACCTCAAAATTAGCGGGTACCCTATCCGTTGCCATCCCTAGATTTAGGCCATGTTTATAGTAATGAATTGTGAACATTAATCTATTCCATGAATACATAAAGAGATCCTGTAACAGAAAATAGTGGTGTGAAGAATCAAAAAATCATTATTGTTTATTCAACCTTTCTGTTAATTATTTTTCTTTCATGGTGTCAGAGCAGAACGCTTTTTGCATATGAAGATCGACATTTCCATGGCAAACAACAAAACTCTACTCACAATACAAAGCTTCCATCAGATGGCAAGCTTAATTTCAGTTAAATTATCTAACTCAATTTTTTTGTTGTAGAAATCACAAATTTATCCACTTATTCGCAGTGCACCATTCATTCATCATCTTGAGGAAGAAGCTCCTGTAAGGATCACTCAAAAAGGCGACAACATAGAAGAAAATCTAGAATTTTCTATCTGGATTAACAATGATGGTCTTCTTACAAGTTGGCTCTTAGGAACTATGACAAAGGAAGTTCTTGGATTGGTTGTTGGATGTAATAACACACAACAAATTTGGAAGTGTTTAGAAGAGAATTTTCTTGCATCCACCGAAGAAAAAGAAGTGTAGTTAAAGAATCAACTAACAATCAAAAGAGGTAACCAACCATTAGATGATTTTCTCAGAAAATTCAAACATTCATGTGATTGTCTTGCAGCTATAAAGTAACCTCTTGGAGATCTTGACAAGGTTTTTCAACTATCTAGAGTGTTGGGATTTCGCTATCAACCTTACAATTTGGCTGTTCTGTCAAAACCACCTTATCCCTCTTTTAATCAATATGTGATTGGTTTACAAGATTTTGAACAAAAGCTAAAATCAAAAGAAGAAGAAGAGAAACAAAAGGCACCAAGCTTTTCTCAAGTGTTCATCGCACAAAGAGGAAAGGGAGGTCGTGCTAGGAGTTACGGAAGCCATGCATGAGGTCATGGTGGTCAGAATTTTAGTTTAAGAGGAAGAGGTTTTGTCTAAGTTGGAAACTACAACAATCAAAGGGCTGGAAACAATAGAACCTTCATTACAAATAATAATCCATGACCACAACAAGGGAATTTTCAGAACAAAAATTTTCAACCTACTCAATCATCACAAGACGGAGTTTCTTGTCCGATTTGTGGTGTCTCTGGCCATAATGCTTTGAAATGTTGGTACAGATTTGATCATGCATATCAAAGTGAAGATTTACCTCAAGCTTTTGTAGCAATCTCCTTGGTAGATGATAAAGATCCAACTTTCCTTGCTAATACTAGCGCAACTAATCATATGAGTTTTGATGTAGGTATTCTTAATTCTACTTGTCCATATAGAGGTAATAAGAAAGTTTATACAGGTGGTGGAACTCTTCTCCCCATTTCACATGTTGGATTTGTATCTGTTGGTCCCATCAAATTAAATAAGGTGTTAGTAGTGCCAGAATTAAAGAAAAATTTACTCTCTATTAGTAAATTTACTGAAGAAAATTTATGCATTTTTGAGTTCTCACATTTTGGTTTTATGATAAAGGACCCAGTAACTCAAAGGGTTCTAGCTAAAGGGAAGAAAAAGGGACAACTCTATGCATTAGATGATGAAGTTGCACATGCTCTTGCAGTCACAGAAGACAGAGTTGGAGATTCAATTTGGCATCAACGGTTGGGACATCCAAACTCTCATGTTTTGAAATCCTTAGCATCAAAGGAAATGATTAAAATTTCTTCTTAAACTAAACCTCCTCATGTGTGTACCAGTTGCCAAATGGGAAAAAGTTGTAAACTTCTTTTTGCTAGACAAATTGAACAATCTAAGTTGCATTTTCATAAAATTCATTGTGATCTATGAGGACCTTCATCAATTCGTTTTATTCAACATTTTGCGTATTATGCTATTTTTGTGGATGATTATAGCAGGTTTAGTTGGTTTTATGCACTCAAGAAGAAGTTTGATTTTTTCAATTGCTTTTTAAAATTTCAGCGATTAATTGAAAATTAGTTTGAGAATACTATCAAAGTATTTCAATGTGATGGAGGGGGATAATTCATAAAAATAGAATTTCTCGAGCACCTAGCACAAAGTGGCATTCAGCAACAAATTGCTTGTCCCATTACTCCTAAGCAAAATGGCGTTGCTGAAAGAAAACATCGTCATCTTGTAGAAATGAGGCTTACAATGCTCATTCATGCTAACATGCCACTACGGTACTGGGTAGAGAGTTTTTCAATAGCAACTTTTTTGATTAATATACTGCCTACACTAGTTCTAAATTCTAATACACCCTTCCAATGACTATTTGGGACACATCCACAATACTCCTTTCTAAGGGTTTTTGGGTGTCGTTGCTTCCATATTTAAGGAATTATGCTTCCAACAAGCTCCAACTTCAATCTTTACCATGTGTTTTTATTGGCTATAGTCCACTTCTTAAAGGGTATAGGTGTTTACATCCACCAACAAAAAGGGTATACATCTCTCGACATGTTGTCTTTGATGAGAATTTCTTACCACATACTGATCTCACCCAACTTTCTAAAAGTGCTGATATACAAGAAGAGTTTTGTACATATCCCAATGCAGATGAATGGATTCGGGTGTCAACTCATTTACAACCATCCAAAAATGTTGATAAGGTAACACAACCACCAATATCATGTCAAAATTCTACTGCTTTTGATTTTTCATATGATTCCTTGTTAGACACAACCTCAAACACAGATGCAAATAGTTTGAATTTACCCTCTGAATTGCCTTCTAACACCTTGAGTGAAGGTATACTAGTTAAACCTAACACACATTCTTCTTCCACAATAAACACTAACATTGAACCTGTGATAGATAAGGCTATTGCACCATATACTAAAGAGTTGGATTCATCTTCCAATACCACCTCGTCTTCTACATATCTACCTGTTGGAGTGATGCCACCCTCTCATAATGTCACATCAATTTCTATTCATCCTATGCAGACCATAACTCATGCGGGAAAACACACTAGATATGTTCAAACCAGATTTCCACATCAAGCTTAAACATTGATTTCTGCTTCTCCTACAAAACAGGTTGCGAGATTGGATATTCAAGAGCCTAAATCTCTTAAATATGTACTTCGTATTCCTCAATAGTACACTGCTATGTCCGAAGAACTAAATGCTTTAAAGTTAAATAATACATAGGACTTGGTTCCTTGTCCTTCTGGTGCTAATGTAGTAAGATCAAAGTGGGTGTTTAAGACTAAACTTAATTCTGATGGTTTAATGGAACATTTTAAGGCAAAATTAGTTGCAAAAGGCTTCTCTCAAGTCCTTGGTTTGGACTTTGATGAAACTTTTAGTCCTGTTTTGAAGCCAACAACTCTTCGCTTTATCCTTTATCTGTCCACTATGTTTTCATGGCCAATTCAATAGCTCAACGTCAAAAATGCTTTCCTTCATGGTTCACTTAAAGAAACTATATACATGGCACAACCTCTTAGCTTTATTGATCCTAAACACCCAGATTATGTCTATCGCCTTAATCGTTTCATTTATGGCTTAAAACAAGCTCTTTGAGCCTGGTTTGATTGATTTACTTTTTATCTCTTAAGGATGGGCTTGCATTGCAGTCATACTGACTCTACTTTGTTAACTCTTCATACTTCACAAGGTATTGTTATTTTTTTTATTATATGTAGATGACATGGTTGTTATAGTAAGTAATGAGTACCTTTTGTGTGCTATCATCAAAAATTTGAGCAAAGAATTTGCCATCAAAGACTTTGGCTCACTTTATTATTTTCTAGGTATTGAAGTTACCCATTTTTCCAGCGGTATTTTTCTATCTCAAACCAAATATGCTCATGACCTTCTTCTTCTAGCTTCTACGTTGGAGGCATCATCTATTTCTACTCTTCTTGCTGCTAAGGAGAATTCTTCACCACATGACATAGAATTAGTTGATGCTACAGCTTATCAATGTACTGTCAGTGCCTTACAATATCTTACTATTACAAGAGTTGATATTTGTCATGCTGTGAATCATGTTTGTCAATTTATGCAAGATCCTACAATAGCTTATCTTCGTCAGGTTAAACGAATTCTACGATATGTTAAAGGGACTATTAATTATGGGCTTCGTTATCTTTCTCAAAATTTAGTTTCTCTAACAGCATTTTTGTGATGTTGATTAGGCTGGCTGTCCTCTCACTAGGTGAAGAACTACTGGTTTTTGTATTTTCTTGGGTGCTAATTGTATTTCTTGGGGTTCCAAGAAGTAATCGACAGTAGCTCGGTCCACTGCAGAGGCGAAATATCATGTTATGGCAACCACTACAATAGAATTGGTCTGGATCACTTACTTATTTTGCGACATTGGTATTGATTCATCTTCTCCTCCCCAACCGTTTTCTGATAATTTAAGTGCACTGCATATGTCTATCAATCCTATTTTTCATGCTCGAACTAAGCACATTAAGTTAAACTATCACTTTGTCCATGAAAAGGTTGCATTTGGCACACTTGTTACTTGCTTTATGCCTAGCTCAGATCAAGTTGCATATATATTCACCAAACCAGTGTTACGCAAATAGTTTCTTCATCTAAGAGTCAAGCTTGGAGTTTCAGAGCCACCTCTCTCCAGCTTGAGGGGGAATGTATAGAAGGAAAGTAGCTTGGACAAAGATCAAGATTCAAGGATTTATTGTAGCAAAATCAAGAAGATTGATCAAGAGATTAATTGCAGCAAAATTGAAGGGATTGGTCAACATCACAAAAGAGATTTTGTCACATGATTTAGGCCATGTTTATAGTAATGAATTATGAACATCAATGTATTCCATGAATATATAAAGAGATCCTGTAATAAAAAATAGTGGTGTGAAGAATCAAAAAATCATTACTGTTTGTTCAACCTTTATGTTAATTATTTTTCTTTCATTTTATTTATTCAATACAAAAATATATTTACAATTGTATGTATATATGTGTGTATATATATTTACTTTTGTATGCATATATATGTGTGTGTATATATATATATTTACAATTGTACATATGTGTGTGTGTGTGTGTGTACAAAGAGAGCAAGAGTATTACATCCAACGGTAACATGGAAATTAATGAAAAATACATTCTGGACCACAACAATATTAACATAAGCAACATTAATGGCACAATTCAAGATCTTCCAAGTCTAGCAACAATGCCCCAATGATATAGCTTAAATATCTTAATTGGTGGGCTTGAGTGATTTGCTAATATCCCAATAGATATTTTTAAGTGATTTACCAATATCCCAGAAGATATTGTGGAAATATTCTAACAGCTTCCCTCAAGCTATAACACACCATATAGCTTGTCATATGGAATATTTCCATAATGTTACCTCCTTCAAGTTATGGGAGGGTTGCATTGGACACCAAGCTGTGCGCGAGGAGCAATGTAAATTTATCATGTCCCAATCCCTTGAAGATCTAATAACTTTGCTTGTACCTTTTCTCAAAAAAACTATATTTTAGTTCAATGTGTTATGCTCTTTCCTGAAAGACAGGATTAGAAGTAATATGTATTGCTGACTTGTAATCACAAAGTAAAGCAATAGGTCTAGGGACATCAACCTGTAAATCATGTAATATTTTCACTAACCAAATGACCTCCTTTGTTGCTTGTGACATGGCTCAAAATTCGGCTGTAGATCAAATACTTATTTAAAAAAGAAAGAAAATCATTTAGTTCTTTCTTTGAAAATCCCAAGCACATTCGAACCCAGAAACAGTAAAATCCCAACTATTCTTACACAATTGGAGTTGTATTCTTGATTACGAATTACTTTTACTTTACTCTTGTTTCTACTACCACTATATTTTCTATCATTGAACTTTGAAATATTATGCCATTTTAGTACGACAAAAAAAAGAGCGAGAGGAGAAGTGCGGTAAGTGTGAAAAGTTGTTAGCAATGAAAAAGTATTTAGTGAGGGGGAGTAAAAAGAGACTTTGGAATGAATTATGAACAATCCTCATGCAAAATCACCAGTGTGCTAACCCAGAAACTCAAACCCCAACTATTCATACACAATTGGAATTGTATTCTTGATTGTGAATTATTCTTACTTAACTCTTGTTCCTACTGCCACTATTTCCTATCATTGAACTTTGAGATATTATGCCTTTTTAATACGTCACAAAAAGGGGAGAAGTGTGAGATCTACATTGTTTACCATCTTTAAATTACTGTTAATGAGTATAGGAAACAAGATATCTCATTATGGTTTAAATGTCATATGCTTTGTAGGTGTAAAGGAGAACTAGACAACGAGCCCCATAAACACTTCTATTGTTCCAATGGAGGTGAAACTTCATAGTATCGATATTTGGAGCCACATACTGAGATGGTAAGAATCTACATCTCAAAATTCCTCTATTTGTGCATGTTTTGAAAAGCATGCAACAATTTTGAAAATTACAGTTAAGTTTATATGTCAAAAAAACTTTCGTGAATAATGGTCAAACTAATTTGACTTTTAACCAATTGACAGTCATAGATAAATCTACAAGTGAAGAAGTCTCATTCCATGGCAACTTGAAGACTGAATCACACGCAAAAGTCAAAAACTACATGATTGCAATGTTATGAGTATTTTAGTAATTTCACCTTTTTACAGTCAAACCAGACAAAAGCTTAACCAATGATTAGAATGTGTTAAATACATATATTTATGAGTGAATAAAATAATTGAAAGCTTAACTAAACATTTAAACAGAAATCGGGAAGAAAGGGATGTGTTTAGAATTTTTAAAGCTATACAAGGTTATTTTGGTAATTTACCATCAAAGATTTTATTTTAAAAAGGCTTATTCTTCTTTCTTCCTCCCAATTTTGTCCCTCACTCTCACCATTATCTTCTCACTCTAAAATCTTGAGTTAGAGAAAGAAAGCCATCAAAACCCTAGCAAAAATACTCTGAAGCCAAAAACTGCCTTAAGCAAACTTGTTTAACTCACTAAGCTCCAAAAGATACTACTAAAATCAAGTGTTGGAGTGGCCATTTTCACAGTAAAACATCCCTCATCAATTTTGGCCAAGCAAGGTAAGAGAAAGAAAGCTTAAATTCATGTGTTTTAATGATTCTAAGTTACGTGTTTAAGCATGTATTTAGGCTTAGATTGAATTAAAACCAAAAGAACTCATCCCTTAAGGTTTCATCCAAGGTTCACCATGCATGAGGATGATGTAATTCAATGCAAAAATGGTGTAGAATCAATATACAATGTGAGTAGAATATGTATACGACTTAAGATTGTTGAAACAAAGTGTGTAGCATATGAAGAGGAATTCGACCAAGCTTGAATACTAGGGTTATCATGCTTAAATTTCTATTTAAATGGTCTTAGAATATTGTACTAATGGATATAAGACTGTTAGTGAAGTAAGATTCGAAAAAGGAAGCGATTTGACAATAGTTGCAAATTTGGCATCTAGTAGGAATTAGACCGAAATTGCTATTGTATTAGGAATTATGGGAGATCTTAAGGTAAACAATATTCTTTTTGAAAGGAATGTTGAATTTTAATTTTGTTTTAATTTTGTTCTGTAGCTTTAAAGTAAGGAGGATTAAGGAGCAATAGGCAAATATATGCTGGCCTATCTGATTTAGTGCTATTAAGTTGCCAATTGACGTTGAGACATTAATGGGAAGGAATGTATATAAGATAGCATAGGAGATACTATATTGCATTGGAAATCTTGGTTGGTTGTGAGATACAAATTGTGTCTTTAGTGTAGGAGGGTTAAGCTAGCTAGTATCATTATGCAGCTAAAATTTCACAAAACGAACCTAAACCATTTACAATCTAAGTAGTAAACTATTTTAGTTTGCCAAAGTTGAAAGAATAGGAAGAAATGAGAGAAAGGGGTCTAGGCGCTACATGAATTTGTAACTCAGTTTTTTAATGGATTTCCAACTGTTTTCACACGTTTCAGGTTACCTGCATGATTTAGACACATGTTTATACGTACATAAAATATTTTGAACTTTGATTGTAGCATTAGGAATATTTTTCAAATTTTCATACTTGAAGTGGAAATATTGTTTATTTTAAATGTTTATGAATTGACTGAAGATATGAATTATTAAAATGATTTATGTAAATGCTTTTGAATGATAAATGATTTGTTTTGAGACTGTTAGCTCCCTTAGTTGCCTCTTAGTAATCATGCGAATGTAATGTAATGTTTACTGTTTGACACTAATCACATCTTTAGCACGCACAATTGTCACCTGATCAGTGCACTTTGTGGACCCTTGACTATAGCCATATGTCTTAAAGCAATGTCCCTCATGAGAACCTTAATGTGCATGATTCTATAAGAATGTCGACTATCTCCACTGAATATTTTACTAAAAGGAAATGAAATGAATTGTTTTACATGTTTCTTCTAAATGAAATGAAACATTTGAATGCAAGGAAATGTATTTACAGCATGATTATATTATTACCTAAGATGATACATTGGATTGTTATTGATATGATTTCAAGGTTTTCGATTGTTTATTGAATGCATAGCATTGTCATTGAAGCTATGGATTTATAGAATTTTCGTTTAAACACATAAGTTCCCTCTCTGTGAAGATTTTGTAGGAATTCCCCTATAATCGAACTTGGGGACTGAAACAAGTGAAGTGTTTTAAAGCATCCTTCCATATTCAACTTGGAATCCTTAACCGGTTATAAAAATTCCTTCCTTTTATAACACTATGTCACTGTTAGAGAATGTTCATGAGAAGGTCTTAGCATTATTAAGATACATGCATGTTAGTTGCATAGTATCTACTCTTTATATGCATCTCTTATTGGGCGAAAGCTCACCCTCTCTTTTTTCCCCTTCCAAATTATCTGCAGTACTGCTTGCACGACTATCGAGGAGTTCCTTTATTTTGACAATATCCTTCAAGGCGAGCTTTATTTTCCTTGAAGGTATATTGTACTTTCCTTATATGTTCAAACTTTATGTACAGTACAGTAATATACAGTTAAATTGTACCAGGATGTAAACTATAATGGTTGTAGTATGATAGACAATGAGGTTCGATCTGATTGTAAATGAGTACGGATGTTTGTTGATGACATATAATGATATTGAGGTTGTCTTTAGGTATCAGTCTACATGATCAAATGAAATGAAATGAATGACACGACAAATAGCCTAATCAAAATGAATCGAAAAGGAAAAAGTTAGTGTAAAATTTTGGGTAAATGGTATGTTACAAGAAATGTGGTAAGTGTGAAAAGTTGTTAGGAATGAAAAGTATTTAGTAAGGGGGAGTAAAGAGAACTTTGGAATGAACTATGAACAATCCTAATGCAAAATCACAAGTGTGCTTAAACTAAGGAGGAGACATGATTTTGCAAAATTTTAAAAGACTTATATTAAAATTAATTCATCTTAAGTTTGTCATATCAAAAAAAGGGAGATTGTTGACTTTGAAATATTAGGATTTTGATATGACTTCAAAGAACTTAACAAGAATGTAATTTTAATAATTAGCATGATAGAGTTGATTGTTTGAATGTTATATAATCATGCTTAATATGTGAAAAGTCAGATATGCACGGTCTTAGAGTTAAAACTTATATTTGCATATTTGAACATTGAGTTAATCTTGCTTTCTAGGCCAATTATATGTAATTTATACATAGAAGTATCAATACAATTTGAATATGTATCAATACAACATGCTTTGAATATTGGCGAAACTAACAATGTATTGATACCCTATCATGGCCTTGAAACAGAAGCTTCATGCTCTGTTTAAGTATCAATACAGTTAAAAAAGTATCGATATGGTTGTTTCTATTTATGCAAGATCTCATTTAAAGGTATCAACATAAAGAAGGAAGTATCGATACATTTCAAGTCTGGCAAGCTCCAACGATTAAATTTTGGCTCTGTTAGCAAGAAGATCACAAGGAATTTCATCCCTATAGCCAAGAACTCGAAGAAAGCTATAAAAGCAAGAAGCTTAGAGCAGAACTAGCAAAAGCCAAAATTCCATATCCAAAGTTATATACACATTTTCAAAGCTTCAAGAGAGAAAAAAGAAGAGAAGAGACAAGGCATCAACCTCCATATTCATTGTCTCATCATGATTCCTTCACAAGAGCTAAAGAATCTTAACCAGCCTTAATAGAGGAATTTTCTAAACATCTTGTTAGCCCATATACTTAAGATTGTAAAGGGGAAAGTTCCTTAGGTGCTTATTTGTAAAGTGAAGTTGGATAGCTTATAGTTTGTTTCTTGAACCAAAAAAAGAAACTGTTGTAAGGTTTGCTATTTCAGCTAGAAAAAAAAAACACTTGTAAAGGTTACTTTTCTCAGCCTGCAAAAGGGAAGGTATAGGTTTGTTCCTTGAGCCTGTGAAGAAGGAGTGGTAAGGTTCCTTGAGCCTTTGGTAAAAAGAAAGGTTTTCTCCTTAAGCCTGCAAAAGGGAGAGGTTGTTTACTATCTTCAAGTAATGAATATAGTGGAAATCCTTGGGAGGAACTCAAAGTAGAGGACGTAAACTGGGAGTCTAAACCTTTATAAAACATTGTGTAGAACTTCTCTACCCTACACTCTTACCGTGAGGACCACATTTTCCCATTATATTATATAATTGAAAGATTATGGAAATGAAAAGATAAAGGATGAATTACCAAGAAATAGAATAATTGGACTTATAGAAGGAAAATGCTATGTGGGCCCTATGGGACTTTTATAGTCCGGATTGGGGTGAAACTTCAAAGTTATGATATTTGGAGTGAAATATTGAGATAGGGGGAATCTGTACCTCAAAATTCCTTTATTTGAGTATATTTTGAAAAATGTGCAACAATTTCGAAAATGACAATTACATCCATAAGGCTTAGGGAATTTTTGTGAATAATAGTCAAACCGAGTTAATTCTTGACCAATCGACAATTGTAGGAAAATCCTCATGTGACAAGGTCCTAGGCCATGTGAACTGACAGATCAAGCCACATGAAAAAGTAAAAAATTACATGATTCGACGGTTGGGGGTATTTTGGTAATTTCACCTTCGTTACCAACCAAACCTCAACAAAAGCTTATTCAATGTTTAGAATAAGTTGAATAGATGTATTTTATGAGTGAATGAAATATTTGGAAGTTAAACTGAACATTTAAACTGAAAGTAGAAAGAAAGGGGACGTAGTTGGAATTTTTAAATTTGTTGGGGGCATTTTGGTAATTTTCCCTCAAAAGATATTTTAATAAGATTTTTTCTTCTTTTCTTCTTGCATGGCCGGTATGATCTTCTCCAATTCACCTTATCACTCTAAAAAGTTTGGGTTTAGAGAGAGAATGTCCAAAAACCTAGCATAAACACTCCGAAACCGAAAATTGTCTTTACCAACCCTACCCAGTTTTTAGTGCTCTATCTTTTGACACCAAAATCAAGTCCTAAAGTGGCAAAATTCAAGGTGAAACACCCCCCACTAGATCTGTTCAAGACGAAAGGTGAGAGAAATCTTGAAATTTTCATGATTTAATAGTTATAATCTATGTGTTTAAAGTGTTTAAGCATGTATTTAAGCTTAGATTGAATTGAAACCATGAGAATTCTTCCTTAAGGGTTTCAGCCAACATCTCTCATGTATAAACATGATGCTTCTCAATATGAAAATGATGTAGAATTAATGTAGAGACTGCGTAAAACACGTTTGTAGCTTTAGATTATTAAAAAGGAATGTGTAGGAGAGAGAATCCCATTCAGCCAATGTGAAGCAAACACTAAAAGAGTATTCAATTCAATGTGCTTTGGGTCCTATAATACTGTAATGTTGGCTCTACTGAGAGGGGGGTGAATCGGTTTTTCTATTTATTTTTGATTTTTCTAACTCTTAATGCACAATTAAAACTAATGAAACAACAATGAAATAAGTGCAGTAAAAAGAGTAAGGGAAAGAGAAGCAAACACAAATTTATAGAGGTTCGGCCAATCTCCTGCCTACGTCCTCTCTCCTTGATCCTCTTATCAAGGTTTTGATTCAGCTCTTTCTTGAGAATCTTTACAAACCACTTCAAGGTGTGGTGAGACCTCTTACAATGTTTCTTGAGGACTTAGAAATCACCTTCTAAGCGTCTCCCCTTGTAATACTACCCACACTCTACAATAGCAGACCTTACAAGGATAGCTCACCCCTTTGAATAACAGAATTTTCAGTAAATGGGTGAAGAACAACAAGAAATCTCACAAATGGATTTACACAATAAGAATTTTCAAATTTGATTTTCTCTTTTGAAGTTAAAAGATTTTCTAAGTGCTTGTTCTGCCTCCAAACTTCATAAATGCTTCTATTTTATATCCCACCAATTGATTGGAACAGTTGGTGAAGCATTTAATGTTAATCCTCCAGTTGAAACCCTCAGAAACTAGTCGTTGAGTTCAGTTTTCGTGAAAAGGGATCGATCCCATGCCAAAAGGGATCGATCCGTTTCTTCCAGAATGCATATTTCTCTGTCGAGAGCTATTTCAGCCTTGAAATCAATTCTGCCAAAAGGGAATCGATCCCTCTACAGGAGGATCGATCCCTTTTGTCCAGCCTGCACACTGATGAGTAATTTTGGTATGGATTTATGAGATTTTGTGATTTTAAGTCAATCCAAAGTATTTTAATTCTTTTACAAAAGTATTTACTGACCTTTCAAATTGAAATCACAACTAAAACTTTGTTTAAAAGTCCATTTCAAGCAAATTTACATTGAAGAGAAAAACGTTTATCCAAACTTAAGTTTTTGTCATTTCAAAATGTGTGTCAATTTAAAGCTAACAATCTCCCCCTTTTTGATATGACAAAACTTAAGGTAAATTTGCTTATATGTTTGAAGAAATGAGGTTGCTAAAATGTTTGAAGTAAAAATGCTCCCCCTCATTAGTAGTTCCCCCTCAACTTATCATAAAATAATTCTGACAGCATAAGACTTATTTTGATTTTGTCCTCTTCATATCATTAAAAAAACATTTTGCTCCCCCTCAAATGATGCAAGAAAGAAGGTAACAGAATTTTGAGAGATTTTCCATGAATTTTAAGAAATTTACCATACCAATTCTCCCCTTTTTTGTCATATCAAGAGTTAGGCAAATAATTATCAGAGTTATAAGTCAATTTAAAGCAACAATTTGATACCAATAATAAACAGAATAAGCATTAGCAATGGCAATGATATAAAAAGAAACAAAGAGCAAGCCAATGTCATGAAAGCATAAGTAATGTCATAACAAGTCATAGTCATTAACATAAAACTAAGATAGCACAAACACACTAGTAAAAGTCTCAAGAAACAACTAGAAGGTCATAACTAGCTAGAAGAGACGCATGCCACAAATAGTAGGATCAACGCCTTGGAAAGGTCTTGTGATATTGCTCAATGAAAGCTTCTTACTGCATGTGGACATCTTGAATTTCATCGAACAAGGCAGCTTGGTTTGCCTCGATTTGATTAAGCCGTTGACCCACGTCATGCTAGAAATTCTGAAGCATATGCATGATCTGGGCGAGAGGAGCTGACATGGAGCCTGAGGGTGCAAAAGATGTGGCTGCTGCAAGTGCTTCATCGTCGTCTTCTCCAACTTCTTCCGGAGCATGTTCGGGAGATGCAGGCGGTCCATGACTCTTGACCCATTCGATTGTATTGCCCGTTGACGTTGATACCACCTAAGGTTATGGAGAGTGGCGAGATTGATTGTGCTGCTGGGGTCCGAAAGTACACCGACCTCACATGAACAGTCAACGCCTTTAATGAGTAAATAAAAGGCAAGAGGCTGAGGGAAGACAATTGTGTGTACTTTTCCACTGACAATCCTTACTCAATCTTGAAGGATAAAGTGAAGGAGGTCTAGTCGATCTCCATCGGGTGAATGAATATGATAGAGCCAAAAACGATCAAGTTTCCTAAGTTGAGAATATTTTGTGCCAAGGGGTCAGAGGTTCCAAGAGATTATAATATGTAGGAGTCGGGCGAAGATAGGAAGGTCACTTGCACGATTATTGGTAATGGGAAACTTTAAGGGGGCTTCGACATTTTCAAATATAAAACCGTTGTCGGGAACTCAAAAGGCAAGAAAGAGGGATTGCTTGGTGATTTCAATAGGTTTGCCCATGACATAGGATTGAATTCCTATAACCGTACATTCATCATTTGGATCCATGATGAGTTCGATATTGGAAAAGAAAGCGCGAATGATGTTGGAGGAACCGGAGTGTTGATTTTGATAAACTCAATCCAATGATATTCATTAAATTTGGCCAAGTAAGGAAAGTTAATTGATTCGAGGAAATCGAAATCAATTGGACGCCAATGCTTAATAGGCATATTTGCAAAGTTCACTAGAAATTTAGTTTTCTCATTGGCATGTCGAAAGCATCGATTAAAGGTGGTTGGTATAAAGGAGGAGGAAGCATGTTTTTTGCATTTTTGAGCGGTATGTTTAATTCTAGGAGCCATATAGAGTAGGATAGGAGTAGGAAAAAGAGAGGAAATTGCGTTGAGGAATTTCATCGAACAGGTGATGGGCACAGGTTTGGTGAACTATGGATGAGTGTATGGGAGAGATAAGGTCTAACCAACAACTGAGAGCCACAAACCAAGATGCAAGTAACAAATTTGATAATGAAATAATGCTGAAAAACTAAAGAGATCCTTAGTTATAAACCCTAGAAATTAGATAAGTGCAATATGAACCGAAAACATTGATAGAAAGGAAATCTATGCAAGAGATGCAAATGGGTAGTCAAAGACATGATGAAAGAAACTAGAATGCAAGAAAATTTAATGAAAAGAGTGAGGAAAACTTACAATTGAAATGTTGGGTGATAAGTAACTATGGTGTGGAAGAAGAAAGAAGAGAAGAAAAGATGGAGTTTTGTTAGGAAATGAGGAGGGGAAATGAAGGAGATGAAGAAATGATGAAGATTGGTGAAGGAATGAAGAGATTTGGTGAAGAAATGAGTTAGATCTAGAAGATTTCAGTGAGAGGAGACGGTGGGAAGGCGTTGGTATTAAAGGGAAGGTGAATAATGAGGAAAGAGTGAAGGGGTCGTGACTTTAAAAAAACCACGAAGTGCAATCTGGCCCGAGGGGATCGATCCCCTCTAGGAAGGGATCGATCCCTTCCAGGCAGAATGCCTCCTAGGCTATTTCTTCACGTTGAAGCCCCGAACCGATTTTGATGCTATGGGATCAATCCCATGGTGAAAGGGATCGATTCCTCATAGCAGAGACCCAGATTTTTGGCCTTACAGACTTGGAGATCAATTCTATTTTGGAAGAATTTTCTCCTCAGTCACTTGCCTTAGTTTTGATGCATAAAAATGATTTGAAAACAATGGAACTTATGCATTTTTACTATTTTAAAATCGAAATCTGGTTTTTGCCACTTGGGATGTAGACTTGAAAAATGCAAAAAAATTGCAGAAAATTGCAGAAATATGCTGAAAATATGCAGAACAGCTTTGAACAATAAGTGAACATGACTGTGAAAATGTCTTAAACATCAGAAGTGGGTTTTGGCTAATGAAGAGAATTTAACATGATCAAAACACACAAAGTTCAACAATTCAACCTTTAAAGCTAAGATCATGAACAATAACATGGCAAGTTAAGGTCATGAATTGCAAGTGGTAATTATATTCTCCAAATTTCTTACTTGCAATCATCACAAACCAACTTAAGCCATTCATTCAACATCAAATCAATTCAAGTAGCATTCATAATACCTAATTCACCTCTAAGAATGCAAAATCTCTCTTTGTCCAAGGGTTTTGTGAAGATATCAGCTAATTGGTGCAAGAACCATCATAGACCTATGTAGTTTGATTTTCTCACAAATGGAGTTACACAATAAGAATTTTAAAATTTGATTTTCTCTCTTAAAGTTTGAAGATTTTCTGAGTGCTTGTTCTGCCTCCAAACTTCATAAATGCCTCTATTTATATCCCACCAACTGATTGGAACGGTCGGTGAAGCATTTAATGCTAATCCTCCCGTTGAAACCCTCAGAAACTAGCCGTTGGGCTCAGTTTTCGTGAAAAGGGATTGATCCCATGCCAAAAGGGATCGATCCGTTTCTTCCAGAATGCATATTTCTCTGTCGAGAGCCATTTCAACCTTGAAATCAATTTTGCCAAAAGGGAATCAATCCCTCTACAGGGTGGATCGATCCCTTTTGTCCAGCCTACACACTAATGAGTAATTTTGATATGGATTGATGAGATTTTGTGATTTTAAGTCAATCCAAAGTATTTTAATTCTTTTACAAAAGTATTTACTGACCTTTCAAATTGAAATCATAATTAAAACTTTGTTTAAAAGTCCATTTCAAGCAAATTTACATTGAAGAGAAAAACGTTTATCAAAATGTGTGTCAATTTAAAGCTAACATGTACGAATTAATGAGACTGCAGGCGCAGTTAGAATTGAAAACAGAAGTGTTTTGACTGTAGCTGCAATGTTAGCACCAATATGAAGTAGACCGGTTTTGCAACTGCAGTAGGCAATGTAGTAGGTCTAGTGGTGTTGAGTAATTTTGCAATTGAAGTGTGGAGATTTGACTGCATCTGTGTTGTGTTTTGCAGCTTGGAAAGCAGAAACAAATATTGTTGCTAAGTAACAATATTATGTAATCTGGGAGGTAAGAGATATGTATAAGAGACGTAGGGATACTATGTTACACGTGGATTGATAAAAATGCTTTTATGACAATGGATTTTATTGGTTGGTTGAAATAGTGAAACTGGAATTGTAGATTATAAACTGTGCTTTCTTGTAAAGAGGTTAGGATAGATGCAACCGTTATGTTATCGAAATTTCTTAAAACGAATTTTGAACTTCTAAAATCATCATTGGCATTATTTTAGAAATAGGAAATGAAGTGAAATTGGTTTAATAGATTCCAAAGTTCTTACCTACATATAAATTTTTTAATTCGGTTTTAATGAGATTTTTATTAGTTTTTACACATTTCATGATGCAGTTATGTTTCCTTATTACCATTATATATAAATAAAATATTTTGAACATTGATTATTGAATTGAGAATATTTGATGAAATTTTTATACTTCAAGTGTAATGATTTTATGATTTTATGATTTTAATGCTTTATGAACTGAATGAAGATATGATTTACTGAATTGATCTCCGTAAACAATTCTGATTTTGTTTATGAACTATTTTGAGACTGTTGGCCCCATGGTAGCCTTCGAGCATATTATGCTCTTTTGAGTGAGTGAGTGGACTCCATTGTTTGACCAAATCATGTCATCAATGATTTTAGCATCCACAGTTGTCATCTGGTTCGTGTACTCTATGGATCATTCAGACTACGATCATATGTCTTCTGAATCTTTTAGTGCATGATTCTATTGGATGTTGCCCGGTCTCCACTGATACTGTTTACTATATTGATTTCTGAATAATTACTAAATACGTTTTATCGAATTGATCTTTGTACGATTTACTGAATTGTATTATAGAACTGTCTACTGTATTGTTTTGTTTATGGAGAGTTTTAGGAACTAATTATTTGAATCAATATGATTTTTGAAGCTTTTATATCTGAATTCTAAATTCTAAAATGATTATGATTTATCTAAATTTTTGAATGATTTCTGAACCTCTGATATTTTAACTTTGAAATTTGAAAATGGTTTGATACTGATAATACAAGTGTTATTTGAACTTTGAAAAGTTGCATGTTTTCTGACTGATTTAAGATTATATGAATGTCAATTGAACATTTGAAATTTGCATGATTTTCTAATTGATTTAAGACATCAGCATAAAACGGTTTTGAAAATGAATTTTGAATGATAAACTGTCATGATTCTGATTTTGAAATACAAAAATTCCTTTTCTGTTATATTTCATAGTCTGCTTTGTAGTTGAAAGTTTAGGAAAAAGGGTTCTTGTACTGTTTATCGAATTGAATCACTAACCGTTTACTAAGTATTTACTGAACTGATAATTGAACTATGTTTGAACAGTTTTCTGAACATGTGACATTTTGACTGATTTTTTGAATTATGTTTTGGAAGAGTGACTTCTGATTGATTTTCTGAACGATTTTTCGAGTGTATAATTTTCTGATTGATTTTCTGAATCGTGTTTGAATGAGTGATTTCTGATCAATTTTATGAAAGGTTTTCAGAGCGTGTGATTTTCTAATCAATTGTCTGAACTATATTTTGAGTGAGTGAATTTTGATTGATTTTTTTAACAGTTTTCTAAACGTGTGATTCTCTGAATGATTTTCTAAACTGCATCCAAAATGAGTGATTTTTGATCGATTTGCTAAACTATTTACTAAGTTGATTTTTGAATTATTTATAAAATGATTTACTGAACGGTGAACTAAATGATTTATCAAATATTTTACTGAACCATTTGATAACGATTCTTTACTGTTGAGTACTGTCACTACAGATTTTGAAAGGTTTAATACTGATTTGATACACACGAATACCTACTCTGTAAAGTTTCTAGAAAAAACTTATAGTCGAATTTAGGGACTGGGACAAGTGAAGTGCTCTAAAGCATCCTTCCATACTCAGCCCGGTACTCCTAACTGATTATAGTATCCCTTCCGATAGAGTTCCTTCATACTATCTTAATACTGACTGCATGTTTACGAAATATGTTTTCGATATATGCATATAGGTATGCATAGCATCGGTTCTTTTATATATATTCCTTACTGGTCGCAAGCTCATCCCCTTTTACCTTACAAATTTATTTGCAGTGATAGCAATTGTTAAAAGAAAATTTTGATTGGATGCCTATAAGGTTTTGATGTCGTACCTTGCAGGTATGGTATTCAAACATTAATTGCACAGTTCTTTACTAAGTTAAAGGGATGTAAACAGTAAATGGAAGAAGTTTGAATGTCAACCATAATTTTGTTATTAGGTGTTTGCATAAAGAAACAAATGCATGTTGTAATTTAGTGTACTGGGATCAATCTAGACGATTAAATATTGAATAACTAAGGAAGTTTTAGCTTAATATCAAAGTGAAAACATTGAGCACAGTCCAACCAATTGTGTGAAAACGAAAAAAGTTAGTCTCGATTTTCATAAATCAGAGCATGTCACTTGTTGTTTATAATGTTATCTATTACTTATTTGTATATTACACATTTATTGTATGTAGGATTCAAGTTACAAAAGCCTTAAGCTAGAACAAGGATTAGAAACTGATTCACCCCTTCTCGGTCTACATTCAGGCCAACATATAGTAGAGTCTAAACTCATCGTTTCATTAAGCTGTAGGATTTGTACATCGCTTTGTACCAAGACCCAACCCGATCACAATACGTCCCACTAACTCGCTTATTTGACCAATTTATGACCTTTTTCCCTTTTTTTACTATTCATTTCTTTATTTATTTTCCTATTTTTATTTTAGATTTATTTGTTTCTTTTATTTATTTGTTTAATTAGTTTGTTTATTTTATAAAATTAGTTTTAGTATACATTAAGATACAAAATTAAACAATAGGTTAAGAAACCAAATTTAAATTTAAAATAAATAGGTAATTAAACTTAGATTCATAACTTAGCTATATTTCAAACTTAAAGTTGTAAATTAAATAATTAGAGATTATATAATCTAATAATAAATTTTGAATAAATTAAAATTTGATCAATGGAGAAATTCTTAGAAAATTGCGAGTATATGCAAGAATCTTAGAAAATTCTAGTTACCTAGAATTTTCTATGTTGGATTAGAGTGTTGACCAATTTAGAAAATTTTTATTAAAAGTTTCTATTTATTCAAAATAACATAAAATAAATAAAATAGGTTGGAATCAAATCAATAAACATGTAAATATTAAATATTAAATAACACTAAATAAAATTTGAAATAAATAAAAATTTAACCGATGATAGAATTTTTTTTTTGTGATTAGGTGAAATTTAAGAAATTTCTAAGAAAGGATTTTTTCTAAATTTGACCAAAATGTTGGAAAATTTCGAATAAGTAATTTCGAAATCAATGATTTCTATTTATTTTCAAATTTATAATATAAAATAGAATTTTAAAAATTAAATTGAATTAAATAATTTAGTTAGATTAGTGTCTAAAATTACTAATCAAGTTAACTTAATTGATAATTTTTTAAAATATATAATATAAATAATAATATATTATATAATATATTATATATAACCGACTATTTTTTGTGTAAGAATTGGTTTTAAAATTTATTTAAAAAATAACTCAAAGAATTTATTTAAATAAAATAATAAAGTTCAGGAGCTTATTTATTATTTTAGGCTTATTAAAATTGCATTAGTATTTAACTTAATGATAAACAAATATATTGTTTAAAAAACTTAAATAACTAAATTAAAATAGTTATTTCTTAAATAAATAATTAAATATTTTATTATTTTTTTAAAAAAATAATAGTCTATTGAAAGTGATATATAATTTTATTAAACTTAATTGAAATTTAAAAAATAAATTTATAACCTTTTAATTCAAATTTTGAGACGTATGGAAAAATTAATTAAATAAATTATTTTTTTATACAATTTGATATTACATATATTAAAATAAATTTTTAAGAATATTTTAGTAATGTGAAATTTTGTTTTATTGATATTTATGAAAAACACATTTAAATATGTTGAACAAGATCATAGATAATGAAAATATCGTGATTTGATGGTAAGTGTCACTCAAATTTACCAACAGATCATAAAAATGGTTCGGAGATTATACAGTTCAAGTAAATGCCCAGAGAAACCAACAAGTGGAATTTTTTTATTAGAGACTGAAATTTTTATGTGTTTTTTTTCAGAGGTAAACGATAGGAAATTCGAAGCTTTATATCAAAGAAGAGTAACAATCTTAGTTGTTGCTTCATGTTTATGTTTAATTATCCATGATCTCTTTTCACTCTTTCTTGCTTGTAATCAAATTAACCATGAATGATTAAACAAATAAAAAGGAAAATACAAAAATAAATCATTTATTTTTTTCTGCAATTTTATTTTTATCTATGACCTTTGAAATTTATTACAATATTTAGATGTATGATCTTTTAAAATTATTCTAAATCTATCCATTCCACTAACCATCCTTAGAAAATCAATGAATGTAATCTTTTTATTACATTGACACTCACGTGACGTAAATCTTAGTCCAAAACATCAAACTTGAGCAAAATTGAAATATTTTTTTATAAAAAATTTGAAATATTGTAATGAAGTTGTGAGTCCAAAAGTTAAATTTTAAGAATCACAAATAAAAATAAAATATTTCACAAAATCATAAATGTTTAATCCAATTTACTCCAAGTTAAATTTCAATCATTTGATATGCACTAGGAGTCTAGGATCATCGACGAATGTCATAATTATTAAATCAAGTCAAACAAGGGCTAATTTTTTATGCGGTCTCCATTAACAAAGAGATGAGGCTTAGGTATCATCGGTTTGTTCTTATCGAAAAAGAAATCTTTACCCACATTTCTAAACTGATAAACATATAATCTCTCAACCTCTCATGCAAGTAGGTGCATTTAATATTAAGCTCTAACGAGGTTTTCAATCTCATGCAAAGGAGCTCTGTTATGACATAGATAAGCAAAAGTTAGAGAGAAAGACACCAAGACCAAACAAGGAACCAGGAATTTGTCCTATGGCTTTGTTATGTTTTTCCACAAAGCAAAGACATTTGTACTTCTCCATAGACCATGGCTCGTATAAAACTATGTTAAAACAATGGAAATGAAGACAAGAACAGCGTCTTTTCTTCATCTTCCATCCAGCTTTCTGCTAAATGACGACATAGTGTGGTAAAAAATTTCAAACACCAAGCCCATGCAATGCAGCACTACCTTAGGAAATAACAATATATATTTCCAAATCAAGCTGTCCCAACAAATAGAATTGTCGATCCCCAAAACCTTATTTGTCAGAAATCAGAACCAACTCCAACTTTAATCTGAAAGAGAATTTTCCCTTTTCGAAAAGACAAATCTGTTTACATATATGAAACTTGATCCTTAATAGTGTTCTCATTCAGACCGTGTTTAAGCAAATAATTTTGCAGGTTTTTCCTATACAACTATCAAAAAACAATGAAGAAATATAAAAGCCTCACCATATGAGAAGCTAGAAGCAATCGAAACAAGCAATCTTCTTTGAAGTGCATATTTAGGATGAGAAAATAGCCCCAAATTTGTGTTATTCATGTATTTATTGAGCTAATTATTTTAGGTAAGATTTTTATGCCAACATTGTCTTCTTAGATGTGTAAATTTAGCAATTAATTAAGATCCTAATTAATCAAAATAATTAAGCAGGTAGCCATCATCCTTACATTATAATCAAGAGACTAACTAGTAAAGCAAAGTTGCTTCCAAGAGACTTGTAAACGGATATCACTTTCAAGTGTCGACAAGGTAAAGCCATACAAGTTGTTTTACCTTACCATTTCTTTAAACCTCTATGGAATAGTAATTGTTTATTCCAGCTAATTATCCTATATGATGTCCCTATCTGTACTAGGTTGCCCATATCTAAACCTTGACACTGTGCTCTCCTATAAATACAACTCTAAAGGTTCTTCATTCCCTAGGTCTCTTCATCAAAGCCTATAATAAAAAGGAAAAAATTATCTTTCATGGCGAGAGAACCAAAACCAAATTTTCATTTTCCTCCTGGTTTTAGGTTCCATCCATCTGACGAGGAGCTCATCATTCATTACCTGCAAAACAAAGTGACTTCGCGTCCACTCTCAGCATCCATAATTGCTGAAATAGACTTGTATAAATATAATCCATGGGAGCTACCCAGTCTGTCTTCTGCACTACCTAATAATCATTTTCCATTCTCTCATATATCAACTTATAATACTAATTTTTCATCTCCTGTTCAACAACCTTGTTTTGTGCAGAGAAAGCTTTGTTTGGAGAAGATGAATGGTATTTCTTCAGTCCACGAGACAGAAAGTATCCAAATGGAGAAAGACCAAACAGAGCAGCAGCTTCAGGTTATTGGAAGGCTACTGGTACCGACAGACCTATACTCACTTCTTCTGGATCAAAGAAAATTGGGGTCAAGAAAGCACTGGTCTTTTACACTGGTAGACCCCCCAAGGGAGCTAAGACAGAGTGGATTATGAATGAATACAGACTGTTGGACAGGATTATGAAGCCCTCTAGATTAAAAGGGTCCATGAGAGTAAGTGGTCATGACGACCTACATCAAACTAATTACCGAACACTTTTCTTAAGAATTTAGAAACATGAATATGGTATTTTCATACTAGACATTAGCTTATGCTAGAGGATAAGTACAAGGCATAAGAGGTACATGTTTCGCATTAAAAATACACAATCTGGGAGCAATACGAAGTTCTTTTGTTTCTCTTTTGCATCTTAACTGTCCTACTTTATACCCATTAGGATTAAAGATCCTGATGGCAAATCATCTAAAAATTATCTCGAATAATTTAGGGAGCCAATATCTTCATACCACATATCAAAATAGCCTAGGGTGATCAGATTATATTATGAGATACTCTAAGCAGTATTCTCTTCAGGCAAAGCCTGGAAATTCTAACCATTGTGTCCTCTGTTTGCTCCTAGAGGTACTTATAGAGAAGATTGTAACTAGTGTATGTTTCAAAAGTATAAGCAACAGCATCACAGGAATGGACACTGTTGTCCTATACTAGAATGCATAACCTCAAATGCATTCCAACTCTTGAAATTGCTTTTTACACTTTTTTATCTGAATATTATGTAAATTTATGTAGAGAAATCAAAAATTGTCTGGACAATTATAAATTTATTCTGATAATAGAAAGCATTTGCAAAACTTATGACAAAACCCTCTAAACATTTTAAAACCAGGGCAAACAAACTTTCTCTGACTCGAAATGATTTTACTTAGAAAGTGAGACTGGTCAGTCAAATAAACAATATGGCACCTTAATTTATTAAATATTTCTCAAGATTCATGGTATTCAATAGTAGAGATAAATGGGACCTAGATATGAGTTTTTCACCATGAAACTAACAGGGTATACCTCCCCTCAACCCCTAACCCCCCCCCCCCCCCCCCTCCACCCCCCAATGGCCCACGCCCCACCAACATCATGTCAGTTTCAACTCCAACTTTCTTCACTTTCATCCATCTAGGATCTCCAAATTATCATGTAACTTTACGCAACTAATCGTGGTAAATGCATGAAAAACTAATCTCTTGTCTTGCACAGTTGGATGACTGGGTGCTATGTCGGGTTCAGAAAAAAGGCAAAGTATCAAAGAACAAATTAGAAGTTCAAGACAGTTCCAGTGCACAATTTATGAGGTACTCACCTATGATTGAGAAGATGCAACCAACATTTATGCACTGCAGAACTGACATGATAACAGATTGTCTAAACAAAGATTGCCAAGTATTAGCTATGTTACTTGCAGGACAAGCATTATCTCCTATGGAGACCCATTCAACTGCCACATTCCAAGGAAGCAACAGCTGCATGTCAGTTTATGAAGAAGGTTCTGACAAAGTGAATTTGACTTTGTTAGTTCCTTCGGCGGACAATTATTTCACCCCACAGAAAAGAAAACTTGGTTTGGGAAATAGGCAAGAGAATCTCATTCCATCTGACAAAAAGCTGAACAATGACAAAAGAAACGAGGATTTTCTACCTATCAAGATATTGCCCAAAAATGATTTGAACTGCTCCGGCCTAAACCAATCTCAAGATGGGATCTACAACCTCTACCCACCAGATTCTATTATGGAATTCCACTAGCTTAATAATTGGCCTTCATAAATATGTGCTTAAGGTAATGAACACTACAAAAAGGCCATGATTCATCACCAAATGGATGCAATAAATAACCTAAATTACAGATTATGTACAAAAAAAAGATGTAAAGAAGGGCACATAGGAGTGGTCACCATATTGGTTGCTGGCAATGAGTATATCTAATCAGCGGTCAGTATGTGCTGTTCTTGTGATCTACAGGTGAAGCATGTTATGTAGTGGTATAATTGTGAGCTTTCTGACTTCAAATTGCAGTGAAATCGACTAATATTATTGCTACAAATAGAAAGTGCCTCCTAGAAAGTATAAAAAGCTGTCAAATTAAAAAACTAATTGAAATATAAAAATAAAATTTGGAATACCAAGTCATGCTACAAAGCAATGAAATATTATTGCAGGACAAAAAGATCATGTCGTGTTATAGTAACATAAACAATCTAGCAGTCAATAACAGAACCCAATTTAAAACAGTTTCCTGGGGGCAGTACAATAAATGAATGACTGAATGCTACATGGACACATGAAAACCGTCTAGTAATAGAAGAATTTACTACCATAGGCCATTGTAATCAAAGAATTTGTAGAAGAAGCCTACAAAATCAATTCACCGCAGTATACTGCAACAGAGAAAGACCTCATTAGAAAATTTTCCTAGCCAAAAGCAAAGCAAATTGAAAGGTGATAAACATATAACACAAACAAATCTCAGGCTGTCTACTTCTAGAATTATTAAGCAGATCTAAGTGAAGCAAGCCAGAAAAGCCAGTCCAATTGATTCAGTGCACAGAGCTCACTATACATAACCATACATAATTAGAAAATACTAATTCCGACCACCTAAACTGGGAAGCATTGGCAAAAGCATTAAGGGAAAACTTTTACCTCAAAAAATAATCCAAGTGTTTTAAACTGACTTTAATCTTGTAAGAGCATGTAACATTAATGAAACCAAAAAGAGCTACTCAAGACTGAAAATTGAATTGATATAACATAAAGAGAGATTTTAGATTTAGTTCCGTCAACCAGCAAAAAGTTTGACAATAAGATGAGGGGTTCTCACAAGATGTGCTGATTTTCTACTTGGTCTTTTTTATATTTCTATATGCAGTTTCCAAAGAATGATCTTGCTAATCACATTATTACTATTTTCAACTTCAATTTGTAGTTAATTAATAGGGATGCTACTCCTCAATCATCTTTCTTAGCTGATGAATTTGGACTGCAACCTCATAACTTGATTAGGAAGCTAATAAATAGTAAGCAGGTTCAACTGTTTCATAATTCGTCAGAAAACAGAATATAAGACTATTTTGTAAGTTCCCCACATAAGTTAACTACTTAATCAGTAGTGTTTTATAGGAAATAAAAAACTTGAGGTTAGTTTCACAACCTCTTAAAACTTTCTATTGTGATCCTATATTTTATTATCGTTATCAAATAAATTTTAAATTATTTATCCATATCTACAAATAATAACTACCCACTAATTGAATTACGTTTTTAATGGGAAGACGTATATAAAGAAAGGATAGGATATTGGGTCTCTAATCTGAGCATTCTGAAAAACACACCATTAGTGAGTTTGCTTAAGATTAGAAGATCAAATACGAAAGGCATGCAATTTTATCGCAACTCAATATTTTCAGTATCAATGGCTGGAGGTTAGTATCCTGTTCCGCATTTATAATCTATGATGTGTTGTTTTCGGTGTTGACACATTAGATAAATCGATCAAAATTTCTTACAGTTGGTATCCAAGCCTGTTAACCTTTGCCTTGATCTTGTTTCAGCAAGTATAAAATTGTTATAAGTAATTTTGAAGTCAAATATATTTATATATCTTTACGATTCTTGAACATGTTGTTCTAACTTCATCTGTGCTAATTTTGTGATCTTGGAGCTGGAGTGTGAATAACTGTCATGAATGCAAAGTTTTGACATGATAATTAAAAGAATTTTTCTTTGCTAGTTTCTGGTCTGTGTAAAATCCCTTATGTATCGACAAATGTCAATGTTTAAGCTGAAGCCCAAGCATGAATGTCGGATGGGAAAATAATTATCATGACCACTGAAGCCGTCCTACTTTCTAACATAATTGCTTAGGAAAGGTTTTATATATATAAATATATAAATTTGTGTGAAAGCCAATTTCAATTGAGAAAGCTAAATTTATATGTTCTTGGCTTAATTTGTATTTGCAATTTACTGGACAATTGAAAACACAACTTTCCTTTTGTCCTTTTCTTCTGTTTTGATGATGCATTTAGTTTAGCTTGTTGTTGTTGTTTATAAACAACTAAATTAATTTTGCACTAGTATTTAAGGAGCTTGATTATTAATTAATCATAAAAGAATTAAGTTTATATCATTATTTGGTTCATGATATATTTTTATATGCTTGAATTTTATGTGTAAGTAATGAATGTATGTATACAATATTATCTGTTTATAATATGCTGACTGTGTACATGATCAGAAAATTATTATTTATGCATAAAATTTGATGTCATGTGATCTATATAATTTTTCTTGATCAAGGAATAGCCACAGCATCCTTAATTAAGTTAAATTATATATCAAATATATTCAGTCACATATAGAAAAATGACATTAATTGTAATTAATCATATTTAATATAATAAATATTATCCCACAGGAATTCTTGTTATATTTGTGTGATTAATTAGGATGAAGTAACAAATTATTTTTCTTAGTTTACCCACAGGAATTAAGAAAAGGAATGTAATTTGATAGTTTCATCATAAAGTTATATATATGAATCTGTTTAAATTAGAACTTCGCCCACAAGCAGTTTTATATGTTGTTTGATTCATATTTTAGCGCATGATTTACACTGGTAAAGCATGATATATGTTTATTTGCCTCAATTTTGTAACATGTTTGATTTATTTGCAGTTATACAACCTCTGAATTTTTCTGATGATAAGTGTGATGTTCCCTATTTAAGTGGTGATAACTATAAGGTATGGAAGGAGAGAGTTCTTCTCCAATTAGGGTGCATGGACATTGATTATGCCATTAGGAAGGATGAACCACCTGTACCTAATGAAACTAGCTCTCAAGGTGTGACTGCCCTATATGAACGATGGGAGCGATCTAATCACTTAAGTATGATGTTCATAAGGACACGTATATCGGCTAGTATTCGTGGTTCAATCCTTAAGTGTAAAAATGTCAAGGAATTGCTTAAGGCTATTGATGAACAGTTTGAGTCTTCGGATAAGGCATTAGCTAGCACCCTAATGACAAAGTTATCATCTATGAAGCTCACTAGTGTTAGAGGTGTGCGTGAGCACATCATGCAGATGAGGGACATAGCGGCTCAGTTAAAGTCTCTTGAGGTTGAGATGTCTGAATCTTTCCTTGTGCACTTTATTCTGAATTCCCTTCCACCACAATATGGACCTTTCAAAATTTCTTACAACACACATAAGCAAAAATGGTCAATAAATGAACTCCTGACCATGTGTGTTCAAGAGGAAGGGAGGTTGCTAATGGAAATGGGTGAAAGTGCACATATAGCAACACAAGGAAAGAACAAAGCGCAAGCCAAACAAAAAGGAAAGGGTAAAATACCTATCCAGACTGAGAAGAAAGAGTCCAAGTGTTTTTTCTGTAAAAAAAAGGGACACATGAAGAAGGACTGCAACAAATATAAGGCTTGGCTTGAAAAAAAAGGTAATCCAATCTCACTTGTTTGTTATGAATCTAATATAGTCGATGTTTGTCATAACACTTCGTGGATTGATTCTGGTTCTACAATCCATGTTTCAAATACCTTGCAGGGTTTTCTAAACCAAAGGAAACCAATAGCCAGTGAGCAATGCATCTATTCAGGAAACAAGATGCGTTCTCAAGTGGAAGCAGTAGGGACGTGCAGATTAGTTTTAGATACTGGTTTTGTTTTGAATTTGAAAAGAACCTTTCATATTCCATGTTACTCTAGAAATTTAATTTCAGTTTCAAGACTTGTACCACTTGGATTTTCTTTTGAATTTTATGAAAATGCTTTCTGCTTGCTTTATAAATCTAGTGTTGTTGGAAATGGGATGTTGATTGATGGTTTATTTCGAATTCATTTACAAAATAGTATTTCAAATAGTATAACGCACGTCCAAGACAATGTTGGTATTAAACGATGTGTTATGAATGAAAAGTCCTCTATGTTGTGGCATCGGAGATTAGGACATATCTCCATAGAGAGAATTAAAAGGTTAGTGAATGATGAAGTACTTAGTACTTTGGATTTTACTGAATTTGATACTTGTGTGGACTGCATAAAGGGAAAGTAGACCAACAAGACAAAGAAAGGTGCCAAGAGGAGTTTAGACATATTAGAGATCATACATACGGACATTTGTGGTCCGGATATGGACTCATATGGTCAGAAATACTTCATCTCATTAATAGATGATTATTCACGATACATGTATCTCTACTTGCTTTATAATAAAAATGAAGCATTAGATGCTTTTAAAGTTTTCAAAGCAAAAGTAGAGAAACAATGTGGAAAGCAAAGTAAGATCATGAGATCAGATAGAGGTGGAGAATATTATGGTAGATACACTGAGGATGGACAAGCGCCTGGTCCATTTGCAAGGTTTCTTGAAGAGCATGGGATTCAAGCCCAATACACTATGCCTGGACCTCCAGACCAGAATGGTGTAGCAGAAAGAAGAAACCGAACCTTGATGGACGTGGTGCGGAGTATGCTTAGCAACTCCAAGCTTCCTAAATCCTTGTGGACCGAAGCTCTTAAAATGGCAGTGTATATATTAAACCGGGTTCCAAATAAAGCTGTTCCAAAAACACCTTTTGAATTGTGGAAAGGTTGGAAACCGAGTTTGCGACATATACGCGTTTGGGGATGCCCGTTTGAAGTAAGAGTTTATAATCCATAAGAAAAGAAATTGGACCCAAGGACTATAAGTGGGTATTTCATTGGATATGCTGAAAAGTCTAAGGGTTATAGATTTTATTGTCCATCACATGTCACCAAAATTGTGGAATCAAAAAATGCAAAATTTCTTGAAAATGACTTGATTAGTGGGAGTGATCAATCTCGGAACGTAGTTTCTAAGAAAGATCATTCAGATATTCAGGCTCCCATTTCAAGTAACAAATTAGTTGTTGTTCATAACTTCCCTCAAGTTCAAATGGATGTTGAACAACCAATAATTGAAGCTCCACAAGTTGCTAATTACAATCCAGTAGATCCAGTTGTTCAACAATTACCAGAGACTGTTGAGCAACCAGTTGTGCAACATACTCCACAGGAGGATGCTGACACAACATTAAGAAGATAAACTAGAATGAAGAAATCATCAATACCTAGTGATTACGTTGTGTATCTACAAGCGTCTGACTATAATTTTGGAGCCGAAGATGACCCTGAAACATTTTTACAAGCCATGAGTTGCAGTAAATCTGAATTATGGTACAATGCCATGAAAGATGAGTTGAATTCTATGGCATCAAATGGAGTCTGGGATCTTGTTGAGTTGCCTAGTGGTGCAAAGGCCATTGGATGTAAATGGGTCTTTAAAACAAAGAAGGACTCATTAGGCAACACTGATAGATATAAGGCAAGACTCGTAGCTAAAGGATTCACTCAAAAGGAAAAAATCGATTACATAGAGACTTTTTCCCCTGTATCAAAGAAAGATCCTCTTCGTGTTGTTATGGGATTGGTTGCTCATTTTGACTTGGAACTGCATCAAATGGATGTGAAAACTGCATTCTTGAATGGAGACCTAGAGGAGGAGGTTTATATGAAACAACCGGAAGGATTCTCCTCTAGTAATGGTGAGCATTTGGTATTCAAGCTCAAGAAATCCATATATGGATTGAAACAAGCCTCCCGTCAATGGTATTTAAAATTCCATGATGTCATCTCTTCATTCGGTTTTGTAGAGAACATCATGGATCAATGCATATATCACAAGGTTAGTGGGAGTAAAATTTGTTTCCTTGTCCTATATGTGGATGATATCTTACTTGCAACCAATGATAAAGGGTTGCTGCATGAGATGAAGCAATTTCTCTTTAAATAATTTGATATGGAGGATATGGGTGAGGCATCTTATGTCATTGGCATTAAGATCCATAGAGACAGACCTCAAGGTATCCTAGGACTGTCTCAAGAGACCTATATCAATAAGGTTCTTGAGAGATTTCGGATGAAAGATTGCTCACCAAGTGTAGCACCAATAGTAAAGGGTGACAAGTTCAATTTGAACCAGTGCCCGAAAAATGAACTTGAAAGGGAAAAAATGCAAAACATTCCATATGCTTCAGCTGTTGGAAGCCTAATGTATGCTCAGGTTTGCACAAGACCTGACATTGCATTTGTAGTCGAAATGATAAGAAGATATCAGAGTAATCCGGGTATGGACCACTGGAGAGCTGCAAAGAAAGTAATGAGGTACCTTCAAGGGACCAAAGATTACATGCTTATGTATAGACGAACTGACAACCTGGAGGTAGTTGGCTATTCAGATTCAGACTTCGCTAGATGTGTTGATTCACGAAAATCAACATCTGTATATGTTTTCATGCTTGCTGGTGGAGCCATATCTTGGAAGAGTGCAAAGCAGTCTTTAGTTGCTACTTCTACCATGGAGGCTGAGTTCGTTTCTTATTTTGAGGCTACCTCACATAGTGTATGGTTGAAGAGTTTCATATCCGGACTTAGAATTGTGGATTCCATTTCAAAGCCATTAAGAATATACTGTGATAATTCAGCTGCGGTTTTCTTGGCTAAAAACAACAAAAGTGGTAGTCGAAGTAAAAATATCGACATTAAGTATTTAGCCATAAGAGAACGTGTTAAAGAGAACATAGTGGTCATTGAGCACGTTAGCACTGAATTGATGATAGCAAATCCTTTAACAAAAGGCATGCCACCAAAAAGTTTTAAGGATCATGTAGTGCGAATGGGACTTGGTTCCATCTTGTGAATTAGTTGTATGGACAACTTTTATTTGTAATGAAACTCTTATTCATTTGTTTTGTTTTCTCAATATTTAGTGCACATATTGGTTATTGAGAATAACAATAAAACTTTGGACCTAGAATAAACATAAGGTTTATTCATTAAGTTATGTTATCACATATAGGCTGATATTGAAGAGATGAAATATATTGTAATACATGGAAGATATTACTCATTCTTAGAGGACTTGTCGCCATAATTAATGTATTTTGTTTCTTTAATTTAAGCATAAGGATTCATAGATTATGGATGGAATAGCAAGTATAATAAAATATACGGACCAAGCGGGAGAATGTAAGTTCCCCACATAAGTTAACTAATTAGTTAGTAGTGTTTTATAGGAAATAAAAGACTTGAGGTTAGTTTCACAACCTCTTAAAACTTCCTATTGTGGTCCTATATTTTATTATCGTTATCTAATAAATTTTAAATTATTTATCCATATCTATAAGTGATAACTACCCACTAATTGAATTACGTTTTTAATGGGAAGAGGTATATAAAGAAAAGGATAGGGTATTGGGTCCCTAATCTGAGCATTCTGAAAAACACACAATTAGTGAGTTTGCTTAAGATTAGAAGATCAAATACGAAAAGCATGCAATTTTATCGCAGCTCAATATTTTCAGTATCAATGGCTGGAGGTTAGTATCCTGTTCCACATTTATAATCTATGATGTGTTGTTTTCGGTGTTGACACATTAGATAAATCGATCAAAATTTCTTACATATTTGTGATGGAAAAAAGCAAAGTTGAGATGGTGGAAAAGCATTTAACATTGTCATCTATAAACATGATATTAAACTCAGTTAGGCAAGAAGATAAGATTGGGAGCTTACTTGTATATATAGGAAGCAATTCCTAGAAGTACACACAGCAGAATAATGTCAATGCAGAAGTTTTGGCTGGATCTTATCTGCAACAAAAGAAAAAATGCCATTTATAGGAAACCCTTGACCTCTCTCAAAAAAGAATAATGAATCCTAGCAATTATATGAGAGGAATCTCTCAACTGAAACAATCATTTGTATGAATTACCTTGGTAATAGTTTTCTTGAGTCTAACATTAGTCCTTTGAATATCAGATGTAGCCTCGTCTACCTATAAAATAAACAAAGTAACATTTAAGTGATGCATTTATGAATCTTGTCTGCAGTTGTTTGATTTTAAGTTCAAACTTAAAGACATGAAAAGTAACAATTCCCACCTTTGTTTCAATTTCATCCATTAGAGGAACTTGCCTATCCATTTCCTGAACATATTGAAACAAATAATTAACCTCTTGTTGCTCCTAATATCATGATCAAACCAAAATTATACACATATACTAAACCTCATTCATGTCAAGAGCTATATTTTTCAGTGTATCCAATCCTTCTGATATAATATCAAGGCCTTCATCCTGCGCACATGTTAAATACAAACAAATGATAATGCACAAATATAGCAGCAACCACTTTGGGTTGCAAAATATATATTAAAGATATTGCTAAAAAGATGAAATATCAGGAAACTTACATGCCTGTTTCATTTTTCTCATTTCATAATCTTGTCTAAATTGATTTGACTCTTCAGTTTCTTGGTAAAAATCACTATCAAAGCGATCCTCTGAAGGTTTGATAAAGGGTGGGGGAAAATGTGAAGTAAAAATCATTAATCAATTTAAAAATGCATTTAAGATAATTAAAAATCATTAATCAATTTAAAAATGCATTTAAGATAACTGTAACTCAACAAAGAACCATCGCCCCAGTTACCCGAAGAGTCAAATTTGATATTTTTGTTAGATGATGAAGCTCCCCATCCATCAGTCTGGTTTGCAGCAGTCGTAGACCCATCTGGAATGGCTTTAATCCTCTCCGGTAGTGCAATAACCATATCAATACGAGTTTCTTGATCCTCTTTGGAAATTCCCTTGACCTGTAATTAGATATCAATAACATTTTCAATAGAAATCCACTGTCAACCTTCTGCATTCTGGAGTTGGCATAATCAATCAGAAACAATGCTGAATTTTTTGAACGTAGACAAATTAATGGCTAACTTTCTTTTACTAGTTATTTCAATCTAATTCTGCTCACTGATATTTCTAGTGTTAAATACAGAAAGGAAATAAATCATTTGGGCTTCAAAGAGTGATATAGAGGAAGCACCAATAATTAGGTATATAGTATTTCTTTTTAGCCAAAAAAATCATTTTTAAAGTGAAATATAAAATACTAACAAATTACAATACCAAAAGATTTTGTTTTTGGCTAGTGGTAGAAAAAACCAAATGCCATTGATCACGCAAAAGGCTAAAAGTAAATATCTTTTGGAGCTTATAAAAAAAGGCTAAGTAAATAGAATTGGACCTTCTTTTTAGCCAATTTTTGTAGCTTAACGACTTCCTCCATCAATCGAGCCTTTGTCCGACGAACCTCAGCGCTCATTGCCACAGCCGCTGCTCTATTCTTTTCCAGCGGAACCATCTCAGCTTTCTGCATTTATTCCAATAATATTACACACACAAAAAGAGAAAAAGAAAACCTAAAACTCGAAAAGAAAACAAAAAAAAACAGAAAGAAAAAAGGGGTGATGAAAAGGAACCGAACGCTGATAGCCTTATCGATGTCGGCGTCGACGAGAGCGTAAATGCGAGCGAAGGCGTCGTCGCCGAAGGCATTGAGTTCGCGTTGCTTCTCGGGATCGTACTTCTCATATTTCTTGCAGATTTCGTCGACTCGGAAGAGGATGTCAATCACCGTCATCTTCTAATTTCGGTTTGGAAAGTGGCGAGAGGGAATTGAATGAAAGAGAAAGGAGACAAAAATCTTGGTTTTTCTTTTCTCTTGGTTCGATTCCAGTTCCATGGCTTTCGTATATCCGAGGTGTTTCTAATTTTGGGGGTGTGAAATTAGCGGTGGAGCGGACACATTGGCATGGGAGCTGGAAACTGAAATGACAGCTCGAGGATTCTTTCTTCTCTTTCGCTCGCCGCCGGAGTTGCTGGTTTTTTTTTTTTTTGATTGTTTTAAAATATACATAGGTACCAGGAAAATGTACCGTTACCGTGTGTAAAATGCATATAACATAGCTAACCAAAAAAAAATGCATATAACATCTATCTATACCATATATAAAAATAATCTCCTAAATTTATCATGCTATATTTTTTGAATTTATATATGATTCACTAACAGTGTACAGTTTCTATACAATGTCAATGCATCAGAAATTGACACCTCATCAATAGGCCCTTATGGGCAAATTAAAAAAATTTATTTATATTTGCATATAAGGGTCTATCGATGAGGTGTCAACTTCTCGTGCACTGACAGTGTATAGAAACTATACACTATCAGTACAACATATATAAATTTATATTTTTAACATTTGTCATGTTATTTTCTATTTTTTATTTCGTTCCTTTTTTTTAATTTTACATTTATACCTATACATATTTTTGTCTCTTGTCCATTCTTATTTGACACGTGTCATTTTTAATCTGTTATAATTTTTTTTCAGTTCAGTTTTTCTTTTTTTAGTTCTTCAACTTTTTTTAAATTTTTTTGTCATGTTTTTAATCTATTTTTTAGTTCTTCAATTTTTTTTAGTTAAATCCTTTAATCAACTTTTATTTTTAATTTTTTTCCTAGTTATGTTTTTTAATCGCTTTTAAACCTTTTTCTTATTAAACCTTTTATTTTGTTTTTATTTTATTTTTTCCAATTATACTCTCTAATTTATATTTAACTCTTCAACATTTTTTAGTTAAATTCTCTAATTTGCTTTAGTCAATAAAAATAATAAGTAGTCTAATTTTATTTAACTTTTTTTACAAATGTATTTTAATTTTTTCAGATTATTTTTTATTTATTTTAAACTTTTTTCTTATTAAACCTTTATTTTGTTTTTATTTAATTTTTTCCAATTATACTCTCTAATTTATATTTAACTCTTCAACTTTTTTTAGTTAAACTCTCTCGTTTGTTTTAGTTAATAAAAAAAGATAAGTAGTTTAATTTTATTTAACTTTTTTTTACAAATATATTCACTTTTTAGATATATATTTTGATTTTTAAAGTTAATAATGAAAATCATTATTTGAAAATTTTCTCATGGTGAAAATTATTTTAGAATTTATAATAAAAAATTGAAAATATTTTTTTAAGTTGAAAACTCATAAAATCAACTTTACTAAAATGTAAAAAAGTTTTTACAATTTATTTCAAAAAATTAATTTTGATTTATCTTAAAAATAATAATTAATTATTATTAAAATTAAGAATTTTTTAGTTTGTTTGATAAATGAACATTAATAAAAAAAATAAGAATAGATATTTTGTAAAATAAATATTGATAATATAAAATACAATAAATATACAACTGTTTTTAATCACTTGGCAAAAAATTATAAACATAAAAATTAATTTTTTTTACTTTTTTAATCAATCCACCAAAAATTATAAGTATAAAAATTAATTTTTAATTTTTTCACTACAACGTAGTACGAGTAACTTCCTAGTATATATAATATATATGTATATGATATATTTTTTAAAAAAATTATTTTATTTACTAAGAGGAATTGCTAACTATCATATGGTGTAATCGTATTTTCTGAAATTGTTAATTTTAAGAAAGTTTTTGAAATTATTAACATTTCATTGATAACGTAGAAGAAAAGTTACTATATTAAAAATTACTTAAATAAATTAATTTAGTGTGAGACACTTTTATAAAATTTAAGCTAGTTTATATTAAAAAGACGCTTGATTTTCTTTTCTTTTTTTTTTTTTTCGTGAAACAGAAGACTTTTTATTAAAACACACAAGCCAAGTTATCCCCTACCGGGGGATAATTCGGTTTTTTGTTTGACTTTCAAACACGTATTAAAATGCCTTGATTTTATGTTTGATTTACCGATTGTTCATGTTTGGTATTTTATTATGACGGCAACCAATTAAATTTACTTCAACTGTTGTCGAAAAGAGGACAAATAATCTGACTATATGTACTATTTAAAACAATCTTTATTGATATCACAATTTACAAGTTTAAATAATTATAAAAGTATAAATTAAAAATAAATATGTTTTTTCACTTAAAAATTGTTGTGGATAACAACCAAGGTTTTTTTTTTTATCTTTTCTTACAAAAAAAAATTAGGTTCAGGTTTAAGTTTCATTTTTATATTTTTTGAGTAGTACATAAATTACAATTACAATTAACATATTACATTTTACGTATAAATAACTATGAAAATCATATTACTCAAATTAGATGAATTAGTAAAAAATTATAACAAACTAATAAATAACTAAATTAACTCAAATTTAATAAGACTCGAACATGAGACCTCTAATTCTCAAGGATTTCTTCTTGCTTCTAAACCAAAACCTCATTTGCTATTCTTTATATTTAAAAATTTATAAATAAGAACATAAATTAAATGTTCTTTAATTTAAAAGGTTGATTTAATAATGTAAGGTTCTATTGAGTTCTTGAATGAAAACAATTTATAGTGGAAAGCCCCAATCTTAAAACACAAATAAAAATTATTTTTATATTTATTGTAATATGAAAATATCTCGTTATTTAAAAAAAATTAATGTTTTATTACCAATGGTACTGGATAATTTGATAATTTCCCATTTTGCCGAATGAGACGTTATTTACTGTGTTGAATAATTTATCATAGCTGGAAGTAGTTTGAATACACGAAGTGACAGCCAAATGGGATTTTGAATATTTCAATCAAGTAGTTATAAAATTTGACTGAATGAAGCAAGTTTAATAAATTAACACCCTCATTCATCTGCCTGGCTCTTTCAACAAAGAAGCATAGAGTTGGGCTTTGATTACGAAATTTAAGATTGTCTCAAAAGTCATAAGGTCTTGAAATTTTTTAATTTATTCAATGTAAAAATTTTAATAATTTAATTTTTAATGTATTTGATAATTTATTTTATTAAAAAAATTAAAGCAAATCCAATGCACAAAACTATATTCGTAACTTTTCTTCAGCATTAATGAAAAAATTGTCTTCGTGACTTGAAATCTTAAATTTAAAATTACAAAAACGATTAGAAATACACTTTACTATCTTTATCCATGGACCTTTTCCTCATACTTATTCAATTGAAAGTATTGAACCAATTCAAAAAAAAATTATGTTTCGTAATTTCATAATCCAATTTTTCAAGTTAAATTTAGAAAATTTATAATTATAATTATAAAATTGAATTGGCCCTTGGATACATTGGATAGAAATGGATACAAATCACGAGAATGTATATTCTTTCTCAAATCTTTCGTTGAGAGGTATTAGTAAAAAAAAAAACATTAGCCCAAAAAAATTTTAATTTGATAAAAATTTGAATACGAACTTTTCGTTGTGAATCGTTTTCACTCAAAATTCAATAAAACTTTACACTATTAAACCAAACCTTTAGATTTATTTTTTGCCACTATCAGAACTGAAGAAAATAAAAATATAGAGGCATTGACATTTTCTTTCCATGATAATGTAACCTTTGTAAAAACTATTTAGGATTGATAAAAAAAATATAATTTAAAAATTTTAAGTATTCCATATTATTATAAAAATATTTTATGAATTAAAATATTTCTAAATATATGTATAAAAATAAAAATATAAAAATATTTTATTTAACAAATTTTTGTTGAATCATAAAAAATATATTTTAAAATGTTTTTAATTTAAGTTTGTAAATCAACTTTTGAATAAAAAAATATGTTTTGTTATTTGATATTAAAATTAGATCAAAATCCATTTTTAATACACATATCCTTTTAAATTCAGTGTCAATTACGAAACAAAAAAAAAATCAATGTTAATTTAAACCAAATAAACCCTAATTTATTAAAGATCTTTCCTGAAACAAGATTCCAATCCAAGCCGACCGAAAAGGTACCACTTTTCAGTTAAATTAAAGCTAGCAAAGGATGAGCTTTCTGCAACTTCATAGAAAAAACGCACAAGGAAAAAGATAAGACTCATTTCCTCGGGAAAGTAATAACACGAACGAAATTAGAAATTCACTGCATCAAAAGACACTAGATAACTACATGCTAGCTATCCATCATTTACAAAGCTCAAACGAAACGAAAACCGGAATGAAAAACAAAAAAAAAAGGAAAAGAGGGGAGTTCAGTTAACTATTACAGATCCGGTCAGAGATCCAAAATGAAGATCGGTTTCGGGTCAGGATTCACGGTCCAGCTCCGGTTTTGGCGCGATAGAGCTTGCCGAAAACGTGGAGAGCGGTGACGAAGCCTATGAAACAAAGACTCATCACTAGGACAACGGTAGGGGAGATCTTCAAGCCCGGAGCATCGTCGGTGTAGAATCGGAGCATGTTGCTTCCGGAACCGGAGCCTACGGAGCCTGAGGCGGAGGTAGAGGAGGAGCCTGCTACAAGCCTGCGGCGACGCATGCCGGCTGTTGCGGCAGCGGAGCCGCGGGGAGCCATGACGCCTGGACGGGATGCGGTGGAGGAAGTGCTGGACTGGGACTGAGAGGAACCTCTTGCCATGGTTTGGGAGAAGGAAATGGGAATGTTTCTCCTTTTTTCTGCGAGAGATGGGGATAGAGACGGAGGAGAAGAGTGAAATGTGGAGGGTAAAAGGGTAATAGTGTAAACGATCAGGGGTTGTTTTGTAACTTTGGTTTCATTAATTATGAGCGTCAATGACAACGATAAGTGGGGTCGGGACGGTTCGGGCATCGGGGCGGTTTGGTTATTAAGCCTAGAAGTGCTAATTGGGCCGGGTTGACCCGATTCGGTTCGCAATCGGATCGGGTCAACTCGGCTCAGTCTGAACCGGTACTGTATCGATTCGGAATCGGCCCTGCCTTGTATGTTATCGGGCTAAGCCGGTTTTAATTTTTTAAAATCGGGCCCGGTAAGGGCCCAGACCGCTTCGAATCGATCCGATTAAAAAAATAAAAAAAAAAGAAAAGACTGTAGACTGCAGTTGCATTGCACTGCAGTGCAAACTGCAGTCTGCCGCAGAGGCAAGTCTGTGACTTGCCTCTGCAGCATTTTGATGGGCAACGGCCCATCAATCTTTAATTTTTTTTAATTTTTTAATTTTAATTAAATTAAAAAAAAAGAGGCCTTGGCTCTTGCAGTTGCAAGAGTGCAACTGCATGTTTGTTGGGCAACGGCCAAATCATCAATCTTTTTTTAATTTTTTTTATTCTAATTTTTTTCCTATAAATACCTCTATAATCTTCTATTTTCATTTACATTTACATATCAAATTAATTAATGTTATACTTATCTATGTTTAAAATAAATAAATAAATACTTAAAATACAAAATGAATTAATCTTTTAAAAACATATTAAATAAATGAATAAATAAATAAATGAATAAATATTAAGTAAATGATATTTCAAATATAATAAATTATTTTAAATGCAAAATGAATATAATAAATGAATATAAATAAAGATATGCAAAATGAATATAATAATAATATTCATAATATCATTATTTGTATTTTGAATCAAATATCATTTTATCATAATATTATATTCATAATATAACTTTAATTTATTATAACAATAATCTTATTAGATAATTTTATAATAGTTTATTTTTACATTCTTGTTACATTAATTAAATAAATTATAATATAACTTTATAATAAATTATTGTTAAATTAAACTATTAACATTATTTATTATAAAAATAAATTTATTAGATTAAATTATTAAAATATATTAATATATATTAAAATAAATTAATATAAATTTTTAAAAATAAAAATTTTAAAAAGCAAAAAAAAAAAAAAATGGACCGAACCGGTTTAAACCGGTTCGGTCCGATTTTGAGACGAATCGGTCCAACGAACCGAGCTGGTTCGTCTCTTCTAACAAATAGAACTGGTTCGAACCGGACCGGTTCTCTGATGGTTAGGGCCGGAACCGGTGAAAACCGGCCCGGAACAGGTGAAAACTGTCCGGGCCGGCCCGTAACCAGCTCTATTTAAGCCTTTTTTTGCCCGCGTTTGCTTCTGAACAAGACGTTTATAATGAACAGCCGTTGGAAATGCGAAGATGTTGTAAACAACAACAGTGCGAATTATTCGAGTTTGGGTCTATAATTACTCAAATTTTATATGTTTATTTTTAAGTTATAAATTTGAACTATTTGAAAATTTTAATATTCCATCCGAATGCTTCATGATATAATTGAATTTTTAATCTATATTTTTTATATTTTATTATTAATTTATTATTTTAATAAATTAATAATAATTAACAAGTGATTAGAAGAAGTAGAAGGAGATTTTTTTCTCAGGTATTTATGCAATGTTCGAATTCTGGAGTTGACATTGTTTGGAGGGTTTTAGCGTTTACCACTTTCAGCTCGAACATAATTAATTTTAGCCAATAAAACAGACAAGGATATTTGTTGTTACACAAAAAAATTTTATTATTTTAATGTTATTGATATGACAAAGTATACTTTGTTTGGGCCAAGCCCAAGGTTCATCAAGACCACCACGTGGCGGGATATCACTAGGCCACGTGGCCTTCGACGACAGACGACATAGGCTACGCATGACACCTATCGCTTGGCGACAGACTCCAAGCCTATCGCCTGGCGTCACAGCTCGACACGTGGTATCATCCGTCTTCCGACCTGCGACAGACCACACTGGTTGCTGCATCACACCTATCGCCTGACGTGACAGGGCAACAGATGGCATCTTTCCCGCCTACCGATTGGCGACAGACCCCTGTCGCCATAACGTGATTCGCGAGATGGTCTCTCGCCAGCGACAGGGTCCGAGTTTATCTGTACGAAGGAATTTGAATTACATCTGGATACAAACTCTTAGCAAAGTTGCGTACTTATCCTCATGTAATTAACCTAGAATATCCGCCTATAAATAGGTTTCAGGTATAATCTTATTCAAAAATTTTGTATTACTGGCTTTTACGCTTCCCGATTCTGAAGAACTTGGGCTGACTTAAGCATCGGAGTGTCTACGCAGGGAACCACCCCTACGTCTCTCTGACTTTTCTTGTTTTATAGAAGCTTCTTGGAGACACGTGGAGACTAAGTACAAACATCAACGTCAGCATACCTTTATTGTTGTTTTGTGGAACAACAATTGGCGCCGTCTGTGGGAAACGTATAAAAAGCCAAGATTTTCTAAGATGGTGAGAACAAGATCTACAAACGTAAGGACCGGAAGTGAGGAAAACTCTATGAGTTCCCCTGAACAACAGATTCGCCAGACAAACCAGGTGAACAGGGAGGAAGAAAGAATTACTGTGTCGGCTGCAGAATTCGAAGCTCTGAGGCGACAGAGCGAAGAAACTACCCAGGCACTGCGAGCCATGGTGGATCTGTTCCAAGGAGTTCTCCCGGCATTGGATCTGCCGCCTGCCGTGCAGAACTTGGTAGGAGGAACAAGTAGAGGTGTCCCGCCGCAGGTGTTTGGGCGACAGGAGGACACGACAGCGGCAAACCCCTCTCGTCGGCTAGAGGTTCCCCCTGTGGAAGAGCACGACATTCATCTAGGTGCGGCAAGGCAGGGGAGCGGGAGGCCTGTCATAGGCACCTAGCGAGAGACTAAGGAAGCATTTGGTTCAGAGCCGGCGATAGGGGTCATGCGACAAGGGAGCGGGAGGCCTGTCGCAGGCATTCGACGAGAGACTGAGGAAGCAGCAGGCTTGGATCCTGCGGCAAGGGTCAGGCGACAGACTCCAAATGTAGGGCGATAGGTGTCTGGGCGACAGGATCTACCGCCTACCACCATGACTTGTCAAATTTTGATGGTGCTAATTTAGACCATGGTATTGGAGGTGCTGGAAAGAACGGGGTCGAAGATCAAAGCACTTGGGGAACCGGGTCGGAATTTGACCCCACTTGGTGCACGCAAATGGTACGGACAAACGCACCTCAAGCTAAGGACAAGCAAGTAGTCGGAGACCTACCTGATTCGTCTCATGCCCGAAATCAACTCGCTCCCCCCGTGGACATGAAGAAGATGATGGAACAGGTACTGGAAGAGAAAAAGTTAGTGTCTGCAGAAGAGAGCCAGAGGAGGAGAGTACCGTTCTGCACAACCATCATGCAAAAACCTCTGCCCCCAAAGTTCAAAATGCCGCAGATGACCGCCTACACCGGAAAGATGGACACATACGACCATATGCAAAATTATGAGGCCCTAATGTTGTTACATGGATGGGAAGACGAAATAATGTGTAGGGCCTTTTCCTTAACTCTGTCCGGACATGCGATGAAATGATTTAATAACCTGCCTGAATGGTCCATTATCTCTTTTGACCAACTACGAAGCGAGTTTCTCAAGGCGTTTGCGATAAATAGTCAGAGAAGGAAGGAACCGACCTATTTACTCACTATTAAGCAGGGCGCTAAGGAGTCATTGAAAAGTTATGTGGATCGGTTCAGAGATGCTACTTTGGAAGTGCGGGACCTACAAGTCGGTATAGTTGTGGCGGCCATGTTACAAGGAACAAGGTCTGAAAAACTGCAAGAATCCCTGTCACTAGACTAGCCAATCACGATCTTAGACCTACTTACCCGGGCAAATAAATATGTCACCCAGGAAGAAGTGATGAAAATGGCGGGTAACGGAGAATCCAACGAAGGAAGGAAGAGGGGAAGAGAAATCCCTGAAACATCCTCTAGTCAGTCAAGGAGGTTTGACAAAACCTCTACAACGAAGTATACCACCTATACCCCACTTACTGAATCTCGAACTTCGGTGTTAACAGCTATTGAGGGATCAGGTCTTATACAACTCTCGAAGAAAGCATCCGGGACTATGGGCCATGACACAGATTCTTACTGTAACTACTATTCAACACATGGGCATTCAACAGAGAAATGTAGGGATTTAATGAATCAACTAGAGAAGCTAGCACGTGATGAAAAAATAAATCGATTTGTGTGGAGAAGTGACAGGAACGCCTATCCTGCACGAAATAGAGGAAACTACTTCAGAGACAACTTTAGAGACCGAAGAGGTGAAAACAGGGGAACTGTAAGGCAAAATGATGATGATAGGAGGACAGATAGAAGGAACAGAGAGGAAGATAATGAACCTACGGGGCCAGCTATTAATGTGATATCCGGAGGTGAATCGTTCGCTGGTTCTTCTTCCTCGTCTCGGAAGTCTTACGCCTGACAAGCTCATCAGATTAACTCAGTAATGAAGGAAAAGCATGATGAAGAGCCCATTACTTTTACGCCAGCGGACAGAGGAGATATAATAATCCCTCACGATGACCCAATGGTAATTTCAGCAGTGATAGCAAAGCATCCAGTAAGTCGCATCCTGGTCGATAATGGGAGTTCGATGAATTTGATATACTGGAGTTGCTTTGAGAAAATGAACATCTCGAATGATAGGCTGAAGCCAGTACTCACGCCACTGTATGGCTTCTCAGGAGAAAAGGTGAAGGTGGAAGGGGCAGTTCAGCTATCTGTGACATTGGGGGAAAGCCCGAAGTGTGTCATTCGTCAAGTATTATTCATGGTGGTGAAGTCGACGTCAGTAGCGTATAATATGATCTTCGGGAGACCATTGTTGAATAATATGAGAGCGGTGGTACATCCTTGTTATCTGTTAATGAAATTCCAGACTCCTTATGGTGTCGGACAAGTGAGAGGAGACCAAAAGAAGGCTAGGACGTGTAATATCGCGTCCACCACGTGTAAGGGGATTAAAAGGAAGAAAACCCTTACCATCGAAGAACCGCCTAAGCCAAAACCGGATGAAGAGACAGAAGGTGGCCACTTATTACATTGCATGGGTTAACAATAGAGAATTGTAAGGGAAGAAGATCTCGAAGACTTGGAATGCCAATCATCTCAAGCTGTACCGGCAGCAAAATATCGTACACCTCTTATGATTCTTGTCTTTATCTATCCATCTGTTATTATGTTACTTTATAGATATTATCATTTTGTGATCATCTGACTCCTGAATAAAGACCAGCCATTCGCTTTCTATATTCTCTAATGCAATTTGTTAGACAGATTATGTGTTTAACAGGAATTGAAAAGACGAAGATGCTAGAAGGGCAAAATAAGACCCCAAGCGGGCAAAATAAGACCCCAAGCATGACGAAGACGCTAGAAGGGCAAAATAAGACCCTAAGCGGGCAAAATAAGACCCTAAGCATGACGAAGACGCTAGAAGGGCAAAATAAGACCCCAAGCGGGCAAAATAAGACCCCAAGCGGGCAAAATAAGACCCTAAGCATGACGAAGACGCTAGAAGGGCAAAATAAGACCCCAAGCGGGCAAAATAAGACCCTAAGCATGACGAAGACGCTAGAAGGGCAAAATAAGACCCCAAGCGAGCAAAATAAGACCCCAAGCAGGCAAAATAAGACCCTAAGCATGACGAAGACGCTAGAAGGGCAAAATAAGACCCCAAGCGGGCAAAATAAGACCCTAAGCATGACGAAGACGCTAGAAGGGCAAAATAAGACCCTAAGCGGGCAAAATAAGACCTTAAGCATGACGAAGACGCTAGAAGGGAAAAATAAGACCCCAAGCGGGCAAAATAAGACCCTAAGCACGACGAAGACGCTAGAAGGGCAAAATAAGACCCCAAGCGGGTAAAATAAGACCCTAAGCACGACGAAGACGCTAGAAGGGCAAAATAAGACCCTAGACGGGCAAAATAAGACCCCAAGCATGACGAAGACGCTAGAAGGGCAAAATAAGACCCCAGACGGGCAAACCAAAGTCCTTAAGTGAAAAATGCGCTAGACGGGCAAACTGAAGTCCCTAACCAAAAAATACGCGAAACGGGCATACAAAAGTCCCTAAGCACAAAAAGGTGCGAAACGGGCAAAACTAGATCTTAAGACGTGAAAAGGGCGCGAAAAAGGCAAACCGTGAAATCATCAAACAATAAGCAAATAGACATGTATGAAAACCAAATAACACAAAGATACAAATTATATAGCATGTTACGAGCCAAAAGAGTGCGAGATAAGCACCACACTCGAGAAAAGTTCATCTTTGAATAGTAGTGACAATGCTGTCTCAAAGTAGAACTCGGGGAGCAACATGGTGTAAAGGTACGCTTTATACCGTGAAAACAGAATCATTTCATATTTTTATACTTTAATGCTGCTCTTTAGAATCTTGTAATAAAAACAAACATCCATTCAGAGAAGAAAAGAGGAAAATACAAAAAGCTACAAAAAGAAGCGTACTTTTCATTGAATATTCATTGAATCTTTACAGAGGAAAATACAAAAAGCTGCAAAAAAGAAATGTACTTTTCGTTGAATGTTCACAGAGTAAAATACAAAAAATCCTAATCTACGCTGAGGACTAAGTCATCCGGCTGAGAAGAAGCCGCCTCGACACTAGAGCCCTCAATAACCAAGGGATCATGAACTTGAGGAACCGAAGCACCAGGATCCTGGGGAGCCGAAGGAGCCATCCCGGATGAAGGATCATCACTTAAGGGCCCGACCACAGCTGCAGAGTCTGGCACAGGATCAACGGCTGTGGAATCAGAAATCTGGAACTCAGCACTGTCCAACCCTAGAAGTGCCTCGATAGACTCAGGCTGATCGCCTGCCTCGATAGCCTCAGGAACTTCTTGCACTATTGAAGGTTCGACTCGATCATGTGCGCCAGAAGACTCAGGCTGACATTGTGGCTGTCGAGGAGGCCATGGGCCCTCAAGATTGTCCAATTCATCCCCAGCACCCTCCTCCAAATAGGCATCCGAACCTTGCGAGTCGGGCTCGTACTTAGTCCAGGGAGGAGCTACGTAGTACTTGGCCTCCGCAGTAAAGAGTAACTCAGGAAAAGTCTCGCCAAGCCGATGCTTCTCCAGCCACGAACGAGCCAAATAAAAACCGTACTTGATAAATCTCGCTGCGAACATTGCTTTCTTATCATAGCAATGTTGGGACAAGCGGTACTCACGAACGGCCTCGGCCCGAACCTCTCTCTGACGGTCCAGTACGTTGTGCGGCTCCTCAATGGATTCATCCCGTTGTCTCTCCATGGCTCCCCGGTCATTGACTGCCTTATTATAGGCTTCTTGGTACCCCTGAAGGGAAGCCACCTTCGCTTTCTCTTCCTGGAGCTTTCGCTTGAGATCAGCGCTCTTTTTATTTAGCTCCTCCATCCTTTTGGGATAGGGGCGAAGCTAGACAACCTCGTTCATAAGCTCCATTTTCTGCTCTCGAAGCTCACGAATGTCCTTATCGGCTTGCTCCCTAAGGGCCCTGTGTCGAGCATTAACAGCCGCAATTTGCTGAGCCGTCTGACAAGACAAAAAACAAACAAAAGGCTCAACAAACCTGACGAAAAAGCATAAAAAGGAAAAAGCTAATTACCAAACAAGCACAAAGCTTACCTTCATCGCGAGGTAGTCGGAATTATCCTCTGCCTCAGTTAGATTGGTGAAAAGCCTCGCCTCGTCGCGAGGGAGAATGGTGCTCCAAGCCAGACGGGATGCTATCCCGGCATCTTCAATGCTGTCATTGTCATTCACCCCGGGATAGACCTGGAAGTCTTCTCCACCAACAACGACCCCGCTATCAACTTGATGGCGCCTCAAAGTCGGATCAGCCACCTTAGGCAAAATCGATCTTGTAGGCATTGTGGCTTCTATAATGAGCCTCTTCCTATATTTTCGCCTAGGCTGGCGAGGAACAGACCTATCCTCAGCAACACGAGATCCACCCTCTTGACGGGCTGAATCACTCCTCTGGGACTCCGAGCTCTCGCGGTCGTCCGAACCACGATCAGGGACAAGAGGCCTCTTTCGTTTATTTCTCTCGGCCTCTTGTGTAGAATGGATGGGTACACCAGCGGCAGGAGGAGGGGCAGTAGGAGCACGAGCTGGTACGAATGAGAGAGCACGAGCTGACTCAAATGAGGGAGCACGAGTCGGTCCAAATGAGGAAGCCCCAGCTTGCGACTGAGAAGCAGGAGCCGCTCGAGCAGCATCGCTGGCATCCCTCCTACGCAAAAACTCCTGGAAGTTCATTCCTGCACAACATAAGAAAGAATTAGCTGACCAAGTAAAAACGCCACACCCACGAAGTAAAAAGGAAATTAGAAAACTAAAAAACCACCGATATCCTCTAAACTATTCAAGGATGAATCCAAGGGGAAATTGACGAAGGGACTCCCAAAGGCATCGGCCCAAGCCCACTCAAGATTCTCCTCTGACTGATCGCTAGTACCCGCAGCCTTAGGGGTCTCATCCTCCAAATCTGAAGAGGACTCCTCTACAAGATGGCCTACAGAGGCAGACGCTTCGGCTACGATTACCGGAGATGCCTAACTAGGACCAGCATCAACACGTGGAGTCACAGGCAAGTTAGACGGGGCAGCAGAAGTCCCAACAACGGTCCTGCTTACCCCCCAACCGGCAGCGACGATATTCCCCGGGGTTAAAAGGGAGAATACGTTATGCTCCCTGGTAGAACAGATCCGCCGAATAAGCTCACTAAATTGGTCTCTCAAGGTTTCTGCTTTGAACCTTTCTGAGCGCTGTGAGTGGTCAGAGGTATCACGATTCCATCTCTTGCGGATCCGTAGGTCGCTTGGAAAATCGACAACGACCCACTCACTTTCAAAGCCACGCAGTTTATTGGGAAGATTCGAGAAGATCTTATTATTAGGAAACTCGTCGGTCTTCAACCATTGGAGAGAGAACGTTATCATCCCTTTCAAACCACGAACTCTGAAAAAGGCGCTTAAAAGAGGAACAGTTGGGACAATATCCAAGTGATAACACACTATGAAAAACGCTACCAGCTGGGCCCACGCGTGGGGATGGAGTTGACACGGGACGATGTCCTTATATCTAAGAAACGCTTCACCAAACTCCGGAAGAGGGAAGCGAAAATCGAAAGATAAAGAGGCCTTATGAACGGCTACACCATTTTTAACCAAGTCGGGTGTAGCCTCCCCTTGGACTGGAAGTCTATAACTATAACCTGACGGAAGGGGGAAACGAGTCTTAAAATCCTCTAAGTCAGCATTCGTCAAAGAACATAGAACACCACCGGTTCTGAGTGTTTTACCCGGACGTAGCAAAGACATGGCGAAGGAATTACCTAATAGGCGACAGACTTACTAGGGCGATAGACCTACTAGGGCGACAGACCAGTTAGGGCGACAGACCTTTTGAACGAAAGACCTGCGGGAGACCTAGGCTCAACGCGGAAGACTAAAAACACCCCCAGGAGGCCTAAATCTGAATGCGAAAAGGTTATAAATAAAGGCGACAGATATGCACTTACTGTCACTGAGATGTGCGAGAGGTCCTGACGAGAGAGCGACAGACTCTTTTAGGCGACAGACTCTTTTGACGAGAGAGCTGAAAGATGGGCGACAGACGGGTGCTCAGAGGTTTTCGTGCACTCTCTCGACGAGCCCCAGCGGTTTATATAGCCGCGACAAGGAATGCCAAACGTCGCGCCCGATCACGTCTGTCGTAGATTGGAGATTTTTCACCTGCAAAAAATACTAGAAGAAGTAGCAAAAAATAGAGAAAACTATTCACGGTGGGCTGAAACCCAAAAAACACATATTTATACTCTCTTGTTTAGAAAAATCCAACAAGAGAGTGAGGAGCAATTGATATGACAAAAGTATACTTTGTTTGGGCCAGGCCCAAGGTTCATCAAGACCACCACGTGGCGGGATATCATTGGGCCACGTGGCCTTCGGCGACAGACGACATAGGCTACCGCATGACACCTGTCGCTTGGCGACAGACTCCAAGCCTATTGCCTGGCGTCACAGCTCGACACGTGGTATCATCCGTCTTCCGACCTGCGACAGACCACACTGGTTGCTGCATCACACCTGTCGCCTGGCGATAGGCTCCAAGCCTATCGCCTGACGTGACAGGGCGACAGATGGCATCTTCCCCGCCTACCGATTGGCGACAGACCCCTGTCGCCATAACGTGATTCGCGAGATGGTCTCTCGCCAACGATAGGGTCCGAGTTTATCTGTACGAAGGAATTTGAATTACATCTGGATACAAACTCTTAGCAAAGTTGCGTACTTATCCTCAGGTAATTAACCTAGAATATCTGCCTATAAATAGGTTTCAGGTATAATCTTATTCAAAAATTTTGGATTACTGGCTTTTACGCTTCCCAATTCTGAAGAACTTTGGGCTGACTTAAGCATCGGAGTGTCTACGCAAGGAACCACCCCTGCGTCTCTCTGACTTTTCTTGTTTTACAGAAGCTTCTTGGAGACACGTGGAGACTAAGTACAAACATCGACGTCAGCATACCTTTATTGTTGTTTTGTGGAACAACAGTTATATATACACACACAAGAATAATGCCCTTGCTACGCAATGTTACTTTTTTTTCTTAAAAGATATTATAAATAGTATTTATTAAAAAATAATAATGAATCAAGATAATTATTTTAAAAATATTAATTTTTTAAATAAAAATAATATTTAATTTATCAATTAAACATCTTATTTATTTTTATTCTTATATTTTTCAAAAATAAAATAAAATAAAATAAAATAAGACTCTAACACAAAGTTATAAAATTTAATAAACCAAAATAAAATAAAGGTTATAGACATTTAATTTTTGTTGAGTTTGACCTAAATTTGCTAGTATTAAGATAAATTCAAATTAAGCTAATCCTTTGTCATCACTCTTTCTTTTTATTTTTCATAATTTTTAAGTGTTTAACATTGAAAGTATCTAGTTATTACTTTATTTCCTCTTTTATAGCCTTTGATTTTCATAATTAATAATTTTTTTAATTTGATTTTTAGATTTATTTTTTAATAATTTTTTTGTTTATTTGTGTTTAATTTTTTAAAAATGATCTTTGGAATTTTTTTGCTTTATTATATAATTTTATCATTTTTTGAATTTTTATATTTGTAATTTTTATTAGATTTTTATAGTTTTTGTAAGTTTTAAATTTTGAGAATTATACAAATAAAAAAGGGAATTATAATTTGATTTGAAATTTTTTGGATATTTGGTATTAGTATTTTATTTAAATTTTTGCAAACTAAAATTTTGGAATATTTTATTTCAATTTTTAAAAAATTCTCAAAGGCTAATTATGATTTTCCCGTGAAAAAAAAAGAAAGACAAGTGTCATGCAAAGGAGGGCCTAGGAGACAAAAAAAAAGTAAGTATAGATATAAAATTAAAAAAATAATAAATTAAGCTTATAGAATCAAATTAAGTAGTCTGTTAAGTTTTTTTTGAATAGTACATTCTCATTCAAAGTTATAATCATACTAGTTTATGACCCGTGGGATGCACGAAAATTTTGTATACTTAAAAGTGTTTGTTAATAAAAAATAAATTTTATTTACAATTTAGTTATTTAGGTGATAAAATTAAATATATATAATTAATTAACGTAATTTAATCGAAGTAAGTAATTAAAAATTAATTTATTAATATAAAATCTTATAAGAAAAAATAAATAAGAAATGATGATGAATGAAATATATAAATAATGCATTCGAATATAAGAAACACTTACATAAAAAAAAAATGTGTCCAACACTTAAATTAAAAACTAAAAGTTCGATCATTGAAAAAAAGGTCTTCAGTTCTGAGAATCTTCAAATGATGTTGCCAGATCTATACTCCTACAATGATTTATGTGCAAAAATTTATGTTTTTATAATTTTAAAAATTAATTTTTTAATTCAAAGTTTTGTAAAAATGTTTGAACTTTAATCATTGTGTCGATTAATGTTTAAAATTAAATAAAATACGCAACATCAAATCCATGTGAACATTCACGTGAGATAACCTCCAAATTGAGAAATTAAATGGGTTGATCTATTTTTACGGATATCCATATTGCATTGGCATGGTAAATTTTGTCATATATGATAAAAAAAAAAGAGTTAACTTTTTATACGTGAAAATAAAAAATTAAAAAACATAAATGCAAATAACAGTAAAAAAATTTAGTGTTAGGTAAAAAAAAAATATAATAACAGTAGTTAACAGAAGATTAATTAGATAAAAAAGATAATTTTTTCAGTAATTGGGTAAAATAGATAATTTACTGGTTATTAGAAGTTTCTGTGTTATTATATAATAACAGTAAAATTAAATTTACTATTAGGTAAAAAAATGTAATAATAGTACTTAATAGACGATTAATTAAGTAAAAAAGATAATTGTTTTCATTAATTACGTAAAAAAGATAATTTATTGGTTATTAAAAGTTCCTGTGTTATTATATAATAACAGTAAAAAAAATTTAGTGTTAGGTAAAAAAAATATAATAACAGTAGTTAACAGAAGATTAATTAGGTACAAAAGGTAATTTTTTTCATTAATTGGGTAAAAAAGATAATTTACTGTGATATTATATAACAACAGTAAATATATAAACAGTAAAAAAATTACTGTTAGGTAAGAAAATATAATAACAGTTGTTAACAAAATATTAATTAGGTAAAAAAGCCACTTGCTTAGGGAGCCATGTGTCCAAGGTAGCAGATCGAACCTGCAGTAAGAGCCATTAAGCTGCAAACATACATTTGGGATAATTTTTTTCATTAATTAGGTAAAAAAGATAATTTAATGGTTATTAAAAGTTCTTGTGTTATTATAATAACAGTAAAAAAAATTTAGTGTTAGGTAAAACAAATTATAATAACAGTAATTAACAGAAGATTAATTAGGTAAAAAATAATTTTTTCATTAATTAGGTAAAAAATATAATAACATTAGTTAACAAAAACAGCACAACATCAAAGCAAATTGTAAAGGAAAATATAACATAGGAAAATGCAAGGAATATTTGGAGGGCAAAAAGCAAGGGAGATATCAGGAAAGTAAGCAGTTTACACATTTTAATTAACCCACCATAAAAGTAGTTGAATAACAATTTTTCCTTCATTTTAGAAAAATAATTAAAAACACCGAAAAAAGGGTCATTGATTGTAAAACTAATAACACAACATTAAATGAAGAATGCTTGTACAATTTATAAGATTTAACTAAACTTGCAGCGTCACAAGATAGCTGCAATAAGTAAGGCATGTTATTGACAATATGATTCTTTTAAATTGATAACTACCAGGAATGTCGCAAACACAAGAATAATATGAAAAGGCAAACAACTACAGCAACCATTAAAACTCCATAAAACATGAAAGATCACCAAATTTGTAAGCTATAGCATTAAACTTAAAAAATGTAACACGAAAAAAAAACAAATTATAAATCCAAAATTTCATCTATAAAAAAAAACCATAGAATAGAATAATCATCTAATTATCCAACTCATGTGTTTTAATTATTAAAACCACTAAAAAAGCATTTCCTAAACGAAAAATCCAAAATGCCACCTTAAAAGGCACGATCTCTATAAAATGAAAGGCAAATTTACCTTTTTGATGTTTCTGCTATGACAATGTGCAAACTTGTAACAGGAGCAACGAAATTGGAGCAGATGGTTAAATTGTTTAGGAGTAAAGATTGCTAAGGGTTGTTAGAATGTGGATTTAGAGTGAGGATTTTAGAGGGTTATTAGAATGTGGATTCAGAATGAGGATGGTAGAGGGATATTAAAACGTGGAAGAAGCAATTTTAGAGTAGATAGAACGGTTATTAGAAGTTGGTTTTTATTTATTAATTAGATAATAAATAATTTAAAATAGATTTGATAATAATTTTAAAAGATTTGATTAGATATATAAAAGATTTAATTAGATATTAATTTTAAAAATTAATACAAGTTTAATATTGATAATATCATGAAAAATTTCATAAAGATGTGAAACTTAAATATTTATTAAATTAATTAATTTATTTTTTTAAAATAGATATTAGTAGGTAATTTGATAGCATAACTAAATAATGTTTAAAATATGAATAATAAATATTTAAAAGGGATAAATAGATAATTCTAAAAATATTAATTAGTTTTAAAATATATGTCATAACGTTTCCTAGGGTTAGGATGCTAGACATTAAACAAATGGAGTCGCCACCAATCTTTTTTAACCTAGGTGCGATTGGCCACCTAAATGACTCTAAAGACTGGTCTACATTTTAAGTTTTTGGGTTCGGGAGTTCATTTACGTATAGGGAAGGTTATAACACCCCTACAACGCCCAATATTGGTACCATTTTAATCTTGTGTTATTTTAACTTAGTCTTAACTATGTGGTCTTTTAATATTTCATATTATTGTTTAAATATTGAAAAATCTTTTAAGAATCCTCCATCATTCTGAATGAACTCTAAAAAGACTCTTCTCACCTCAAGAGTATTCAAGGGGTACCATTCGACTCCCGTGAAGAGGCTCCGTCGTCGGAAATATTTTAGATTTTATTTATTATTTTTACTTAATTATTTTTATTATTTTTATTTATTTATTTATTTTAATATTATTTTTTATATATTATTTTTTATTATATTTAGGATTTTGGAATTTAATATTGAGAATATCTCCTAAATTTTCCATCATTCTGGATAAACTTAGAAGAACCCTCTCACCTAGGAATTCCTCAAGTGTTACTCATTCGCAATCACCTTAAGGATTCCATCATCGGAATTAATTAATAATTTATTTATTATTTATTATTATCTTAAAAATTTTACTATTATGTTTATTATATATATTTTATAATTATGATTTTTTACGTGTTATTCTTTTTTTTAATTATTTGGAGAATTCAATTTAACCTTCATTTTTTGAAAATACCTTTTAAATCCTCCATCATTCTGGATAGACTTAAAAGAATTCTCTTACCTAGGAATTCCTCGAGTGTTACTCATTCGTAATCGCCTCGAAGATTCCATCATCGGAAAGGTCTAGCTCATCCTCAACATTTATTATGCCATTATCTATTAATTAAACATCTATCTTAATAACTTTTATTTATTTAACTTTTTAATTATTTTTTTTATTTTTTACTTTTACTCATTTATAGTTTGTTGTCTTATTTAATTAAATTTTAACTTTATTTATTTTTCCTATTTTTGTTATTTATTATTCTTGATTTTTTTAAGTTTTAAACTCTTATATTTTATTATTTTAATTATCTTTATTATGAGAAAAGCAACCTTTTTTTTTGAACAATATGAGAAAAGCAACTTAAAGTATCAAATTCAATGATTAACCATTAATAACAAATACTAGACGTGGCATCATAAAAGTGCAGGAACAATACTTACCTTGTAATTGGATTGGCCAAAGTAAAATAGTTTGAGCTTTGTGGACTAATTACGTGATTTGCTCTTGGAATTGATGGCCGAAAAGCAACCCCTTTAACTCGATCCTAGCACTGCTTCGTCTGCCTTCCTTAGCTTGATTCCTCGTTCTTCCTTGTCGTCGCTGGTGCTGCTGCCTTATATATTTTTTGTTATTTTCTCTCAAAATTGTTCCCCCTTTCAGTTATGGGGTTTAACCCCTTTTTTATAGTCATAAATTTGTTAGAGTTCTAATACAACTCAACCTATTCTATTAATTATCTTTTATTTTTAATATTTTATCTATTTAATTTTTATGTTAATCCTAATCTAACTCTATCAACTTTAATATTAATCTAAATAATTATCCTAAAAAATCTAATTATCTTATCCTAAAATTAATTTTATTTTATTTTCTTTTCTTATCTCTTCTCTTTTTTTTATCATCATTCCTAAATCCTATTTTAATTTTAATTTACTAATTAATGTTAATTCTAAAATCTAAAAAAAATTCTAATTTAATTGTAGCCTAATTCTAAATTAAAATACAATGTCACCCAATCCAATTAATTATTTTTACAAATTAAGATTCCGGACAAAATAAGGTGTCTACAATATAGTTTAAAAGAAAATAAAAAAATGGAAATTAAGATTGTTCCCTCTTTTACTCCACTATCTCTGCCATCAACACCTTAAATATTGACTTTTACAGTAAACTGACTTTTATTAGTTGTCTATTTTCAAACTTTCAATCAAAGGAAAAAGAGTTGTGGAGCCAGATTAGCATTATCTTGATAATGGTGAGTTTTTTTGAATAACCACTAATTTTTCGTTTTTTGAAATAAATTTGAAATTATCATTTTAAAATATTTAAATAAATCTTATTAGTTGTCAGTTAACTTATCAACCAACTCTTAAACTGTAAAAAATTATGTGTGATAGTAGTTAATAGAATATTAATTAGGTGAAAAAGATAATTTAAAAGAAAATAAAAATTTGAGATTAAAGAAAATAAAAATATGAGATTAATGAGGTTGTGAAATGTGTTAGCTTTGTTTTCTGTTTTATAATATATATATATATATATATATGATATATATATGATTACATTCTATAAACTAGTAACTTGATAAGTCAGTAAATACAAATAATAACAATAAACTAAACAAATACTAAATAAATTAATTTAATTTCGCATTTGATGAGACTCAAATCTAAGATCTCATAGTTAAATTCAAATTTAAAAAACTAAATTCCATCTAATTCATATTAAATTTCAAATTTTAAATTTTTAAGTCGACTTCCAACCTAATAGTTCAACTGTATCAATTAAACTTGATTACATCTAATTAAGAACCATGATAGGGCTGTCGTTTGCGAAGGATTTTTGGGCAGAAGCTGATAAAATTCTTTGTTAAAGCGCTGGCAGACTTTAAAAAAGCAACGGCAGATTGGGTCAGAATTCTAATGCATTGTTGTCATTTATGCAGGCTTTTGTAGAACAGTGTGGGTACTTTGTGGACCTTGCTCACTGGTTCCATCAGTACTTGGGTCCTATATCTGTACAACGAATTCATGGCATATCTGTTTCACCAATGGCGGCTCGCTGAACAACTAATTGATGTATATATGAGCGGAATTAGTATCTTTAGGTGGAAGCCAGAAGAAGCCAAAGGAAAACAAGTCTTCAATAAATTGCATATGAAATATAAATTTTCTTCCTCACGCTAGTGATACAGGAGAAATTCGTTGTATCTTAATGTAATTAATGAACGGATGAATCAATTCAATTTGTTTATGGTACATAAACAAATTTTCTAATTAAAAAGTACCTAAAAGTTTGAAAAAAAAATGCGCAGTATCAGCAGCATATCGGCCTGGCATTAATCTTCATGATCATGCATGCCTAGTGCCATTGTTAGACATGGCAGTTGAAGCTTTCCTGAAATGGGTTGGCGCTGACCTGATCCAACTCTTGCCGCCCATCATGTTCTGTGTCAAGAAAGGCTCCGCCTCTTTGTCTGACAGCTCTTGTGCCCATTCAACCCTTTTCTTTGTATTTGCTGCAGCTCCATAACATTTGTATTCTCTATAGAACACCGTGCTGTAGAATCAATAAAACACTTCAGTTTCCAAAATTTTATTCTTCTGGAATTTAAAGTTGTCCGAGACTAAACCTTGATCACTTGAACTAAAAATCTAACATTTTTGTAACCGAAAAAAAAAAACTAACGTTTTAATTACAAATCACACGAGTATTGGCTACAATTTTCAAAATTTTATTCCAACAATTAAGAAAGAAATGAAAAAGATAAGAGTTGTTTTTTTTTGTTTTATTACCTTTGCTTGAATGAGTCTTCCCAATCATCCCACCCTTGGGGCAGAATCATATTAGACATGTAGGTAAGGGCAAAAACAACCCTGGAATACGGACCCCATGCCCTTCCTAGTAGAGCAGTCCCGACGCCAGTGATCTTGCAACCCAAGAAAGTAAAGCCTGTGTCCTCTGAAGGTGACTTCCTGCGTTGGGCTGTGATAGATGCATCTCCTTCAGAGAGTGAACGCAAATGGCATCTCTGCGAAAGTTTACACAAAGAAATCCATTTGTAAATTATTCATGCTCCAGAAAGATGGGTTATAGCTATTTCTAGGCTTAATGTATCAGGTTCCTGAAATGATTTACCTCGAAAACAGATGCGGCATTCCCGCAAATGAAGTCGACGGCTCCTTCGATGTAACAATTGCTGTAATAATGTCTTCCGGTGTCATCTAGCAAAGTATTCTGATAGGACAAAATTCTGCATCCGAAGAAAGCTGCCCTGTCTCCAGACACCCTCAATGCTACTGCTTTGGCACCAGCTCCATACGTATTCTACACATGAAAGATAGAAGATTCGATTCATTAATTGTCTTCATTTGCCTTAATCACAATATATAGTCTTATACATTAATCATAATTAAATATTGCTGCATGTTTAAGCAATATTACAAATAATTGAGTGAAAAAGACAAACATATTTACTTGCTTAACTATATAATATCATGCCTGAATTGTGAGGTATCGGATAACAAAATCAGGAGCCAACACAGAGAAGGTAGGAGATTCAAATATATTCCCACTATCATTCCAAGTTATTATAGTGCCATTTGCATTTGAACCACTTATAGTAACGAAGGGCTTGTCTGCTGGCACAACAATCTTTTCTTTGTAGATACCAGGCTTAACCGATATGATTACGACTTCAGTATTGTTGGATGGAACAGCGTCAATGGCATCTTGTATTTTGCTGTAGTCTCCCTTCCCCGATGGATCAACTGTTATGAGCATGGCTTCGGCAGCGTCCGATCCATGACTAGCCAAAAGTGAATAATAAAGGAGAATTTCTAAATATACTCATATTTTTACTCTTTTTACCTCATTTCTCTTCATTGATCACTGTTCATTACTGAGAAAAATGGGGTATGAATAGAAAAAATGGGGGTATATTTAGCAGCTCTCATAATGAAGTTATGAGAAAGACGCAGGCGTAGCTAGAATTATAACCAGCGATAGCCATCGTTAGCAGTTCGAGAACAGGATTGTTTCTCGAGATTCCTTAATTTTGATCAAAGTGATGAAGTAAATCAAGAAAGGAAATGACTATGATTGGTTTATGATGAAAAATTTAATGTTGGTCCATCTTTTATATGTAATCCGGGGCCATTTTCTTGCCATGGAAGTGTCAAGTGTGATATTATACTTTAATACTTCAGCGATCAATTTCAAGCAAGCTATTGAACATTATATCAGAAGAGGCTGGAGAGTAGCCCCCAACACAAGTAGCCGATAAATAGAAATTTGGAGGAAATCCATAGCCCCCAAATGTGTATTTTAGCAATAATTGAAAGAAATTGATTATGTCAACCGCTTAAGGCCACCTCTTGAGTCTTGAGACAAACGCAAGGAATGTTTAATTAGGAAAATGAGTGGATTCAGCTCAGCTTAATCAAAAGTTGTAATAATAGGACAATATTCATGTAGCAGAAACCTTGAGATAGCTTAAAAACTACCCTTAGCTACGTTCTTGTCTGGTCAAATTCAATGTTACTATCGATTTAAATAGTAGGGGGATGTAATCTTTGATTGATGAGAAATTCTAAATCTACTCACTTTTTTACTCTTTTTATCTTATTTTTTTCAATGAATTACTGTTCAATACACAAAAATGGAGTATGAATAGTAAAAAAAATAGGTATATTTAAAAATTTTCTTGTTTGAATGGCTACGCCGCTTTCTTTTCCTCCTTAAGTGGAGCCTGTCCAATTGTCTGCTTATCTTTTGCGGGCTATGGCTTTGTTTATAGTTCTCTACTAGTATTTTTTTTCTTTTAATATTTATTTTCTACTTTTGGGTCATGATGGCCTCGCTTGTTGTTGATGTTTGGGCCAAAGGTTATGGTCCTATGCTGTCCAATCAAAGTCAAGACTATATAGTGTCTAAAGTAAATTTGATGAATGTTTTAATCTTTAAAATTGTGGACACGCTAAAAACGCTCTGAAATGGAGATAGAAAACAATAACATCCCACAATGCCGGGAAGAAGAAGATCAAATAAAAAGGAGTGTCAAAATATCAAAGAATGGTGAATTCAAATAGGTGGAAGATGATTTGCTAAAAAACAAAACTAGTAGCCTATCCTACAGGGATTCTCTTATAGAAAATCAAGATAATTCATCCTTTCATTTCATAAATCAACTGGCGTATACAGATGAAGAATCTGATCAAGAGCCTGAAGATCAAGATGAGATCCCAACAATACTCCTGTCAAGAGAGGAGAAAAACAGAATCTGTAAGCCTTGGAAGAACGCAGTTATAGTGAAGACATTCAGCAAAAAAGTAGGCTACAACTTCCTTCTTCCAAGGGTTAAAGCTCAATGGAAACCCAACGGAAATATGGACTGCGTGGATCTTGGTAATAACTTTTTCTTATTCAGGTTCCATCTTACAGAAGACTTTCACAAAGTTATCCATGGGGGGCCCTGGTTTGTTGGTCTCCACTATCTGACAATGAGAATAAGAGAGCCAGGATTCGTACCAGATGCATCAACATCTTGCTCAACTACAGCAGTATGGGTCAGACTACCAGGGCTGCCCATTGAATATTTCGACAAAGTTATCTTGCAAAGGATCGGAAACCAACTTGGTAAACTACTCAAAATTGATACTATCACTGAACAAAATTCTAGGGGAAGATATGCTAGGTTCTGTATCCAAGTGGACTTGGATAAATCCTTAATTCCAAAAATCAAAATTGGAAAAATTGTTCAGAATGTCCTATATGAAAGTGTTAACCTTTGCTTCGCTTGCTGCATGATTGGTCATCGCAGAAAGCAATGCATGACAGGGAAAGAAAACACTCCTGATAGCATGTCTCATGAAGAACCAACTAACGATCCAAGCACCAACATTACTGACAACAAAAATGGTAAAGAAGAATTTGGATCATGGATGATTGTTACTAGAAGAAAATCCAGAAATGGTAGGAACCTAAATGCGGGTAAAACCGACCCGAAAAGCAACCCATTGAGTACGAAGGAGAAAGGGAAAAATGTGGTCTCTGAGCACGTGAACTACAAGAACCAACGGATATTTTCTCCGAAACCATTTTGCATTGGGCAGAGTTCCACTGATAGAAGTGATGTGACCAACCCTTTTTCTAGTTCAAAGTTTAGTGAAGATAACCAAACTAAGAGGACCTCGTTCGAAAGGAACTAGAATAGTGAGACAAACAGCTTCAGATTTAATAGTAAGGCACCTTCCCCTACCAACAACTCAACTGAAGCAAGAAAAATCGATGGATCCATAGCCAAAACCATGCGTCGAAGAACTACTAGAAATCTTCAAAGATCTCGAGATGATGCATCTTCGGTTGGGGAAAGGGTTATAAAATTGATAGAAGCCATGAAAATATTCATAGAAATGGAAACGCAAGACAGCGGATGGAACGAGGAAGAGATCATGATGGCTTGGAACAATCTCATCCTAACCATAGAGATCTTGGATCCATGACCATTCCTGCACTTGGTAAAGAAAAAACCACAAGAAGTAGCACCCAGAAGGATAGAAGAACTATCGACGCTGCACAACATTCCCATGAAAATGATCTTCATCGACACAGCTCGGAAGGTGAGGATGAGAGGAACTCACGAGGAGGCTGCCATATTATTATCCCTACCACTGATCAACCCGATTATAGTAGTAATAAAGAAAACTGCACTGAAGGAGGATCTGGAAATGAAGCATACAGTAATATTCCTCCCTCAACTCACAAGACATCGATGCTACTATGTAAGACGTCGAAAGGGGAGATTACAGAATTGTCGGAGCTAGCCGAATGGCTATTAAAACAAGTGAACACTGAATCTTATCCAATGAGAGGACTTTTGTGGAATGCTAGGGGTGCTAGAAACCCCAACTTTAGAAGAAGTTTCATGGAACTCGTCAGAGTTAATAACCCAAGTTTTGTCATCATTACCGAAACTCGAATCTCAGGTACCAAGGCTAAAGCTATTTGCAATTCTTTGGGATTTGATAGTAAGTATAGAGTGGATGCAGAAGGCTTTGGGGGAGGAATCTGGCTACTCTGGCACAGCTTGGAGGTCATGATAAATATCCTTACTACATCAAGCCAAGTTATTCATGCTTCTATACAGGTATGTCCTAACCTCATTCCCTCTAAGAATTATGAACCTGAAGCTAACCCTCTTGTTCCTTGGATTATTTTTGTCGTGTATGCACAACCACAATTTGAAAAAAGAAAAACTTTATGGAAAGATTTAACAGAGTTTGCCAATACACACTCCTACCCATGGCTCATGTTAGGAGACTTCAATGAAGTGATTGAAGAGTCTGAGAAACTAGGAGGAAAACCCATAAATAATTATAAGGTTAGACTTTATCAAGAATGCATGAATGATTGTGGAATGATTGACCTTGGATTTATTGGTCAAAAGTTTACTTGGACCAATAAAAATCACCGTGGACAAATCATTAGGGAAAGAATTGATAGAATTTGGGCCAATAGTGAATGGAAATTGAAATTCCCAAATGCAATTGTCTACCACTTAACCAAGATTAGTTCAGACAACAACCCAGTTCTCCTTGATACACACTCGGTTGAACCTCATTTTGGACTTAGGCCTTTTAGATTTGAAACGGTTTGGTTTTCCCATTTAGAATTCAAACAAGTTGTTGAAAATTCATGGAATGAAGCTAACCACGATATCTTAGAAGCCATCTCGAAATTCAAGGATAATGTTAGGATATGGAACAAAAACTCTTTTGGAAATATTATTTATAAAAAGAGGAAGTTACGTGCAAGAATTGAAGGCATTCAAAGATCCTTATCGTTGGGGCCTAACCCTTAGCTCCAAAAATTAGAGGAGAACTTAGAGGATGAATACTTACAAGTACTTAAACTTGAAGAAGAACTTTGGGCATTAAAGGCTAGGGTCGAATGGATCAATGATGGTGATCGCAATACTCGCTTTTTTCATCTTAGCACTGTACAACACAGAAGGAGAAACAAAATTCTCTCTTTGAAAGATGAGACAGGAAATTATTTTTATGAGGTTAACGAGATTAATAATATTATCTCAAAATTCTTCACTAATCTTTATAGTTCTTCCTTAGACCGTAACCTTCTAAGAGACTCAATTAATAGCCCTTTAGGAAACCCCCTCTTGGAGAGTGAAAAAACATCTTTAAACTCCCCTTTACAGGATGTAGAGATTAAAAGAGCAATCTTTGACATGAAACCATTGAAAACCCTAGGACCTGATGGACTACACCCAATATTCTATCAAAAATGTTGGGAGACAGTTGGGGATTCATTGATTTCATTTATAAAAGAAGTTTTTGAAACTCAAAAAGTCCCTGACAAAGTGAATGCATGTCTCATATGTCTTATTCTAAAAACTAATAACCCAGACACCATTCAACAATTCAGACCAATTAGCCTTTGCAATACCATATATAAGGTAATTACTAAGGTTATAGTGAATTGCATCAGACCCTTCCTTTCAAGATGCATTCACCCATTCCAATCAAGTTTCATTGCAGGAAGAAAAGCACAAAACAATGTGATTATTGCCCAAGAAATCATCCATTCAATGAAGAAAAAGAAGGGAAAGATGGGATATATTATGGTTAAAGTTGATCTTGGAAAAGCTTATGACAAACTTGAGTGAAGTTTCATTCGAAAAATCCTAAAATTCTTTAATTTTCATGACAATTGGATCAACTTAATAATGTCTTGCATTTCTTTAGCTTCCATGAATATTCTTGTTAATGGTGATCAAGGTTTGACCATTGTTCCTTCACGAGGCATTCGGCAAGGGGATCCATTATCCCCATATATCTTTATCCTATGTCTAGAATATTTGTACCTCAAGATCTTAGAGGAATGTGAAAAAGGAAATCGGGAATCGATCCAAATTGTTAAAAGAGGTCCTAAGGTCTCTCATTTGTTATTTGTTGATGATCTTTTACTTATGGGAAAAGCTAATGAGAGAACATGCAACGCCCTAAAAAAAGTCATTAAAGAATTTTGTGATGTGTCAGGACAAATTATCAATTTGTCTCAATCCTCTATCACGTTTTTTGACAACACCAGTGAAGAAACCAAAAACCTACTCAGTGAAAGGTTGGAAATGAATCTTACAAATGATATTGGTAAATACCTTGGGTTCCCCATGTCAAATACTAGAAAAGCTATAGGTTTATCATTAATAAACTCAATAAGAAACTTGCAGGTTGGAAATCCAAGGTCCTCTTTATAACGGGAAGAACTACCCTAATTAAATTTGTCCTTGGATCAATACCCATGTATTATATACAAGGAGCACTAATCCTAATCAGTGTTTGTAATGAGATGAACAAAATCACAAGAAATTTCCTTTGGGGATCAACGGATAATAATAAAAAAATGCATTGGGTTAATTGGGATACAGTTACCCTCTTTAAGGAGGAAGGAGGACTTGGAAAAAAAGACATGAGGAGACTCCATGAAGCTAGCATGACAAAATTGGGTTGGAATTTTCTTAATGAATCAAATAGCATGTGAGTTCAAGTTCTCAAAGCAAAATATTTTAGAAATGGAGAGTTTAAAAGTAAAGGATGTTCCCCAATATGGTCTATTATGCATAAAGGCTCGGATGTGATTAAGAAAGGTATGCATTGGATTGTCAATTCAGGAAACCAAACCCTTTTCTGGGTGGATGATTGGATGGGACTTGGCCCTTTAAATTCAATCTTATATGGTCCTTGGTTACCTGAAGATAATAATCTCTTGGTTAGAAATGTAATCAATAACCAAGGTAATTGGGATTTCAACTCCCTTAGCATAGAAATCCCAGAAAATATTCAACACAAAATCTCTAGTGTTCCTATTCAAAGAGAATCTGAAGAAAGAGATCACATTAGTTGGAAGGATAACCCTTCAGAGACATTCAATTTAAAATCTGCATACAAGCTGATTGGAAGTAAGTTGGAGGAGCAGAGTATGAACTGGAAAATAATTTGGAAAGTGAGAACTCCTCTAAAAATCCAACACTTCTTATGAAGCTGTTATCATCACGAAATCCCCACCTGAAAGCTTTTGCATGAAAGGGGAATGAATATATCCACATTCTGCCCACTTTGTAACTCTGAAGAGGAAACAACTAGCCATTGCTTGTGTGATTGTGAAACTGTCAAGGCGAAATGGAGAACTTTGTGCTTACCTGATAGCCTTGCCAATTTCTTTAACACTGACGTTAATGACTGGTTGATTAACAACTGTAAAAGCAATGTGATATTTGATGGCTTTGGTATGCCCTGGAATTTTCTATTTCCGATTATGATATGGCTTATTTGGAGCTCTAGAAACAAGATGGTTTTTCAAGGTGCCACAGAAACTGTTAACAACTAGAGCTCAACTCTTATGAAAATGGCCAAAGAATATTGGGCAATTTTGGGAGATGGAAGAAATGCCAAACAGAAGAGTTACTTCAATGTTGGCTGGAATCCACCACCACCTAACTACTACAAACTAAGCAAAGAAGGTTCAGCTAAAGGTTGTCCAGGACCTCTAAGAGCAGGTGGTATACTTAGGAACCATCTTGGAAATTGGGTGGAAGGCTTTGCTAGATTTATTGGAATAGCTAATAGCACTTGTGCCGAGCTATGGGCTATTCGGGATGGCCTTCAACTGGCAAAGAGACAGGAGATACATCGCCTCTTGGTTGAAGTGGATTCACAAATTGTTGCCAAGTATGTAAATGAAGGTGTTCCTGTTTCTCATACTTATTACCCTATTATTTCCGATTACAGGCACCTAATGCAACTGTCGTAACGATTTCGTCCGAAAACTCAATCACTCGACGATTTTGAAAACATTAAAAAAAACAAAAGGAGTCGTCATCAATCTTTTTTTACTAAGTGTGATTGGTCACTTAAAAATATTTATTTTTTTTAACAAAATCTCAAAATTAATTAAGTTTTATTAAAAATGCAATTTTTGGCCTACGAAAACAAAAATAGAGCTTGAGAGTACGATTACGAGTGGAGAAGGATTAGCACCCCCACAACGCCCGTTAAAAAACAATACCATAGTAATCATGTGTTATCCTTTGATTTTAATGAAATGGTCTTAATTTAATATTTAAAAATAATTTCTATTTTTATTACACTTTAAGCATATTTATCATTTATCAAAATCATTTTTTATTTTAAAAAAGTTAGATTTTATTTAATGAAAGTGAATGTGAACCCTTTTGTATTGAAAAATTAAATCAAATACTCAATTACTTTTGGTAGTATTTAAAATAATTTCCTCACCTAGAGATTTCTTAAGAATCACTACTTGTGACTTTTACAGAATCTCATTCTCGGAAGGGATCACATTATTTGCATAAGTGATTGAAAATTATTATATACATTTTAAAAAATTTCATTTTTGAAAAATAAGCATGAACCCCTTTTATTGAAAAATTAAATCAAATACTCCAATACTTTTGGTAATATTTGAAATAATTTTCCTCACCTAGAGATATTTTAAGAATCACTACTTATGACTTCTATAAAATCTCATCTTCGGTAGATTCACACTTCCTTCGAAAATTATCATGAATGCATATGATGCAAATAGATAATAAGTGATGCATATGTGTTTTTTATAATAATTTTCTTTAAAAAAATTATTTTATTTATTTTAAATAAAAATCAAGATTATTGAAAAATCATACTAAGTATTCCAATACTCTGATAATATTTAACGGACTCCCCTCACCTAAAGATTAGATAGGAATCACTACTTGTGACTTCCGTAACATTCCATCATTGGACAAATTGTTTACTTAAATTTTAATTTTATTATTAATTTGAAAAAACTTATTAATTTAATTTTTAATAAAAATTTAAATTATTGAAAAATCATACTAAATACCCCAATACGCTGATAATATTTAGTAGACTCTTCTCACCTAGGGATTAGTTAGAAATCACTACTTGTGACTTTTGTAACATCTCATCATCGGAATTTAAGTTTACTTAAATTAAACTTTATTGTGATTGTTTAATTTGTAAAATTAATCAATTGATTTTATGATTTCATTTTATAAATTTATTTATGGATCTAATAATTATGGTCCATGCTTGCTCAATTTTAACTTTCATAAATATGACAGACAATTTGGAAATGAATAAATTAATAAATAAAAACATGAAGATATGTCACATGCATAGAGAGCATTCAAACTAAATGAATATATAATTGATTACCGAGAACACTGAGCTTCCAAACTAAATACACCAGGTTACATAATTAATGAACAAATGGATATTAAAAACAAACAAAGGAAACTATCCCAGCCCATTGACTAGTCAAAGCAAGCACTTAAAAGCATTCATTAATCCAAAGTGAGCATTTAACCAGCCAAAAGTAAAAATAGCTAAAGTAAAAGGAATGCAAATGAATAAACTAAAACGCGTAAACCTGTGTCGGCACCATTAGTACTTTTATATATTTTTTTTTCAAATTTACTTCTCCATTCTTGTCTCCAAGCCGAGCTTTCTAGCCTACCCATTTGCCAACGCCGTCCATTCCCTCTATTGCTCCCGTGGCTACGATCAACAGCTGCTTTCTCCTCTTTCCCTTCTTCTTTCCGCCCTGTTTCGCCCATAAGGAGGACTATAAAACCTCAAGCGGATTAAATCCAAAACCCACGAAATTTCTTTCAAACTTTGTTGCTTCTTCCTTTCTCTCTTTTTTTCTTTTTGCGTGTGTGTGTGTGGTTGTGTGATTTACTTGGGTGAGTAGCTTGGCGATAGGAGACTAAGATGATAGTGGATTTTTGAGGATATTGGTGTTTTTGATTGAGTGCCTTGGCTGTGTAGATGTGGTTTGTGTAGAGGCTGAAGTTGGGACTGATTTTAAGGTTGAACAGTGATGCTTTGAGTGATGGAGGTTGTGGTTTTGGTTAAGTCTCGGGCTTGGGAAGGGAAGATGCTGGTGGTTTGGACGGTGTTTGTTTGTTTGTGGAGGGAGGTGGTTAGGTGATTCACGGTGGTGAGAGGCGACAGGCAGTGGAGGATGTTTTGTTCTTGATCGTTCCTTTCCCCTGTATGGTTCTCCTCTCCAACCACAACCATTTAGAGTGGGCTTTCAAGCCTACACATTTGAGTGAACTTTAAATTGGATTTGATCAATTAAGCTTAAATATGAGATTTTAATTAATTCAATTTAAATTAAACTCAATTATTTATCCATTTAAGTTTAAAATGAATCTAATTGAGTTTAATAACAAAAATGTCCAATAAAGTTTAACAAACTTTAAAAATCGATTATTACTAAAATTATTAGAATAAAATTTACAAATTCAGACAAAATTAAATGTCTACGGCAACAATGGAGAATCATGAAGATTTCACATGTTTAGAAAGGCAAACTCTTGTGCTGATGACCCTGCTAAGCTTGGAACCTCGCTTAATACTGGTCTCATTTGTTTTAAAATTCCTGCCCCTTCTGTGAGGAAGTTTGCTTTGTTTGATATTATGAGAATTGTTTATTTTAGACTGACCTAGCTGTACTTTTGTGTTTTAGTTTTATTTAAAGTACCTTATTCAGCAAAAAAAAGTAAATTTGACTATTTGTGTCCTCCTAGTATTTGCAACATTTTAAATTATCGAGTTACAATATATGTTGATACATAAAATATAAAATATATTTTTAGTTTTTGACTAACTCATATACATTTTTTATTAACATTTAATTATATCACTTTCATGTCTTTTTTCTTATCATGTTATACGTGTCTAAAATTATCAAATCTAGTCCAAAGTTTCATATTATTTAATTATTTAATAAATAAAATTTTGATTTTGAACGGATAAAAATGATATAATTCAGGATGAGATCTGTTGATACCTTGAATGTTTGTTCAAAATTTGATTGAGCTAATGTATCAAAATCTATTTAGGTTTATTTTATTTAAAATTTTATTAAAACAAAATATTTATTTAATCATAAAATGTTTACATGAATCCAGTCAATATTAAGTTTGAAAACTCTTTCTCAAAACCCCATTCGTGTAAAAGTTTAAGGGTGAAGATTAGAGTGAGGTAAGGATCTTAAATTCAAGTTGTATTTTTCTCTTATATTTTTTAATCTTTTGAAAAGATAAACTCAAACACATTTTTTTAACAAAAAATACATGCATTTAATAGGAAAAAAATGATTTTAATCATTCTTATGCCTAATTCAAGCAACATGGGTCTTATATTTTTTAATCTTTTGAAAAGATAAACTCAAACACATTTTTTGAACAAAAAATACATGCATTTAATAGGAAAAAATGATTTTAATCATTCTTATGCCTAATTCCAGCAACATGGGAAGAGAAGTGTCACTCGAGCATCATTTGTTAGGTGTGGTGAGTACAAAAGATGTTCCATTAGCGCTTGGTTGACATCCATTTGCTACGAGTAGGGATCATTTCACTTGCAATTCTTTTTACTATAATCATGCATTTATTTAATCACTACAAATAATTATGTAAAGGTTCATTACTTATAAGGATTAGGCATGGGCCGATATGGCTTTGCTTAGTAGCAAGAAAGATGCTATGAGACTTTGAAGTTTCATGTTCCAGTATTCACAATGTGTAAGTTTTAGTTTCGTTTAGTTATTTACTACTTTATAGTTAGTTTTAGTCTTTTTTTAAGGATAATTATTACATACACTGACAGTGGAGTTTTTTTACTCCACAAGCAGCGCTAAGATCATGACATGTATCCTATAAAAATATTAAAATAAATAAAACAGGACATGTGTCACAATCTTAACGTTGCTTGTGGAGTAAAAAAACTCCACTGTCAGTGTATGTAATAATTATCCTTTTTTTAAAGAAGTTTAGTTGTTGATTAATTTACTTAATTTGCTTTAGATGGAAATGAGTAGAGGAAGAAATTCATGCTGACAACTTAGTGTGAGGTCATATATTAGTTCATATAATCTACTCCAGTAATGAGATAAAGGCTCTGCTGATAATGATGATGATTAATTTACTTAATTTGAGTAAAATGATCTTTATAATAACTAATTTAAATAATATAATATGTTGATTAAGATTGTAACTTCGAATAAAAATATATTACTAAAAAACCTTATAAGTGTGGAGTTTTACAAATTATACATAATTATGAATTATGATTGATTAATTATATGCGATAATTACACAAATGATATGCTCTCATACGTGTGTGCAGAATATGTTTGTACAAGTGATTATATTTTAAGATATTTTCTAGCTAGACAAGATCAAAAGTTGAATGTTAAGGTATGGTTTGGAAGCCTTCAAATGAGGCACCATATATATATATATATATATATATATATATATATATATATATATATATATATATATATATATATATATATATATATGTATATAGCTCTAGTTAATTTACATCTTAATTGTTCGATGAATACTACCATTTTATAAAAATTTGACTGACGACAATTATATTCGTGCTCTAGAAATTATGGGCATATGTGTAATCTTCAAAAAATATCTGTATGCAGCTAGCTAGTTATCTATGCAGAAACAAATTATACAAAAGTAATGAAAACTTTAATTTGTCCTCCAATTAAGCTCCTTTTGCCAAAAGCGTCCAAAGAAAAAAAGAATTATGCTTTACAGGGTGATCCAAAGTGATCAAGTGGCATCATTTCTCCCTTGGCCAATTCTTTCGTGCCATCCAATTTAGAATCCAAATGTATGTTTATATGCTAGTTTTTCTATCAAATGAAAATTCTTTCATCTCGACGTTAATGATATGCTGTTCCGTCGGCTCATGTTGTTCACCTGAATTCGGTTTGATAATTACATTTCTATTGTAATCTTCTTGAACCTTTTCCACTGTATTATGATGGTGAGACGATGAGCCATCATCATATTTGGTGTGCGAGGGAGACGGAGAATCCGTGTCCCATTGCTCGATGTCGAAATTTGATCTCCTCGGAGAAGTATGGAGGCTGTCCATTTCGCTCCGGTAGTTTCTCAGGAGGTGAACCGGGGAGGCGTGGTGTGATGGGGTGGTTGGTCTGCTGGAGAAAGGCGTCACCGAGCCCTTGTTCTGTTTGATGTGTTTCCTAGCCGAGTGGTGCCACTTCCTTAGAGCCGTGGCCACTCTTTCATTGAATATGGTTGGTTTCATGTTCGAACCCATCTGATCATAGCAAAAATTAATTAAATGGCGAAAATTTCGCATTATAATTTTATTACTCGGAAATTAAGTAGAAAATATAGTTTATGGTCAATGTATGTTTTCTAGTTACCTGTGTAACAAGGGCGTATAGGGGAAGAGTGACATAGCTGCAGAGAATTTGAACGACGACCCTGTAAAAAATATATTATATATATATATAGATAAATACAAGGTTAAAATTCCATAAGAGCATTACTTTTAATAATTTGCATAGCCATGGATGGTTGATGAGATCATTTGAGTTCTTACCCCATTGTAATGCTGATGACTTTATCTTCCACATTGTCGTGGAAGCAAGTTTTGAATCCAAATTCATACTGTATCCAGAAACAAAAGCAAGAAATTTTATTAGAAAATCGTACTTGCTGACCAAAAATCAAACGCCAACAACACAATGATTAAAACCAGTTGAAAAAAGAGCAAGAAATGTACCCAAGTCCATGCCAAGAATGCAAGCTGGAAGGCATTCTGCAGTAAAGAAATAAGGAGAGAAATTTAATAAAGCAGAAGATAATTTTGGAATATATTTCATAAATTAAAGGAAATTATGGTACAAAGAATTAAAATTAGGTAATACCTGGAAAAGAACGAAGTTGATGAGAAAGAGAATGAGTCCGGGGCGATTGAACCAGAAAAGGTGATCGCCAGGCTGAACCACCGGCACTCCTTTCACTACCTCTCCTCTCTCCTGAATTCTCAGCCCCATCTTGGTTATGATCACCTGTAGCTTCGTCCCCACTAGCAGGATGACCTGTGGGATTATCCCCAAATCAGATCCGGTAATCTCATCCGCCCAATAATTGATGAGAGATAACGCTAAATTTAATGGGTAAATAGTTATGTAAGAAAATAAGATTGACGATCTAGATAGACTATGCTTACAATCAAAGGGATAAATGGCAGCCATAGATAAGAATACCATCCTGTCCATAAATGTATATATAAATAAATTAATGTTATCCGAGTGAAATGAAAATATTGAGTTAATATTTTATAAAAAAGAACATAAAATATAATAAATATACTCACCATGAGTGTTGAGGAGAAGGAAGAGTACAGCTAAAAACCAAATTGGAGGACTGGAAAATTGATTTAAAAAAGTGTCAGTCTATAATCTTGTAAATAAGAAAAAGAGAGAGAGAAAATTGGAGTGCAAATTAACAAAAAAAAAGATAGAGGAATTAAAACAGATTAATTACCTGATGCCCACCACAACCTTGAAGTCTTCTTCCAAAGATCTATTTATGTATTTTTGGAAATCAAAGTTGGTATGGCTTTGGGGTGCCAAGTGTGCCTGCCAAGACAATTAGTGGGATATTTAAAGAAAAATATAGAAATTATTATTATTATTATTATTATTATCATTATTATTTGAGAATGTAAACATACAAGACTTTACATTTGAAGGTTTTGCTTGATATAAAAAATGAAAAAGACAAAGACAAAAAAAGAAGAATGAAAATTTGTTAATCTAATAATTCGGTTTCATAAACGCTTTTTTATTTATAACTTAATGATGTTAGATTAATAAATTTTCATCCTTGTTGTCGTAACGGCTTCGCGCTCGACGATTTTCGAAAAAAAGAACGTTTAAAAAAACAAACAGGAGTCGCCACCAATCTTTTTTATTAGGTGTGATTGGCCACCTGAAAACGTTTATCTTTTCAACAAAATCTCAAAATTAATTAAGTTTTATTAAAAAGATAATCTTTTGGTCTGCGAAACAAAAATTGGATTCGGGGGTACGGTTACGCGTGGGGAAGGATTAGCACCCCCACGACGCCCGTTAAAAAACGGTACCATGATAATCATGTGTTATCCTTGGATTTTAAGAAGATAGTCTTGGCTTTTGATTATATGAAAAATTAGCGTATTTGCTTGAAAATTGTTGTTATAATGGGATTCATTATGAAAATCAACATGAACACCGTTTATTGAAAAATTAGATCAAATATCCCAATCCTCTGGTAACATTTGAAATAATCCCTCTCACCTAGGGATCAGTCAAGAAATCACTACTTGTGAGTCTCATGACATCCCATCCTCGGTGGTGCTCACGCTATTTTATAATTAATCGTATACATGTAGTATGGATAAAGATGCGTGATGCATATGATACTTAAAGGAAATTTTATTTATTTTGATTTCGTTGATGAAACTCTTGATATTAAGAAATTTGGCTAAATATCCCAATCCTCTGGTAACATTTAGCTAATCCCTCTCACCTAGGGATCAGTCAAGAAATCACTACTTGTGAGTCTCATGACATCCCATCCTCGGAAGAATTCCATTTATTATTTTTCTTTATTCATGCACATGATGCTAACATATGTTTTATGATGCAATATGGAATTATGAAAAGAATTTTTTATTTTGATTTTTTATTAATGAAATTCTTAATATTGAGAAATTTAACTAAATATCCCAATCCTCTGGTAACATTTAGCTAATCCCTCTCACCTAGGGATCAGTCAAGAAATCACTACTTGTGAGTCTCATGACATCCCATCCTCGGAAGAATTCCATTTATTTTATTTATGTTATTATTATCCCTCATTTATCATTATTATTTTTTCCTTAACCCACGTTTCATTATCTAAAAAAATTTATTTTTATTTTAAAAATATGTTTTTATGTATAATTTATGTATATATACATTTCTATATATTTATTTATATATTCTATGTACAAAAGATATATTCATATGTTTTAAAGCTATATATTTTATATATTTATATGTACGTATTTTACACATTTATTTTCATACATTTTAAAACTATAGATTTGTTCATTCATTCATTTTTATTTATTTATTTAATATATGTATTTTACAAAATTTATATACTTTAAAACTATGTATTTTACATATTTTATATTTATTTATCTTTTCTTTTAAAACTATGTGTTCATTTTATCTTATTCTATTTTTTATATATTGTATTATACTATTTATTTATTCATTTATTATTATCATTTATTTTGTTTATTTATTTATTTTTTTATAACACCTAAAACAGATTATTCTATAAAACAAATAAATAAATAAAGAAAGAAATATACCCAAAACAACCCAAAAGAGGGCCCAAAGGTCAGGCCCAAACGGCAGAGGCGCGGACTGGAGCTGCTGGGCCGGAGCGGGTTGTGGCGCGCGGGTCGTACGCCGGGTCGGGTCGCGAGGGGCGAAGTGGAGCCGGGTCGCGATCGGGTGGCAGGGGCGGTCTGCGCGGATCTCGGGTCGGGTCGGGCAAGACACGCGGATCCTTCGACCTCAAAACGCTGCGTTTCGTCCGTCTATAAAAGGCCCTATTTTTTTGTTTCTTTCATTTTACCCGGCCTTTCCAAAAAAAAAAAAAAAGGTTCAGAAACCCCAAAATCCTCTCCACCCTCCTTCCCCGGGGCGATTTCCGGCCGCCGTGCGCCGCCGTGTGCCGGTCGCCGGTGATACCTTCGAAACCCTAAAATGCTTCCGTTGCCTCCCTCTCTTCAAATCCGACCTCCCTTCCTTTCAAAAGTTCCTCTAACCTCCCGGATCTGACAAACCGAAACCGTTCTCCCTTTTTTTTATTTTTTTATTTTTGTGTTTGTTTTCGCCTCTGGTTGGATCTGATTGTGGTTGTGGTTGCGATATTGTTGTTGTTGTTTTTGTTTTGCAGGTATTAGGTCTAGATCTCAGATCTGGGATCCGGGGTCCTCGGATTCTAGGGTTTCCAGATCTGGGTTGGGGTTCATCGGGATCTAGGGTTTTTTTGGTGGTGGTGATGGTTAAGGTAATGATGAGGGGTTGGTGATGGTGATGACTGGTTGTGATTTCGGTGGTGGTGATGGTGGTCTCGGGTGATGGCTAGGTGAGGGTAGCTTAGGGTTTCGGTGATAACGGTGGTGATGTTTGGGGTTGGTGGTTCTGACGGTGATGATGGTGGTTTTTTCTTTTTAATTTCTGAGTGTTGTCTCCGGAGAGAAGAAGAAAAAGGCCGGGAGAAAATCTGGTCCTTTTAAACTAATCTAGGATCATTCTTTGGTCCCGAGGATAAGAACCAATCTGGGTTCCTTCTATTGTTTCCCAGTCTTCCGGACAGTGTCTGAGATGGGATGGAGGGCCTGGGGAAGGTGAATTTTGGTGATGCCGAGACCTAGGGGGAAGGGTGGAGGACGCCGGCGTTTGGGAGTGCTGCCGGTGATGGACTTGCATTAAATGTGACTGTAATATATTAGTAATAATAATAACAGATATATAAAAAATAATATTAATAAAAGTTAACAAATAAAAATAAGTAAAATAAAATAAAACAAATAATATAAATAATATATATAAGAATAAAATAATAATAATAATAATAATAATAATAATAGAAAAGATAATAATAATAAAACTAATAATAATAATGATATGAATAATAACAAAATAAATAAGAAAAATGAAAATAAAAGAAAAATAAAAAATAAGAATAAAATTTGTCAAAATAATTTGTGAAATCCGGACAAAATTAGGTGTCTACAGCTGCCCCTCTTTGCTCATTGCTGAGTATCAGGAATAGAGCAAAGACAATAGACAACAATTTTGTCAAACTCAACACCTAATCCTTCTCTCTCTCTCTCTCTCTCTCTTTTTTTGTTTTTCTCTCTTTTTTTTTTTTTTTTCTTTCTCTTTTTTTTTTTGGTTGGTGTTTTTCTTACAACGGAGGTAGCGAAATTTTAAAATTTTTTTTTTTTTTTTTTTTCTAAAAATGTGCTCCTCTTGCAGCAGAGGCGATGGAACTTTAAATTTCTTTTTCTGAAATGTACTCCTCTTGCAGCAGAGGCGATGAGACTTTAAAAAAAAATTTTTCTGAAATGTGCTCCTCTTGCAGCAGAGGCGATGAAACTTTAAAATTTTGCCCGGAGGACTTGAGATTTTGCTTGAGATTTGTGCCCGGAGGACTTGAGGTTTGTGCCCGGAAGACTTAAATTCCTTTTCTGAAAAGTGCTCCTCTTGCAGCAGAGGCAATGAAACTTTAAAATTTTGCCCGGAGGACTTGAGAGTTTGCTTGAGATTTGTGCCCGGAGGACTTGAGGTTTGTGCCCGGAGGACTTAAATTCCTTTTCTGAAAAGTGCTCCTCTTGCAGCAGAGGCATTGACACTTTCAAATTTTGCCAGGAGGACTTAGAATTGGTGCCCGGAGGACTTAAATTCCTTTTCTGAAAAGTGCTCCTCTTGCAGCAGAGGCATTGACACTTTCAAATTTTGCCCGGAGGACTTAGAATTGGTGCCCGGAGGACTTATGATTTGTGCCCGGAGGACTTAGATTCCTTTTCTGAAAAGTGCTCCTCTTGCAGCAGAGGCATTGACACTTTCAAATTTTTGCCCGGAGGACTTATGATTTGTGCCCGGAGGACTTAAATTCCTTTTCTGAAAAGTGCTCCTCTTGCAGCAGAGGCATTGACACTTTCAAATTTTGCCCGGAGGACTTAGAATTGGTGCCCGGAGGACTTATGATTCCTTTTCTGAAAAGTGCTCCTCTTGCAGCAGAGGCATTGACACTTTCAAATTTTGCCCGGAGGACTTAGAATTGGTGCCCGGAGGACTTATGATTCCTTTTCTGAAAAGTGCTCCTCTTGCAGCAGAGGCATTGACACTTTCAAATTTTGCCCGGAGGACTTAGAATTGGTGCCCGGAGGACTTATGATTTGTGCCCGGAGGACTTAGATTCCTTTTCTGAAAAGTGCTCCTCTTGCAGCAGAGGCATTGACACTTTCAAATTTTGCCCGGAGGACTTAGAATTGGTGCCCGGAGGACTTAAATTCCTTTTCTGAAAAGTGCTCCTCTTGCAGCAGAGGCATTGACACTTTCAAATTTTGCCCGGAGGACTTAGAATTGGTGCCCGGAGGACTTATGATTTGTGCCCGGAGGACTTAGATTCCTTTTCTGAAAAGTGCTCCTCTTGCAGCAGAGGCATTGACACTTTCAAATTTTGCCCGGAGGACTTAGAATTGGTGCCCGGAGGACTTATGATTTGTGCCCGGAGGACTTAGATTCCTTTTCTGAAAAGTGCTCCTCTTGCAGCAGAGGCATTGACACTTTCGAATTTTGCCCGGAGGACTTAGAATTGGTGCCCGGAGGACTTATGATTTGTGCCCGGAGGACTTAGAATTTGCTTATCTTCTGAAAATCAAACTTTAATCTTGATTAAACATTGCACTGGTAAAACTAGATTTGAAATTTTCTTTATCATGAGCAAACTTGCCTCTCTTTTTTTTTCTCTCTTTTTTTTTCTTCTCTTTTCTCTCTCTACTTCTTTCTTCTCTTTTCTTTCTTTTCTTCTCTTTTTCTTCTCTCTTCTTTCCTTCTCTTTTCTTTTCTCTTCTTTTTTTTTTTCTCTTCTCTTTTCTCTTCTCCTTCTCTTTTTTTTTTTTTTAATCTTGGAAAAGGTTGCATAACCTTTGAAATCTAGATTAAATGATGTTAAGTCTTCAGCTTGAGAAACATGTTTTAATCTCAAAATTTTACACAAAAACTTTCAATGTTGATGCTGTATGATATTGTGTATGTATGCATGTATGCATGACACTCAATCCTGTACATTCTATGACTTCAAAACTCTTCCCTATCTTGCCCAAGAGGCACATCATTTGCCTTTTTTGTCTCCTTTGCCCCCAACATGATCATGAAAGCTCCTTTCTGTTTCTTATTTCTGCAGATTTCTTGTGCTCATCATAGCCTTTTGACGAAAAGCACTGAACATTTTCTCATAACTATTTTCCAGGAGGGAATTGAATCTAAATTTCACAAGTGATATTTCATTCTTTCAAAATATTAGTGATTACTTTTCAAGATGAGTGAAATAAATCCTACTCGGATCTCTTCAACTGGACAATTAAAAGTTTGATGCACCAGGTGTTTTGTTTGGGGAATACTTTGCCACTTATCCAAAAACAATGGTTTCTTTCTTGGCTCAAAATGGTTTTCTTAAAATACCATTGTTTTTCTTCCCTTCTTTTTTGAACAAAATTTTGAATGAGAAAAGAAACAAAATATTTTCAATTTGGTTTGACAATCTCTTAAATTCTCAAATAATGACGTCCTACAAATGCCAAGATCGGGCATGAATGACTGAAGGCTTTTCTATTTTAGGAAGGGTATGTACAAGAAGAAAGGTTCAAACTTTTTCAACAAATGTCGGTTAATCAAGTGACATCAAAATCTTTGGATATCTCGAGGATTTCTCAAGGCTTGTTAATTCTTTTTCCACATTTTCAATTCATGTCACTGCTTGACTTGGTTGCATGAAAAGTTCATTGTTCGCTCTAGACTGCCCTTTTCGGGTTTTCACCCTAGAGCCTCATTCTTTCTTTTGTTTTCTTTTCTTTTTTCTTCTCTTTTCTTTTTTTTTTTTTGAAATGATTGATTGTTCTACCATGCGTTCAAGAATTCAAATTTCATTCAAGCCAAAAAATTGGGAGAATCTTCCAAAGAAGAGCTCTTCGATACAAACATCCTTACTTGATCAAAACGGACTTTTAAGTACGTAATGTAGGCCATGGTTCAGGGTTCTGAAAGAATAGATAAACAGGCCCAAAATGTGTTTGAAGGTGATCAATCCAAGGATCATTTCTTCTGATATGGATGTCCTTCTTCGAAGCATCTTTCTCTTTATACTTTTCCATGTATCTCTTCCTCTTTCTTTTTTTTTGTTTTGTTTTTTTTTTTCTTTCTCTTTCTTTTTTCATGATTTTTTCATTTTTCATTTTTCATTGATTCATGTCCAAATTTTCAAATCTAATTTGCCCCCAAATTATCCCACATAGTAAATCTTATTTGATCAAAAACAAAAGCTTAATCATTTGTTTTCTTCGAAAAGATACTTTCTGCACATGCCCCCCAGTGTGGAGGGTGATCCTTGGAGGAGGTTTATTATGAAAGAAATTATAAGGCTCAAAAGGGGCAGTAACAGGATAACGTTTACATTTGAGAATGGAATATGAAAGACGGCCATTCGTCATCTCAAATTAAGATGCTTCCATTGAAAAGCAATTCTTAGGACAAGTTTTTCTTTTGGCATTCGAAATCCTCTGAATATCATGTTTGCATGATGTCACAATCAATTTCATTTTTCTCTTCTCCTTTTTTCCTTTCTTTTCTTCTTTTTTCTTTTTTTTCTTTTTTTTTCCTTGTAATGCAACACTTTAATATGACAGAGCTTGACCTCACACCAAAAATTCATTTAAGGAAAGAGCGACTCAAGGTATTATACAAATGGACAACAGTGAAAAATCCTCAACTTTGGCTCTCTCTCTTTTTTCTTGCTTTTTTTTTTTTTTTTTCTTTGCCCCAAAACATGGGCAAAAAGGCATTTCGGGAATACAAGATTGAAGAATTTGGGATTTGTACAAGAATCTAGGTGGAAAGGTGTTTCAAAATGATCTTGCCACATATTTGACTGCCATTATCCAGAATCTTTGAGAGTGTCATTGATTTCCAAAAAAATTCTCAAAAAGTTTTGCAAATCGGTTATTTCTTGAAAATCATTTACAATAAAGCCCTATCATGGTCAAAGTGAAAACAAAATTGGACTTTCAAATCTTATGCCCCAATTTGGCTTTTTGGTTTCCGATTGACTTAGATTTTATGGGGATGTGATCCAAGAGTGATTTAATACATTCATCTTTGACAGTAATCACCAATTTTCTTGGAATCATTTTTATCATTAATGTGAAGAAAAGACACATTCTCGTCATATGCCACTGGAAAATAAATTATGCAAAAAGTTGTGCTCATACAATTGTCACCTATGCCAACGGAAACAACAAGCATTTTCCAACAAAATACAGGCTTCAAAATCTCAAAATCTTCGTTTTCCTCCAGATTGATTTGCCAAAATGCCATGACTCTACACCAAAGTGGACTTCCACTGTTCCATAATTTCTTGAGTCAAGATTCCACCATTGATGAGCTCTTCAACCCTTTCCTTCAACTGTCTGCATTTTTCTGTCGAATGTCCAACTGCCCCCATGTGATAGTCACATTTGCTATTCGGATCATAGCTCTTGGCCAATGGGTTTGGTGCTGTCCTCAAAGGTATAGGAGCCAAATATTGGTTTTTCACCAAAAAAGGCAAAAGATCAGAGATTGGAATCGGAATTTTTCCTTGGTTGCTTCTTGATCTTTTTCTGTTGTTTATTGATTGTTGAGGAGGTTGAGTTACTGGCCTGGGCATAAAGATGGGCGCATGAGCAACCGTTGGAAGGTAAGAATTTGCTTGGCATCCTGGTTGTGGGATTAGTGAATAAAGATAAGGATCATAGGAGACACTGTTCAAGATTGGACGGTATGATGGGTGAGCCAAATAGGGATTATGTGGAGTGGGATTTCTGGGAAATTGCCCCTTAAATGTCACAGCTTGCACTTCTTCTTCCATTCCTTCAAGTCTGTTATCAGCCATGTCGTCTATCTTGATCTTGCCCCTCTTAATTGCATTCTCAATCATCTCTCCAGAGGCTACCATGTCGGCAAAATTCTTAGTAACATTCCCAATCATTCTATCATAATATGGTGCCTGGAGGGTACTAAGAAACAGAGTTGCAGTCTCTTTTTCTGTGAGGGGAGGCTGGACCTGGGTGGCAACATTCTTCCATCTCTGGGCATATTCTCTAAAGCCTTCAGTAGCTTTCTTCTCCATAGTTTGCAAAGATAAACGATCTGGGGCCGAATCCACAATATGCTTATATTGGGCGACAAAAGCCCTTGCCAAATCTTCCCATGAGTGAACATCGCCCCTGCCCAGTTGTGTATACCACCTAGCAGCAGATCCCTTAAGGCTATCTTGGAAGACATGGATCAACAGTTTGTCATCATGCACATGTGCTGCCATCTTTCTACAGTACATAGTGATATGGGCCTTTGGACAAGTGGTCCCATCATATTTCTCAAATTCTGGAGCTTTAAACTTTAAAGGAATAACCACACCAGGTACTAAGCATAATCCGGCAGCATCTAAAGATCCATGGAAATCCATTCCTTCAACAATTCGAAGTCTTTCTTCTATAAACTCTATCTTTTGTCGGGAACTTGAGCCTCCTTCCACTTGTGGCATCCCTTGCTCTTTATGACTGTCCAAATTAGCAACATGAATTGGTTCGAGGGGGTCCATGGTGGGAGTTGTGTGGATAGGTGGTTGAAAAGAATTAGGATGAAGGTTAGGGTTTTGTAATGGCCTTCTTGGTATGGATTGTTTGAGGCCATAAGGTTCAGCTTTAGTTGTAAGGCCCTTAAGTTCATCCATTACCTTTTTCACCCTTTTCATAGCCTCTTCTACCACGGGATCATCGTCTGGACAGTTGAGAGCATCGGAGTGTCCTTGGCAAGCCATTTCATGAAGAGTCGATTGGTCTCCGCTTGCTGATGATTCAATGTGTAGTTGTCTTGGGAATGACGATGAGCCTTGAGGATGAACCACTTTAATCTCTCCAAAGCTTTCAAGCATCTTCATTATCTTAGCTAGCTTCCCCTTTATCTCTCGTATGTCATGTCCAAACTCTTCTTGATTATTCTCCAAAGCAGTAAGTCTAGCTTCTAATTGATCTCCCATGTTTCTGACCTCCTAAAAAGATAAATGCCCTCCTTATTATGTGATGTAATGAGATATGCCATGCTAAGATTTAAGAATAAAAGAATCAAACTGTCTCTTATTTAAGTTCAATGAATGAATTCTTTTTTTTTTTTACTTTAATTCTAGAGTATGATGATTCTTTCTTTCTCTTTTTTTGTTTTTTTTTTTTAATTAATTGTAAACTTGTAAATTTTATTTTGAAAATGATAAAGAAGAGAAAAAACCTCTTGATTTCTTTTTATTTTTTTTTTATTTTTAAAAGCATGAACTTGAAAAAAATGTCAGAGTCCTGATATGAAAAAAAAAATAGTAAAATGTTCCCTCGTGTGTCCTAATTTCGGGATGATTTCTACAAAAATCGAACATGGCTCTAGCTAGGATCGGCTTCTTAGGGCCTTTTACATGCTGGGTTTAGGTCTCTAAAAGTTCAAAAGGTTCCCAAATTATTTCACTGTCATCCACACTGGACTAGTAAGATTTAATTTGAGTGGGAGTATTTCGATTGCCATTGCGGAGGTGATTACCTCACGAGAGCAAAGGTACTCTACTCCCTCCTAAGAAGGACTGAACCCGGGTATAGAGCTCATGTTATGCAGATGCAAGTGCAAGTGTGTGCATGAGGGAACACATTAAACTCAAATTAAATTATTACCCTCATCCTAAATGCCTCAACAATTTATTAACAACAAGTATGTACAAGTATAAAACATAGAATAGATAACATAAAATGCAAATGCAAACAAAATTATTTTCAAAATCTAAGTGAATTAAGTTTAAATATCGATCAAGACTATTAAATTAAAACTTTGGATAACACATGATTAATGAATGGCCTGACCCTCAAAAAGCGTCCCCAGTGGAGTCGCCAAGCTGTCGTAACGGCTTCGCGCTCGACGATTTTCGAAAAAAAGAACGTTTAAAAAAACAAACAGGAGTCGCCACCAATCTTTTTTATTAGGTGTGATTGGCCACCTGAAAACGTTTATCTTTTCAACAAAATCTCAAAATTAATTAAGTTTTATTAAAAAGATAATCTTTTGGTCTGCGAAACAAAAATTGGATTCGGGGGTACGGTTACGCGTGGGGAAGGATTAGCACCCCCACGACGCCCGTTAAAAAACGGTACCATGATAATCATGTGTTATCCTTGGATTTTAAGAAGATAGTCTTGGCTTTTGATTATATGAAAAATTAGCGTATTTGCTTGAAAATTGTTGTTATAATGGGATTCATTATGAAAATCAACATGAACACCGTTTATTGAAAAATTAGATCAAATATCCCAATCCTCTGGTAACATTTGAAATAATCCCTCTCACCTAGGGATCAGTCAAGAAATCACTACTTGTGAGTCTCATGACATCCCATCCTCGGTGGTGCTCACGCTATTTTATAATTAATCGTATACATGTAGTATGGATAAAGATGCGTGATGCATATGATACTTAAAGGAAATTTTATTTATTTTGATTTCGTTGATGAAACTCTTGATATTAAGAAATTTGGCTAAATATCCCAATCCTCTGGTAACATTTAGCTAATCCCTCTCACCTAGGGATCAGTCAAGAAATCACTACTTGTGAGTCTCATGACATCCCATCCTCGGAAGAATTCCATTTATTATTTTTCTTTATTCATGCACATGATGCTAACATATGTTTTATGATGCAATATGGAATTATGAAAAGAATTTTTTATTTTGATTTTTTATTAATGAAATTCTTAATATTGAGAAATTTAACTAAATATCCCAATCCTCTGGTAACATTTAGCTAATCCCTCTCACCTAGGGATCAGTCAAGAAATCACTACTTGTGAGTCTCATGACATCCCATCCTCGGAAGAATTCCATTTATTTTATTTATGTTATTATTATCCCTCATTTATCATTATTATTTTTTCCTTAACCCACGTTTCATTATCTAAAAAAATTTATTTTTATTTTAAAAATATGTTTTTATGTATAATTTATGTATATATACATTTCTATATATTTATTTATATATTCTATGTACAAAAGATATATTCATATGTTTTAAAGCTATATATTTTATATATTTATATGTACGTATTTTACACATTTATTTTCATACATTTTAAAACTATAGATTTGTTCATTCATTCATTTTTATTTATTTATTTAATATATGTATTTTACAAAATTTATATACTTTAAAACTATGTATTTTACATATTTTATATTTATTTATCTTTTCTTTTAAAACTATGTGTTCATTTTATCTTATTCTATTTTTTATATATTGTATTATACTATTTATTTATTCATTTATTATTATCATTTATTTTGTTTATTTATTTATTTTTTTATAACACCTAAAACAGATTATTCTATAAAACAAATAAATAAATAAAGAAAGAAATATACCCAAAACAACCCAAAAGAGGGCCCAAAGGTCAGGCCCAAACGGCAGAGGCGCGGACTGGAGCTGCTGGGCCGGAGCGGGTTGTGGCGCGCGGGTCGTACGCCGGGTCGGGTCGCGAGGGGCGAAGTGGAGCCGGGTCGCGATCGGGTGGCAGGGGCGGTCTGCGCGGATCTCGGGTCGGGTCGGGCAAGACACGCGGATCCTTCGACCTCAAAACGCTGCGTTTCGTCCGTCTATAAAAGGCCCTATTTTTTTGTTTCTTTCATTTTACCCGGCCTTTCCAAAAAAAAAAAAAAAGGTTCAGAAACCCCAAAATCCTCTCCACCCTCCTTCCCCGGGGCGATTTCCGGCCGCCGTGCGCCGCCGTGTGCCGGTCGCCGGTGATACCTTCGAAACCCTAAAATGCTTCCGTTGCCTCCCTCTCTTCAAATCCGACCTCCCTTCCTTTCAAAAGTTCCTCTAACCTCCCGGATCTGACAAACCGAAACCGTTCTCCCTTTTTTTTATTTTTTTATTTTTGTGTTTGTTTTCGCCTCTGGTTGGATCTGATTGTGGTTGTGGTTGCGATATTGTTGTTGTTGTTTTTGTTTTGCAGGTATTAGGTCTAGATCTCAGATCTGGGATCCGGGGTCCTCGGATTCTAGGGTTTCCAGATCTGGGTTGGGGTTCATCGGGATCTAGGGTTTTTTTGGTGGTGGTGATGGTTAAGGTAATGATGAGGGGTTGGTGATGGTGATGACTGGTTGTGATTTCGGTGGTGGTGATGGTGGTCTCGGGTGATGGCTAGGTGAGGGTAGCTTAGGGTTTCGGTGATAACGGTGGTGATGTTTGGGGTTGGTGGTTCTGACGGTGATGATGGTGGTTTTTTCTTTTTAATTTCTGAGTGTTGTCTCCGGAGAGAAGAAGAAAAAGGCCGGGAGAAAATCTGGTCCTTTTAAACTAATCTAGGATCATTCTTTGGTCCCGAGGATAAGAACCAATCTGGGTTCCTTCTATTGTTTCCCAGTCTTCCGGACAGTGTCTGAGATGGGATGGAGGGCCTGGGGAAGGTGAATTTTGGTGATGCCGAGACCTAGGGGGAAGGGTGGAGGACGCCGGCGTTTGGGAGTGCTGCCGGTGATGGACTTGCATTAAATGTGACTGTAATATATTAGTAATAATAATAACAGATATATAAAAAATAATATTAATAAAAGTTAACAAATAAAAATAAGTAAAATAAAATAAAACAAATAATATAAATAATATATATAAGAATAAAATAATAATAATAATAATAATAATAATAATAGAAAAGATAATAATAATAAAACTAATAATAATAATGATATGAATAATAACAAAATAAATAAGAAAAATGAAAATAAAAGAAAAATAAAAAATAAGAATAAAATTTGTCAAAATAATTTGTGAAATCCGGACAAAATTAGGTGTCTACACTTGTCCTTTTTCATTTTTCTTACTGAGTAAAATTACGAGTGGAGAAGGATTAGCACCCCCACAACGCCCGTTAAAAAACAATACCATAGTAATCATGTGTTATCCTTTGATTTTAATGAAATGGTCTTAATTTAATATTTAAAAATAATTTCTATTTTTATTACACTTTAAGCATATTTATCATTTATCAAAATCATTTTTTATTTTAAAAAAGTTAGATTTTATTTAATGAAAGTGAATGTGAACCCTTTTGTATTGAAAAATTAAATCAAATACTCAATTACTTTTGGTAGTATTTAAAATAATTTCCTCACCTAGAGATTTCTTAAGAATCACTACTTGTGACTTTTACAGAATCTCATTCTCGGAAGGGATCACATTATTTGCATAAGTGATTGAAAATTATTATATACATTTTAAAAAATTTCATTTTTGAAAAATAAGCATGAACCCCTTTTATTGAAAAATTAAATCAAATACTCCAATACTTTTGGTAATATTTGAAATAATTTTCCTCACCTAGAGATATTTTAAGAATCACTACTTATGACTTCTATAAAATCTCATCTTCGGTAGATTCACACTTCCTTCGAAAATTATCATGAATGCATATGATGCAAATAGATAATAAGTGATGCATATGTGTTTTTTATAATAATTTTCTTTAAAAAAATTATTTTATTTATTTTAAATAAAAATCAAGATTATTGAAAAATCATACTAAGTATTCCAATACTCTGATAATATTTAACGGACTCCCCTCACCTAAAGATTAGATAGGAATCACTACTTGTGACTTCCGTAACATTCCATCATTGGACAAATTGTTTACTTAAATTTTAATTTTATTATTAATTTGAAAAAACTTATTAATTTAATTTTTAATAAAAATTTAAATTATTGAAAAATCATACTAAATACCCCAATACGCTGATAATATTTAGTAGACTCTTCTCACCTAGGGATTAGTTAGAAATCACTACTTGTGACTTTTGTAACATCTCATCATCGGAATTTAAGTTTACTTAAATTAAACTTTATTGTGATTGTTTAATTTGTAAAATTAATCAATTGATTTTATGATTTCATTTTATAAATTTATTTATGGATCTAATAATTATGGTCCATGCTTGCTCAATTTTAACTTTCATAAATATGACAGACAATTTGGAAATGAATAAATTAATAAATAAAAACATGAAGATATGTCACATGCATAGAGAGCATTCAAACTAAATGAATATATAATTGATTACCGAGAACACTGAGCTTCCAAACTAAATACACCAGGTTACATAATTAATGAACAAATGGATATTAAAAACAAACAAAGGAAACTATCCCAGCCCATTGACTAGTCAAAGCAAGCACTTAAAAGCATTCATTAATCCAAAGTGAGCATTTAACCAGCCAAAAGTAAAAATAGCTAAAGTAAAAGGAATGCAAATGAATAAACTAAAACGCGTAAACCTGTGTCGGCACCATTAGTACTTTTATATATTTTTTTTTCAAATTTACTTCTCCATTCTTGTCTCCAAGCCGAGCTTTCTAGCCTACCCATTTGCCAACGCCGTCCATTCCCTCTATTGCTCCCGTGGCTACGATCAACAGCTGCTTTCTCCTCTTTCCCTTCTTCTTTCCGCCCTGTTTCGCCCATAAGGAGGACTATAAAACCTCAAGCGGATTAAATCCAAAACCCACGAAATTTCTTTCAAACTTTGTTGCTTCTTCCTTTCTCTCTTTTTTTCTTTTTGCGTGTGTGTGTGTGGTTGTGTGATTTACTTGGGTGAGTAGCTTGGCGATAGGAGACTAAGATGATAGTGGATTTTTGAGGATATTGGTGTTTTTGATTGAGTGCCTTGGCTGTGTAGATGTGGTTTGTGTAGAGGCTGAAGTTGGGACTGATTTTAAGGTTGAACAGTGATGCTTTGAGTGATGGAGGTTGTGGTTTTGGTTAAGTCTCGGGCTTGGGAAGGGAAGATGCTGGTGGTTTGGACGGTGTTTGTTTGTTTGTGGAGGGAGGTGGTTAGGTGATTCACGGTGGTGAGAGGCGACAGGCAGTGGAGGATGTTTTGTTCTTGATCGTTCCTTTCCCCTGTATGGTTCTCCTCTCCAACCACAACCATTTAGAGTGGGCTTTCAAGCCTACACATTTGAGTGAACTTTAAATTGGATTTGATCAATTAAGCTTAAATATGAGATTTTAATTAATTCAATTTAAATTAAACTCAATTATTTATCCATTTAAGTTTAAAATGAATCTAATTGAGTTTAATAACAAAAATGTCCAATAAAGTTTAACAAACTTTAAAAATCGATTATTACTAAAATTATTAGAATAAAATTTACAAATTCAGACAAAATTAAATGTCTACGGCAACAATGGAGAATCATGAAGATTTCACATGTTTAGAAAGGCAAACTCTTGTGCTGATGACCCTGCTAAGCTTGGAACCTCGCTTAATACTGGTCTCATTTGTTTTAAAATTCCTGCCCCTTCTGTGAGGAAGTTTGCTTTGTTTGATATTATGAGAATTGTTTATTTTAGACTGACCTAGCTGTACTTTTGTGTTTTAGTTTTATTTAAAGTACCTTATTCAGCAAAAAAAAGTAAATTTGACTATTTGTGTCCTCCTAGTATTTGCAACATTTTAAATTATCGAGTTACAATATATGTTGATACATAAAATATAAAATATATTTTTAGTTTTTGACTAACTCATATACATTTTTTATTAACATTTAATTATATCACTTTCATGTCTTTTTTCTTATCATGTTATACGTGTCTAAAATTATCAAATCTAGTCCAAAGTTTCATATTATTTAATTATTTAATAAATAAAATTTTGATTTTGAACGGATAAAAATGATATAATTCAGGATGAGATCTGTTGATACCTTGAATGTTTGTTCAAAATTTGATTGAGCTAATGTATCAAAATCTATTTAGGTTTATTTTATTTAAAATTTTATTAAAACAAAATATTTATTTAATCATAAAATGTTTACATGAATCCAGTCAATATTAAGTTTGAAAACTCTTTCTCAAAACCCCATTCGTGTAAAAGTTTAAGGGTGAAGATTAGAGTGAGGTAAGGATCTTAAATTCAAGTTGTATTTTTCTCTTATATTTTTTAATCTTTTGAAAAGATAAACTCAAACACATTTTTTTAACAAAAAATACATGCATTTAATAGGAAAAAAATGATTTTAATCATTCTTATGCCTAATTCAAGCAACATGGGTCTTATATTTTTTAATCTTTTGAAAAGATAAACTCAAACACATTTTTTGAACAAAAAATACATGCATTTAATAGGAAAAAATGATTTTAATCATTCTTATGCCTAATTCCAGCAACATGGGAAGAGAAGTGTCACTCGAGCATCATTTGTTAGGTGTGGTGAGTACAAAAGATGTTCCATTAGCGCTTGGTTGACATCCATTTGCTACGAGTAGGGATCATTTCACTTGCAATTCTTTTTACTATAATCATGCATTTATTTAATCACTACAAATAATTATGTAAAGGTTCATTACTTATAAGGATTAGGCATGGGCCGATATGGCTTTGCTTAGTAGCAAGAAAGATGCTATGAGACTTTGAAGTTTCATGTTCCAGTATTCACAATGTGTAAGTTTTAGTTTCGTTTAGTTATTTACTACTTTATAGTTAGTTTTAGTCTTTTTTTAAGGATAATTATTACATACACTGACAGTGGAGTTTTTTTACTCCACAAGCAGCGCTAAGATCATGACATGTATCCTATAAAAATATTAAAATAAATAAAACAGGACATGTGTCACAATCTTAACGTTGCTTGTGGAGTAAAAAAACTCCACTGTCAGTGTATGTAATAATTATCCTTTTTTTAAAGAAGTTTAGTTGTTGATTAATTTACTTAATTTGCTTTAGATGGAAATGAGTAGAGGAAGAAATTCATGCTGACAACTTAGTGTGAGGTCATATATTAGTTCATATAATCTACTCCAGTAATGAGATAAAGGCTCTGCTGATAATGATGATGATTAATTTACTTAATTTGAGTAAAATGATCTTTATAATAACTAATTTAAATAATATAATATGTTGATTAAGATTGTAACTTCGAATAAAAATATATTACTAAAAAACCTTATAAGTGTGGAGTTTTACAAATTATACATAATTATGAATTATGATTGATTAATTATATGCGATAATTACACAAATGATATGCTCTCATACGTGTGTGCAGAATATGTTTGTACAAGTGATTATATTTTAAGATATTTTCTAGCTAGACAAGATCAAAAGTTGAATGTTAAGGTATGGTTTGGAAGCCTTCTAATGAGGCACCATATATATATATATATATATATATATATATATATATATATATATATATATATATAATGTATATAGCTCTAGTTAATTTACATCTTAATTGTTCGATGAATACTACCATTTTATAAAAATTTGACTGACGACAATTATATTCGTGCTCTAGAAATTATGGGCATATGTGTAATCTTCAAAAAATATCTGTATGCAGCTAGCTAGTTATCTATGCAGAAACAAATTATACAAAAGTAATGAAAACTTTAATTTGTCCTCCAATTAAGCTCCTTTTGCCAAAAGCGTCCAAAGAAAAAAAGAATTATGCTTTACAGGGTGATCCAAAGTGATCAAGTGGCATCATTTCTCCCTTGGCCAATTCTTTCGTGCCATCCAATTTAGAATCCAAATGTATGTTTATATGCTAGTTTTTCTATCAAATGAAAATTCTTTCATCTCGACGTTAATGATATGCTGTTCCGTCGGCTCATGTTGTTCACCTGAATTCGGTTTGATAATTACATTTCTATTGTAATCTTCTTGAACCTTTTCCACTGTATTATGATGGTGAGACGATGAGCCATCATCATATTTGGTGTGCGAGGGAGACGGAGAATCCGTGTCCCATTGCTCGATGTCGAAATTTGATCTCCTCGGAGAAGTATGGAGGCTGTCCATTTCGCTCCGGTAGTTTCTCAGGAGGTGAACCGGGGAGGCGTGGTGTGATGGGGTGGTTGGTCTGCTGGAGAAAGGCGTCACCGAGCCCTTGTTCTGTTTGATGTGTTTCCTAGCCGAGTGGTGCCACTTCCTTAGAGCCGTGGCCACTCTTTCATTGAATATGGTTGGTTTCATGTTCGAACCCATCTGATCATAGCAAAAATTAATTAAATGGCGAAAATTTCGCATTATAATTTTATTACTCGGAAATTAAGTAGAAAATATAGTTTATGGTCAATGTATGTTTTCTAGTTACCTGTGTAACAAGGGCGTATAGGGGAAGAGTGACATAGCTGCAGAGAATTTGAACGACGACCCTGTAAAAAATATATTATATATATATATAGATAAATACAAGGTTAAAATTCCATAAGAGCATTACTTTTAATAATTTGCATAGCCATGGATGGTTGATGAGATCATTTGAGTTCTTACCCCATTGTAATGCTGATGACTTTATCTTCCACATTGTCGTGGAAGCAAGTTTTGAATCCAAATTCATACTGTATCCAGAAACAAAAGCAAGAAATTTTATTAGAAAATCGTACTTGCTGACCAAAAATCAAACGCCAACAACACAATGATTAAAACCAGTTGAAAAAAGAGCAAGAAATGTACCCAAGTCCATGCCAAGAATGCAAGCTGGAAGGCATTCTGCAGTAAAGAAATAAGGAGAGAAATTTAATAAAGCAGAAGATAATTTTGGAATATATTTCATAAATTAAAGGAAATTATGGTACAAAGAATTAAAATTAGGTAATACCTGGAAAAGAACGAAGTTGATGAGAAAGAGAATGAGTCCGGGGCGATTGAACCAGAAAAGGTGATCGCCAGGCTGAACCACCGGCACTCCTTTCACTACCTCTCCTCTCTCCTGAATTCTCAGCCCCATCTTGGTTATGATCACCTGTAGCTTCGTCCCCACTAGCAGGATGACCTGTGGGATTATCCCCAAATCAGATCCGGTAATCTCATCCGCCCAATAATTGATGAGAGATAACGCTAAATTTAATGGGTAAATAGTTATGTAAGAAAATAAGATTGACGATCTAGATAGACTATGCTTACAATCAAAGGGATAAATGGCAGCCATAGATAAGAATACCATCCTGTCCATAAATGTATATATAAATAAATTAATGTTATCCGAGTGAAATGAAAATATTGAGTTAATATTTTATAAAAAAGAACATAAAATATAATAAATATACTCACCATGAGTGTTGAGGAGAAGGAAGAGTACAGCTAAAAACCAAATTGGAGGACTGGAAAATTGATTTAAAAAAGTGTCAGTCTATAATCTTGTAAATAAGAAAAAGAGAGAGAGAAAATTGGAGTGCAAATTAACAAAAAAAAAGATAGAGGAATTAAAACAGATTAATTACCTGATGCCCACCACAACCTTGAAGTCTTCTTCCAAAGATCTATTTATGTATTTTTGGAAATCAAAGTTGGTATGGCTTTGGGGTGCCAAGTGTGCCTGCCAAGACAATTAGTGGGATATTTAAAGAAAAATATAGAAATTATTATTATTATTATTATTATTATCATTATTATTTGAGAATGTAAACATACAAGACTTTACATTTGAAGGTTTTGCTTGATATAAAAAATGAAAAAGACAAAGACAAAAAAAGAAGAATGAAAATTTGTTAATCTAATAATTCGGTTTCATAAACGCTTTTTTATTTATAACTTAATGATGTTAGATTAATAAATTTTCATCCTTGTCCTTTTTCATTTTTCTTACTGAGTAAAATTTAAATACAGAGACATGATCATTTAACACAGTCTGAAAAATCAAATTTTAAGGAATATTTAAAAAAAAATAGTAATTGAACGTTACCATGATAAACCCATGTCGGAGGGTCAAGTAATCAACTTTAGGGACTGACCTAACAAACTGTCTAAAGAAACAAACCTGGAAAAATGCAAATGACAAAAGTGTGAGATTATTGGAGACGTTATAAAAATTAAAAATATATATATATATTTAAGAATTTTGCGTTTAAAAGAAATAGGGATGGCAGTATATCTCTATTTTGATACATGAAATATTAATTACACTAATTGGAAAGTTATAATTAAGGTGTGTTATATTATTTGGTATGCTTAGATCAAGTGGGGGTTAATTAGGGTTAGTTTTTTTTGAGCAAATATGCATTTAAGTCAAATTAGGAGATTATTTATTACAACCTTATGTTTAATTTTATGATTAATAAGGTTAAAGATTTTTTTTAACAATATATTTTCATTAAAAGTTATAATCATGATCAATATATTACATTCATGATAAGAATGAAAATTAGTTTACTCAAACTAAGTAAATTAATAAATAATAAAATTAGTCAAAAAATAAATAATTAAAATTAATTAAATTAATAAATAGTTACACTAAATTTAAGATAATACATAATGAGATTTGAACCTGAAATTTTGAAATCATAAGATCTCTTATTTGCTACTAAATCAAGGCATCGTTGATAAATAAGTTTAAAGAATTAGTAAAGAAAAAAGAAGGATAAAATCAAAGTAAAAAGGCAGTTATTTTCAAAGGACACAGCTATGTGCCAAGCGAGGTCAAAAGTGGTGAGAGTTGGTAAATAAAATTGTGCTGGTCATAATTGAACGGCTCTGCGGTCCTCGTCTAAAAAGACAGTTAATGGTGACCGCTATCTTGCACATGTTTTCTTTGATCCGAAATCCGAATAAGACTGTCACAATTATTTTTCCATTAGAAATTCTATAACACCAATGAAGGTTAATGTAACCAAAAAAGAAAAAAAAACACCAAGGAAGTTTAAGACGGCAGGGTAATATTATAATTTACACTACCATATAATGATAATTATAATATATTATAAATAAATTAAAAGATTAACCACTTCAAATGGAAAAAAATATATTATTTTTTAAAATAATTTGAACATAAAAAACTTTAATATTGTTCGGTGAATTTAAATTATATTGACCACTGTTTCTAATTTTTATGTGCTATATAGTGAGAAAGTCAAATATGAGAAATGAAAAAAATTTACCTGTCTCATATAAATTAATAAAGTCTAAAAAAGTTTTCATATATGTTATAAAGGCAAGAAGAAATGAAAATGTGGTAGGAAACTTTCTACTTTAGAATAGACGGAGAGATAGAGTAAAAAGATTCTTACAATCCACAAAAGAAAAGGGTTTTTGGTCCAAAAGCTCAAATGCCTTCTTCCAAAGGATGTTTCCCTTGCAAATCTGAAACGCTCAGGATCTGCTCAAAACCACCATCACCATCGCTAATAATTAGTAATTAATAACCAATGGATGTTTGAATAGATCAATTCATTAATCATAAGCTAACTTACCAAAATTTTAATAAAATCAAAACAATTCATTTCAAATTATCGACATTATAAAATTGATCATTTAGTCTATTTTAAACTTCATTTAAATTAATTTTAAAATGATTAATAAATTCTACTAATTAATATATATTTCCCTTCCTTTCTTTTAACTCCTCATAATGTATGTTGTGTGCATGCATGGACCACGTTTCCAGAAAAGTACATATATATATTTATATAAAGCTTGACTATAATTTGTACTAACCGTGTGAGAACTGGTATTCGATTGTTCTAGTTTCCTTTTCCCACCTCTTCCAACTTCTCATCTACAATCAGGGAAAAAAAATCCAAATTATGTACATTATTCATGTAAAAAAGGTCAAAATATCTGATCATTTGGCTGATCAGCAGACCAAATGCATGTATTCTCAATTTAAAAAATTAAGCTCGAGTCTCCTTTTTGCTAAAAAAAATAAATAAAGTAAAATACAGTTATATATAAATAGAAATAGTAGGACAAGTATTTCGAGAATACCTTAGCTCTGCCGAATACCATTGTAAGAACACAAGAAACGACATGAAAAACAGCTAACACGAAGATGAAAATGTGGAGTTGGTGGATACCATCCGAGGAAACAAATGGTACTTTATTCTGCATATATTTATAAATATAGTGTTAACAAATTAAGTGTCTTAATTAATTATGCATGAACTAATACACGTACTAACAATTTTAGTGCTAATTTCTCATTATATAAGAGTTGTAATAGCTTTTCTTTTCTTTTCTTTCTTTTTTTTTGTTTATCATTGCTTCATTGCATGAAGGTTAAGGACAATCAAGATAAATTTATATATATATATATATGCATGCTATAATTTATGGATGATTTTTATAGAATGCATGAATTTATTCAAATCCCACAAATAAATACTACTATTACTATATATACATATACAACATATTTCTAGCAAGCAAGAAACTTCGTGTATATAATAGTTTACCGACTTTGACAATTCTTAGAGACAGGATAATAATAATAATAATAATAATAATAATAATAATAATAATAATAAAAGTGAAATGGAAGAAAATTAGGAAAATGTTTTGAAAAGACAACAAAATGGAACCTTCAACAGGAAATATCGTTGATTGTTCATTGCGTAAAGGTCATAAACTAAGTGTTCCCATTTTATGCACCAAGAAATGGTATCAATTTTCAAGTCATGTGATATGATTATACGTGCCTGAGCTGCACATTTGTCTTCAGATGAGCCTCCCGCCAATGAACGCCGGAAAACTCCACCGGAGTCCGATATTGCCAGAAGTCTACGGCGATGCTCCGAATCTGTATCTTCAGCTTCACTCGTATTCTCTTCTTGATTCCTATTGCATGGATGCCAAGTAGCTCCAACTTCCTCCGGTATGCATATATCAGCTATCACACTTTGTCCTACTGTTAGGAGCAAGGATATAAACCCCAGCAACATAAGCTCTACCACCAAAAAAAACCAAGAGATAAGCTTTATGATCTAATTAACCTTTAAAATTCATTAATTACTGTCTAAAACTCAATGATATATAATTTGATATCTTGGGTTAATTTTTTTTACCTGACTTAATCTTTTCCAGAGCTTCATACAGTGCTCGTTTATGTTTCTTCTTTAACCACTGCAAAAAAGGTGCAAAGAAATGATTAATTTTCGACCTTAAACTTAGATTCCAAAGCACCTGAGAATCAGATTTAAAAGAAAAACTATAGATCATACCTTTCCTATCATATGGATTATATATTCAATGATGATTGAAATTAAAACCAAAATAAAACAAACTACAGCAACAGCCCATGTTGGTGTTTCCTCCAAAGACCTTCCTTCACTGCCTCCAGCCATGTTTAATTCTCTAACTTCAAACCTTTCAACCCTTTGATCAAAATCAGCAAAGAGTTACTTCAACTGCAAAAGAAAAATGAAATTGCCCGGCGAGATTGAGTACTGGATCAGTTGGCGCTGATAGAATGAAGTTTGTCAGGCAAATACTTCAATATATGGATAGAGAAGGGGAAGGAAATGTGAATACAGCTTCTACCAAATGGGATGTAAGCTTTGAATATATGGAGGATGGGTTTTTAATGAACTTGACAGTCATTTTCTTTGTTTTCTTATAAAAGAAAAGAAAAAGGGGGAAAGAAATCAAAGACGGTTGCAGAGAACAGAAGCGTGAAAAGGACAAGTTGATGACTTTGACTTTTAGAACGCATAAGCGAAGTAAGAACGGAGGGAAATAGAGAAAATAAAAATAAATAATTCATGACTTGACCAAATAATTCAAAGCTCAAACCAATAATTTTTTTTGTGACTAAATTGAAAACATAAACACTGGTTTATTAATTTGGATCATTATGTAATCAACGTTTATCACTCACCTCTGTCAACATTCAAGGTTTTTTTTCTTTTTTGCAAAAAAACAAAAAAAAAATTGTGTACTTTTTTCTTTCCACCCTTTGATTTTCAATCCAATGGTTGAGTGAGACTCCCACATTTGCATACTTAGTTCATTGATCAGGTCCCAGGGGCAGGACGATTTCATTTATGTGAATGAACTATTTATGGTATAAATTATTAGATTTGAATTATGTACCAAAAAAATTATTATATTTGAATTAATTATTAAACTTTAAATGTGCTATATATATATATATTATTTCCTGCGACCAACTAATATATGCTCGTTTTAATTACTAATAAGAAATGTGTTACACTAGAAACCAACTAGAATAATGTAGGTATAATTCTAAATTGAATTCTAAATATACTTGAAATTTGTAAGCTGTATTCTCAATCTTGGTTATTCGATAAATTAATTAACTTTTCATCTATCTTTGAAGAACTGATTAATACATTAATCTTAAAAAAGGAACTGATGCATAATACTATAAAAATTAAAAGATATAATAATACCATAAAATATTAAAAGATATTAACATATGATAGAGTTTCTCTCTCTTTCTCTCCTGCTTTTGATTGTTAGGAAGCCCCAGTCTAATTGGAATTTAATTAACTCGCATTATATATTATTGATAAATTTTAAAAAAGCCAATTTCAATAAAGATTAATATCCAGTTACAGTTGGTAAAGTTTTTGATTCCACAAGCAGGATTAGAATAATAATACATATCTTTTAACAATATTTAAAAAATAAGAATTAAATAAATTAGTATCATCATTCTGACCACGCTTATGAAGTTTATTCCACTTATGGTATATTGGATAATTGTCCTTTTAATAAATGCTTTAAAATAATCTTTAATTATCTTTATTTAAAAGTACTAAGTAAACTAGAAAGCTATAGGTCCAACGTAGAAGTGTTTACGAGTTGGATCGAATTGGGTTTATGTAAGATATGAAGAAATTGATAGTGGGCTAAGTTCAGTCTGATCCGACTTTTCAATCTTAATTTTTTTTATTCAAACTCATTTTTATATATAATGAATAAGCTCAAACTTATTCAAATCCACCAATTACTATTAATTTTAAAAATTAAGACATATAATAGTTAATAAATACAACATAATAAGTTAAAGTAAATTTTTACAAAAAAGATTGTAAGAAAATTTTTAAATTAAATTCCAAAATAAATATAAACTCAAATTAAATTACACAAAAAAATCAAAAGTAATTAAAAAATAAATTATTTAAAAAAAGTAAAAAATTTATAATTATCATGAAATGATTAATCCAAACTCGACAAGTTTTTTTTATCGGGCCTTATTTTAATTTGAAATCCATTTAATGCGTTTAATATTTTTGTTTAAACCTATTTAAAAATTAGGTAAACCTTCAACTTTGAACAAATAACCCGATCATTGAATAAGTCTAGTTCAAAGTCTCCACTCTCTTAGTTTTCGACTCTGTGATAGAGATCGGTGAAAATGAATGAATGATGATGCATATGGAAAGAGAGTTAAGATAATGGTTAGAAATTATCATAAATTTTATCTTTCTTTATTATAATTTTACTTTAAAAACCATTAGCTGGTAAGAATTTTTTATTAGGTTATAATAAAATCTTTTAGTTATATATAAAATTCACTTGCATGATATACATGCTTAGACTATTAATTAAACTAGATTTAAACTCTTGCCCTGCAGGATATCCATTTTTATTTATAAATAATTTTTTAAATGTAGGAAAAAATTATAAAAAAAATTGAAGACATATATGTTGAACAATGTATTAAAAAGATCATTTGGAATCATTTGATGACATAAATGTTAAAGACATACATGCATCATTCGAAATTTTGGTGCATACATAGAATATGCATATTTAAAAAATCATTTGAAATCAAATTATAATTAACAAAATAGAAAAATATAACAAATTTTAAATATTAAATAAACAAATTAAATAACTATAATATTAGGGAGGTAATTTTTATGACATCAACAATCATTAATAGATTATTATTGACTTTAAGCAGTGGGCGATTATAATAAAAACAACGTCATGTTCAGCTCATATTGCACTTGACCATCAAATTTGTTACAAAGTTTTGTAGCCTAAAAAAATATTACAACTTCCATTCCTAATATTTTCTACAGATTCGATCAAACAGAAGTAGGGGTGGTTCTTACTAGTATTGTTCATAAAAGTATGTATAAGTACATTGTTTGAAAAATTTGGTAATAGTAATTACAAATTATACTAAAAACTATTAATAATAATGAATAAAAACTACTAGAATGGTTTTAAATAAGAAATTATTTGAAAAGATCATTGAAAATAGGGGTGGTTCTTACTTGTATTGTTCATAAAAATATGTATAAGTACATTGTTTAAAATAATTGGTAACAGTAATTACAAATTATACTAAAAACTATTAATAATAATGAATAAAAACATACTAGAATGGTTGAACAATGTATTAAAAAGATCATCTGAAATCATTTGATAACATAAAAGTTAAAGACATATATGCATCATTCGAAATTTTGATGCATACACAGAATACGCATATTTAAAAAAAATCATTTGAAATCAAATTATAATTGAAAAATTAAAAAAAATTAAATATAGCGCAATCTTAAATATTAAATAAATAAATTAAATAACTACAATATTAGAGAGGTAATTTTCACGACATTAACCATTAATACATTATTGACTTCAGGCGGTGGGCAACTCATAATAAAAACAATATCATGTTCAGCTCACATCATACTTGACCATCAAATTTGTTACACAGTTTTGTAGCCTAAAAAAATTATTACAACTTCCATTTTTAATATTTTCTACAGATTCGATCAAACAGTAGTAGGGGTGTTTCTTACTGGTATTGTTCATAAAAGTATGTATACGACATTGTTTAAATTAACTGATAACAGTAATTACAAATTATACTAAAAACTATTAATAATAATGAATAAAATTGTAAGAGCCTTGAGCGCATTTTCTGATGCTCGAATCTTTGCACCCTCAAGTACTCGAACTTTATATTCATGTTACCATCGAGATAAAGTATCTTGATGATAACATGAGTGTAAGACTCAGGTACTTGATAATGCCAGGGTTCGAGCCTCAGAAAACATGCTCAAGGCTCTTACCAGAAAAATGCGCATTTTTCTTGTAAGAGTCTCGTCCGTCTCACCAGGCCGTCGGCGAGCATCCCCTAGGCGTCCCACATGCCCCAAGTTTACTCTTACAATGACAAGGCCTCGCTTGTTCTAGTGGACTGTCAGCGAGCATCCCCTAGGCCTCCTCATTGCCCCAAGTTTGCTTTGACAACGAGAGTAGGTGATCACCCAACACTCACTACTCACGTATTGTCCACTTTGGTGGCCGCACACCTCACGGCTTTGTCCCAAAGCTCCTGAAGAACCCAGGATTAATGCCTTGAGCACGTTTTCTGAGGCTCGAACCTTGACACCCTTAAGTATCCGAGTCTTATACCCATATTACCATTGAGACTAACACGAGTGTAAGGCTCGGGTATTAAAGGGTGTCAGGGTTCGAGCTTCAAAAAACGCGCTCAATGCATTAATCCTGAGTTCTTCAAGAGCCTTAAGACAAAGCCATGAGGTGGACGATCGCCAAAGCGAATAATACGTGAGTAGTGAGTGTTGGGCGATTGCCTACTCTCGCTGTCAAGGCAAACTTGGGGCAATAAGGAGGCTTAGGGGATGCTCCTCGACGGCACACTGGAACAGGCAAGGCCTTGACGTTGTAAGAGTAAACTTGGGGCATGTGGGACGCCTAGGGGATGCTCGTCGACGGCTTGGTGAGACGGACGAGGCTCTTACAAAAATCATAATAGAATTGTTTTAATTTTAAATAAGAATATTTAATATATTTGACCATAAAATATTTATAATATGAATTCTGCAATAATTTTTTATTGATAATTAATTAAAATATTTGTATGTCCATAATTATTGAAAATACTTTGAATAACAACTGAAACTTGGTTTAATGGTTGTTATATCTGCTTATGAGGGTTTAAATCTGAAGTTTGATTCACCTATTTTCTTTTGTACATCCCTATCAACAAACAAAAAAAAATTTACTTTGAATGTTGTCAGACTTACTAGGTGCATGTTTGATGTAGTTTATTGAAAACCTTATCTATTTTATAAGCAAAACTCAAGTGTTTGATTCTCAAAATTTTAAAATTTTTAACTTATACAAGAAACAATTTGAGTTTTTGATGCAGTTACAAATATACAAAAATTCTATCAAACAATTTTCAATATCATACAATATTTTTGTATTAAATTTATTAAACACTAATTTAACTTCTATTAATAATATTTTTAAAACAACCATATTTAAATAACACTTTTTATAAAAATTTCAGCCGGACCAAATATGTCCTTACTAATTTTAAAAATAGTACAATTAATTTGTAGAATTTATAAAAAAAATCCATCTGCCTCATTTTTATTGACTCTATTTATATATATATATATATATATATATATACATATACATATTCCATCCGCTTCAATTTAAGAAAAAATTTTGATTTTGGTAAATTTTATTTTTAAATTTTTCTATAAATTTTATAAATAATTTTTTTAATTTCAAAAATTAAAAAAACGAAAATAATGTTGGAATATAAAAAGATAAAAACATGAATAAAAAAAGAAACAAAGGACATAATTTGGAAAGGATTATTATCCTATCTACTGCCAATGGAATTTTTTAACTTCACAAGCGAGGTTAAAATGATGACATATATTTTTTAAAAATATTAAAAAAATAAAAAATAAATAAAATGAGATATATGTCATCATCTTAATCTCGTTTGTGGAGTTAAAAAACTCTATTGATAGTAAACAAGATAATAATCCATTTTGAAATAAGAAAATATCCAAATACAAAGGTGGATAAATAAATGTCACCAAAAGAAAATAAAATTACACCGCCGGCAGCTAGACTTTACTTAATGCGCAATTTTAAAGGAAATGATTAAAGAAATCTAATGTTATGTACAGTGTAATGACAAAGTACTCATAATAGACTTGAGATGAGATCACGTGTGAGGAAGTTTTAAATACATGGGCATTCTTTTGCTAGTCTAACAAATTAGAATATAAGTTGTCATTAAAATTGAACTGTATGTATAAAAAAGTCAATGTTTTTCCTTTAATTTGATAAAGTTATTACTAGCTATTAATTAAGGGTTAATGGGTTGACCAAATGGGAAGTATCCATGTCTTAATTCATCTATAAAATCACATTTATCAAAATTTGTCAAATGTATAAAAAACGTATGTACAAATAATCTCATCGGTACATTACATTTAACTAGATCAAAGTTTTACTTTGAGATTAATAAAATGTTAGTTCAGTGATACAAGTTCGAGCTGTAGCAGTAATTCAAAGAATAAAAAAAATGTCTATCAAATTATCAGTTCTTATGTATATGTTGAGAGGAGATAATGTTTAAGACTCAATCATATTTCTGTTAATTTTTTTTCATATTACATTGATTATCAGATTAATTTTCACTCATATTTTGTGGTAGAGTTTACAAAAAGAATTTATTTTAGAGAATATTCAAACACCAAACTTCATTATAAATTATTTTTACTCCAAATTATTTTTCCGTCAAAATTTTTGATACTTGAGATTGAAAGCTATCATTTTTGTAAATTTGTTTAGGTATATATTAGGATAATCTTGTACTAGCTTAGACAATACTTGTGCTTTGTCAAAAATAATGTACGGAAAAGTCTTCTGTCAAATTTGATGGATCAAATATTATGACGTGACTCAATTTGATTAAAAGGAGACGTCGGCAGAAGCAAAGGACTATAGCCCATGTTAAAGTGGTGAATAATCAGTTTACGTTTCTTCCAACTGAGAAAATTCTAGTTTCAAATTATGGGCTAAAAACCCTGAAATTATTGACCACATAATTGATGTTCATATCGGCTTATTAAATTTCCAAAATCTGACCATTCCATCTCCATGTCTGCCTTCATGCCTTGCGTGGCCGCATGATGTACGGGCCAACGCAAGCCAGTCGACTAAATTTGCTAAATTCTGCGTATTACTGTGCATAAAAGTCTCCCAAAACGATCCATTACTTTGATTTTCAAACTTAATTCCAGTGTTTCACCGTCACATATTTAATTTGCTTAAGTTCTAATTAAAGAAACGAATGGGAATTGTAATGTTGCAGATTCAATATGTTACTTCATTAATGAATTAAGCCTAGACTTGATATGCACATGATACTTAAAAATAAATATGTTAAAAGGTATTGACTGCTGCTCCACTACTCCTAAATTTATTTTTAGTTTATGAAATTAACGTCAATTTTATCAAACTATTAGGATCCATATTAAAAAATTTTATTATTCTATTTTAATTTCTTTTAATTTTATTATTCTATTTTTATTTTTTGTTTATTTTTTAATACATTAAAATCTCTCTAAATTAATATTTTAGACATCTATCATTGAGTATTAATTTAAAAGAGTTATTAAATTATAAGATTTTATCTTGTAAATTATTATTTTGTTAAAAAAAATGTGTGTTTAATTTTCTTATTCATTAAACTTCTCTAATAATTCTATAGTATTTAATATCTTTAAAAATCCATTTTGGTTAATAAGTTCTTAAAAATCTCCTTCCAAATATATTTTATGTAATATTTTTTTGTACTTTTATAGTTTTTAAATTAAAAAAAATCTTTGGCTTTTGCAGCTTGCAAATTAGCAACTTTTTAAATTCTTAATATTATGTTATATGTTTTGTATTTTTATCAAATTATTGATATATATGATAGTTGGGACAGAAATTTTACATTAAATTTTAATAAAATAATTAATTATTACAATAGAATTGTTTATTAATTTTTTATAGTGCCCCAAGTTGAGAACCCTATATTTTTTTTATTAATTTAGTGATGTTATTAATTTAAAAGAAATTAACGCACAGAGGGTTTTATTGTATAAAGTGTCATAATTGATGAAATTTAGTCATTTTCGTTAACAGAATTTTATGAATGATTTGATTTTACATTTTTTTGGTTTAAAAAATTCATGAAATTCAAAGTATAATGACGAAATTTGTCATTTGCATTAATGAAATATTTCGATCTTTTTTTCCAAAAATAAAATTGAAAGTATGATGGGTCAATGGTAAAATAAATATAATTAAAATAAAATGACAAATTTCATATTAAATCATAAACTAGTGGTAAATTGTATTTTAGTTTATTTATGATGTCATTTTTGAGTAGTGGAAGCACCGTTAAATAGTTAAGAGATTTTAGCATTATTCACTTTGAAAATAGAATACTTAAAATAAATTTTTTAATACTTTTTTTAATATTATATTGACCTGTATAAAACATATAGTTCTACTAAAAAAGTTAAAAATCTTAAAAAGGGGTCAGTGAGTAATTAAATTACATCTTTTATAAGAATTGTTACATAATTTTTCAATTTAATATATATATATATCTAATTTTGTTTAATAAATATAGTCAATTACCTTAACTATCATTTTTGTAAAAATATGAATATGTGTATGTATATATACATATACACGAAAGTCAAAAATTATCTTATGCAACGAATTCTAACTCTACAAGAAACTTTTACAGTCGTACTTTTTATGGTACGTACCTAATTATCAAAAGTAAAAATTATCGGCCGTTTGCATGTGAAAATTATTTTTCCTAATTTAGTACTTTTTTGCACTTTAAAGATATTATTTTCTTTTTAACGTAATCAAAGTCTATTCCGCCATCAGTCAAATTAATTGTTCAAATTGAAGTACCCATAGAATATATTATTAGTATCTTTATAGTAATTTACTGTGAATTTTTATTAACTATTTAATTTTGATAATTGGATAGTTAATTGTATTTTGACTCGTCCCAAGAACCAAATTGCTCGCACACGCAGAGAAGGGTTATAAACGTCAAAGAGAGAAAAAAAAGAAATGGAAGAATAACAAAAAAATAGTAGAGTTTATATTTATATATATATATATATATTTATATATGTGTGTGTATTGTTACAAGGATAATATTAAATAATGAGGAATAGTGGGTGCTTGGGGTACGAATCTATTTATTTTAAATTTTTTGTTTTAAAATTTATAAATTAACAAGTGACATATTATGATTAACTTACAATGTTTAAGATTTATACCCTTGTCGTAACGATTTTGTCCGGAGATTTGACCACTCAACGATTTTGAAAACATAAAAAACAGGGAGTCGCCACCAATCTTTTTTTCTACCTGGTGTGATTGGTCACCTAAAAATATTTATCTTTTTAACAAAATCTCAAAACTAAGTTTTATTAAAAAGATAATTTTTGGTCTGCGGAAACAAAATCAGGTTCTGGAGTACGATTACGCGTAGGGAAAGATTAGCACCCTTACGACGCCCCTTTAAAACTGTATCATCTTAATCACGTGTTATCATTTAATTTCAATAAAATAGTCTTGATTTAACATTTAAAAATAATTTCTATTTTTATTACAATCAATTTTATTTTTGAAAGTCATTTTTTATTTGTAAAAATCATTTTTTATTATTTTTAAAAAGTTAAATGAATGTGAACCCTTTTTTGTATTGAACAATTAATTCAAATATTCCAATACTTTTGGTAACATTTGAAATAATAACCTCACCTAGAGATTTCTTAAAAATCGATATTTGCGATTTCTATAGAATCTTATCCTTAGAAGATTCACACTTGTTTCGAAAATTATCATGAATGCATATGATGCAAACAGATAATGAATGATGCACATGTATTCTTTATAATAAATTTTATTTATTTATTTTAAATAAAAATCAATATTATTGAAGAATCACACTAAATATTCCAATACTTTGGTAATATTTAGTAGACTCTTCTCACTAAGAGATAAGTTAGAAATCACTACTTGTGAATTTCATATTATCTCATCATCGGACTCATGTTTACTTAAATTTAAATTTTATTATTAGTTTTTTAAAAAAGACCTTATTTTATTTTCAATTTTAATAAAAAATTTAAATTATTGAAAAATAGCACTAAATACTCTAATACGCTGGTAATATTTAACGGATTCCTCTTACCTAAAGATCAATTAGGAAATCACTACTTGTAAATTTCATAACATCCCATCATCGGACACAAAATTGTCATTTCATTTTTAAAATTTAAATAAGTGCATATGGTACAAGCGTATAATATATGATACCTATGAATTCTTACTTATGTCTTTTTAAATTAAAATTTTTTTAAATTATTTGCATTTGTTGTTTTAAAAATTAAATAATAAAAATTCATATATTGAAAAATCACACTAAATATTCCAATACTTTTGGTAACATTTAGATGATTTCTCTCACCTAGAGATTTTTCAAGAATCGCTACTTGCGATTTCTACGAAATCTCATCATTAGACTAAGTTACTCAAATTTAAACATTATTATTAATTAATTTTTTTAAAAAAACTTATTCATTTTAATCTCTAACAAAAATTTAAATTATTGAAAAATCATACTAAATACCTTAATTCGCTAGTACTATTTAGTAGACTTTTCTCACCTAGGGATCAGTTAGGAATCACTACTTGTGATTTCCGTAACATCCCATCATCGGAATATTGTTTAATTAAATTTAAATTTTATTAGTTACCCTTTTTTTTATTTTCCCAAAAGTGTTAATATGTTTCATAAAATCAACTATATATAAAAATTTTAACATCAAACTAAAATTATTTAAATATTTCAATACGTTGGTAATATTTAAGAAATTTAATTCGATCATAGGGATTATCAAAGAATCACTACTTGTCAATTCTAAGAAATTCCATCATCGGACATCAATGCAAATTATACGGATATACATTAGATGCTCATTTGATTTCTAATTTGCTATTTTGTGTATTAATTTGTCATTTTTAATCTCTATTTATTTTGGATTATTTTATTTTATAAAAATTGCTCATTATTATTTTTTAATAATAAATGTGAACCTATGTATTGAAAAATTACTCCAAAAATTCCAATACTCTGGTAATAATTGGAGAATTTCTCTCACCTAAAGATTTTCAAAGAATCGCTACTTGCGAATTCCATAAAAATTTCGTTGTTAGTAATTTGTGTTTATCTTATGTAAATGACTCAATTATTTCACCATCATTCACTTTATTTTTGTTTAATTTTATTAATTTTATTAATTCATCTAACTATTCTCTATTTATTAAAATTCCACCAGTATATACTTGTCACTATTATCATTATTATTATTTTATTTTATTGATTTTTTATAACTATTCTTTATTTGTTATTAACAAAATTTCACCATTATTTATTCTTCATATTTATTGTTATTTTCTTGAATTAATTTTTTATGACTATCCCCTATTTATTTTTACAAAAAAAATATTTATTACTATGTATTTTCTTTGAATAAACATGAGTTTGAATATCGAGAAACTATACCGAATATTCCAATACTCTGGCAATATTCGATACGTTTCTCTCATCTAAAGTTTCAGAGAATCACTACTTGCGATTTCTATGAAAATTTATCATCGAGGGGGTTCATATATTTGTTAACATGGTAATTTGTATGATAAGAAGTTTCTATTTTAACCGAAATTATATAAACTTTTTATTATTAAAGATAATTTCATGCAATTAATTAAGCTTTGTCGTAACGACTTTTGGCCCTGGACCTAACCGCTAGACATGAATTCAATGGAGTCGCCACCAATCATTTTTTAGCCTAGGTGTGATTGGTCACCTATTCTCATTTAAGGATAAGGATTGATATTCATTTCAGTTTTAGGGTTCGGGGGTCGGTTACATGTGAGGAAGGTGTTAGCACCCTCACGATGTCCATCCTAGAATGGTACCTAATTAATCTTGTGCTATCTTAAGATGGTTTTGTTTGAATAATCTTAATTTGTCATATTTTCTATTATATTCCAAATAATTAAGTATTGGTAAATTTTCTAAGAAATTCTCCATCATTCTGGCGGATTTTCTTAAAAATTTATCCTCACCTCAGGAGTATTCAAGTAGTACCATTTGACTTGCTTGAAGAGGCTCTGTCGTCGGATTAAATCTTTTGTAATTTATTTTTAACCTAATCTTTATTTAATTTATCTTTCTCTATTTTTCTTTATCTAATTTTATTTATTCATTTTATTGTTTTATTTATTTATAAATTTAGATTATTAATATTGAAGATTCTCTTAGTCTTCCATTATTCTGGTGAGACTTCGAGAAAAATTCTTACCTAAAGAATTCCAAATGCCAACCATTTGTGACTCTTTGGACTCTTATCATCGGAATAATCTTTATTATTAATTATTATACATTATTAATCCTATATCCATCAATTATTAATTATTTATTTTTATTCTATAAACGTTTTATAATTTAATCTTTTATTATTACTATTTTAAAATATTGAAAACATTTCTTAAATCTTCCAACATACCGGCAAAATTTAAGAAAAATTCTCTCACCTAGAAATTTCCAAATGTCAATCATTTATGACTCTTTGGAATCTCATCCTCGGAGTAATTTTTGTTCACTTTCAATTTATTATTAAATCCTACGTTTTATTATCAAAAAATATATATTAAAAATATAATTCATTAATATTGAAAATTTTACTTAAATCTTCCATCATTCTGGTGAGATTTAAGAAAAATCTCCTCACCTAGAGATTTCCAAATGTCAACCATTTGTGACTCTTTGGGATCTCATCCTCGGAACAATTCTAATTATTTTAATTTATTTACATTAAAATTTTATAGTTGTTTCACTTTGGTTTTGATTTTATAAATTTGCTTTGCGTTACTAATAATCACAAGCCTTGTGTGTTTATATTTAATTCCAAAACATAGGACATAATTAAACCTTTCTTTAAATTGAAAATAATTAAATAAACAAGACAAGGTGTAACCAAAAAATAAAAAAAATAAAAATAAAAAAAATAAAAATAAACAAGACAAGGACATGACACGCACATACAAGCAAACCATTAGCCAAGTAAAACTAATCATTCCATGGCACATTTTGAAACCTTTTACTAATTCTGTAAATGATTAAAAGTAAATGGCTAACATAATTCACACACGCCACATGTTATTTGCATCATCAATCCATTAGCCCAAATAAAATAATCATTCCACATCAATCAAGTTAAAAGCAAATCAAGCAAAATGCAATAAAAGCAAACCTGTAAACCACGTTTTCCTCCTTTGTCTTTTTTTTTTAACCTTCACGTGTGCTCCCTTAGTTGCCTTGTTGTGTCTGTAACAAGAATGAGGTAGCTTGATTGCAAGCGGTGTTGGCAGCCACAATGCAAGGTAGCTGGTGCTCGGTGACAGCAAAGGGTGGCGAGGTAAATGGGCTGGCTGGTAGCAACGCCAAACAGCAAAGGTGGGCAAACACGAGCAGCAAGTGAGGATGGTGTTCGAGGAGTCTTCACGCGGGAACGGTGCAGCAATGGAGCGGCGGCAACTTCTTGACCTCTTTTCTTGTTAAGACAGTAGCGTTATAATGGCCTCTCCTTTCTATACAGCTCACGTCTTTTACTCCTGGGTTTGATGCAGCGGATAATTATGGCAGCGTAAATGGTTTTGAACAAGAATCCTGGTGATGATGACCCGAGTTCGACAGCAGCAACGAGTAGTAGAAATCAACACAGCAGCAGAGGATCTGCACAAAAAGATGGCACACCAATACAGGGAACCTTCCTTCACAGGGGTGTGGTAGCAGGAGTGGATCGATAGGTTGCAGGCAGCAGCAAAAATGGTGTTGAAGTGGCGGCAAGGACGCAGACGGAGGTGCTACAACGGTGCAACAGGGACACGGCAGCTTGGGGTTGGGAATGGTGACTGAAGGTGGCGATAGAGGCGAAGTGCAACAAAAGGGCTTGAACAGGGAGCAACGTATGGGACTTGAAGATGATGGTGGTTGAAACGAGATGAAGCAGTAGCAAAGGCAGCAAACTAACAGCAGCGACTGGGCACAAGAGGCCAAGGAGATGGTGTTGTGGTCTGGGGCAGTCTATTGGCGTTGTGGGTAGAACGTGAGCAAGGGAAAGAGCTGATGATGGGAAGTGTCGAGGAAGTAGGGTTTTTTTTCCTTTTTCCCTCTTTTTTTCTATGTGTCCTTTTCTTGCTGCATGTGTATGAATTTATAGTGGTCTTTGGGCACCCAGATTAGGAAAAGAATTAAATGATTTGCATGATTTCCTCATCTTGATTTTTGCTCTGATTTTGGGTTTATTATTCCTTTCCTTTTTTCACATAGTTGACTTCTATTAGCCTTAATATTTCCTTTCCAATTTTTGCCCGAAAAGGATCCCTTTCCAGTTTCATTTGATTCTCAGTATTAATGCTGCAATTTTGAGATTTAAATTGAGATGTTGCAATTAAATTCAGTTAAGATCAATTTGGATCTGAAATTGAAAACCCTGATTTTACCTCTTTTATTATTATTATTTTTTTATATATATATTTTTGTATTTTTCTTTTTATTATTTTTATTGCTTATTTTATTTTATTTATCATCAATAAAATAAAGTGAAAACAAGAAATAAAGTAAAGATAGAAATAAAACAAAATACAACAAGATTTATGAACCTTTAACCCTTTTGAATTGAGCCCAAATGCAAAGAAATGGATTAATTGGGCCCAAAGCCCAAATTCAAAACCATGATGGGTTATGTTCGGACAAAAATGGTGTCTACAGCTGCCCCTCTTTGCATATTGCTGAGAATCAGGAATAGGGCAAAGACTTTAAACAACAATTTTGTCCGAATTTTTTTTTGTTTTTATTATTATTTTTATTATTTTTGTAAAATTTGAAAATAATACCTTGACTCCCTACCAAGGCTCGACCTACTTTAGAAAAGTGAATTCGATTTTGAAACACACCACCTTGACTCCCTACCAAGGCTCAATTCATTAGCAAAATGGATCCGATTTTGAAACATATTACCTTGACTCCTTACCAAGGCTCGATTCATCAGCAAAATGGATTTGATTTTGAAACATATTACCTTGACTCCCTACCAAGGCTCGATCCATCAGCAAAATGGATTCGATTTTGAGACACACTACCTTGACTCCCAACCAAGGTTCGATTCATTTTAGAGAAATGAATTCGAATTTGAAACACACTAACTTGACTCCCTGCCAAGGCTCGATCCATCAGCAAAATGGATTCGATTTTGAGACATATTACCTTGACTCCTTACCAAGGTTCGGTTCATTTTAGAGAAATGAATTCGAATTTGAAGCACACTACCTTGACTTCCTACCAAGGCTCGACCCACTTTAGCAAAATGGATTCGATTTTGAGACATATTACCTTGACTCCCTACCAAGGTTCGATTCATTTTAGAGAAATGAATTCGAATTTAAAACACACTACCTTGACTTCCTACCAAGGCTCAACCCACTTTAGAAAAGTGAATTTGATTTTGAAACACACTACCTTGACTCCCTACCAAGGTTCGATTCATTTTGGAGAAATGAATTCGAATTTGAAAGTAGAAACCTTAAAAATATCATTACCGTGGTTATATATGAAAAATGCAACAATGAGTCTTTATGACATATGAGGATAGCATGATCAGTTATGCAAATGTGAATATCTGTAATTCTAAATTTTGATGCAAGTCTTTATGCGACTCAATCCATAAACTTAGATTAACTCATTATGTTTTACTCATTCCCAAACCCTGGTGCTTGGATAGCTAACCAAACTTTGAACTTGTAGGATCCCAAAACTCCAGTTTCTCTGAGGGTTAATACTTCTTTGTATGATTTCCCCGTACTAGTCCATATGTTTATACATCCACAAATTGGATCCCAACCTTCATATTCCTCCTTTTTAATCATTCAAATCTCCCCAAAGCAATGCAAATACCTTTACTATTCATTTAATCAAAATCATTCAAATTTGACAAGTACAATGCATTTATTATGAATGAAAGGCAAACGAGTCAATAGGTAAAATATGATTTTATTTCATTCAAAGTGGTCAAGGGTATAGAAAAGGAAAGAAGAATCAAGGGTGTATAGTAACAATGGCCAAAGTTCCCTTATAAGAAAATTTTAGACTTCCTCATATCAAACAATCCAGAATCCTTATTATATGAACCACTGATTGATGACCTCAATGTGTCGGAGATGTTTCCAAGTGTCTTTGACCCCTCCAAGGATGCAAAACTGTTCAACAGAATTTATGCCCCTTTTTATCTAAGCCGCCCTCTCGGGTTTTCAACTTAGATACCTCCTATGGGTTTAAGTCACCTTTTCAGGTTTTCAACTAAGACCCCACCCTTTTTTTGTTTTGTTTTGTTTTTTTTTTTTGAATCTAAGCCGCCCTTTCAGGTTTTCAACTTAGATCCCATTTCAAGCATAATACTTTTTCACCACATCACCATTGACCGGGTTTGGTAACTCATACCCATCCATCTCCATCAAAATTAACGCTCCTCCTGAAAGGGCCTTCTTTACCACGTACGGGCCTTCCCAATTTGGTGCCCATTTTCCTCGAGGATCATGCTGATTAGATGGAATCCTTTTCAAAACTAACTCCCCTTCCCGAAATTGTCTAGGGCGGACCTTTTTGTCATATGCTCTCATCATTCTCCTTTGATATAATTGGCCATGACAAAGTGCTTTAAGCCTCTTTTCCTCAATCAAATTCAACTGTTCATATCGAGCACGGACCCATTCTACCTCTTCCAATTCTACCTCCAGCAATACCCGTAAGGAAGGAATCTCAACCTCAATAGGCAAAACGGCTTCCATTCCATATACTAATGAGAATGGAGTGGCTCCGGTGGATGTACGCACTGATGTCCGGTAAGCATGCAAAGCGAAAGGAAGTTTCTCATGCCAATCTTTATATGTATCTATCATTTTTTGAATGATCTTTTTGATATTTTTGTTTGCAGCTTCTACGGCTCCATTCATTTTCGGGCGATAAGGCACTGAATTATGATGTTTGATTTTGAATTGATCACAAGCCTCTTCTATCACCTTGTTATTAAAATTTGTAGCATTGTCTGAAATAATCCTCTCAGGGAAACCATATCTGCATATGACCTCCTTCTTAATGAACCTGCATACCACCGACTTTGTCACACTGGCGAATGAAGCAGCTTCCACCCATTTTGTAAAGTAATCAATCATCACCAAGATAAAACGGTGCCTATTTGACGCCTTTGGAGTGATTGGCCCAATTACATCCATTCCCCACATTGAGAAAGGCCAAGGAGCTGTCATGACGTGTAAAGATGTTGGAGGGGCGTGTATTTTATCACCATATATTTGACACTTATGACATCTTTGAGCATATTTAATGCAATCACTTTCCATAGTCATCCAATAATAGCCTGCTCTCATGATCTTCGTAGCCATCATATGCCCATTTGCATGAGTCCCACAACTTCCTTCGTGAACCTCCTCAAGGATCCTTCTAGCTCCCGTAGCATCCACACACCTTAGCAAAACTTGGTCTTTTCCTTTCTTGTACAGGATATCACCATCAAGAAAGAATCCCATTGCCAACCTTCTTACGGTCCTTTTATCGTTTTCTGTAGCTTGCTTAGGATATTGTTGGTTCTTAACATATTGTAGAATGTCATGAAACCAAGGCTTACCATCAATTTCTTCTTCCACATTTAAACAGTGAGCTGGGGAAGCACGTACACTTATCTTAATGGGCTGAACTTCAGTATTTGCATTTACTTTGAACATGGCTGCCAATGTTGCTAAAGCATCTGCCATTTGATTTTCTTCTCTAGGTAAATGGTCGAAGGAAACCTTTGCAAATTGTTTGATCAAGTCGATGATGAATTCATGATATAAGACCAACTTTGAGTCCCTTGTCTCCCATTCCCCTCGCAATTGGTAAATTACCAATGCAGAATCTCCGTACACTTCTAACACTCTAATTTTCTTTTCAATGGCTGCTTGTAGTCCCATGATACATGCTTCATATTCAGCCATATTATTGGTACAATTGAAATCCAATCTTGCAGCGAATGGGTAATGATTCCCTTTTGGAGATATTAAGATTGCACCAACACCATGCCCCAGAATGTTTGATGCTCCATCGAAATACATCTTCCATGCCTTATCTCTTACTAACTCATCATCATCAATCTTGAAAATAGCCATTAGATCCTCGTCTGGGAAGTCGAACCTCATAGGCTCATAATCTTCTGCAACTCGATCTGCCAAGAATTCAGCTATTGCACTTCCTTTGATGGCTTTTTGACTCACATAGATAATATCATATTCGGAGAGTAATACCTGCCACCTTGCTAACCTCCTGGATAAAGAAGGCTTTTCAAATATGTATTTAATGGGATCCAGCTTCGCAATCAACCAAGTAGTGTGATACAACATATAATGCCGGAGTCTTTGGGCAGTCCAGGCTAGTGCATAACACATTTTTTCTAGTGAGGAATACTTGGATTCGTAATCCGTGAATTTCTTGCTCAAGTAGTAGATTGCACGCTCTTTCTTGCTTGCTTCGTCGTGTTGCCCCAATACACAACCTATCGAGTGCTCATGAACTACAAGATACAAAATAAGCGGCTTTCCCGGAATAGGAGGTATTAGAATTGGTGGGTTCGAGAGGTATTCTTTGACTTTATCAAATGCCATCTGACAATTTTTGTCCCACTTTCCCGAGTTGTGCTTTCGGAGAAGCTTAAAAATTGGGTCGCATTTAGCAGTAAGGTGGGATATGAAACGAGAGATGTAATTCAATCGTCCAAGGAAACCCCTCACTTCTTTTTGAGTATGCGGTGGTGGCAAGTTCTGGATAGCCTTGATTTTATCCGGATCCACCTCAATCCCTCTTTCACTAACAACAAAACCCAATAATTTCCCTGATGTAGCCCCGAATGTGCATTTAGCCGGGTTGAGCTTAAGTTGAAACTTTCTTAATCTTTCAAAGAGCTTTTTAAGATTGTCGACATGGTCCTCTGCTCTTCTCGATTTAGCAATCATATCATCTACATAAATCTCGATCTCCTTATGCATCATATCATGGAATAAAGTTACAATGGCCCTTTGATAGGTTGCCCCAGCATTTTTTAAACCAAATGGCATTACTTTGTAACAAAAAGTTCCCCACATTGTCACAAAAGTGGTCCTTTCCATGTCCTCCGGTGCCATCTTGATCTGGTTATATCCCGAAAAACCATCCATGAAAGAGAATAATGAATGCCTGGCAGTATTATCAACTAGAGTATCAATATGTGGCAACGGGAAATTGTCCTTTGGGCTAGCTCTGTTCAAATCCCGATAATCAACACACATTCGCACCTTTCCATCCTTTTTAGGTACTGGGACTATATTTGCTACCCATTCAGGGTATTTTGCCACTTTTAGGAACCCAGCATCAAATTGCTTTTTTACCTCCTCCTTTATTTTCAACAGCATTTCTGGTTTCATCCTCCTTAACTTTTGCTGAACCGGTTTGCATTCGGGCTTCAAAGGTAGTCTATGCACTACAATATCAGTATTCAAACCTGGCATGTCTTGGTATGACCAAGCAAACACATCTACGTATTCGTGGAGCAAGCTTACTAATCTTTGCTTGACGGACAATGAGAGAGAGGTCCCAATTTTAACTTCTTTCTTCACTTCTTCATTCCCCAAGTTTATGATTTCTATTGCTTCTTGGTCAGGCACAATTTGTTTCTCTTCTTGTTGTATTAGTCTTAGCAAATCTTGAGGCAAAGCACAATCATCCACATCTTCTTCATCATTAAGTTCACCAACACAAATGTTTTTTTCAAAATTAAACTCTGGATTATTGTTGAGAATGTCCTCATTTTCATTATTGGGATACCTGGAGATAATTAAAATGGGATTGATATAGAGAAAGCATAAAGATGAATGAAAAGAAACAATATGGGTGGATGAATAAAATGCATTATGCTTGTCATTTATTGAATGATAAAGACTAAATAAAAGCCCATACATAAAAGAGCCTAATGCCTTTGGGCAGAGGCACTCGGATAGGTTTATTGCATTACATGGAGCATGATTTGGAAACGATGGGGAGCTCAACAGCATGCCAATTCTTCAACTTGTAGCCAAGAGGGCAAGGACGAATTTCGAAATTGTCCTCCTCTTTTGGGAATTCCTCCATTCCTACCATATTGATAGAGAGTTCTGTGAAAGCTTTAGCCACCATTGGGATAAACTTGCCTCTTTCAATTTTTGACGAGTTGTTGTGGATGTATCCTGCTGAGTAGAAAGACTCGTTTAGAGGGGGAAAACTCATTGGTTCGAACTCCATCTCATGCCCCATAAAATTGGCCAACTTGCTTTCTTTCTTCTTTTCTATGAACTTTTTCTTTTCAAGTCCAGTAGGTTTATATCCTAACCCAAACCTATCCATCTTAGGAATAACGGACACTGCTCTCTTAATTCCTTGTAACTCCTTTCCTAAACCTGCTCCAACCTGACATCCCTTTCCCACTGTTTGTTGGATCTCGAGCCTGGTGGCTTTTGACAAATGCGGTACAGGTATTTTCATCCCTTCTCCTACAAATGTAGCATTAACAAGCTCTAAAGATCTAAAAGAGCATTCCACTGCATCTTCAGCAACTTCTATGTATGGGGTACTTGTAGCAATGGTTGCAATCATATCTTCTTCACCTCCTATACTCACCAGATGTCCATCCACCACAAATTTGACCTTTTGGTGCAAAGTCGAAGGAACTGCACCAGCCGAATGGATCCAAGGCCTTCCGAGCAAACAATTGTAAGAAGGAGTTATATCCATAACTTGGAATTCAATGTTATAAACACATGGGCCAATCTGAAGTGGCACCTCTATATTCCCAATCACTTCTCGACGGGTGCCGTCAAAGGCTCTTACAACAATGTGGCTTCTCCTCATATTTGATTTATCTATGGGTAGCCTAGACAGTGTAATCATGGGCATAACGTTCAAGGATGACTCATTATCAATGAGAACCTTCGGAAGGATATGATCTTTACAAGTAGTGGTTATGTGAAGGGCTTTAGTACTTCCTCTGCCGTCGGGTGGGATTTCATCATCATTAAATGAAATGAAGTTATCCGCCGCAATGTTTCCCACCAACTGGTCTATATTCTCTACCGACACATTGTGGGCTACATAAGCTTCATTGAGCACTCTCAACAAAGCATTTCGATGAGGCTCTGAATTCAAAAGTAGAGAAAGTAAGGAAATCCTTGCTGGTAAGCGATTTAATTGTTCCACCACATTGTATTCACTGTGCTTAATAAACTTCAAAAACTCACAAGCTTCTTTCTCCGTTACAGGTTTCTTCTTTTCAGAATCTACTGGAACTATCGGCCTGACTTCTTTTGCTTGGCTATCTCTACTATTTTCACCCTTTTCATCTTCTTTAGCTTTCCCCATCTGAATTTTCTTCAATATCTCTGGGGTATAACACCTACCACTTCTGGTCATTCCCCCCGGGCCCGCAATGTCCATTGTATCAGCAGCATAGGAAGAAGGATTGTTGAGAGATCCTTGAGTCGTGACCTTAAAATTGTAATTCCACGGGACTGCATGGTCACTCTTATAAAGGAATGGGCTTGGGACTTTAATAATTAATTTCGACCTGGCATTTTCAACAGTTGCACTAGGTTCCGTCTTACTCATATCCCCGCAAATGACCTTCAATGGTCTGATTGGCTTTCCAAACATTGATGGCTCTATAACATTCACTACGCTCCCTTCAATAGCTTCAGAGAACTCAATCTCTCCCAAGTCTATCATCTATTGTATTATACAACGAAACCCCTCACAACTTTGGACAGAATGGCCTACCACTTCTTCATGAAACTCACAATAATCTCCCTCTTGCATTTCAAGCCCAAAATTTTCCCTCTTAGATTGAATAATCTTTGCCTCCCTCATTGCTTCCAGCACCACCCTCATCGGTGTCTTCACATCATTGACATTCCTTTTTATCCAACACCCACCGTCCTCTATCACTGCATTTACATTGGCCTCCGTGTGATTTGGAAGGGGATTCATATTTACGCTTGGCTCATTATCCTTCCCAAATTCCAAGATTCCAACTTTCATGAGATCTCTAACCTTATACTTAAATGCCGTACAATTTTCGATTGAATGGCCTTGGATCCCGGCATGATAATCACAACGAGCATTTGCATCATACCATTTTGGATAAGGGGGTTTAAGGGGTTGTAGGAAAACCGGAGCAACAAAGTGATTTTGCAATAATTGGGGGAATAGTTCGGCATAGGAGATTGGTATTAGGTCAAATTGAGGCCTTTCCTTATTACTTTTGGGGGCTCTTTGGTTATTTCCTTGGTTGTTGGGTTGAAAAGTAGGTCTTGGTGTTTGTGTAGAGGTGGGGGCAGTAACATGCACTGGTACTTGAAAATTCATGGGATAAGCTGGTTGAGGGATTGACGGGTATGGATAAGGGTTTTGGGAAATATTGTTAATAGGTTGATAATAAGGATGGTATGTAGGGTATGAGAAATGAGGTGCGGGGTTTGTTTTTGATTGTTTTCCAATGGTAGCCGCTTGCACTTCCCCTTCTTTCTTTTTACTTGTTCCGCTCTTCTTTGGGGCTGATGTGTCTTCAATCTTGCCATTTTTAATGGCATTTTCAATCATCTCCCCCGAAATGACCATATCAGCAAAGTTTTTACTGGCACTTCCAACAAGCTTATCATAATAAGGGGGCCGCAGAGTACTGACAAACAAAGTTGTAGTCTCTTTTTCAGTTAAAGGAGGTTGCACCTGAGTTGCCAAATTCCTCCACCTTTGGGCATACTCTTTGAAACCTTCACCAAATTTCATCTTTAGATTTTGCAAGGACAACCTGTCTGGTGCCATATCCGTCATATGCCTATATTGGGCCACGAAAGCTTTTCCCAAATCCTTCCATGTATGAACACGACTTCGATCCAACTGATTATACCATTTGGCAGCTGGCCCAATCAAACTATCTTGGAAACAATGAATGAGTAACTTATCATTGTTTGTGTAGCCAGACATCTTTCGACAGAACATAGTAATGTGAGCCACTGGGCACGTGGTTCCATCATACCTTTCAAATTCAAGAACTTTGAATTTAGGCGGCATAACCAAATCAGGGACAAGGCTAAGTTCATTAGCATCTATATTCCTAAAGAAATCCATCCCCTCAATAGCCCTTAGCCTTTCTTCCAATAGATCATATTTCTCCCGCGATTCCCCACTCTCTTTCCTTAACTTATCTTGTTCTATGGGATCATCCAAATTAGGTACGAAGATAGGGTCAACAGGGCTAGATCCTGGGTACTGTCCTTGATTTTGTGGATGATTCATGAAAACTTGGGCTTGGGGATAAGCCTTTTGGGTGGTTTGGGCTTGAGGAGGAGTAAACCCCGGCGGGTATGGTGGATCCTCCCTTGAAAGTTGAGGTTCTTCCCTTAAGTCTTCAGCAACTCCTTTCCCCTTCATTAGAGACATCATCATTTCCATCATTTTCGCCATTTGTTCTCGAGATTCCTCTTGGGACTTGACAATTTCTTGTTGAACCCTTTCCATTCTTTCAATTCGTGTAAGTTGCTCAGATTCCATAGCTCTTACTTGTGCTCGAGTGTTGTAAGGATGATTTGCAAGCTTCGTTGGTTTAGCTATCCTTGCACCTTTATCAAAATTCCCATAATCAGGATGCTTTTCATTTTCATTTTTTATTTTTTATTTTGTGTTTATATTTGAATGCAATGCATGAAATGAGGTAATATTGCCACATAACAATTGCCAATAATCAAACCTTTTATTAAATATGAAAGGAAAATGTTCTTAATGATACTCAACAATACTTTAAAAAAAAGAAATACATCCATGGAAAATCTAAGCCCTAGATTCGCCTTTTGATTTAGGCATCTTCAAGAAGTTCATAATCTGAAGGTAATGGTTATGCACTTCATCCAAAAATCTAGACAATCGATAACCATGATTGGTAGCTGGGCTCACACCAGTCTTCAATACTCGTACTCGATCTTCCATCTCCCTCGCTTTACCAATAGCCAAGTTGATTTGCACAAATAGATGTTTTAAATGATCTAGCTTTAGGTAGTAGCCATTTCTCCATTTTTCACATTCCTTTGCTAAGGCATGCAAGTTGTTAGTGGTTTGTTGGAGTGCTTTTTCCATCCTTCGCACTTGAACTTGAATGTTCCCTTCCTTCAGACTTTCATGTTCAAGTGTCATTCGTTGTATCTTTTTTTGTAGCTCCTCATTCTCCTTTTGAATTTTTCCTAACTCAGTGATAGTTGATGAAAGGGTACTATTTGCATCTTTAAGCAATGCCTTCCATTCACTGCGCTCTTCTTGAATCTTCAAACTCCATTGTCTTGACCTTTCTTCCATCTCTTGCCTAAGCCTTTTGTTTTCACGCTCCAATTCGTCTTTCTCCATTTGGAGTTTTCGTTTGGCTTTTTCTAACTCTAACATGGGATCTCGAGGTGTAGGTTGGACGGGATCATCCTCTTTGTTGTCAGGAGAGAGCTTCACATCCTTGCCACGTTTCAAGTGCCAAACAGAATATTCAGGAGCCACATCATTAGTGTATCTCTCCGGTTCAATTCGGATAGTTCGTTTCCATGCTTTGGCTATCTCTTCTGCTTTCTTTAGCGTTCCCGACTCCGTATAAGCAAATTCCAACTGAATCAACCCATGTGTCATTGGGACAAACTGTTCACTTCCCACCTGTCTTCGTACCAATATCGGGGCGTAACTAACAGCACCCCACAATCCCAAAAGAGGAACCCACGGCTTATCTCCACAACTATATAATACCGGTTCATGTGCCATCCAAGGTGCCCTCCATACCACTTCTTGACTTTTAAGCTTGTGCAGAAATGAGATCCAATTCCTCTTCGACTTGGGCTTGGGCCATTTGCTTTTGCAAAATTCACTAATAGGAATTCTAGATCTGATAAAAATCTTTTGGAAACAACTTTTCACACATTCAAAGTGGCTTTTCATCCATATGTATAATAATTGCATGCAACCTTGAAAATGTCCTTCTCCTGTCCGCCTACAATGATTTAAAGAACGGATGGTTTCGGCCAAGATTGCTGGAGCAGGATTAATACCGTGTTCTAACTGATCAATAAGATCTACCACTGCTATTTCCACATAGCCCAAGGCCCTTGGAAAGATCACTAATCCATAAATAGCTAAAGCCATCGCCTTCACACCTAACTCGTCATCTATGTGTGCCATGATGAAACTCCGTAGAAAACTCCAAGGAACGCAAGTGCTCTCACCTTTTATCTTCATGGATGCATCAACCTCGGCCAAACTCATCCCTAGCAAGTTAACCATCTTCTTGCGATAGCCTGTCTTATTCTTTAGATAAATCTTATCCTTATTGGAAAGCTTCAGACAAAGCAAGGTTGAATACTCCTCGATAGTTGGCACCATATCTACCTCATTGAAGACAAAGCATCGGTATGATGGATCCCAAAATTGAATCAGAGCTCTAATCAAATTCTCGTCCACAGAGACCATAAGGAGGAATATCAAAGACCCATACTTTTGATGAAACTTTTCTCGGCTCTCCTTGCTTAACTGTTTCCACACACCCAGCAAGTCAGCTATGTCATTTTGCTTGAGAATCAGGTGTACCTTTTCAGGGAGGACGGATATGTAATCTTCAGCCAAGCAATCTCCTTCCTTGAGTTGGGCCTCTTTCGATAACAACTTTAGTTCACCAGAGGATATGAATGGCTTTTGACTTTCCATGGATGTAACTCGGGTCCTTTTTATTGGCAACTATTATGTGGCAAATATCCCTACACAAAGATGAAATGATGCAAATGTAAGGACTAATTAGAATGATATCATGTTAATGGTATGCAAAATAAGAGTTGTTCCTTTGTGTACCTAATTTTAGGTTTTCTACAAAGTAGGTTAAGTATGGCTCTATCCTATAGTTCACCCTTATGGTCCATTATATGCATGGCTTAGGGTTTTATAGGGATCTAAAAGTTCTCAAATTGTTCCTCACTGTCGTCCACACAAGACTAGTAAGGCACCCCAATCCTTGCCCATCACAGGCTCCAAACGGAAAGGGTTCAATTTGAGTGGGAGTATTTCGCTAGCCATTGCGGAGGTTAACACCTCACGAGAGCGTAGGTACTATACTCTCTCCTAAAAGGGACAAGCTCGGGTGTAGAGCTCATGTCATGATATGCGCGTGATGTTGTGTGGAGGAACAAAAAATTTTAAATGCCAAACATGATAAAATTGACAAAAAAAAATTAATCAAACAAATCCTAACATAGCATCAAGATTATTTTCTGGCTTGACTCTCTAATTATCCCCAGTGGAGTCGCCAAGCTGTCGTAACGACTTTTGGCCCTGGACCTAACCGCTAGACATGAATTCAATGGAGTCGCCACCAATCATTTTTTAGCCTAGGTGTGATTGGTCACCTATTCTCATTTAAGGATAAGGATTGATCTTCATTTCAGTTTTAGGGTTCGGGGGTCGGTTACATGTGAGGAAGGTGTTAGCACCCTCACGATGTCCATCCTAGAATGGTACCTAATTAATCTTGTGCTATCTTAAGATGGTTTTGTTTGAATAATCTTAATTTGTCATATTTTCTATTATATTCCAAATAATTAAGTATTGGTAAATTTTCTAAGAAATTCTCCATCATTCTGGCGGATTTTCTTAAAAATTTATCCTCACTTCAGGAGTATTCAAGTAGTACCATTTGACTTGCTTGAAGAGGCTCCGTCGTCGGATTAAATCTTTTGTAATTTATTTTTAACCTAATCTTTATTTAATTTATCTTTCTCTATTTTTCTTTATCTAATTTTATTTATTCATTTTATTGTTTTATTTATTTATAAATTTAGATTATTAATATTGAAGATTCTCTTAGTTTTCCATCATTCTGGTGAGACTTCGAGAAAAATTCTTACCTAAAGAATTCCAAATGCCAACCATTTGTGACTCTTTGGACTCTTATCATCGGAATAATCTTTATTATTAATTATTATACATTATTAATCCTATATCCATCAATTATTAATTATTTATTTTTATTCTATAAACTTTTTATAATTTAATCTTTTATTATTACTATTTAAAAATATTGAAAACATTTCTTAAATCTTCCAACATACCGGCAAAATTTAAGAAAAATTCTCTCACCTAGAAATTTCCAAATGTCAATCATTTATGACTCTTTGGAATGTCATCCTCGGAGTAATTTTTGTTCACTTTCAATTTATTATTAAATCCTACGTTTTATTATCAAAAAATATATATTAAAAATATAATTCATTAATATTGAAAATTTTACTTAAATCCTCCATCATTCTGGCGAGATTTAAGAAAAATCTCCTCACCTAGAGATTTCCAAATGTCAACCATTTGTGACTCTTTGGGATCTCATCCTCGGAACAATTCTAATTATTTTAATTTTTTTACATTAAAATTTTATAGTTGTTTCACTTTGGTTTTGATTTTATAAATTTGCTTTGCGTTACTAATAATCACAAGCCTTGTGTGTTTATATTTAATTCCAAAACATAGGACATAATTAAACCTTTCTTTATAATTGAAAATAATTAAATAAACAAGACAAGGTGTAACCAAAAAATAAAAAAAATAAAAATAAAAAAATAAAAATAAACAAGACAAGGACATGACACGCACATACAAGCAAACCATTAGCCAAGTAAAACTAATCATTCCATGGCACATTTTGAAACCTTTTACCAATTCTGTAAATGATTAAAAGTAAATGGCTAACATAATTCACACACGCCACATGTTATTTGCATCATCAATCCATTAGCCCAAATAAAATAATCATTCCACATCAATCAAGTTAAAAGCAAATCAAGCAAAATGCAATAAAAGCAAACCTGTAAACCACGTTTTCCTCCTTTGTCTTTTTTTTTAACCTTCACGTGTGCTCCCTTAGTTGCCTTGTTGTGTCTGTAACAAGAATGAGGCAGCTTGATTGCAAGCGGTGTTGCCAGCCACAATGCAAGGTAGCTGGTGCTCAGTGACAGCAAAGGGTGGCGAGGTAAATGGGCTGGCTGGTAGCAACACCAAACAGCAAAGGTGGGCAAACACGAGCAGCAAGTGAGGATGGTGTTCGAGGAGTCTTCACGCGGGAATGGTGCAGCAATGGAGCGGCGGCAACTTCTTGACCTCTTTTCTTGTTAAGACAGTAGCGTTTTAATGGCCTCTCCTTTCTATACAGCTCACGTCTTTTACTCCTGGGTTTGATGCAGCGGATAATTATGGCAGCGTAAATGGTTTTGAACAAGAATCCTGGTGATGATGACTCGAGTTCGACAACAGCAACGAGTAGTAGAAATCAACACAGCAGCAGAGGATCTGCACAAAAAGATGGCACACCAATACAGGGAACCTTCCTTCACAGGGGTGTGGTAGCAGGAGTGGATCGATAGGTTGCAGGCAGCAGCAAAAATGGTGTTGAAGTGGCGGCAAGGACGCAGACGGAGGTGCTACAACTGTGCAACAAGGACACGGCAGCTTGGGGTTGGGAATGGTGACTGAAGGTGGCGATAGAGGCGAAGTGCAACAAAAGGGCTTGAACAGGGAGCAACGTACGGGACTTGAAGATGATGGTGGTTGAAACGGGATGAAGCAGTAGCAAAGGCAGCAAACTAACAGCAGCGACTGGGCACAAGAGGCCAAGGAGATGGTGTTGTGGTCTGGGGCAGTGTATTGGCGTTGTGGGTAGAACGTGAGCAAGGGAAAGAGCTGATGATGGGAAGTGTCGAGGAAGTAGGGTTTTTTTTCCTTTTTCCCTCTTTTTTTCTGTGTGTCCTTTTCTTGCTGCATGTGTATGAATTTATAGTGGTCTTTGGGCACCCAGATTAGGAAAAGAATTAAATGATTTGCATGATTTCCTCATCTTGATTTTTGCTCTGATTTTGGGTTTATTATTCCTTTCCTTTTTTCACATAGTTGACTTCCATTAGCCTTAATATTTCCTTTCCAATTTTTGCCCGAAAAGGATCCCTTTCCAGTTTCATTTGATTCTCAGTATTAATGCTGCAATTTTGAGATTTAAATTGAGATGTTGCAATTAAATTCAGTTAAGATCAATTTGGATTTGAAATTGAAAACCCCGATTTTACCTCTTTTATTATTATTATTTTTTTATATATATATTTTTGTATTTTTCTTTTTATTATTTTTATTGCTTATTTTATTTTATTTATCATCAATAAAATAAAGTGAAAACAAGAAATAAAGTAAAGATAGAAATAAAACAAAATACAACAAGATTTATGAACCTTTAACCCTTTTGAATTGAGCCCAAATGCAAAGAAATGGATTAATTGGGCCCAAAGCCCAAATTCAAAACCATGATGGGTTATGTTCGGACAAAAATGGTGTCTACAAGCTTAAATTTATTATTTATTACAAATCGTAAAGAGTTCTTATATGTAGATAAATATATATTTTTTTATCATGGAAAATATTTTTTATAAATATACAAAAACATACAATTAAATAAAAACAAAAGAAAGTAAATGGGAGAGGTAAGAATATACCCAAGCTATCCTGGGCTTAAAACCCAAAGCAGAGCAGCCAAATCTAAAAGCCCAAGGGACGCTGGCTTCGGATGAAGTCGGGCGTGCGAACTAGGCGAAGCGGGTCGAAGCGGCACGCAGGTCTTCCTCCTTCCGCGAGCCGTGCGCCCTGATCTCGGGTCGGATCCGGGTCCACTTATGGGTCCTCCTTCTTCCTTTTTTTAAAAAAAATATTATAAAAGACACTTTTTTTTAACTCTTCATTTTTCCACTTTCTGAAAAAAAAGCCTCCAGAGCCCTCAAAGCTCTCTCCCGTGTGATTTCCGGCAAGCGTCCAAAACCAAAAAGAATCTTACTTTCGGAAAGATTTTCCCTTCCTCTTTCCGTTTATGGCTGCGATTTCCTTAAAAAATACCCCTAAAGCCGTAGATCTGAAGCTAAAGCCATCGGCTTCTCCACCTTTAACGACCTCCTTCCACTGCTTGAATGGCCTTCTCTTTCCACTATGTACTTAGTCTCCTCCCTAACCCCTTCCTCACCAAATCTTGAGACCCAAACCCCTGAACTGACACACCCTTTTTTGTTTCTCAGATTTTTTTTGGTTTTTGTTACTGCTAATTTGGTTGTGGTTGATGGTTGTCGATTTTTTTGTTTTTGTTTTATTTTCTGTGGCTGCATGAGGAATGGGTTTATTTTTTTTGTTTTGTTTATGCTGGGGTGTGTGTGTATTTAGATCTAGGCTATTTTGGCTAAATGGGGGCTGGTCATTGCTTGTGTGGTGGTGGTTTGTGGCTGTTTGGGTTTTCGGGTAGAGGTGTGCGTGTTGGCGCTGAGGTGGTTGTTTGATGATAATGGCAGTGGTTGGTGGCTGAATAGGTAGGCAATGATGATGGTGATGGGTAGCCAATGGTGGTTCACGGTGGCTGGGATTTCCAGACAGTGAATGGGGCTTGAAAGAGGGCGGAGAATGGTAGAGGCAGAAGTGTCTGTGGCTTGAAAAATGCTGAGTTTGGTTACCAATTGTTCCTTGATTTCTGCTTGGTTCCCCTTACATGTAAATTCAGTGTGGGTTTTAATCAAATTAGGATCCCACTTTTGGTCCATTTCTTGGTTTTTGTCCGTGAGATTACATTCCAGTTCGGTAATTAGGTGTTTGCTCATTGGAATGGGTGAGTGGCAAAGCAGGCGGCATTTTTGGTTTTTTCTCTTTCTCTTTTTATTTTATTTTATTTATTTTTAATATATTTTTATTAATCAATTTAACCAAAAATAAATAAAATAAATAAAAAGTTATGGCCCATTCGGAGCTGGGCTTTTAAGCTCACATACTATACTGAACTTTGGATTGGACCTAATCATTTAAGCCCAAACTTAAAATTGATAAATATGAAATTAAATCCAATCACTTATCCATTGAATTCGAAAATGAATTTAATCAAGCTTAGTAACAAAAATATCTAGCAAATTTAACTAACTTTAAAAATCGATTGTTACTGAATTTACCAGAATAAAATTTATGAATCCAGACAAAATTAGGTGTCTACAACACTAATAATAAATTAAATATAAATCCAAAATAATATAGTTGTAGAAAACAATAAGAAAAGTGGGAAAGTGCAAAAATTAGAAACTTAAAATCAGTCGATCTTAATTTAAATTAATTTTATTTTTAAATCCTATTTAACTTTGATAACTGATTATAGAAGATGATTGTAATGGTGTAGGTCTGTTTAAGACTTACCCAAGCTAATTAGATATATGTATTCTGTTCCTACACACCAAAAAATAGAAGTTCATGTTTTGTGTTGGCTTATGAGGTTTTAGGGTTACTGTTAAATGTTTTTAGATTTAACTTTATTCACATTTCCTGTGTTTCCAAGACTTTGTTCAGATCTTTTTTTGTTAGATGCTTTGCTGTTGGATGTTTAGCATGCTTGATATTGTATCGACGAGTCCTTGTGACTTTAATATAATTCTTTGACTTAACAAAAAAAATTGTAATATATTTGGGATAGTTTTACATACACTATAATGCTATGATATTACACTCAATCGGTACACTACCTACACTACAAGAAAAATGACTTTCAGCGACAGAATTTTTCCATCGCTAAAATTAAACATTAGCGACAGATTATCAACCAAAAAAGTTTTAGACTTAGAGACGAAATTAGCAACGTAATTCCATTGGTAAACTATTGGTAAACTGCGACGGATAGCATTTCGTTGCTAAAAATGGTGCAAAGCCACTGTTTATTAGGCGCCAAAATTAGTTATGGAAAATTGTGTCGCTAATACCCATATGAAAGAAAATTATGGTTTTGAATCAGCGATGGAAAATTCCGTTGTTAATTTCGTTGCTAAAGAGTAAAGACACATCAGCGACCGAATTAGCGACAGAAAAATTCGTCGCTAATTCCCTTAAATAAAAATTTATTTAATTTTTTTAAATATTAAACATCAACGACGGAATTTTCCATTGCTGATGAGTCTTTAGTGATGAAATTAGCGATGAAATTTTTTGTCGTTGATTCCTTATGATATAGTTAAAATAAGTAAAATATATTTATTTTTTGTTTATTTTATTTTTTAAAATTTTAAGCATCAGTGACGAAAAATTCCGTTGCTAATTCTGTCGCTAAAGATCATCAGTGACGGAAAATTCCGTTGATGATTCCATAATATAGAAATTTATTTAAATTTTGTTTTTGTTTTTTAATTTTAAGCATTAGCAATGGAAAATTTTCATCTCTAATTCCGTTACTAAAGATCATAAGCGATGAAATTAGAGACAAAAAATTTGCGTTGCTGATTGTAAAATTAAAAATACGTATAATTTTTTTATTTTTTTAGCGATAGATATTCCGTCATTGAAACTTTTAGCGACGAAAAAATCCGTTGTTAAAACTCCTCAAAAATCGACATCACAGCAGCCGAGATGTGCCAGTTTAGTATTAGCGACGCAATTTTCGTCGCTAATTCGATAGAAATTTCGTCAATAAAACCTCGAGAAACGTGAATCTCCCTATTTCTTTGGCTTCCCGCTCGACACTTTCCATTTTTCTTTTGTTTTCCGCTCCCTCTCCCCCTCTCCTTTCCTGTCGCTCACCGGATCCTTTTCTTTGCTCTGGTCGATGGATCCTTGGCTATTGGTCGTCCAACCGCCGGTGCGGTCACTTCTCTCTCTTCTTTTGCTCTCTTCTACATTAAAAAAAAAAATCAAAATACAAAAAACTCAAAACCAAACCATTGTCCTATCGTCGGCTGCCCCTAACCATCGGCTTCCATCTCCACTTTGTTATATTTTAACTACAAGAAAAATTTTACTTATTATTTTGTAATGTTAATTTTTTGTAACTTATAAATCTTAAATTTATAGTTAAAATATTTGTTTTAAGTATTGGTAATTATTCTGTTTTTATTTATTTGTATATATTTTCATATATTTATTTTTGTATATATTTATTTGTGTATATTTATTTATGTATGTATTTATTTTTGTATATATTATTTTCGTAATGAAATGCATTAAAAAGCCAAAAATGAAAATTAGTGACGAAATTCATCTTATTAGCGACGGAAATTATAGCTTCAGCGACAGAATTCATAGAATCAGTGATGAAAAATTTCGTCGCTAATACTATCAGTGATAGAATAAATATATCATCAGCAATGGAAAGTTCTGTCGTTGATTGCCTTCAGCGACAAAGTTTTTTTAATAAATAAATATATTATCAGTGACGAAAAATTCTGTCGCTGAAAACCTTTAACGACGAAATTTTTTAATAAAATTAAAAAATAAAAATATGATTAGCGACGAAAAATTCTGTCACTGATACTCTTTACCGACGGATTTTAACATACGAAATCAAGTTTTGAGCGTTGAAAAATTCGCTGAAAACCTTTAGCGACGAAATTTTTTAATAAAATTTTAAAAATAAAAATATAATTAGCAACGAAAAATTCTGTCGCTGATAGACAAAAAATTTTGTCGTTAATTACTGACGGACTTAGCGATAAAAATGAAGTTTTCAGCAATTGGGGAAGCATCAGCGACTTCGATTTTTTCAACAGAAAATTTCCATCGCTAAAGGGTTTCAGCGAGAGAATTTGACCTTTAGCGACGAAAAATTCAATCGCTGAATATTCATTTTTTTGTAGTGTTATTTATTTCGTATTTTATGCATTTAAGTGAAAATTATTAAAATTTTTATGGTTATAATATATTTTATGTGAATGCGTAAATTGTGTGCATTGTAATTGAAATTATCAAAAATAAAATTTTGCTTATAAAAAGCAAAATATGGAAGAGGAACACGTTTATGTGTTGTGTGCGTCATTATGAGAATTTATTTGCCCTAAAATTATAGTAAATAGTATTCCATAAAATATTTTTCACCTTTTTAAACGGATTCACACCGTCTGATAAATACAATAATCTAATCAATATCAAAATAATCTAAAATCACTATCATATAAAATTCTCGTGTTACCGTCAAACACGGTAATCTAATCATAACAAATACATCCCCTTGAATGAAATAAACACCATCTAACCTAAGCATAGTTTTAATTTTTCCTCTTCCTTTACATTAAAAAAAAAAACCTTTTTAATACTCACAAAAAAGTAGGGTTCTTTTTTTCTTAAAAAAAATACCTATTCTTTCCATAATTAGGCTGAACATATATAGATATAGTCAAAACACCAAACCCAGATGGAGTAGGTGGGATTGGAGTTTGATCTCGAAAGTCTAAAACAGGGTTTAAGTGTTGCTCGAAGATTTCATCTTTTTTTTGTTGAAACCTCCCGATTTTTACCTCGATGACTATTTCGGAGTCGGAAAAAGCAGAGCATGATTAGGCTTGTTCCCCTTCCAATACTAGCACTCAATACACAAGTCAGGATTCGAACCCTGATTTTACTTAAGGGACGATAACCGCTTGCCACTCACGTCAACTAATTATTGGTTCTCGAAGATTTCATCAATCAGACTATTTCAAGCATGCTAAAAAATTTATTATTGAGAGGATCCGACGAACTTGAAACCTCCATGTTCAAATTAAAGGAAACTCCAATATTACGGTGCAAAACGTTTTTTGAATGATTGATCCACGTGCTTGTTCGTTTGGATGTCGTCAAAGCCAAAAACTTTCATTTCACATTTCCATTTAATTTATTTATTAATCCCTTGTACTTCCTTTGACTAAAACTTGGCACAGTTTTCTTTAACGAATTAAGAATGGCATAGACCTTTGTTTTCGAAGAAAACTCATACAAGCTGACCACATGCTTGCGTGTAAAATGCATGTAGGGTTATCTGGATATATCAATTGCAATATATAATATAATTTGATTGAGTCATTGTTATTTTCGGTCCTTTTGAGTTATTATTTTATATATAAAGACTCCATGGACTGAATTCGATGAACACTTTTTGAAGATTAGTCTAAAGTTTAATTCCATTCGTCCACTTAAGTTCGAAGATTTAAAATATTTTAGATATAATATTTTTCAAAAAAGAAATAATTATTTAAGAATAAATTAACTTCACGAATCAATCTTCATCCTGATTTGAAATTTATTGCTAAAGGCTGGACTTGGATTGAACCTAATCTATAGGTCTAATGGATTGCAAAACTCATGGGCAAGATTTTCTATTTGAGCTGTTTATGGATTGGTTCGACTTTGTACCGAACTTTGGTAAGTATTGAAGGACTGTAGGTGATTTCGACTTTTTTAGCTTAATTTTTAGTCCAAATTCATTTTTACATATAAGCTTCAATTTGCTTAAATTCGTCCAAACACTATAAATTTTTTTTAAAGTTAAAATAAATTACAAAAAATATAAAAATATAATAATTCATAACTAACACAATAAATTCAAATAAATTCTTACAAAAAAATACAATAGCATGCAAATCTAGATCAATGTCTAGAAAATAATACAAACTCAAATTAAATTGCACAAAAAAGTCTAAAGGTAATTAAAAAAAATGCATTTGTATATTTTCCAATATCATTCTTACTTGACATATTTTTAAAAATCTTTTTAAAACCTACAAAATAAATACAACATCATATTTTTATAAAATATCAAATTAACTAAATTATAAAAGATTGTAAAAAATTATAATTATCAAGCCATATCAAGTTGAACTTGAACTTTTATAAAAGAAAATTGTAATATAATATATATATATATATAAATATAAAATTATCAAGTCATGCATGCCATGCAATATCATAAAATGCTTCACAAGATCACATTTTTATCTCCTCAAATTTCTTCAACCTCACAATCTTAACTTCCATTCATTTAGCATTTTCTGCGCCCCAATTAGATACTCTTAAAATCAAACAATTCTCATCCATCTCAATGGATATCAAAATGCACTACAAAAGACATTACTTTTAACAGCACTTATAAGTGCTAGTAAAAGACCAAAGAATCACAGCTAATGTCACGCTTCATTCCTGAAAATTGAAAACAACTTTTTCTATTTTCACTCAGTTGATTGGACTATGCTCAATGTCATCACTCCGATATTAAGCTAAAACTTACTTAGCTAAATTAATATTTAACCTTTTAGATTGGTCCTAGTACAATCATTTACAATATGCATTTATTTTTCTTTACCTTCTCATCTCAATTACAACAAGTCAAGTTAAAATTCTACTTAACTATACTCAAATAACTATCTCAATCTATACAAATATCCAGTATCAAAAGACTATCATTATCACTCGGGCTCCTATAGTTTACCATTTACATCCCTTTACACACTAAAGTACTGTACCATATATGTCTATATACAATAAAGTAATTGCAATTATACATGTAAGGTACAATATTGAAACCTCATAGAAGATCAAAATCCCTTCTTAACACTGATAGCTACTATTGTATATAATTTATAATGTAGAAGGGGGTGAGCTTATGCCTACTAAGAAATATATATAAAAGAATTGAAATTATACACACATATATACGTGTATCGAAAACATGTTCATAACCTTACGGTCAGTATTAAAAATAGCGTTTGGGCACTCTATTAGAAAGGATACTATAATCAATTAGGAGTACCGGGCTAAGTACATAAGGATGCTTTAGAACATCTCACTTGTCCCGGCCCCTAAATTCAACTATAGGGAATTCATGAAAACTCTACAGAGAAGGAATTCATATGTATCAAATCAATGTCAAAAACTTTCAGTCCTTCAGTAGCAATACGATATGGTAAACGATCATTATCATATCATTTATGATTTAAAATCGGTAGAAATTGATTATATATATGTATATACATTTAGTAAACACTCGATAAATAGTTCAATGTATAGTTTCTATAATTAGATCAGTAAAACGTTCAACAAATCACTCAGTAAACAGTTCAGTAAAATGTTTGTAAGTCATTCAATAAACTGTTCAATAAAATGTTCAGTAAACCGTTCAGTAAAATAGTATCGTAAACGCTTTTGTAATTCACTCAGTATACAATTCAATAAACAGTTCAATAGTCAGTTCAGTAAATCAATCAATAGACAATTCAATAAATAGTGCGATTGTTAATTCAATAACCCACTCATTAGACAATTTAGAAAACAATCAATGGACAATTCAATAAACAGATTGATGAATCAGTCAGTAAACGATTTAGTAAATAGTTCAGACAGTTAGTAAACATTTTCAATAAGCAGTTCAGTAAAGCAGTTTAGTAGACACTAGGTAAGTAATTCAATAAATGATTCAATAAAACATGTAACATCCCAAATCCACAATACAACATAATATTTATTTATACACTTTACTTATTTTCCGGTTGGGCTGTTTGTGATGCTTAACAACTCTTATTACTTGTTACATTAATACTCTAAGATGCATATACATTCCCTTCTATTTAAAGTAGTACTGTAAAAAAATTTTTTTGAATATAGAAAAGAAATAATATACCTTCTATAGCGAATATCCGCTAGCAGTCGATAATCTCTGGAAGGTAATTCTCTTAATCCAAGATCGATAATCTGTGGAGTGGAAAATAAGGGGTGAGCGATAACATGCTCAGTAAGGAAGATGTACGCTGCTTTAATACAAATCAAACCTTATTCCACAAAACTTTTATCTTTCTTAATAGTAAACCCAGTGGATATAGAAAACAGTTTACAATATCATGTAATAAACAGTGAATAGGATTTAACAAATCCTCTCTGTAAACAGAAATTAACAAATTGAGACTAGGCATCACCCTATAAATAAATCATGCTATCATCGTTGCCCCTCCCCCTTGCGAGAACGGCATAATCATCCCAATAGGGATACAGTAGATCTATGGCCATAATCTATAGGTGGTCCTCGGGGTTCACTTGCCAAGTGACCTCGAGACCGCTGATGACTTGGCGGGTCCATCAACCTTATAACTCGTAACAATGCATGAAACTAGGGGCCTAAAGTCTCAAAATCATATTTATAGCTCAAAATACCTTTAAAGAAACACATTCAATTCATTTAAAAACTAATAATTTCGAAAAGGTATTATTCTCATTTTCATAGAAAATGTAGGTTGAAATCTGGTCGCCCATGGTCAGCTCGCCCAGCCTGGCCCGCCCATGGTCAACTCGCCAATTGGTGAACTCGCCAACTGGTCAACTCGCCAACTGGTCAACTCGCCAATTGGTGAACTTACCCAAAAAATTCATATTTCGGTTTTCAAAATATTAAAATAATTCATTTTTTTCCGAGAAATACTCATAAATCAGTTCGCCCATTGCGGTGAACTTGTGTTCGCCCGCCAGCCTTACTTTTGAAACAACAAACAAAAACTGGCTCGCCCTCAATGGCTCGCCCTTTCTGGCATTGACATAGTCAACTCGCCCACCATAGAAATACAAAGGTCGCCCGCCCCAAAGCAACATTAAGAGGGTTCGCCACTTTAGCTCGCCCAGGTTTCTTCTAAAACAAATCTACTTGCCCAAGATATTAAAAATAATAAAAATGGGCTCGCCCAAGTGGCTCGCCCGCCAAACTAGTTCGTTTAACATCAAACAAGAGGGTCAGTTCGTCCAACCATATACAGAAGTTGGCTTTGAGCTCGGCCAAATCAGTATATAATTTATCAAACCAATGCATGTCATAAAAGAAAACAATTTGTCAATATTTTCATAACATTTTTACTCCACAGGACATGCATTGACTTCACATACAACTCCCTTACCTGATCTATCGAAGCCTTGCTTCCTACTCGCCGTCCACAATTATCGTCTGCAGAATAATTCATTTAAAACTATTAATATTTCTTTTTCGAATATTTTCTAAAATTATTTATATTTCTTCCCTATACTTATACACTTTGGCGAGACTGAGCTCGCCATTCGCCCAATAAAGCTCGCCATTCATTTGTTGGTTACTCATGGGAGTCCGCCCAACAAAAGAGCTCGCCCTCTTCACTCAACTCGCCATGCTCCTTAATTTGAGTACGCCACTCGCCCTCGCCCATTTGGGGACTGTCTCATTATCCATGGAGTTGGCGAACATGCTTGTCGCCAGCCCATGCATCTCTTGAGCTCGCCTAAATCTTTGGGCGGGTACTCACCTATTTGACAAAAAGATTATGTTCGCCCATCGTGTTTCTTTACTCATTCTTGGTTATTTTTCCCTCTAATTTCTTATATCTTCCACAATATTTAACTCAACCCGGCTATATCTATGTTTATCAATGTTGTAAAACATAGAAATATCCATCAATTTATCAAGATAATCATAGTAATATGGGAGCTCACCTCAACTGAGTTCCACTTCCTGGAGCAGAGTGCTTTTCTGCCTCACTTAGTTTTACTTTGTTTGTTCCTCAGTTCTTCAATGATGGAGGAAAGGTTTGGCTAACTAAAAATGAAGTTTTCATGGTTCATATAAGAGAGAAATGGAAGAACCAATTGTGAGCCTGTGGTGCAAGCAGAATGACGAGAAGGATTTTGAGGAAGATGAAGTTGGCTAAGTTGGTTTTCTTTAGTTATATTCTTCTTTTATACTCACTCAAATCCACTCAAATTCTACCACCTGTTTCCTTATCCTGTTTTCTTCATCATTACCTTGTCTTTCATGCATTAAACTTGTGGAAAAACTGCAACAAAAGAACGGTGCAAGGTCGTCACTGAAATCCCGTTTTTGACTAACTTTTCTTTGCCATTTATTGTGCTTAATGTGTCAGAAGAAGAGAGGTGGTGAGAAGTCCACTATTAGCCCCTTTTCTTGACTTTTTCTCTTTTCTTTTCTTCTCTTTTCCACGCCAATTTCCTTCCAGCCAACGTTTATTGGCTATCATCTCATTCTTTCTTCTTTATGTCCTCTAGCCATTACTCTTCATCCCTTTTTACATTCTTCAACCAATAACAATTATTCTCATATTGACTTTGACTCTTTCTCAATTTATTGTCTTCAACCGTATGACTTACAAAGTCAATTTTGGCTGCCAATTGTTTGAACCTATTTTCGTTTCAATTTCTTTGATCTGTATGGGCAATAAGGAGCCCTCGCCAGCCTCGGGCGAACTAACCTACTCGCCCTCGCCCCATTTGGGCGAACTCTCTATTCACCCTCACCATTATCATTGGCGATCTGCTCACCACCTCTGTTCGCCCATTGGCGAACATCTTTCTTTGCTCGCCCATTGGCAATCTGTTGGATGTCCTCGCCCATACCTCGTTTAACCAACATTCTTCCATGCACATCTCAAGTTTAAGAAGCTTTTCATCCAAATGAAAATGAATATTCAATATTTACTTCATTTACATTATCAATTTTATGAAATTTGGGTCTACAATAGTGTAAAATCAGATCTTACATTTTCTCCCCACCTTAAGAAATTTGGTCCTCCAAATTTAACTCATACCTGTCAATTGAAAAGCTCTGGATACCTCTCACGCATAAGGCTCTCTAACTCCCAAGTAGCCTCCTCCTCGTTATGATACTGCCAGAGCACTTTAACCAAAGGAATCGTCTTAGACCGCAATACTTTATCCTTCCTATCCAAAACCAGTACCGATTTCTCAACGTAACTCATGTCCTCTTTGATCTCTAGTGGCTCATGTCGAATCACGTGAGAAGGATCTGGATGGTACTTTCTCAACATCGAGACATGGAATACGTTATGCACTCCTGACAACTTTGGTGGTAGTGCTAACCGATATGCCACATCTCCTACCCGATCTAAGATCTCATAAGGTCCAATGTATCGAGGACTCAACTTTCCTCTTTTCCTAAATCTCATTATACCTTTGGACGGTGAGATCTTTAAAAACACATAATCACCCGCTACAAACTCTAATGGTCGGCGTCTAGTATCTGCATAACTCTTCTGCCGACTCTGAGTCGTTCTGAGCCTCTCACAAATCATCTGTACATCACGAGAAGCCTGCTCGAACAAATTGGGAGCTAATAATTTACGGTCTCCCACTTCTTCCCATGCTATCGGGGATCTGCATCGTCTTCCATACAAGGCCTCATATGGTGCCATGCCGATACTCGTATGGAAACTATTGTTATAAGCAAACTCTGCCAGGGGTAAGTGATCGTCCCATGAGCCTCTAAAATCCAATGCACACGCTCTCAACATATCCTCGAGCGTCTGTATAGTACACTCGGACTGTCCATCAGTCTGTGGATGAAAAGTGGTGCTAAAATTCAGTTGGGATCCTATAGCCTCCGGAAATCTCTCCCAGAAATGAGAGGTGAAGCGGGAGTCCCTATCAGAGATAATACTCACTGGAACACCGTGTAACCTCACTATTTCCCTGACATACAATTCGGCCAAGGCATTAACTGAATCTGTAGATTTCATGGCCAAGAAATGAGCAGACTTCGTCAATCTATCCACTATCACCCAAATAGCATCATACCCCTTCCGGGTCCGTTGTAATCCCATAATAAAATTCATAGTAACATGCTCCCATTTCCACGTAGGAATTGATAATGGTCGAAGCATACTCGCCGGCTTCTGATGCTCAATCTTAATCTGTTGGCATGTTAGACATCTAGCAATAAACTCAACGATGTCTCTCTTCATCTTAGGCCACCAATACACTCTCCGGAGATTTTGGTACATCTTAGTACTACCCAGATGTAATGTGTATTTAGAGGTATGGGCCTCTGATAATATCAAATCTCGAATCTGCCGATCATCGAGAACACATATCTGACCTCTAAACCTCAGTATCCCATCAGTGCCAATCTCAAAATCTGACATAACTCCCATCTGAATTTGACTGGTAATCCCAATGCAATAATCATCCCTCCTCTGATCTGCCCTAATTCGGTCCATCAAATCCAGCTCTATACGAAAACTAGCTGTAAACCCATTCTGGTCAGAGGAAACAATTGTCAGACCGAGGTTAGAGAATTGCTCTATCAAATCATGCTCTCTGATCATCATGTAAGACACCATGCCAACATGTTTACGGCTCAGTGCATTTGCTACTACATTAGCTTTACCTGGATGATACAAAATCTCACAATCATAATCCTTTAACAGTTCCATCCATCGTCGCTGCCTCAAATTCAACTCTCGTTGTGAGAATATATATTTTAGACTCTTATGGTCTGTATATATCTGAAATTTCTCCCCGTACAAGTAATGCCGCCATATCTTCAGTGCAAACACTACTGCGGCTAGCTCTAAGTTATGTGTCGGGTAGTTCCTCTCATGATCCTTTAACTGTCGAGAACCATAGGCTATAACCCGATCATGCTGCATGAGTACACACCCTAATCCTTGAGCGGATGCATCAGTATACACCATAAATCCTCCCGATCCGCTAGAAAGGGGTAATACAGGGGCAGTAGTCAATCTTCTCTTAAGCTCACCAAAACTATGCTCACATGCATCATTCCACTCAAACTTTACATCCTTACGTGTGAGTCGTGTCAATGGAGCAACAAGCCTAGAAAATCCCTCCACAAACTTGCGATAATATCCGGCAAGACCTAAGAAACTCCGTATCTCGGTAACCGTGTTGGCCTCTCCCACGGAACAATGGCCTCTATCTTGGACGGATCAACTGATACCCCGTCCCTTGACACTATATGTCCGAGAAATATAATATGGGCAAGCCAGAACTCGCATTTACTAAGCTTAGCATATAACTTTTGTTCTCTAGGGGTCTGTAGAATAATATGCAAATGCTGCTCATGCTCCTCTGGAGTCTTTGAATAAATCAGGATGTCATCAATAAAAACTATGACAAACTTATCCAAAAAGGGATGAAACGCCTCATTCATCAAACTCATAAAAGCTGCAGAGGCATTTGTCAATCCAAAAGGCATTACCAGGAACTCATAATGACCATAACGAGTCCGAAATGTTGTCTTATGCACATCCGACTCCTTAATCTTCAACTAGTGATAGCCTGATCGGAGGTCTATCTTGGAAAATATCTGTGCATCCCTGAGCTGATCAAACAGATCATCAATCCGAGGTAATGGATACTTATTCTTAACGGTAGCCCAATTCAACATCCGATAATCTATACATAATCGGAGGCTACCATCCTTCTTCCGAACAAATAATACTGGAGCTCCTCAAGGTGACACACTGGGACGTATAAATCCCTTATCTAATAACTCCTGGAGCTACTTCTTGAGCTCATCCAACTCTGTTAGTGCCATCCGATATGGGGGTCTAGAAATCGGCTCCGTACCGGGTACCAACTCGATTGTAAACTCCGTCTCTCGATCCGGTGGTAACCCTGGTAAATCCTCTGAAAATACATCCGAGAAGTCCTTGACTACAGGGATCTCTCGAATCTCTGGATGTTTCTTCTCTACATCCTCCACACTAGCAATATATCCTTCATAAACATTCATACACAACCACCATTTCAGTACACATGTCATTTCACAAACATATATTCACATACATTTTATTAATTTACAATAACTTTACAATATACTTTTCAGGATGAGAGAAGGTAATAAACTTAGTATTACAATCCAAACTAACATGATTCACAGCTAACCAATCCATACCATATATGTTTAACAAAATTAGGTTAGCTGTAAAAACCTTCTCTCCTATAGTCAATTTACAATTCCTATATACAATATATGTCCTCTCGAAATCTTTAAAAGGGGTATTCACTAGCAAGGTATACCCTAACAATTCCGGCTCTACTGGGGTCCTGTTAGCACATGTAGGCGATAAGAATGAATGGGTAGAACCTGGATCAAATAAGGCAATTACAGGAAGATCGAAGAGATAAATTTTACCTTTAATCACATCAATAGAAGTGTCGGCAGTCTCCTGACCCGTCGCGTACACCCGACCCTGAGTCACAACCTTCTTGCCCTTTTCTGCGGCTGTCGCCCGCCTAGGCTGTGAGGGTGTCGCTTTCTCTGGCTCACTCTGAGCTGCCGGGGCCGCTATCTGAGGTAAGGCAGGAGGAATAGTAGAAGTAGCAGATTCTCTGAGCATCGGGCAATTCCTGATAAAGTGCCCCGCCTGTCCGCAATTAAAACATGCCATAGACATTAAAGGACAAGGGCGTGACCCATGCGACCTTCCACACTGTCTACATAAAGGTGCCACACTCCTCTGAGTAGTGGTAGGGCCACTAGCAGGAGTAGAAACTGCTGGTCTACTAAATCTGCCCTCTGTAATCTGTATGCCCGTAGGTCTACTTCTCTTGGGCTGCTCCCTACCTAATCTGTCCTCTGTAAACCTTTTAGTCTTTCCCTTTACTTTACCTTTACTCTTGCTACTGAAATCAAGCTGGAATTGCTCATAATCCCTCTCACATAACTGAGCCCGTTGAACTATCTCATCATAAGTTTGTATAACAAATGGGGCTAGCTTCATTCTGATGGATGGCCTCAAACCAACTCTAAACCTCGAAATCTTATACCGGGTATTCGCACTAGTCTGTGGATCAAAACGGCTCAATGTAGTAAATTTGGCCTCATACTCGTCCACTGACATACTGCCCTGAACTAAACCCATGAATTCCTGTTGTAATTTATCTTGAGCAGTGTTGGGAATATACTGCCTCCTAAAAGCTTCCACAAAAATATCCCAGGACAAATCCTGATGCTGAGCAAATAATACTGTCTGAGTGGCCTTCCACCAATGTCTCGCATCATCTGCCAAATGGAACACTGCTAGGCCTACTTTCTCTGTCTCTGAACATCTCATAATCTGAAGTAATCTATCAATCTCGATAATCCATTGCTCTGCCGCCAATGGATCCCTAGTACCTTTAAACTTAGGTGGATCCAACTTTTTAAATGATTTCACCAATGCCACATTACAATAAGACTCCGCATTTCGAGGCGGCTGAATCAGTGGCTGTGGTGGAGCTACCGGTGGCTGAGGTTGGCTGAGGCTCAGGTACAACTGGTGCCGGCTGTGACGGTACTTGTTCCTTTACTGGGGCTACAGGAGCTGTGACTCTCTCCCTCTCTGCCCTATCCACGGCCCTATCCGCCTGAAACATAGCCATAAAATCGGCTACCATCCTCTCTACTTGGTTCACACGAGTATCAATGTTCTCTAACTGTAGAGGACGTGGAGGTCTTGGGGTAGGTTCCAGTGTCTGCGGCTCCGAAATCTGTGCCGCCCTACCTCGGCCAATATCTCTAACTGAGCATGTCACCCTCCTTCTTCCACTCATTTCTGTACCACAGAGATCATTTATTACTCATCATTAGTATATCAATCATATATTCAAAATATACAGTACTACAGGGAATGTTTACTATTCACTTCTCGTTTTAAGCATCACTAAACATCCGACCAACCCTGCTATGATACCATTAAATCTGTAACATCCCAAATCCACTATACAACATAATATTTATTTATACACTTTACTTATTTTCCGGTTGGGCTGTTTGTGATGCTTAACAACTCTTATTACTTGTTACATTAATACTTTAAGATGCATATACATTCCCTTCTATTTAAAGTAGTACTGTAAAATTTTTTTGAATATAGAAAAGAAATAATATATCTTCTATAGCGAATATCCGCTAGCAGTCGATAATCTCTGGAAGGTAATTCTCTTAATCCAAGATCGATAATCTGTGGAGTGGAAAATAAGGGGTGAGCGATAACATGCTCAGTAAGGAAGATGTACGCTGCTTTAATACAAATCAAACCTTATTCCACAAAACTTTTATCTTTCTTAACAGTAAACCCAGTGGATATAGAAAACAGTTTACAATATCATGTAATAAACAGTGAATAGGATTTAACAAATCCTCTCTGTAAACAGAAATTAACAAATTGAGACTAGGCATCACCCTATAAATAAATCATGTTATCATCGTTCCCCCTCCCCCTTGCGAGAACGGCATAATCATCCCAATAGGGATACAGTAGATCTATGGCCATAAACTATAGGTGGTCCTCGGGGTTCACTTGCCAAGTGACCTCGAGACCGCTGATGACTTGGCGGGTCCATCAGCCTTATAACTCGTAACAATGCATGAAACTAGGGGCCTAAAGTCTTAAAATCATATTTATAGCTCAAAATACCTTTAAAGAAACACATTCAATTCATTTAAAAACTAATAATTTCGAAAAGGTATTATTCTCATTTTCATAGAAAATGTAGGTTGAAATCTGGTCGCCCATGGTCAGCTCGCCCAGCCTGGCTCGCCCATGGTCAACTCGCCAATTGGTGAACTCGCCAACTGGTCAACTCGCCCAATGGTCAACTCGCCAATTGGTGAACTTACCCAAAAATTTCATATTTCTGTTTTCAAAATATTAAAATAATTCATTTTTTTTCCGAGAAATACTTATAAATCAGTTCGCCATTGCGGTGAACTTGTGTTCACCCGCCAGCCTTACTTTTGAAACAATAAACAAAAACTGGCTCGCCCTCAGTGGCTCGCCCTTTCTGGCATTGACATAGTCAACTCGCCCACCATAGAAATACAAAGGTCGTCCGCCCCAAAGCAACATTAAGAGGGTTCGCCACTTTAGCTCGCCCAGGTTTCTTCTAAAACAAATCTACTCGCCCAAGATATTAAAAATAATAAAAATGAGCTCGCCCAAGTGGCTCGCCCGCCAAACTAGTTCGTTTAACATCAAACAGGAGGGTCAGTTCGCCCAACCATATACAGAAGTTGGCTTTGAGCTCGCCCAAATCAGTATATAATTTATCAAACCAATGCATGTCATAAAACAAAACAATTTCTCAATATTTTCATAACATTTTTACTCCACAGGACATGCATTGACTTCACATACAACTCCCTTACCTGATCTACCGAAGCATTGCTTCCTACTCGCCGTCAACAATTCTCGTCTGCAGAATAATTCATTTAAAACTATTAATATTTCTTTTTTGAATATTTTCTAAAATTATTTATATTTCTTCCCTATACTTATACATTTTAGCGAGACTGAGCTCGCCATTCGCCCAATAAAGCTCGCTATTCATTTGTTGGTTACTCATGGGAGTCCACCCAACAAAAGAGCTCGCCCTCTTCACTCAACTCGCCATGCTCCTTAATTTGAGTACGCCACTCGCCCTCGCCCATTCGGGGACTGTCTCATTATCCATGGAGTTGGCGAACATGCTTGTCACCAACCCATGCATCTCTTGAGCTCGCCTAAATCTTTGGGCGGGTACTCACCTATTTGACAAAAAGATTATGTTCGCCCATCGTGTTTCTTTACTCATTCTTGGTTATTTTTCCCTCTAATTTCTTATATCTTCCACAATATTTAACTCAACCCGGCTATATCTATGTTTATCAATGTTGTAAAACATAGAAATATCCATCAATTTATCAAGATAATCATAGTAATATGGGAGCTCACCTCAACTGAGTTCCACTTCCTGGAGCAGAGTGCTTTTCTGCCTCGCTTAGTTTTACTTTGTTTGTTCCTCAGTTCTTCAACGATGGAGGAAAGGTTTGGCTAACTAAAAATGAAGTTTTCATGGTTCATATAAGAGAGAAATGGAAGAACCAATTATGAGCCTGTGGTGCAAGCAGAATGACGAGAAGGATTTTGAGGAAGATGAAGTTGGCTAAGTTGGTTTTCTTTAGTTATATTCTCCTTTTATAGTCACTCAAATCCACTCAAATTCTACCACCTGTTTCCTTATCCTGTTTTCTTCATCATTACCTTGTCTTTCATGCATTAAAACTTGTGGAAAAACTGCAACAAAAGAACGGTGCAAGGCCATCACTGAAATCCCGTTTTTTACTAACTTTTCTTTGCCATTTATTGTGCTTAATGTGTCAGAAGAAGAGAGGTGGCGAGAAGTCCACTATTAGCCCCTTTTCTTGACTTTTTCTCTTTTCTTTTCTTCTCTTTTCCACGCCAATTTCCTTCCAGCCAACGTTTATTGGCTATCATCTCATTCTTTCTTCTTTTTGTCCTCTAGCCATTATTCTTCATCCCTTTTTACATTCTTCAACCAATAACAATTATTCTCATATTGACTTTGACTCTTTCTCAATTTATTGTCTTCAACCGTATGACTTACAAAGTCAATTTTGGCTGCCAATTGTTTGAACCTATTTTCGTTTCAATTTCTTTGATCTGTATGGGCGATAAGGAGCCCTCGCCAGCCTCGGGCGAACTAACCTACTCGCCCTCGCCCCATTTGGGCAAACTCTCTATTCACCCTCACCATTATCATTGGCGATCTGGTCGCCACCTCTGTTCGCCCATTGGCGAACATCTTTCTTTGCTCGCCCATTGGCGATCTGTTGGACGTCCTTGCCCATACCTCGTTTCACCAACATTCTTCCATGCACATCTCAAGTTTAAGAAGCTTTTCATCCAAATGAAAATGAATATTCAATATTTACTTCATTTACATTATCAATTTTATGAAATTTGTGTCTACAATAGTGTAAAATCAGATCTTACAAAACAGTTCATTAGAAAACCAATAATTGGCTCAATAGTCAATTTAGACAGTCAGTAGATGATTTAGTAAACGATCGATAATGATTCAGTAAACGGTTCAATGATCAATTCAGTAAATAGTCAGTAAACTATTTAGTAACAATTTAGTATACGATCAGTAAACAGTCAATAAACAGTTCGGTAAATAGTTCAATAAGCAATCAAAAAATGGTTAAAAAACAGTTCAGTAAACAATCAGTAATAGTTCAGTAAATAATTAGTGAACAATCAGTAAAAGATTCAGTAACAATTCAATATACAGTTCGGTAAAACATACAGTATACAGCATTGTAAACAGTTCAGTGAGCAATACTGAACAGTTTATAAATCAGTTTAGTAAACACTCGAAAATAACTTCTATTAAATAGTTCACAAATAATTTTGATAATTAGTTCAAAACACTTCGTAAACAATATAATAATCATTTGCAGTAGAAAGTACAAAGATTAGAAAACATATTTAACAAATACGCTGAAAACATAAATTAATAAAGTCTGGGAATACCTAGATTAGCCAGGGATTTATCACCCCAAGAAAATAGTATAGTGGAGACTAGGTATCACTCGATAGACTCATGTAATATATGTATCCCAATTGGGAGTAATAACGACATATGGCCATAGTAAAAAAATCCACAACGTACACTAGTTAGATGACATCTGTGGGCGCTAAAGATGTGGCTAAGGTCTTGTAGCAACAGTTCACACACATAGAAGAGCATGTACCTGCAAGCAGTTATGGGGCCAACAGTCTCAAAATATTTACTCGATTCCCATGAAAACAATAAAACCATACTTTATGTTTTAAAGCATAATATAGTAGTATAAACGTGCATTTTATTGTCAAGGTCGAAAGTGCCTAGATTGGCCAAGGATTTTCCACCCCAACAGTAGAATATAAACCTTTAGGAACCAAATTTCATTTTGAAATCTTACCATTCAAAAATCAACATATTTCGTTCAATATGTTTAATTAAGTTCAAAACATTCAAATCAGTAACTTCAGTTGAAAAATGAACATTTTTAGTAAAATAGTTTTAGTTAATTGAAAACATTTAAAGCATTTACTCCAGTCTCAAAACATTTACTTCAGTCAGACAATTAGAACTTTTAGTAAAATAGAGTTAGTCAATCTAAAACATTCACTCCAGTTAGTTGTTTAAAATTTCAACAATGCATTTCATAAATTAGTTGGAAAATGCTCCTCTTTTAGTGATTATTCAATCAAAACATATCTTTAGTTAGTTCATAAGTTTATAAAATCAATGACAGAATTTCTTATTCACAGTTTAGGGTTTTAGGGTCGTTTTACAAAATTTCGACAACATAACGATACTATTTATCCTAACTCTTCTACACTTAAAACACAATTTAAAAGCCACAATTCCAATTTCTTAATCTCAAGACAGCCACAATATCAATCAGTCGATTCAATCATTCTTTCAAATCATACAATCTAGTCAATCAGTTCAAGTCACACAGTCCAGTAAATCGATATATACTAAGTTTCATGCAATCATTTCCAATGTAATCATAGTATCCCTATGTTTTCTATATATATATATATATATATCCCTTACCACTACAGTTCACTAGCACAATTCAGTAGCACCAAAATTCATAAACCAGCATATATTGGTCTATCTTCCCTTAACTCTTTTCACTTCTAGGCTGTAAAACACTATTCAAACACAATCAAACTCCAGTGTTTAGTTATAAAGATCGTACAACTCTTTAAGATCTATCATATTTTCTAATACAATAATAAAATCAGTCCACTTTATACCGATACCTATAATCGCAACTATAGTCAAAACACTTCCTTTTTTTAATCTGACTTCACCAGTAGTTTTATATTAATTTATATAATATTCCATAACCATTAACTCATCAAATTGAGCATGATCACACTATAAATCCATGCTGGCCGAAATCATAAAGACCCTATACACATGGTTTTGTTGAAAACTAACACCATAAACATACTTAATACACTTTAAAACATCACATATGTTAGATTGAGCAAGAGTAGAATTTTCTCTCTCTTACCTTTCCTTATGCTAAACCTTTGAGGAAGTTTTTCACCCTTCAAATGGCCATTTCAATGGCTGGTTTTGAAATATGTTGTAGTGTTTGATGAGAAGAACAACTTTCATTTAGTGAGTTCGTCGATTCAAGGCTTGTAGATAGGTGTTTTACAAGGTTTCTCTCTCTAGAAGTGTGAAACCATAACATTTTCTCTCTCCTCCCTTACCATGGCTAGCCAAGTGATGAAGATGATGAGATATTTTGGTGTTATATAATATCTTTAATGGCAAAAGACCATTTTGCCCTCAACAATTTTAAAAATTTTTTTATGTCCCTACTATTTCAATATTCAGTAAATATTCAATTTAATTTAAAAATATTTTCATTTCCATGCCAAATACATCTATTTGACATAATTTAGCCAAGACATTGACTTTTATCAGGATTTGAAATATCATTTTGGTGAAATTATCAAAATACCCCTTATTGTTCATTCACGTTATTTTTAGTGTTTTCGTGTGATTCAGTCTACAGGTTGAAATCACATAAGACTTCTTCACACGAGGATTTGACTATAACTGTTTGTTGGTCAAAAGTCAAACTAGATTGACTGTTATTCACAATTGTTTCTTCGACTTATGGATATAACCGTAATTTTCAAAATTGTTGTAGCTTTTCAAAACATGCTTAAATGAAGGAATTTTGAGATGCAGATTTTTGTCATCTCAATATTTCACTCCACTAAACAAACCTTTAGGGAGAGGTGAGGAGCCTTAACTGTAATAAACCTCGAGCAGGATTAGTCTCAAACCATTAAATGGACGAGGATACCTATGGTTTACACAAAAAAAAAATTTCACTCCAAATATCATTACTTTGGGGTTTTGCTTCGATCTAGACAGTAAAATTCCTTGTGGGGCCCACATTGAATTCTTTCTCGATTAATACCGAATAAACCTACTATTTAGAAATCTTAGCAATCAACTCTCGCTTTTCGATTTCTACACTCTTAAACTTATATTGGATATTAGGGAAATGGGATTCTCATAGCTAAAGCTCTTACCAACAATTTTTAGACCATCTACCCGGTGAGTGTTGGTAAAAGGTGGCTGGAAGTCAGTGCACAATTGACGGGATAAGACCTATATTCTCCAGCAAGACTTTTGCTGGTGCTTTTAAACGTCGTTAAAAGTAAAAAGTTTTTACCAACACTTTAAAGTGCTAACAAAAGTCTTGTTTGAAATTTAAAATTTTTATATTTATTGAATTTTAATTTTAATTTAAAAGCTTTTATCTGCACTTTAAAATGTTGATAAAAATCTTATTTTAAATTATTTATTTATTTATTAAGTTTTATTTTAAATTTAAGAGCTTTAAAAATCTTATTTTAAATATTAAATTTTTATATTTATTGAGCTATTTTTAATTTAAAAACTATTGCCAATATAACCTAATTATTGAATTAATAATTAAAGAACAAAGACAAGCTAAAGGATCCCACGATTATTCCTCATTGACGTCCATATGGACTGTAAGGCATCCCAATCCTCTCTCATCCTAGGCTATATACAAAAAAGGCTCAATCTGAGTGTAAGTGTTTTTCTAGCCTGTTTAAAGGTCTAGGTACTCTTCTCCATCCTAAAAAAGGGATAAAATTCGAGTCAATGGCTAATGCATGCACATATATGTGAAGTATGTGTTAAAGGAATAAATGCTTATTAATATATTTATGATGGTGAAATTTAATATCTTTAAGAAAGAACTAGGATAGCTTAAGACTAGACAAAGGCTCGACTCTCTAATATGTTCCTAGTGGAGTCCCCAAATTGTAGTGACATTTGGGTCCTAATACCTAATCATTGGGCACAAAACCTATGGAGTCGCCACAAATCTTTTTTAACTTAAATGTGATTAGCCACCTATTTAAATCTAAGGGTGAATACTGGTTCACATTCAAAGCTTGGGCTCTAGAGTACAGTTACGTTAAGGAAAGATTTTAAGTAGGGGTGTAAAATAGACAAACAAGAATAAACTTGATCTAGGCAAATGTGGGCCTAAACAGATTTGTTTTTAGATGTACCATTGACAACAAGTTGGTCCAGTCCTAATTCGGACTAGATAGGTCCATCGATCGATCCACTTTCTCTCCCTCTTTCTTTTTTTTTTTTGCAAATTTCAAATAATAACAGACTGCCAATTAGAAATTTCAAACAGAAAAACATATATAAATTTTAATTTCATAAAAGTTTGATCAAAGGACTACCAATTGCGATATATTATGGAAACAAAAGTCCAATATAATTAAAAGGGAAAGCCCTTGATTAGTTTGAAACACTCACAACTTATAGTAAAAGAGGATCTTTCCCAACTAAAATAGTCCAACTTTAGAAAGGGTAACATTGTGTTTGTTCTAAAGCAAGCAACCACTAATCTTATGAATTTAGGTCATGTTTGATATATAGGATGATGGATAAGATAGGATAGGATAGGATGATAAAGATCTATTGGCTCTATAGGTTAAACCGAAAGGGGGGTGAATTGGTTTTGTGGTACTTTTAGGTTTGTTTTTCGATTCTTCTAAATTTTCTAGCCTATGTTGTAGTATTCTAAGTTCTCTAGGCTACTCAAGTATGCAATATAAATTCAATTTAACAATCACAATATAAATGCAAATAAATAAAGAGAGTAGGGAAAGAGAAATGTACACAATCGATTTATAGAGGTTCAGCAACCTTGCCTACATCCTCTACCTTGAGATGCTCCTAAGGATTTTCCTTAAATCCACTAACTTGAGTTTGTATTACAATCCCTCTTTTTGTAGGCTCAAGAGTAACCTCTCTCTTTTTCTAAGCTAAAGAGAAACCTCCCTCTTTTTCTAAGGCTAAAGAGAAACCTCCCTCTTTTTCTAAGGCTTAAGAGAAACCTCTCGCTTTTTCTAAGACTTAAGAGAAACCTTCCTTTTACAAGGTGTGCTTGAATTTACAAAGGATGTAATCAAAGGGAGGCCTCTAGGTAGGCAAGTGATTACAAATATTAAGCTCTAGAAAAGATAATCTAAAGGATTTGTGCTATGATATACAAAGTGATAGAAGATGAAGAATTTTAGCACTTGAATTGATGTTGATACTTGAGGAAGATGAAAAAGATGAAGAATAATGTTGCTTAGTTGTTCCTCTTGAGTCCTTGAGCTTCCAAGCCTTTATTTATAGTCCCTTGGATGGTTTCTGAACGTTGGTAGGAGCCAAAACTGAATGTGACCGTTGTATCTCACAAAAACTGGTCGTTGGAGTGCATTTTCGAAGTAGGGGATCGATCCTATGCCTTAAGGGATCGATCCCGTGCTTCAGATTTTTCTTCTGGGAGCATTCTGCTATTAGGGGATCGATCCTTTCCCTCAGGGGATCGATCCCTTGGGGATCCATCCCTTTAGGCACTACTTATCTACCTGTGGGTCAGGAGATCCATCCCTTCAGGCACTATTCATCTATCATGTTCTAGGTTTTTAGGCATTAAAAACATTTTAAAGCCAATTTTGAGTACTTTTAAATATGACATGACTTTGAAAACATGAATTTGAGTCCAAAAATTTATCAAGTAATTTTCTTAAAATATATTCAATAATTCTATAAGAAAATTACTTAAACGAATAAATAAAAATGTTTTCTAAATTGATTAAAGCCAATAAAGATAATCAATTAAATCATAGTTTTATATTTGATAAAAGCACTTAATATGATTTGTGAAAATCATAATTGATAAAGCAAATTTACAATATGAATCAAACATTTAAGATTACTTAAGTTTTTGTCATTTTAAAATATATATATGTCAATTTAAAGTTAACAATCTCCCCCTTTTTGACATGACAAAACTTAAGGTAATTTTGCTTTGAAAAATTCTTTAAAGAAATACTCCCCATTAAATAAAGCATGATTTTGGAAAGCTCCCCCTTAATATAAGCATGGTTTTCAAAAGAAGTTTTCAAACCCCATTATTTCTCCCCCTTTTTATCATAACAAAAAGAAGGGAAAAACAAAGTAAAGCTCCCCCTAAAATTATGGCTTAAGGAAATATGAGAACAAAGAAATATGCTCCATCCAACAAGAAACATGTTAGTACATGGGACTCATAGTACAAATAAATAAGTCAATATCCATAAAAAGTATGAAATATTTGTGCATGCTATACCAATTGTTTATAAATAATTTTGCAAGAAGTTCCCAATTGGTAAATAATGCAGCAAGTTGTTTATAAATTATCTACTAAGTCTTATAATTTGCTTATTTCAATTCTATCAAGCACCTAAGTATATCAATTGTTCTCTAAGGTCCAACTAAGGTGCATGGCAATACATCATGATTATGAGCTGAAATTAGATGACATATCATATGCATGAGCTCATAAATCATTTTCAAGAAAAAGTGTGCATAGAATTAAATCATACATCAATTAACCACAAATTCTAGCACATAGTGTCTCATGCAAAAGTGTCTTATATTAATTCTTCCCTATTTATCATTTCAATCTAAAGAGCATGAGAAGAATTGTCAATTTAAAGCTTATACCAATTGTTACCAATGGTTGACTTAGACATTTTGCATGAATCCAATTTTTTTTGTGTAGTGTGTTCATATCAAGAATATAATCATGCTAAATATGCAAGAACACAATCACACATCATCAAATATGTATATGGATTAATTAAACATTAGCATACTATCATAAACTATTAATCCATATTCATATTCACAAAATTATACCATATAGAAGATTTAAAAACTCAAGTTATTCAAGCAAACACATTTTCTTCCATAAAAACACAAAATCCTATGCTCATTTTCCAATTCAAGGTCTTCACCAATTATGAGCAAGGAAATATTCAAAATTACCATTTTAATCAATTCAAAGCAATATCCCTAGTTAATTTGAACATTTAAAGTTCTAATGGGTATATGCTATTTTAACTAAAATGGATTTGCCTAAATAAATCAATATCATGCTTATGTATATTTTAACTTTAAAGTTCATAATCTATGAGATAGGTCAAGTATAATTTTGTGAAAACATAATATTCTCATTGTAAACACCTAATTTTGTCCAGATTTACAAATTGTTTTGATAAATTTAATACTTTTCAATTTTTTGAAGTTTTGTTAAGATTTCTTGAATGATTTGTTAAATTAAGTTTTAGACTTGAGGAAAAGAATGAAGATACTCGATTTAAATCAAACAAAAAATTTTATATTTGCTCATTTTAAATTTTGGGCCTTACTGATCCAACCCAATTTAAACTTAAGTAGTATGGGCTTTAAGGCCCAAATCTTAATGTGCTTGTGTCTAGTTATTTATTTTCATTTTTAATTATTATTTTTATTTTTATTTATTTTTCTTTTTCTTTTCTTTTATTTGATTTGATTTTTATTTTGATTTTTATTATTGTTGTTGTTGTTGTTGTTGTTGTTGTTGTTGTTGTTGTTGTTATTGTTATTGTTATTTTTTTAATCTATCAGTGCATTTAATAGGGTTCTCTTCTCCATACCCATCGCCTCCCATAGCCGCTCTCCTAAGCACAACATTGTCCATTAGCCACCTAAAATCTGCAACCAAATCCTCTTCCCCATAACAGTCACTTAGTGGCGTAACGTGGCTGTAAAAATCCCTTGGATTAAAGACTGAAACCAAGACAAGAGGATGACCCCAAATTGGATTAAAACCCAAGCTAAGGCTACAATGAGCAGGGGGCTTGGTTCCAAAACTGGCAACCACCACCACCCAGAAAACCAACCTGAGTTGAAATATAGAGTCACCATTTTCTCTGCCACCATTGCCTACCCATTCGACAACCACCTTCGCCACTGCTGCTCACCATTTCAGCTCCTCTCACACAGCCAAGCCTCCTGTCTCCACTCTTCAACAACCTTGAATTCAAACACCAAACCCAAGCATTGACCCTTTAGCCACTACCCGATACCATCCTGTCAAAATGAAATCCTCAACATTTCAGCCCAACATTTCAGCCCCATCATTCGATTACAAATCCCCTTGAAACCGTGACAACTACCACCTAGACCCACACAGACCCGAAAACACCGAGAAAACCCACTCAAAGCAGCCACCAAACTTCACCAATAACCACACAGCAAATCAAACCACAAAAAAAAAATCAAACCCAAAAATTAGATCCCAAACATGAGATTCCTCGGGGACCAGATTTCAAAATCGAAACCCAAAACCCAGATTTTAATACTTGCAAAAAAAAAGAGAAGAGCAACACAAAACCAAAAACCACAACAAGATCCAGCAGCTAGAAGTGGATCTAAAGCCATAACCCAAAAAAAAAAACGAAGATGGTTTCGGGGAGTTCAGATCTGTGAGATTAGGAAGTTTTTTTGGTGAAATGGAGGCTAGATCTGGTTAGAGGAGATCAAGAGCTTTCGAAAAGTCGAAAGCAGTGACAGACGGCGGTTCCAACGACGGCCGAAAATCGCTCGGTTGAGAGCCTTCAAAGGCTCTGAATTTTTTTTGTAGAAGAAGTAAGAAAATGAACTAAAAAAATAGATTGAATTTCATAGTTAAAAAAAATAAAAAAGAAAAAAAGGAGGATCCGCGTGTGGACTGTGAAGACCGAGAATTTTCTAAATAAATAAATGTATCCGGAAAATTTAATTTGGACAAATTGAAATCCAAATTAAATAAGAATGAAAGTGGAGAAAATAAATTTGGATATCAAGAAATCCAAAACATAATAAGAAATAAAATATGTATTTTGAGAGATTTATATAATGATATTATGTAAACATACTTTTGATAAATATGTATATATTCATATATGGAATATATGTATATATCATATGTTAAAATATCATTTTATATCATCGAATATATATATGTAATATATATATGTGAAATATATATATATATAGTATTTTAAAATATATATATAAATAGTTTATATGAAATATATACTTATATATATAAATATATATATGAAGTATATGTATAGTATTTTAAATTTTAAAGTGTATAGATTTATACATATATATATATATATAATTGATACAAACTTTATATATGCATATCTATATGTATTTAATTATATGGTATAATTATATATATAAATATAAAAGATAAAGATTATAGATATTATAATTATAAATATATTTTATAATTAAAAAAAAACTGAAAAAAAAACTGAAAGGAGGGAATCGGGGGTTTAAACCGATCCCCCCTTTCTTTGTTTCCTCTGTGTTACACAGAGGAGTAGGAAAGAAGAGAAAAGCCGGTTGACGCCGGCGATGCCAAGGGAAGAGAGAGATCGGGAAAGGAAAACGCCGCCGGCAAGAGAGGAAAAAGCCGACGACGGTGAAGGCAGTGAAGGAGAGGAGAAAAACGAAACAGAAGCGAAGCGAAACGAGAAGATGCGGGCGAAGTCGAAGAGAAAAAGAAAAGAGGGATGTGGCGGTGCCGGCCAGTCTAGGCACCGCCACCCTAACCCCGAGCTCGGCGGAGCTGAGGGGAAGCAAAGGAAGACCGCCGGTGAAGAAGAACGACGGCGGAGGAAGGAGAAACGTGGAGGAGAAGAGATCGAAAACCCACCTCCAGATCCGCCACCGCCGGCGCCGCCGCTTGGGAAATGGAGACCAGATCCGACCTCGTGGCAACCTCGGCAAGTTGTGGAGCGGCTGAACCGCCAGAATGGCTGGCCGCCGGTGACCGAACCGGCCAGCAGAAGTGAACCGGCCAGAACCGGCCTGAACCGGTCCGAACCGGTTCAGGCCAGAAAAAAAAAACAGAACAGAAAAGAAAAAAGGAAAGAAAAAGAAAAGAAAGAAGAAAAGAAAAGAAAAGGAGAAAGAAAAGAAGGAAGAAGAAGAAGAAGGAAAGGAAAAAGAAAGAGAAGAAAAAAAAATGTGGTAAGGAAAATATAGAAAATAAATTGATGGTATTTATTGAATAAATTATGGTTATATTGATGTAGTGCATTGATATTGAAATTGTAGTAAAGCGGAAATGCGACGAATGGTGGAGTTCGGCAATGCTCGAAAATCAGAAAGTGCGCCAAGCTTGGCGAATGGGTAAGATACTCTTGTAAAGCCTTAGTAGCATTATATTGTATGTGGGATTTATGATGTTATATGATGCATTGATGGAATGATTTTTAATGGAATTGTGATTTTTTTTATATGATGCATCGATTTAAATTGATTTGTTAAAAATGTTAAGAGGACCCACAACTGATGGTGGGGGTCTTAGTAAGAGGTAAAAAAAAAAATTGGTGAGAATCAACGGCTGTCAGTATAAATTGTGTTTCCTTGCAGGAGGTTTAGAGGAAATTAAGCCGTTATGCTGTCAAAATTTCCACAAAAATGTTTAAGGAAAAAAATATTAAGTTCTCATCTAGATGGAATCCTGAAAGAATTATCGAAGATAAGCTTGAAAGGATCTTATTGTGTCATAGGAAAAATTGATTTTTAAATGGTTGAAAAGGTTAATGGATGAGCACGATAATGTAAGGAATTTGGTTGTGAATCTTATAGAGTCGATAATTCGAGTTATGTAATATTTCAAGTTGACTATCGAGCAGAAATTGAGGTATAATCTCGATAGTTGGAGTATTGATAGATGTAACGATGATTATATGATATTGCTTTGAAGAGAAGATCATAGTTGAAAAGTGATGATTATAGAATTGATAGATTCAAACAAATGGACCGTCTTAGTGGTATGATTGAGATAATGATCATAAGAAAGTAGATCGCGAAATCTTATGGACATTTTGATGTGTTATGACCTCGAAGTTAGAGGATTGTAAGTGTGGATAATGACCTATCTGGCAATATGACAATATAATCTTAATATACCATAAGGCTGAAATTGAGAAAAAAAAATATAGCAATAAAATGAGATTTAGAGAATTTGGTACTTGATATATACTACATTATGGAATATCTTTGTCAATAGAATGGATTCGAATCAATGTTTGATTGTGGCATGTTAACTTTGTATGTGTAAAGCTAATGTTGGGAATTGATTTAATTAATGTGCAAAATAATGAAAGGGAGAATGAAAGCTTGAGGTAGCTTGTGATCTTTGATGGAAAAATATACTAGAATGATCCTAATAGTCTATGGATGTTATTGAAATGTATTTGAATAAACCTGCAAACATATGTACTGTGGATTTTAGTGATGCCATTGGGGACTTGAAAGACGTGTGTAATTGTAGAATGAATGACGGATGACTTTCGTGTCATGATCATGTTGAATAAGAAATTTAGGCTACTAAAGACACACCTTAGTCTGATGTCATAATATGCACAACAATAGATTGAATGAGTATTGAGATATATTTGGATATATTTAGAAAATCATTCATGCATGACATATGATCTCATGTTGTTTTAAAAGAAAAAGTGATATTTTAAAAAGAGATGCATCGAAATCTTTTAAGTGAAAGTAAATATTTGAAATGATTAGACAGCCACAGACCTTGATGTTTAATATCATTTTGACATTATTCATGACATGTACATATTGAACATGAGATTTAATTATGCATTGATTTGAGAAAAGACTCGGTTTTAAATGTTTTTTTTTATGAGGGCTGTCTAAATGAATTCAAAATGATATATCAAAAGATTTCGATTTTTGAGACGACAGGTACCCTATTGAATGCCTGAGTGGCATATGCCTTTGTGGCACAGAGTATGTATTTATTGTGTGGTTCTGCCTGTGTGGCATGGAACCCTATTTATACATATATGATATGTACATGTAAATGTTGCCTGATGAGATCATTCCAGGCTGTCCGACAATAGTCGTGGACACATTCCTCAGTTTCCAGCTGATCAGTGGGACTGGGACGATCTATGATCATAGATAGTGAACCCTTCGAGGGAAACTATCCCATTGATAGCTACAATGGGTTAGAGATGATATGATAATAGAATAGGGATTCATGCCTAGTCTCTTACTAAATGTTAAAGAATGTCTAGAGTACAATTTATTATATATTAAACTCTAGACATGATATGTTTTACAGTATACATGAAATGATTGAAATTGAATGATTGAAACATGGTTTATATTATGCATTATATGATTTGAGACTTTATATGTTTTAAACCATGTTTATTTGACATGACAGATGAAATGATGTACATGTGTTTTATACCACACATGATATGAATAGAGATTTCATATGTTTTAAAATGTGTTTTAAAACATATGTCAAATGATTCTAAATTACATGACTTTCGTACATGATTATGTACTACATGAAACATGATTTGAAATGAATGTTTTATACAGAACACAAATTTTATACGGTACATATTGAATCATGTGATGATAGCACACAGTGGTAACAATATTTCATCTAGACATGATATGATACATGAACATAAGATTGATATGAAGAGAATTGTGAACTTACACTATTGTGATCATGATTTCTCTATATGGAAAATGATATGAGGTGATAGATTACAAGAGTACGATTATGAAACATAAGGTGAATTGATATGATGCTTCAATTGGACAGGATGTACTCCGAGATAGAGGGAAATATAGACTAGTAGTATATGACATTCAATTTGGATACGACAGATGCGATGCACTATAGTGTAAGATCGAGAAGATTGAAAAAGTGATTATGATTATTTATTTAAAAGTATAAGTGACAGACAGATGACAAGGAATGAGATAATGATATGTTATCGATGAGAAAGGATTAACTGTAATTGCATCCTTGCAAGTTTTAAGCATTTGCGGTTAAGACAGTATAATCCTACTCTTGCATTTATATTAGTATCTTACTGAGCCGTGGTTTTGCTCACCCCACTAAATTTCATCTCTTTCAGATTATTGAAGTTAACATCTGCCATGTGAGCTGCTCAGTGGGCATCGGAGACGGTGTATGGACTTGGTACTAGTTTCCGGAGGTATATGGAACTTATAAAATACTTGTTTACATGTATGACTTTAATTGATGCACAGTACATATTTTGTTTAACAAGTCGGGATGTAACTAAGAACCGTTTCCGTGTTGTTTAATATTTAAATGGAATGACTATAAGCCACCTAGATAGTATACTAACTACACTGACACCGAATACAAACCTTAAAATGAAAAAGAAAAATTTAGTCCATAAATTTGTAGACTAAGAAAAGTATGAGTATAAAGGAAAGTCACGGCTTTCGGGTCGTGACATGGACTCGGACCCGATCCAGGACCCTCGCGCCCGACCCGCTCTGAAGAGGTGACCCGGGCGTCAGACCGACCTGGCTTCAGATCCGACCCGACCCATCCCGTCTTACAGCCTGACCCAACTATGCCCAATTCTTGAAGCCTCCATTGAACCATCCAGGTTGGGCCCTTTCAAGCATTCCTTGGGTTTTAAACCTAAACAATTTGGGTATATCATCATTTCCTTGTTTTTTTATTTTATTACATGTTTGTTTTTTTAATTGTTAATTCCTATAATTTCATTTTTAATTTTAAAAGTTTTAATTAATATAATTCTATGATTTTTGAAAAATGAAAGAAAAGACTTTATTAATTAATAAAATTTCAAGATTATTTTTCATATTATTCGATATATAATAAGAGGATTATATTTTGAAGCCTTAATAAAAATGAGTAAATTTAGTCCGATGATGAGATGTTACGAAAGTCAAAAGTAGTGATTCCTAACTAATCCCTAGGTGAGAAGAGTCCGCTAAATATTACCAGCATATTAGAGTATTTAGTGCAATTTTTCAATAATTTAAATTTTTGTTAAAAATAAAAATGAATGTTTTTAAATCTAAACAAATAAAAGTTAATAATAAAGCTTTAATAATTAAATATTTATTCCGATGATGGGATGTTACGGAAGTCGTAAGTAATGATTCCTAACTGATCTCTAGGTGAGAAGAGTCTACTAAATGTTACCAAAAGTATTGGAATATTTAGTGTGATTTTTCAATACATGAGCTTTTATTCTTAAAATAAAAACAAATAATAAAAAAAATAATAATAAAAAACAATAAATATGTTAAAGAAAAAAATAAAAATACACGTGCATCATTCATTTCTTATTTGCATCATATGCATTCATGTTTAATTACAAAAATAAAATGTGAATCTTCCGAGGATGAGATTCTATAGAAATCGCAAGTAGCGATTCTTAAGAAATCTCTAGGTGAGGATGTTATTTCAAATATTACCAGAAGTATTTGAATATTTGATTTAATTTTTCAATATAAAAAGATTCACATTCACTTTTGAGAAATAAAATTTAATTTTTTAAAATAAAAATGATTTTGACAAATAATAAAAATGACTTGAGAAAAAGTAGAATAAAAAAGGAAATTATTTTTAAATATTAAATTAAGACAATTTTATTGAAACTAAAGGATAACACTTGATTAAGATGGTACCGTTTTAAACGAGCGTCATGGGGGTGCTAATCCTTTCCCACGCGTAACCGTACTCCCGAACCTAACCTTGTTTTCGTAGACCTTAAAATTGTCTTTTTAATAAAACTTAATCAGTTTTAAGGTTTTGTTAAGATGACAAATTTTTAGGTGGTCAATCACACCTAACAAAAAAGATTGGTGGCGACTCCTTGTTTTTAATGTTTTCAAAATCGTCGAGCGGTCGAGTTTTCGGACGAAATCATTACGACACTCATCTTATAGACATGATCATTGATTCATCTTAAGTAAACATGCAAGTTTAACATCAAAAAAATCAAGATTCAATGCATGTATATCAATCAAAGTGCATTTGTTCAAGTTAGCATTTATCTTTGAATGTTGATGTTATCATTAAAGTCTAAGTTTTTTAGAAATTTGGTCATAAGAAAAATTTAAGTTCATGGATGGTAAATTTTCATGCATTTGAACATTTAAGATCCATTTATCAACACAAATTGTAGGCCAAGGACAATTATGACTCTAGGTAAAGCATCTAGTATTTCATTCGCCTAAGTCATGTTTGAATTCCATCATTAAGGTTAAGTTTTGATCATTTTATCATTTAAGTATATATATTGACCTTAATTATTCATATTCCACTAGATGTATAATTATCATGAAACCTAGTGTGGAATAGATGAGTCAAGCAAAGAGACATAATCCTATAAGCATGCTTGACTAAGATGAACCAAAGAAATCATTATCTATCATGCACAAGTTCATCAAATTTTCAAATATATCCATAAATCATTGAAATAATTCTTAAAAACAATGTTTAAACATTTATTGAAAGTCTAATTTAAGATTATTTCAAGATTTATGCAACTCATGGATGTCTTCAACAAGAAAAATTAATTTGTACTTTTAAGTTCAAGGAAAGAAGATATTATATGTTGAAACTAATACAAATTGTTGAAGTTGAGGCATGATGGTAATGAAAATTGAACTTTTGTATTGTAAAGATCATATGAATTTTAAGCTTAGACGAAAGAAAGTGTGAAAATAACAAAAGATCCTCCCAAATTTCAATTTAAAATGAGCAGGGAAGCCATTTTTCCTTGGGGGGATCGATCCCTAAAGGAGGAGGATCGATCCCTTATTTCCATAATGCCATTTTCTGCATTTTTGCCAAAGGGGATTGATCTTGCATGTGAAGGGATCAATCCCTCATCCAATTTCTGCAGAATTTTGACAGAAAATTTAACTTTTGAAATGCCAAAACTTCGTTTTTGAGTATTTTAAGTCCAAGTAAAAGTTTAAACATTTGTGTAATATGATTTTAGACGTGTATGAATGAAAACCATTTAACAATAGATTTTGCAATTTTAGAAGAATTTGCACCATAAAATGCATTTTTGGTCTCAAAAGAGGTCATTTTAAGAGTTATGCATATTTTGTCAAAGCCAAGGCATTGAAAAATACAAATATGTCAAAACAAAATGTTCATATAGATTTTAAGCACATATATCATCAAATCACCACACTTGTGAACATTATGTCATAATTTTCGTATGCATATTTCTCATTGATGCTCATGACATGGCATTTTGCATGAATGACATATTTGACATTTTTGGAGCAAATAAATATATTATCAACACATCTCATACTTGCTCAAATCCTACAATATCATTTCAAAATCTTTAAGCATGCTTTTCACCCAATAATCAAGAATTGTCCACAAAATAATAAAAAATCATTTATCATGCCTTTCATTCATTCATGCATCAAGGATCATCAACAAAATTTCTCATCAAATCATAAAATAATTTTAGCAAATATGAGTTTTGAAGAGATAGAATTTAAGCTTACAAAACTCCTTTGCTTGAGAATGCTTTGTCTTGATTTGTTGAGTCCACCTTGAGCTATCCCTTGAAAAAATTTTGTGACCTTGTCAAGGGTGGATTCTCAAGCTTTTCCTTTTTCTCATTGGCATAAGCAAAATACTGGAGGTGTGTAGAGCATTTGAACTCCATTGTTCCTTTGTAACTCCATGCTCTAACACTCCTACACCAAACAATTTCAAGCATGTTTTGGTACTCAAATTTTCTTAGGTCCATGAGAGTTAGTGTTCAAAATTTTAGATCCTTTAGGGATCCATTTCAAACTCAATTTATCATTATTTACAACATGCTTTGGCACCCACATTTTTTTAACTACTTTTCCTCTAAATGTGGTTTTTCTATAAGTGCATGCTTGTGATGAGTATCCTATTCTATTGCATAGTGAACATGTGAGAGATGTATCATGCATAGAATTTTTGTTCACAAGAAAATTTTTAAAATGAGTTTCCTTTTTATTTGCATTATAACCTAACCCATCTTTATCAAAGAAAGCTCTTTGGGTCTCAAGCATATGATATAATTTTTGTTGACCCATGTAAAACCTAAAAAATGAGTTATGCAAATTTGTATTCTTTTCATTCAATTCATTTATGTCTGAGTTTGCTTCTTCTAATTTCTTTTCTAATTCTAGTTTAGCATTTAATAACATTTCATTTTTAATTTTCAATTTAGCAATGATTTTCTTATATTTAGAATTCATGCTTTGAAATTCATTTACTAGTTCATTAAAGGCATTTTGTAGTTCATCAAAAGTATAATTATTATCTTCACTAGAACTAGAACTAGCCTCATCATCACTAATAGCCATAAAGCATGAGTAGGCTACCTCATCATCTATGTTTTCGTCATCGGAGCTATCACTATCGCTCCATGTAGCCACAAATGCTTTCTTCTTTGGCTTCCTATCCTTTTCTTTCCTAAGTAAGGGGCAATCTAGCTTAGTATAACCCGGTTCATTACATTCATAGCACACTAAAGGGTCTTTTTCTTTCCTACTTGACTATCCTCTTATTACCCCTTTTCTTTGATGTCTCCTATCATTCTCTCTCTCCTTCATCCTCATAAATCTATCAAATCTTTAGCAAACATTGCCATTTCCTTTTCTTCCTCATCTCCACTCTCATCACTATTATCTCCAATGTTCTTATGAGTGGATGATTTAAGAGCTACTCCTACTTTCTTTGAAGGCACTTCATTTCTTTTTAATTTCATTTCATATGTGAGTAGGGAGCCCATAAGCTTATCTAGAGATAAGGTGTTAAGATCCTTAGATTCTTCTATTGCGGTTACCTTTGCCTCCCAAGATTTTGGCAAGCTATTCAAAATTTTCTTAACCATGTGTGAGGATTCCTACTTTGGTTTCTCTAACTTGATTTGTCCCTTCATGTGTAATGGCCAATTTGTCCCATATTTGTTTAGTATTCTCACATAGAGAGACTCTATTGTATTCATTTGGACCTAATGCATAAAAGAGAGTGTGCATAGCTTGGCATTCAATTGTGCCAATCTCATATCATTTGAATCCCACTCATCCTCACTCTTAGGGACATCCTTTCCATTCACTTTCTTCATTAAAACTTTGAGACCATTAACTATAACTCTCCACACTTCATAATCACTTGATTGCACGAATAACATCATTCTTATTTTCTAATATGAGTAATTTTCTTCATTAAAAAGTGGAGGTCTAACTAATAAGTGTCCCTCTTCTCCTAGGGGTATACCTATATTCAAATGAGCCATTTATGATCGTTTTGCTCGATGGATATTAGTCCAAATCAATCTTGAGCCCAAGTTCTGATACCAATTGTTAGCTCTCTAGGCTAAACCGAGATGGGGTGAATCGGTTTTGTGGTACTCTTAGGTTTGTTTTTTGATTCTTCTAAATTCTCTAGCCTATGTTGAAGTTTTCTAAGTTCTTTAGGTTACTCAAGTATGCAATATAAATTTAATTTAACAATCACAATATAAATGCAAATAAATAAAGAGAGTAGGGAAAGAGAAATGTACACAATCGATTTATAGAGGTTCGACAACCTTGCCTACATCCTCTACCTTGAGACGCTCCCAAGGATTTTTTCCAAATCCACTAACTTGAATCTGTATTACAATCTCTCTTTTTGTAGGCTCAAGAATAACCTCTCTCTTTTTCTAAGCTCAAGAGAAACCTCCCTCTTTTTCTAAGGCTTAAGAGAAACCTCCTTCTTTTTCTAAGGCTTAAGAGAAATCTCCCTTTTACAAGGTGTGATTGAATTTACAAAGGATGTAATCAAAGGAAGGTCTCTAGGTAGGCAAGTGATTACAAATATTAAGCTCTAGAAAAGATGATCTAAAGGATTTGTGCTATGATATACAAAGTGATAGAAGATGAAGAATTTTAGCACTTGAATTGATGTTGAGACTTGAAGAAGATGAAAAAAATAAAGAATAATGTTGCTTAGCTGTTCCTCTTGATTCCTTGAGCTTCCAAGCCTTTATTTATAGTCCCTTGGATGGTTTCTAAACGTTGGTAGGAGCCAAAAACTAAATATGACCGTTGTATCTCACAAAAACTAGCCGTTCGAGTGCATTTTCATAGTAAGGGATTGATCCTATGCCTTAAGGGATCGATTCCATCGATCCCGTGCTTCAGATTTTTCTTCTGGGAGCATTCTGCCATTAGGGGATCGATCCCTTGGGGATCCATCCCTTTAGGCACTATTCATCTATCATATTCTAAGTTTTTAGGCATTAAAAACATTCTAAAGCCAATTTTGAGTATTTTTAAATATGACATGACTTTGAAAACATGAATTTGAGTCCAAAAATTTATCAAGAATTTTATTAAAATATATTCAATAATTCTATAAGAAAATTACTTAAACGAATAAATAAAAATGTTTTCTAAATTGATTAAAGCCAATAAAGATAATCAATAAAATCATGGTTTTATATTTGATAAAAGCACTTAATATGATTTGTGAAAATCATAATTGATAGAGCAAATTTATATTATGAATCAAACATTTAAGATTACTTAAGTTTTTGTCATTTCAAAATATATGTCAATTTAAAGCTAACAATATCCTATCTTATGTTTAATACACACATTAAAGGGATGATTGGATTGCAAATTGGTAATGATTATTTCTAATTCCATAGGATTATAAATAAATATATCGTAACGGTTTTTGTCCTAGAACCTAATCGTTACATGTAAAGTTATAAAGTTGCCATCAATCTTTTTTAACCTAAGTATGATTGGCCTCCTATTCAAAACTAAGGGTAAGTACACTGATCTACGTTTCGAAATTTGGGTTCGAGAGTACGGTTACATGTGGGAAAGGTATTAGCACCCCCACAATGCCCGTCCGATGAACGGTACCAATTAATCATGTTTTATCATAAATAATCTTAATTTGAATGGTCTTTTATTCTTAATTAGAATTTTCTATTTATTATTTAAATATTGAAATTTCCTTTAAGGCATTCTCCAACACTTTGATTGAATTTCTAAGAAAATTTTGTCACCTCAAAAGTATTCATGGGACACACTCGTCCTCGTGAAGAGGTTCCGTCGTCGGATTAATTTTGTATTTTATGAAAGATTTAATTAAAATTCATAATTTTACCCTAATTTATTTTATATGTTTTTATTATTCAGTTATTTAAGTATTGAAAATTTCTTAAAGATTTCCTTTAACACTTTGACCGGATTTTAAAAGAAATTTTTTTACCTCAAGAGTATTTAAGGAAATATACTCGTTTCTCTAAAGGGTTTGCGTTCTCGAATTAATTAAATATTTTATAAGAGATTTAATTAAGATTTATTTCCATAATTTTCACTTAATTTTTTTTGTACATTTTTATTCTTTAATTATTTAAATATTAAAAATTTCCTTTGATTTTTTCTCCAACACTTTAATCGAATACACAAAAAAATCTTCTAACTTTAAGAGTATTCACGAGACACTCGTCTTCGTGAAGAGGCTTCGTCGTCAGTTTAATCTTCATTTACTTCAAATATTTTAAAAGAATTTATAATTACGGTTAGGGGATCATTTATTATTATTATAAAATTTTTTATGAAGTTTTAAATGAATTAACTCTTAACTCATCATCATTTTATTTAATCTCAATAAATAGTAGTTTAAAGTTTCTATTCAGCCTCCAACATTTTGATCGAATGTAGAAATATTCATCCTTTTGAAATTTCTAAAACAATTGCACATTTGCTATTTGAGATTATTGTCATCATTTCTCTACATCATCCAACACTTTGATTGAATGTAAAAATATTCATCATTTAGAAATTTCAAAAGCAATTGCACACTTACAATTTTAACAATTTCATCGTTGGCGAAATCCTTGTTCGACTACTTTTAGAATTTCAACCATGTTTATTACTATTTATCAAAGCATTTGTTATTTCATCTCTCCTTTTTTTTTTAATTCACGAATTTATTTTTGCTCCACTATTAAATCTCGTAGTCTCAAAACTCATGGCAAAGTTATCAAAAATTGAAAATAAAAGCTATGAAGGGTAAAAAAGGCATTGACCGATCGTCTTGGGTTGGGCTGAACACATCCAGTTCGAGACTCCACCTTTGAGACGCGCAGAACTTGGGTTCCTTAACGCTGCCTTTTACTTCCTTGTAGTCAGAGTTTCAAACTTCTGCTTCCAAAATTTAAATTAAATAATGTTTTTCATTTGATATCGTTTTTGTTTTTTATTTTTTTTTGTTTTTATCTTTAGTTTTTTTTGAAAACAAAAATGAAAAACATGTTTAATAACATATTTCCATTTTCAAAAAACGAACACAAAAACGAAAACAAAAATTTTCAAAATTATTGGAAACAAAAAATTCTTATTTCTCTTATTTTCGAAAACATGTTTTCATTTTTATTACTGTTCATAAATAAGTGAACAAAGTTAATATATTAATATAAATTAATATTTTTATAATAAAAATATAAAATAAAATTAATTAATTTTAAAATAAAATAATATTAAATTTTAATATAAAATATTATTTAATTAATAAATAAATATTTTAAAATCAATATATTTACTTTAATGTAGAAAAGTTGAAAACGTAAAAAGCATTTAAATATAAACTACATTGAACTATAATATTATAATATTATTTAATTTAAATTTTTATAATATTTTATTGAATATATTATAAATTTTAAATAATATCATTTATTATAATTTTTATATATTAATAATTAATATTATTATCTAATATAATTAATTTTTATTTTACTAAACAATATTATTATTTAATATTATATTCTATCTTAAATTTAAAATATATCACTACAACTATTAAATAATTTAATATTATTAAATAAGTGAATACTTAAAATTAAATAATATTATTTATATTAAATGTAATATATTTTAACAACTATATAATTTATTATAAATTAATTAGTTAAATATTTTATTTAATAATGAAATATTATTATTACAATTAAATAAAAAATTATTAAATATAATTTATAATTATTACAATTAAATTAAATAATATTATTTTATTTAATATTATATTTAATTATAATAATATTTAAAGTATTAAATATTTATATGATTAAATGAAAATGTTTAATATTAGTATTAAATAATATAAAATAATATTATTTATATTATATACATATTATTATTTAATAAATATGTTATTTTTATTTAATTTTTAAAATTTTATTTTGTGAATTAAATTATTATATCTAAATTAGTTTAAATATTTATTTTTAAAACATAACAAAAATTAAAAATAAAATTTTCAAACACTAAAAACAAAAAACGATATCAAAAGATTGCTTAGTTGTTTTACTGTGATGGCTATGGCTGGGAAGTGGAGATTATTTCTTGGGAGCTTCGTTGGGCTGTGTTGTTTGTTTTTCGTTTGGATAGTTTCTACTGGCAGGATGGATGCAAGTGGTTTGGGTTTGGCAGTGAGGACGTTAATGGTGGATATGGTGGCGCGAGTTGCTAGTTTTTGGCAATGGGAGAGTCAGCAAGGGTGGTTTCTAGTTGTTGGGGGCTCTCGATTCTCGCGTGGGGTTGTGGGTAAGCTGTGCAGTGGTGAGGTTTCGGTTGAAGCTCCTGAGATGAGTGAAGACGAGGGAGGGGGCTCTTGGAGAGGGTAGCTTCCTCTCTTTGTATCAAAATCAAAGTTTCAGTCATGTGATTTTCTGGGTGGGGAGACCTGACTTGGAAGTTGACAAGTTTCAGTCATTTTTGTTGCTTCTGATATTTTGGGTGAGGAGAGAAAGTGGGGGACGGCTGCCATGGCAGCCGGACCTCCTTTTCTTCGTCTATTTTTTTACATATATAATTTTTTATATATGTATTATTATTTTATTAAGCAAATAAGTAAACAAAATTCTTGCATCTTCAGAGGATTTGGGACCATTAAATGTATTGGGATTTGGATATTAAATTGGACTTTGGGCTTTTGTAATTAAAATTTGGATTTTTAAATTTGTCTAATACATTAGTTGAGTTTTTGACATTAAAAAATTCAAAATAAATATGTTAAAATTAAAAATAAATTTTGACTTATTTCAACTAATATTAAAAAGTTTGGACAAGATCAGATGTTTATATTTGTCTTTTTTTCACATTGTTGAGAAACAAAAATAGGACAAAGATAATAAATTACAATTTTGTTTGGTTCATGACTTCTTCTTCTCTCTTTTTTTTTTCTTTTCTTTTGTTTTTTTGTTTTTATTTTTGTTGTTTTTGTTTTTTTTTCTTTAATATCTAAAAACCGAATATCTTTCTCATTTTTTTATTCAAATAACCAAATCTATATCTTTGTTTTCCTGAATCTGTTCCCAATCCTTATTTTACTTTTTATATTTTTCTGATTTTCTCTTCAAATCTTCAAAATTTAAATCAGATCATGTGAATTTTTTTAAAAAAAAATCTGCTGTTAATTGACCGATTCTCCTCTTTGATTTTCTCTTTCTTTTTCTGATTTTTTTAAATTTTTATTAATAAATAAAACTTGGATTCATTTTTTTTTTAAATTGGGCTTGAAATCACATAGTCCAATAAAAAATTTTAACATTAATTCAGATGCTAACAAGTCCGAAGCAAAAACAAGGCCCAAGAATTATTGAGACTACCGGATAAATACGGCATCTACAATACAAACCAAAAACCAAGCTAAATCCCAACGAAAAGGCAACATATAAAAATCACTGGTTCTATTATAAGATGTCAAAATTCTTGAAAGAAATAAACACCAATTAGCTATATGTACTATAGTCTATGATACAAACCGTTAGAAATTGATTAAAAATCTACAATTGTTACAGTCCAACATAAGCACCAAGTAATTGCAGTTTCCCCAGATTAAAATAATGCTCTCCTTGTGACATATGTACTTAAAACATATTCAACGTTTATGGCTAAGATATGTTGTCGAAATATTTGTTATTTTTGCAATTAAAGTCTGATTGCAGGCCATAGCTTTGATCTTGAATAAGTCGCACAGGGTATGAACATGGCAATGGTTGCGTTCATTTATATTCAATATTATTAAATGGTCATAAACCAATGCTTAAATCAAGAATTCTATCTCTAGAGAATGATTCATAAAACAGAACCCTCCAAAGTTCAAAACTTTAACATACCATTATTTTGGGATGATTACCTAGTGAAGGTGAGTAAGATCTCTCTGGAAATTAATTATAATATGGAGAGGGAAAAGATTAGGTCAATTCAACAAAGTAGGTCATTTAATTATTATTACCTTAATAAGCAGCCTAAACAAAGTTAGTTTTTTAATACTTTATGTGTTTATTTCCTAGATCGGACCGTTGCATTTTAATTTAAAACTTATTAATACAACTACCTGCACTAGCAAAATCTTTAACATAGTTTTCTACCCTAGGAAAAGTCATTTACTTCTAGCTCTAATGAAAATGGAAGAACAAGTACTCTTTCCTTCACCAAATTAAGAAGGATCAAAAGCATGGAATAATTCTTATCATATGGTATGGTCATTTAATTTTTTTAAAAAAAATCATCCAAAAATTAAAATTAATTCTCATCATTGATCGTACGTATTTCCTTAAGTAATTTGAGGCTTTAATTTCAATTTTTAGTTTTTCTTGCATATCCATCTAAGATGTAATTTATACAAACTGTACTCAAATTAATTAGAGATAAAACTAAATATAAAATAATAACAAGTTAATCTCGTATAAAAAATTAATGATTTAAATCACAACGAATAATTTAACCAATATATCTAGAAAAAATTCAAGAATTAAATGCACTACTCATCCACAACCTTTGAGGAATATTCTATTTCCATCCATAATTTTCAAAACAAATTTGTGGATCACAATTTTTTATTAAAAAAAAAATTAAATCTATCCATTCCATCAAATACAGCATTACAAATTCAGCTAAATATTTCATTTCAGTGTCATGTGAATGTTCATGTACATAAATTTCAATTCAAAAGCCAAACAAATTGATCCACCTTTTTTTGCCACATGAACATCCACAGGACCACAAATTGGTGTCTATGTGATGTTGAAATAGCAAATTTCGTTACATTTTTCCCATGGTAGGCGAAAATTGATGACTTTACAATATTCTTAAAAGTAGATGAATTCCAAAATTAAATTCCACATATGGTGATATTTTAGAAAAAAATTATGAATGCGTGATGCTATTTACTCCTAATTTCAAAATAAAACTTGATTAAATTCCAAGTAGCTTAACAAATAACACCTTAAATATGCTTAATTTTGCATAAGTAATTTAATTCATCTTCCAGCTAATAATTTAAAGTCAACGATGAAATTTTTCGAAGAAGAACAAAGCGTGCTTCTAAACCGGAGTAAAATGGACTTTTGATTATTTCTATTTGTTACCAAAAAAAAAGGATTTTTTTTTAACCATGATATTGGTGTTGGGGTTTGCCTTGAATCCCACATCGAAAGTATAGGAGAAGTTATAAGGGCTATTCCCTTATAAATAAAGTGTTAGGCTTGTTTGTAAAATATCCCAGAGAGTTATAGAGTTTGGGCTCTTATAAAAGGGTGTAGTTGGGCTCTTTGGGTAGTTGGGTTGGGTTTGTAAGGAGTTTACAATTTTTCTCTTCTAAAAATTGCACGGTTGTAATAGTTTGATTGTTATTAGATTAGTTGGGTGGTTATAGGCCAAATTAGTTGAGCCAAACCACATTATTAAAATTATTGTGTTTGTTTTTTGCTTTCCTCTATTTTTGTGGGTGTTTGGTTTGAGGGATATTTTTTCCCAACAAGTGGTATCAGAGCTGAAGGTTCGCAATCCTGCGAGAAGAGGAAAGCTATGGTTGAAGGTATGTCTGGAGGTATGCTTAAGTTTGAGATTCCTTTATTTGATGGTAAAAGTAATTTTATGTTATGGCAAAGTACGATTCAGGATCTTCTAGTGCAACAAGGTCTAGATTTGGCATTAGAAGAAAATAAGCCAGATGGAATGTCTGATAGGGATTGGGTTAGAATTCAGAAGAGGGCTGTGAGCACAATTAGATTGGCACTTGCTCCAGAGATTAAGTATAATGTATTGACTGAGACGACACCAACCGGATTGTGGAAGAAGCTGGGAGACATCTATGCGTCAAAATCGCTGACGAATAGATTGTGTTTGAAGATGGATTTGTATTCTCTGAAAATGGATGAAGGTACGAGTCTCCATGATCACTTAAATGAATTTAATAGATTAGTTTCACAATTATTAGCTATTGATTCTAAAGAGTTGAAAGAAGAAGAGAGGGCATTGCTGTTGTTGTCATCTTTGCCCAAGTCCTGTACACCGTTAGTTCAGACTTTATTGGTAGGTAAAACTACTTTGACGTTGGATGATGTGATTGCTGTGCTGCGTGAGAATGAAAGATTTATGGGCAAAGAAGATTCTTCATCTGCGAGAGGTGTACTAGCTGCTGTGGAAGATTCTACTCGAGGGAGGACTAATGAGAGACATGGTGGATCAAGAGGGAGATCAAGATCAAGATTCAGAGATTATAGTGAGGTGGAATGTTATTATTGTGGATAGAAGGGTCATATTCAAGCACGTTGCAAGACATTAAGAGAGGATATGACTGCATTCAAGAAGGCTCAACAAAAGAGTGATGATGGAAAGAAGAATGAGACATGTGTTGTTTTGACTGATTCAAATGATGATGTATTGGCAACTTGTCTAGATGGGCCTCATACTTATGAGAACAGTTGGGTTTTGGATTCAGCTGCATCGATGCATATTTGCAATGATAAAGATCGATTTGATGAATTGAAAGATGTTGAAAGTTTAGGCAATATTGCGGTTGAGAATGGTAATCAAGTGAAGATTGAAGGTATTGGGAGTGTTCAACTCAAGCTTCATGATGGTGGTGTCAAGACTCTTTGTAATATGAGGTATGTACCTAGTTTTAGCTACAATTTGATTTCTTTGGGTGAGTTAGCTTCACGTGGGTACACATATGTTGGTAATAGTGATTGTTGCAAAGTATACAAGAATGATGGTTTAGTTTTGCAAGGAAAGAGGAATGAGAAACAACTATATTTGCTTGATGATATGAATGATAGAGTTGTTTCCAAGAGTAAGAAGATTCAGAGGCATGTTAGTTTTTCAGATGTTGTTGAGCAGTTTGGGGAGTTTGGGGATTTAAGTCAAGGGAGGATTTGTTAGGGTTTGCCTTGAATCCCACATCGAAAGTATAGGAGAAGTTATAAGGGCTATTCCCTTATAAATAAAGTGTTAGGCTTGTTTGTAAAATATCCCAGAGAGTTATAGAGTTTGGGCTCTTATAAAAGGGTGTAGTTGGGCTCTTTGGGTAGTTGGGTTGGGTTTGTAAGGAGTTTACAATTTTTCTCTTCTAAAAATTGCACGGTTGTAATAGTTTGATTGTTATTAGATTGGTTGGGTGGTTATAGGCCAAATTTGTTGGGCCAAACCACATTATTAAAATTATTGTGTTTGTTTTTTGCTTTCCTCTATTTTTGTGGGTGTTTGGTTTGAGGGATATTTTTTCCCAACAATTGGTACGAAGTATCCACCGTCGGCAACAGTGACTAATCTCCGTCGGGGATCCTGAGCGCACACAAAGTGGATAGTCCCCTCCCAGCATAGTTTACTCCATACCCAAGGTCAGGAATCGAATCTTAGACACTTGGTTAAGGGGCGAGAGCCGTTATCACTCACGTCAACTAATGTTGGTAAAAAAAAAAAAGATCGAAGTCCTGTATTTGTCAGAACAAAAAAAAAAGTCTTGTATTTGTATGTGGTATAAGATGGTAGCAACCCGTGAAGTAAGCTAAGTTGGGAAGACGATAAAAACTATAACTAGTTCGTCAAATCCCATAGATAAGACCGTCACCGCTACAACCTGTATGGACTTCGCTGCCCGCAAAACCGTCATATTCTTGTCAGTTTTGAAGCTTTGAATTCTTCTCCTTTCCCCTCCAATCTCTTTGGTCATGCTTATTTGTTCTGGGTCTTGGCCTCGTTTAATTCTCTGATCTGCTTATAACATTCTTTTCCTCGATGCTTATCAAGTTGTTGAGGGGGAACACTGAGGGACATGGCAGCCGGAGAAGGAGCCACGGGCACGGCTCGCACTCTTCAAGAGACTCCTACTTGGGCTGTGGCTACCGTTTGCTTCGTGATCATCTTCCTTTCCATTTTGATCGAACACTTGATCCATCTCGTTTCAAAAGTAGGTAAATTATTATAATTCTTCAGAAAACTGTACTAGAAATATTTGAGAAGAGAAATTTAAACATGCATGCTTCTATTTCTGTATACTATGCGCATGCAGTGGCTCAAGGGACATAGGAAAAATGCACTTTTTGAGGCCGTGGAGAAGCTTAGATCAGGTAACTTAATTAGAATTTAGAACATAATCTTGTGATATTGGTGCTAGATTGAACCTTTAAATTGACTGCTTTTGATCATATCTTTTGTTTGCTGTTGGTGTGGATTGGTGCAGTGCTCATGGTGCTGGGTTTCATGTCCCTTGTATTAACTGTTACTCAGAACTATATCGCCAAAATCTGTATACCCATGAGACTTGCAAATTCTATGCTTCCATGCGGCAAAAGTCATTCCACGAAAACAACCAAAGCATTAGGATACGACCAAATGTACTGGAGCGACCAATTACATGAAAGAATTTTGGCTGCTGATTCTGAATCTTCAGGTTACTGCGATTCCAAGGTTTGTACCTTTTTTTTCATTTTATCAAAAAATGTGTGTAAAAGAACCTTTGTCGAATTCATTTAACAAGTTGAACAAAATAGCATTACCCTACTCTATGTTAAATAAGAGAAAGTTACGAAAATGTACAATTTATTTTGCAGGAAATGACCTCTCTAATATCAAACCAAGGGGCGAACCAGCTAAGCATCTTTCTTTTTGTGTTAGCAGCTATGCAAATTGTGTATAGTGTGGTCACAATGGCTTTAGGAAGAGCTAAGGTACACGTTGACCATGGAAACTAGTTAAATTAATTAGTACATATTCATATCTCATTTTAATGAAATATTAATTCCCTTTTTTGAAATAATTAGTTTTATATACGCATGTTCTGAATTACTATTTCTAATTACTCGGTAGATGAGGCGTTGGAAATCCTGGGAGAAGGAGACTCAAACGGTGGAATACCAAGCTGCTAACGGTAAGTAATTATCATTCTGATCATGTGACTTAGTAGGGATATAATCGAACTGAATTGAGATGATTCAGTATGAGATTCAAGCTTGATTCAATTCGAAAACTTGATATTCAAATTTTGATTTGAGTTCGATCAAACTTAATTTTTAAAACTCGAATTAGACTCAACAGAATATTTAAGCCGCTCAAATTTGACTTGATAAGCTCAAACTCGACTCAATTAATTCGATTTATCAATTTTTAACTATATATTATAATGGTAAAATTGTAAATTAATAATAAATATTAAAAAAATATATTAAAAAAAACTAAATAAGACTCGTGAGCCGTTTGAGCCAAATATTAAAAACTTTAAACTCGACTCGATTCAGATAGCTCAAGCTATGCTCGGCTCGAAAATAAACAAATCAAACTTAAGTGATTATCGAATCAAGCTCGAGTAGTTCACAAATAACTTGATTCGTTTAGATCGTCATGATGCAGTTAGCTAATTTCAACAAGTAAACAAGCAGTAAGCTAGGGAAGCAATATTCACAGCTAGAGTTAACGATTATAATGCGCTTCTCCCATTCACGGGAAAATTATATTGATTTTGTTCCTTAAATTGATTTTATGTTATATGTATCATTTTGTTAGCAAAAAAGCTTTGTTCATGAAGATTTTTATAAGTATTTTTTTAAGATTTATGAAATTATTATTTTTAAAAGTATTTTTTCTTTTTGTATTGCAATTTGGGTTAAAGAAAAAGAATACATCATACATGTGTTGGTTTTCAAATCTCAATCTTATTGAAAATCACCTCTTAAAGGGATTTCATAAATCAACTGAATTAAGTAGTGAGTTTTCAAATAATATAATTTTTGCATTATATGTAATAATTTATTGTTAATTTGATGAATTTTAATATATTAAAAGACGAGTGTTCTTACGATTCTAGTTTGCAAAACCTTCGTTCAAAATAAAAAATGTTCAAACTTTTTTATTTTTATTTTTTTGATGCAAAACTTTTTTATTTTTATTTAGCATATTTAAGAGATTGAGATATAAATTACTCTTCATTCTGACACGTAATTAAATTCTTACCCGTGTTTTTTATTTTTTTCAATTTTCAAAATATCTCTTCAAATATTAGATCCAAATCGCTTTAGATTCACAAGACAAACAACTTTTGCACGACGACACGTAAATTCATGCGCAGAGACATCAATCCTTTTGTGGACTGTAAGTTAACTTTCTTCACTTCTGCATTTATTTTAAAGAATTTCTATTAAAAGTGATGAATGCATTTCACTGATAAAGTTGATTGGTACAGAAATGCTTCTTTCAACAGTTCATCGACTCTGTGGCAAAAGTTGACTACCTTACATTACGCCATGGTTTCATCGCTGTCAGTAACATCATTACTCAATTCTAATTAATATTTCAGTGGTTTAATTTGCAAGCGTATTGTTTACTCCTATGCAGATTGATCACATTTACTGATTTGCGTAGGTTTCACCGACCTATTCATATAATAAATTATATTGAGACCCACCCCTAATATTTTAATAAATTTCAATTTTGAAATGATATGAAGAATTTAAAAAGAAATTCACCTAATGTCATGTTTTTTGCAATCTTGTTAATTGTTAGAAAACTAAGCAAAATTAATTTTGTTTATTCCTTGTAATGTTGTAGACTCATTTATCAACAAATAGTTCCTTCAATTTCCAAAAATACATACAAAGATCATTGGAGGGTGATTTCAAAGTTGTGGTTGGCATCAGGTGCTGAATCTGTACTTTTTTTTATCTATTGGTCCATTGCAGTAATGTTGTAGCAAAAATTTGCTTAATTCCCATCTTTTCTGCTTTTCATGGAGCAGCCCTTTCATGTGGTTTATAGTTGTTATCTTCCTACTGCTGGATGTCCATGGTGAGTAGGAATTCCTCTTTTCCCTTCAAAACTGTAACATCTCCAATATTTTCCATGTTCTTATAATGCCCTTTGAATTTCAACAGGTTGGAATGTGTATCTATGGGTGTCATTTCTGCCATTGACAGTAAGAATTACAAATTATACTATCAGGATTTGATTTCTTACGAATTAAATAATCCTCAATCGAGCATGCAGTTAATTCCTGAATTTCCCAACATTGCAATGTGTCTCTAGATAGTGCTGGTTCTAGGAACCAAGCTCCAAGTAATAGTAGCAAAAATGGCACACCAGGTCAAAAATCAGAGCAGTGTAATCCAAGGAGCCCCGCTGGTGCAACCCAACGACAACTTATTCTGGTTCAGTCGCCCGGAATTTGTCTTGACCCTTTTGCATTACACTTTATTTGTGGTAGTAATTCTTCCTTTTTAAATCCCGAACAAGTTTATTCAAAGAATATTCTTGATAGTTATTCTACTAACTGATAATCGAAATTAACAATGGATTCCATTGTTCCTAGAGTGCATTTGAGGCTGCATTTTTCGTCTGGGTCTCGGTAAATATACTTTCATTTCTTCAAGTTATAAAATAATGTGAAGTTATTAGACTTTGCACCTTACATTCTTCTTAATTTTCAGACACAATATGGAATAAAGTCCTGCTACCATGAGCAGACGGCAATAGTCGTTGTGAGAACGGTGCTACCGTAAGCTCCAATTCCATCTTTTTCTACAATTCCAAACAATTTTAAAAAAAAAATTCATTAATTAATTCAATTCAATTCAGACAGAAAATTATGTCATTTCGAACAATTTTTTGCAGGGTGACAGTCCAAGTACTGTGCAGTTACATTACTCTCCCCCTCTATGCTCTTGTGACACAGGTATATGATTGTTTCTATTTGCTTGCCTACTGTAATCATGATTTTTTGCGAGGAAAATTAACTCGGAAATTCATTTGTCGATTCATAGATGGGATCAAATTTCAAGAGTGCAGTGTTGGAAGAGCACACAGCTGCTGCTATAAAACAATGGCACGCTGGGGTGAAGCAGAAACTCAAAAAACAAGGCGAGTCTTCACACACTGGTAATGATTATTCGAACGGCAACAGAACCATTTCCAGGGATTCATCGCCTCATCGTCGAACACCAACTTTGTCAGAAACTGCAAGCTTTCCCAGAAATGCTGAGATTGTTGAAGAGGATAGAGAGATACAAGAAGAAGCTAGCCCTCCTATCATTGTTTCCAATGCAGTACTGGATATAGAAATGCCTTCCGTAACAAGAAATTAGAGAAGATTACCAGCTTCTCCGAACAATTCCAGGGCCTGTGTAGTGGACTAGTGGATAATCTTTAAAATATTATTCAATTATACTTGTTCATATAAAAAGGGGAAATTACACAAATTATATACAGTAATGTTTTCATATTTTTTTTTCAAGTTTTGTCATATTTATATATAATTTTTATTAAATTTTAACTTATATCACTTTTGTATTTTTTAATCGTATCATTTTTGTATTGTATTACCGTATAATATCTAGAATTATCAAATCTACTTAACAAGAAGAGAATAAAGACAATACACTGACTAGCATTTGAAGAATGCTACTAAATGCACTCACATTTTAATCTCCACATCTCAAAAACTAAATGTATTTCATTTGTCTTTTTCATAATTGTAGGTGTGAAAAATAAAAAAGAAATAAAAAAGGTGAAGTGCATTCAGTAAGTATCGCATTTGAAATTTAATGATATGTAGTTTTTTTTTAATCATAAGAAATTACAAGAGAAAGAGAGATTCAATCCTTGGATCTAATCTCTTTTAGTGAGAAATAGCAATCATTAGACAAAGCTTTGATTGTTGATATGTAGTTGTCTTTCTCCTAACCTAAATACAGCTATGAGCAGCCTTAGTATCAATTTAGCTAAGACTGCTAAACATAATTGGCCTAAAACGTGGAAGTTATTAAATTGAAATTTTGTTAAAATTTTATAACTCAGATGTTAACTTTTTTTATGTAACTACTAGTATCTTCATCAATTCTATGATCTAAAATTAATTCTGTTTGAACCAAAACTTGTAATGAGTGCATGGAAAAAAAATAGTCCACTTTCACTTATTCCAAAAACTTGTTAATAACTCATATGTTAACTTTTAATTCTAAAACATTTAACTCAATAATAAATGCAGATTTTTTTTTCAAATTACTTTAGATCTTTCTTTTTTTCAATGTAAAAAAAAAAAAGTTACTTATTTTCAGCACAACGGGCTGGGATCTGACAAGTAAATCCACCCCGGTTCTTCTTCAAGGCCTCTATCGTATGAAAGATAAACCTCTCTCCAACTATTCCTTGACTTGCACAAAGGTAATTTTTTTTTTTGGAAAATGACAATTCAAACCTAACTGTTTGAACAACCAGATACATGCAATACTTACCAACGAATTAAATGCTGAAATGTGATATATGATTGAATCCCCACTGTCTAATTGCGTCTTGGCTACGTTGTATAGAAACATATGCATGCTTGATGCCATCCAGTCACCTACCTACCCAACTGCGTATGAATTCAAACTAACTATTACTCCTTGAAAAATCGCAATCAAAAGCTTGGCTCCATTCGCAACCCGAATCGATTGTAGGGCTACGATGATTAGCAATTTCGTTTGATTAGGATTTTTCCTTGTAAGACTGATCAAATCTTAGTAGTAACTGTAAACATGCTATAATGGAAGCTTGAGAGTGACCTTACAGAAGAGACAGGGACAAAAATATAATGGCCCATTTGGGGACATTCGCAGAAAAAGGCTGCAAATATCGTAACTGGACAAGCCCAGCTTTGATTAAAATGACAGTTACGCATCCTAGAAAACACATTGAAAGTTGAGAGGCCCACATCTTTGGACAGAAATTGAAAACATGTCGGCCCACTTGGCTCGTAGCGGTTTATATCTTCGATGCTTTCGGGCAGAAGGAGGCCGAAACTTGAGGAACATTGGTGCCCACTTTGGCCCAATGATTACTTCAAACAATTAACAATGTTAAAAAAAACAGAAAAGTATTGATGTGGCTTATATCTTTATATTTCAAATTTAAATCTCCATATAAAAGAATTTTTTCCATAACCAAAGTAGTTTAAAATCTTAATTCTCAAAATAAGGTATTTTTGAATTTTTTTCTTAAACAAAGGTATTTTGACTTGATTGAATTCCATGTTACCATGATATTCCATATCAGCTTTTTTTCTTTAAATGAATCAAAATAATTTGAGTTCTTTCCACCCTCCAATCTCAACCAAGAAATGAAGAACATATGTAATAAATTTTAACAAATGAACTGATCATTTAGGCAGTTGAATATATAATTTTTTTTCCATGTATATAGATATTTTTAAGAACTAAATAAAAAAACAGAATGAATTTAACAATGAATGAAATTGAATGTTTTCAAAATAAAGCGGAAGCAACTTTAAAGATCTAATAGATAGAAACCTATATTAGAATTATTCACCAAAACTTGCAAGAAAGTTAACTGTCTTCCCCTGCCACAAAGATTCCAACTTCATTTATAAACCCCATTAACAAAATAAGTATAATGTAATTTCGGATCATTTCAATAGCCAGAAATTAAAAGATAATTTGCTTACCTCAACAAAAAAATTCTTAAAAAAGTGGAATATCTAGGCCTAAACAAGAAAACCCAGATCAGAATTAGCTCTAAGCAAAAAAAAAAATCAGAATTAGCAAAGCCTCTTAAAACCCATCATGAAAAATATCAAGAAGAAATATCCAAATGTTTTTTATACAACTTTATTCAAAGTAGTTTAACCAAACTAGACATGACCCAATATAGAATATTCAAATTAAAAATAGTTTGGAAAACGGACACTGTCGGAGGAGGAAACAAAGATAGATTATTACATTAAAAGAAAAAGATATATACATGTTAAATTAAGAGTATTTAGCCCATTGTTAAATTGATTTGGTTTTGGATCTATATATATACATGCAAAAGAATTGCATATTCAACTTCATAAACCAATTCATTTGTAGAGATTTATTACATGTTCTTTGTTTTTTGGTTGAGATTGGAGCCTGGATTTAGAAAGAAAACAAATTATCTAGGCTCATTTACAGAAAAAATGCTGACATGGATAAAATGCTGATGTGGAATTCAATAAGGTCAAAATACATTTGTTTAAGAAAAAAAAATTTAAATGTGCCTTATTTTGGGAATTAAGATTTTAAACTATCTTGGTTAAGGAAAAAACTCCAATATAAAATATATAAAACAAATTATATTTGATGGATTGTTAGTTTATAAATTCTATATATCATTAGTGAATTATAATACATAATCTCATTAATTCATAAACTTTAAAATGAAAAGTTCTTAGAAATAAATATTTTTAAATTTATTAATTAATGTGATATCATGAATCATCATATAATTCAATAACAGTATATAAGATTTATAAACTAACAATGCATCAAATATATAAGGGTAAAGCAATCAAAAATAGAAAAAAAATCAAAAGAATCTTACCTTAATACATTATGTTCTTGTTAATTATGAGATCACGATTCCTAGTTAAGGCTAGATTCTAGAAATTCTTTTATATTCTACAAGAAATCAAAGTTTGAGAATAGCAAAAATGATTGTGTGTGCTAAAATTTGAATTCTAAACTTATTAGATATTATCTCTTAAAATGATTGCATGAATTATTTTAGGTAATCCTTTTCGGTCTGCAAAATATTATTAGGTGTCTAGAGTTTTGATAACATATTTGTGACTTGTTAGGATCAAGGGCATGGCTCATTTTTGGTTTTGTTGGTCTTTGGGGGGAGCAAAAGAAAAAGAAAGGAATTTCCCATTTCTTATGCATAGCATTTAGTATTATTTATGGAAATAGATCTTAAAGAAAAGCCCATTCCTTGAACTTCATCCCCGAGCAACTTTGATGTACCGGTCACCTAACTGTGCCCCTTCGGTCAGCCATAAAATTTGACCTTTCACCGTCCCTTGCCCTTTAAGAGTGTGTTTGGTAGAGTAGAAAAGTGAAAAAAATGAACAGAGTATGTCAAAAAGTGAAAAGAAAATAGTTTTTGTTAGTATTTGGTAGGAAGAAAAAAAATAGGAAAGATTGTCATTTTCTTTCCTTATTAACAAAACCAAATCACTATAAATTGGAAAGATTAATAGAGAGAAAATGAGAAAGGTGTGAGTCAATTATGTATAATTACAAAATTATCTTTTATTTTTTTAATTTTATTTTGTTATCATAGCTTATTAATGGTATAATGGTAAATAATATAATACCGAAAGAAAAAAAATAAATGTTTTCCATTTCTTTATTTTTCTTTCTTTTCAATTTTCTTTCTTTCTATTTTTCTTTTCACTCTACCAAGTAAAGCCTAAATTCTTGTATGCGAAAAACCAACAATCAAAAGAGAGGGAATTCAAAATGTTAATCGATGTTTAGTAGCAAAGGTTAAAAAGGGATTTAAAATTTTTATTTATAATTAATTTATTTTTTAATTTAATAAAAATAAATTAAAATGTAAAAAAATATTTTAAATAGTGTACACAAGGATCAAATTAGTTCGAGTTACAAATTGCTTTTGATTTGATGTGATTTTTGTTTTATTATTTGTATTTGAACTGCATGGATAAAATATTTGAATGTAGTCGATTCGCATAAATTTAACTTGATTTGAATAAATTATTCAAGTTTTTGATTTAGACAATTTTGAGTTTTGATTCTACTTTAACTATGGCTTTTAATTGAAATAAAAACTTGAGTTTTGAGCCATATAATACAAATATTAAATAAAGAAATATTCAATTGTAATTCTTATCTCAACCAATGGAAATGCATGTAATTGTGATGGTAAATAAAAAAAAATCTTTTATAACCTGAATAAAACTAAACCGATCTAAAATTTTCTATTAATTATTTTTTTTCAACCCTACCTATAACAACTCTTCAACCAAATGCACAAAATCTTCTCAAGGAGTAGGTGCTTCAATGGCGTGGTAAGAAAATTTTCAACCCTACCTAAAACCACTCTTCAACCAAATGCACATAATCTGCTTAAGGAGTTGGTGCTTCAATGGCGTGGTAAGAAATTTATGTCAATGGAGTCAATACATAATATTATATTTCTATATAATATTTTGTTATATAATTCAATATTAATAAAAAATTAAATATAAAAGAAAATATTTTTCACTGTAATCTAATTTTAAAAAATATTTTCTTAAAATTTATTTATAATAAAACATTTATCTCAATGATTAAATTAACAATATTACATAAATTTTTTTATTTTCTCGTGCCAATGAAAATATTAAAAAATAATAAAAATAGATAGATGATAATTTTTTTTATTTCTTTACTTTTGTGTTATCAAACAATTAACTATATATAAAATAATTATTACATCAAGTACAATAAACCTATCCTCTATAAATTGGATCAAACTCATATTATAAGTTTATAAATTAAATCAAACTCTTATATAATATAAATATATATATTACAGTGATAATTAATAGAAAAGCTATAAACTAAAAGTATGACGATAAAGTGAATAGAAAATTTCAATAAGATATAAGAAACAAACCATAATTAAATATTAATAATAAAAAAATCAATTGAAATAGATATATGTGCTATTTTTTTTTCAAATTCCCAAGTTAAACTTATACTAGTAAAGAAATAAAATTATTAGATTTTTTAAATTAAAATAACTGTTAAAATAAAGGTGAAATTATTTTTAATTATTTTTTAATAAATTTAAACAAATTTTAGTGTTGTAAATATAAAACTTTATTAAATTTTTATACTAATTACATTCAAATTGACTGAATGTCAATTGAACCCATTCAAATCAACGCGGGCTGAATGCTCAAATAAGGATCTAAAGTTTTCGGAAATATTCGATTCAGGATCTAAACTTTTATTTTGCTCAATTCAGGATAAAACGTTTTCGATTTTGCTCAATTCAGGATTTTTTAACGCGCGTGAGTTACACGCGCCGTTAAAGAGAGTGGCTGACGATAAAAGGATAATTATTGCCACGTGTCACACTCACACGCCGCCACGTGTCACACTCACACGCCGCCACGTGTCCTTTTTATTTTTACTTATTAAAAGAAAATAATTATAAAATCACTGCCACGTGTCTCACTCTTATGTTGCCACGTGTCTCACTCACATGTTGCCACGTGTCTCACTCACACGCTGCCACGTGTCCACGCATTTTTAACTTTTTTTTTTCTATTAAAAAAACTATATATTTTCATAAAATAATATTTTCTTGAATAAATTTTTTAAAATTATTTTTTGAAATAATTAAAATTTTTAAATTTTGTTTTAAAAAATAAATTCTCAAACATAAAAATTATTATAAAACTTTTTTTAACTAGTATAATTATTATTTTTTATTTCTTGATTTTTTTCGTTTTTACCATAAAAAAAGGAAAAAAACTATTAGCCATAAAATTATTAGAAATTATATATTTTTTAAAGAATAAATTTTAAATTACTAAATTTAATTTTTATTTTTCTTCTTTTTTTGTTTTCTATATTTTCTTCTAATTGACAAAAAAAGAAGGAAGATAAAGAAACTATAAAAATAAAGAAAAATATGTAAGAATTGTCTTTTTAGAAAAATTAATGTAATTAAAAAAATAAACGTATTTCCTAAAAAATCTCAATTTTCTAAAAAGAAATATATTTAATTTAAAATAAAAAATTATTTTAAATTTAAATCATATAAAAGAAATAAAAACAAAAAGGAAAGAAAAGAAAAACAAAGTGAAAAAAATACAGAAATATTTTTTATAAAAATTTATTTTTTAACAATTTTTTTTGAAAATGTAATATAAATTTTTAAAAGTTATTTTTTATTAAAAAATCAACTAACAAAATTAACTACTAATTATAATATTATAAATAATATTTAAATTTTTAATTTTTTATTAATATTTATAACAAAAAAATTTGGCTGAATGCTCAAATAAGGATCTAACGTTTTCGGAAATGTTCAATTCAGGATCTAAACTTTGCCACGTGTCCCACTAATGATTATAAGTCACTGCCACGTGTCCCACTCACACGCTACCACGTGTCAATCTTGCTACGTGTCCCACTAATACGCTGCCACGTGTCCATGTATTTTTTACCTATTAAAAGAAAATTAATTATATGTCACTGCCACGTGTCCCACTCTTATGCTGCCACGTGTCCACTTCTACCACGTGGCCCAACCACATGCTGCCACGTGGCTTTTATAAACGCCGTTATTATTTTAACGGCGCGTGTAACTCACGCGCGTTAAAAAATCCTTATTTGAGCAAAATCGAAAACGTTTTATCCTGAATTGAGCAAAATAAAAGTTTAGATCCTGAATCGAATATTTCCGAAAACTTTAGATCCTTATTTGAGCATTCAGCCAATCAACGCGGTTACGCCTACGCCACTTGCTGCTTTCAAATTGAGTGAATGTCAATTGAGCCCATTCAAATCAACGTGGTTACGCCTACGCCACTAGCTGCTTTCATAAATCCTCTTAATTAACTGACATGCATGCATGCACCTTACTCATTACATTTTACACGAGGGAGGAGTCCCATATTCAATTATTAACTAAAACAAAGAGAGCAAATTGTCGTGTCACTGAAAATACCGTTTAAGGTGTACAATTTAGGAAAATTTTAAAATGTGACAATGTTAAAAAAAATACTTACAATATAATTTATTTAAAACATTTTATTAAAATTAAAAATTAATTATTAAAATTACAAATTTCAAATTAATTAAACGAACTCAAATCGAAGCCCTTTAATGATAAAAAATGAAATTTGTCATTATATAAATATAAATATAAATATGTTATTGTCATAGCTTGAAACACCGAATATTCATACTATTTCTTACAATCAATTATATTTGGTTGAGCTGTCTGTAATGCTTACATATACTTAAAAGTAATTAACCGTTTTCCTTTAAGCATAATTTACTCAGGATCCAGATACTTGAGTGCTAAAATTTAAATATGTAAGTATATAAGCTCAAAATTTCGTTATGTTCAATGTTCTACCTCCAGATTACATCCCAAGTATTAATATACATACAAGTAGTACTGTACATATATAGTCTGAATATATAAAAAAAACTCGTATACCTCAACAAAAACAAAAAACCGCTTGAGGGATACCAAAATCAAATCCTCTTGAGCAGAAACAAAATTCTACTGCGGATAATCTGAAAGGAAACTGGGCGTCAGCTTATGTCTAGCAAGAAATATATATACAAGAGCTGATACTATGCATAATTATATGTCGATATCTTAAAACATTCTATTTCACACAAAAAACATTAATCATTTGAGCACAATATCGGAAAATATACTATAGTGGGTTAGATAACCAGGTTGAGTACAGAAAGATACTTTAAAGCACCTCACTTGTCCCGGCATCTAATTCCAACTATAAGGAATTTAGTGTAATTAATTCAATCAGAAGTTCTGAGACTTCCCGGAATACTGTATATTATACTAAATTCACATAAATAAACACATAAAGGTTAGGCTCGTCTGTAGTGTCAATTAACCTCAAATTAAAAATTTATTATTTATATACAAACCCAAGATTCAAAATTCAAATTTACATAAACAAAAGGTGAATGTTTAACATCCCAAGTAATTATACAATAAAGTAATACTGTACAAAAATCTGAATACATAAAAACAAACTCAATATACCTCGACGAGTCTGTATAAATTGCCTAAGGAATACCAGAATCAGGTCCTCCTAGAAGCAGACCCAATCTCACTGCAAGTAATCTGGGAGTGAAAAATAAAGGGGTGAGTGAACGTGCTCAGTAAGGAACATCTATACGAAAGCGGATATAACGTATCCTATATGCAGATTTCAAAAAAAGAATTAAAATCGAAATTTATAGGAAATCGTGAATTTAAATATGAAATAAAACTGGCACGATTTAATAGGAAGGATAGCATAGTGGGTAGGGTAATCGGATAGAGTATGGGAGGTACTTTGGAGTACCTGTCGTGTTCCGGTATCCAAAGCCACTATAGGGAATTCATTTGATTTAATTAAATCACAAATTCAAATATAGTTCCAATAATTTGAAAAATAAACATACTTGTAACAAAAATTAAACAATATCTCCGTAAACAGTATAAATCATATTTATAGCAATTTTTAACAGATAAATCAAATAAATAATTTCTCAAAATATCATAGTCATATCATAAAACATAAAATATGGATAATTCGAAATCACAAATATATTAAAACTAGGAGCGCCTGGATCTAAGTTAACCAAGGATTTACCACCATAATATAATATTAAAGGAGACTAGGTTACACCCAATAGACACATGCACTATAATAGACGTATGGCCATAGTCAAGGTACCACAGTATGTACACTAGTAGGAATGTAAACGGGTCGGGTACCCGCTAATTTTGGGATACCCGAACCCGAACTCGATTAGAATATATAAAACCCGAACCCGATTAACAACCCGTTTATTTTGATTTGTGTTACCCGAACCCTAACCCTATAAAATAAAAAATACCCGTTTAACTACCCGAACCCGTTAAATACTCATTTATTAAGTCAAAGTTTGACTTTTAAATATAAATTTAAAATCAATTTTGGAATACTTTATTTAAAAAAACTAAGTTAATAAATTTAATTTAACTAATAAATATAAATTAAAGTTAAAAGTCATAATTACGATATTTGATGAATTAATTTAATTAAATACAATATTAATAATAAATAATTTATACATAAAAATATAAATATCATATTAATTAATTATTATTTCTAATTGGGTTCAAATAACGGGTACCCTAAGGTAACTACCAGAACCTTACCCTAACCCATGACGGGTAGTAATTTTACTACCCGAATCCTATCCGAAGCCGATTATATACTACTCTGATCCTACTTAATCGGGTTGGGTAATATCGGATACCCGTTTATAGGCTACCCATTGCCATTCCTATACACTAGCCAAGTGACACCTATGGGAGATAGAAGACTGGGCTAGAGTCAACAACAATCAAAACGGAACAAAAATGCATGTATCCGCAGGTAGCTACGGGGCCATAGTCTCAAAACATTTAAAATAAATATTTTCAGAATAGTTTACGGAGATGAATGTATTAAAATATATCACAAAAATATTCATAAAAATTTAATTCCATAAAATCAATAAATCCAAACATATAAAATACAACAAAACTTAAAACAATATTTAATCATCCAAATTTATTTATTTAAACTCCATGAAATACATCAACATTTTCAAAATCCAAAAATCGATAAAATACCTCCAAAATCATTTTGATTATTGAATTTGTGATTTAATATTTATTAAACTATATTCAAATATTTAAATTTTAGATACTTAAGTTTGATTTTCTCTATATTTTAAAATCTCATATTGTAACGCCTCGTTACCACATTTTTCACCTTATTTTACACAATTTATCCGGTTGGGCTGTCTGTGATACTTCACTTTACACTTGATGTTAAACAATTTAATAAAATATTGTTAACATTATACACATCCCCTATCTTAATTACAAATATGTAGTACTGTAGACATGTCTAAATACAGAAAACAAATGATCGTACCTAATATATCTAGTCGGTCTGTCACATTGTCCATTATGTGCAGCCGTAATCCACAAATATTGGATCTCACCATCATCAAAACCTGAAATGTTAAAATTGGGGAGTGAGCAAACCACGGCTCAGTAAGAGAGTTATATGTCACACTTAATATTCAGCTATCTATATGCTGAAAATTTTTTTTTTCATTTTCTTTAAAATCTTCCTAGCTGGCTCTAGGCACACATGTAGGAAGGATACTACAGTCGGCTAGGGATCCAGATAGAGTAAGGCAGGTATTTTGAAATACCTGACTTGTTCCGGAACCTAGAAGCAACTGTAGAGAGTACTATTTCCGTTGTTTTCAAAACGATATAATTTTCGTTTTTCCATGGAGTAAACCACTATTTCTTTTCACATCCAGTATACTTTAAAACACGTGGCAATTCAGTAATAAAAATAGTGGTTTACTTCTCTGCTCTTCAGTACAGTAAAACACGTGACAGTACAGTGGTTCGCAAATATCCAATCATTGGATAAGTACTTTTGCGATTATTTTTATCTTAGAAATAATTCTTATGTTATTCTTTTAGAATAAACATTTATTTCTCTTTTCAAATCGGTAACCGTATCGTACAGTTCAGTAAAACAGTATATTCAGTATTCAGTAAAACAATATCTCGATACGGTTCAATCAGTAACAGTAAGCAGTAGCTACCCATTCAGTAAATAGTATACGGTAGCTTTCAGTTCAGTAAACAGTAAATGGTAGCTTTTTCTTCAATAAAACAGTAATCAGTGGCTACCATTTCAGTAAACAGTACAGTTCAGTAAACAGTGTTTTGGTACAGTTTTTTTTTCATCAGTAACAATAATCAGTAAACAGTAGTTCAGAACAGTAAACAGTACAGTACAATAAATAGGATTCTGTAAATCCTTTCAGTAAACAGTAACAGTATGTGAGACTAGGCATCACCCTACAATTAAATCATGCTATCATCGTCCAATAATGGACCAGTAATCATCATCCCCGAAAGGACACAGTAACAGTATAACAGTGAGATCTATGGCCATGATCTATATGGTGTCCTCGGTGTACACTTGCCAAGTGACATCCGGGACGCTGATGACTGGCAGGTCTATCAGCCATGTGAGAGTAACAATATAAGTGTGATACATGAAACTCGGGGCCTAAGTCTCAAAACAGTATAAATCGTACCATAGCCTTTATGGATTTTAAATACAGTAAATCGAAATATTTCACAAATATCCATAAGGCTCACATGTAATAAAATCATCACCTTTATGAAATTTATAATTTAAATAATATTTCTCAAAATATTTCATAAAGGTATAAATCGTGTTTTCCTCACGGTGAAACAGTTTGCAAAATCATCAATGTAACATATAAAAGGGCAAAACTGTCCTTTCTCCACCGTAAAACACGTATGCATGCTTTTCCGTGCTTTCACTTGAAACATGGTTTTTCAATAATTTATGAAAAATAAAATTTTTATTTTTCCAAATTCATAAATCCCGTAACCATGTTTCTTTCTAAAAACACGTGTAGAGACCTCTAGTCTCGAAATCATAGTTTTTTATCATTTCTTAACCTTTATGGAATTTATATAATTATTTATCTCATAATTAAAACCATAAAAGTTTTATATTAAATCAAGTGAATATTTATAAAAATATTCACTTCGGTCTCTTTTTCATTTTCATCTCGTTTCACATGAAATATCACCTACCGATGAATTTTCGGTGATTTCCTTTTCACCATACTCGAAAACATGAGTATTTTAAAATTAAATATCACTATATTCATGTTTTATGAAATTTACTTGATTTCTCGATTAACATACCTGAAAATCGTTTCACGTGAAATCAAATCATTTATTATGGTTTTCGGTGATTTGCGGTAAATTTCAGTAATTTTTCGATAATTTTTTGGCAGTATAACGGCTGCCGATTTGGCTAGCCTCCTGCACGAAAAATACACTTTATATTTCTCAACCGATATTTCACCACAATTTAAAACCGATAAATCACCACAAATTTCAAAACCAATCATTATAAATGACATTTATAAATTAAATGCATAATTTAAAACATGTGGCCGAATATCCTTACAGGCGGCACATGTCTCCCTTACGTGTTTCGGGTCGGCGACTGCCTCTCGAAGGTCACGCCTGTGTTTACCTCGCTCGATTTCATCGGCTCGGTCATCGAGGGAATTTTCTGGAATTTAAATTCTAAAATTTAGAATTTTTTCATATTTATTTAAATAAATAAATTATTTAAATAATTTAATACTTTTCGGGATTTCTTACCGATTCCCGTAATTTCTGAATTCTTGAGAATTTTTCAAATTCTCGAAATTCCTTTTCTTTTCTCTTTCTTCTTTTTCTTCCTTCTTTCTTTTTCTCTTTTATTTTATTTTCTTTTTCTTTTTCTTTTTCTTTTTTTTCCTTTTCTTCCTTTTTCCTTTGCTGGCCGGACCGGTTCAAATTAGTCAGTCTCCTCCACGGCCGGTTCTCCGGCGGTTCGGCCGCTCCTCAGTTGGCCGACGTCAAGGCGAAGCTGCCGGTGGCCTCCGTTTGGCCTGGTTCGACGGCACGGCAGCGGATCTACTCGGTTTCTGGCTCGATTTTCTCCTCCTCCGTTCGGCATTCCTCCACCGTCGTTGGCCTCACCGGTGGCTCTCTTCTCCTTCCCCTCACCTCCGTCGAGGTTCGAGTGGCGGTGGAGGTGCCAAGACCGGTCGGCACTGCCGTTTTCTTCTTCTCCTTTCTCTTTCGGTTTCCGCAGGTTTTCCTTTGTTTCCATTTCTGTTTCCGTCGTCTTCCATCGCCGGTCATCTCCTCTTTTCCTTGGCTCACCGTTCGACGTCCTCTCTCCCTTCTCCTCTCTTCCCTTCTCCGGCGACAGTGGCCGGTGCCACTCGGGGAGGCAGAATCGGGATTCTTCCCGATTCCTCCCTTTTGTTTTTCTTTTGTTTTTAATTTTTATTTCATTTAATTATATATACATATATATATATATATATTATATATACAAAGTACATCTAATAATATTATTGTATATATTATAGTACTATAGATATATTATATATATACATACAAATGTGTATGTATATATATATTTCATGTACTAATAAAATACATATTTAGTATATATATTTGTTTAATTTAAATTACATAACATTTATATATTTTTATATAAATGTAATAATACCAATAATAGTAATAATATAATATATATTGTATTTACAATATATATGTACAATTCAAATGTAAAATCATTTTACATTTCTTTTCAAATATGTATATACTTATATATACATATTATGTTATATTTAATACATATGTATTATTTAAATTTATACAATAGTATATATTTCTATATATACCTCTGTATATATTAATATATACTATATTATATTTCAATACATATGTATTCATTTAAAATTACATTTATATAATTTATAATTATATAAATATATTTCTCTTTCATTTCTCATTTTTTTATTTAATTTGGATTTTCATTTATCCAAATTAAATTTCCCTACTTTCCTTATTTAATTTCCTTCACTTAAATTTTCAATTTCATCACTTCCTCAATCCTCGGAATTTTCACAATATTCCGATTCTCACAATTTTATTTATTTCCACTGATTTATTTTCTCCAATATTTATTTTTCAATATTTATAATTTCCAATAAATGAAAAATTTACGGTTATCACACATATCAAAGCATGAATTTCATGGATTTCATAAATTTAGGGGTTTTAGATTAGCATAGAAAAATTTTGGCATCATAACAGTTTATTCGAACTTAACCCCTCCTGCATAAAAATCTAGCTTTCAAACCACAGTTAACAGTTCCAAAATTCAATCCAAAATATTTATTTAAGTTCCACAATTTGCAATTCTCATCAAAACATGCAGTGCTATATCCTTACGCTTCAAATATTCCTTATCTTTTATTTTCTCGGTATTTGATCCTCCAGCACCGGTATCACCTCCCGACTTTAGGGCTGCACATTCATTATTTCAACTTGATAAATCTATTATATTTTAGTTAAAAGAATATTTAATAAATTAAATACTAATTCTTGGTCTATGAAATTCTCTAAATGCAGTCAAATTTCTATCGATTAAAAATTGTAACTTTTGTTACATAGCTCTGATTTTGATTTCGATTGCGTCTAAATTCTCAGAATAATTTGTATATTATTTTAAGACCTAAGTCACATTTAAATGGCGATGAATTCATCCTCCCCTTCATATGGCCGAAACTTCCTTTTCTTCTTACAACTTAAATTCTTCCAAATTTAACTTAGTATTTAATCTAAACTTACTTGTTTAATTTTTCCTACATTATTCCACACGGAATTTACATCAAAAGGCATCAATTCCTCATCTTCCTAGCCATGATCGAACCTTCCTTAATGGCCAATAAATTGAGCTTTTTCAATTTAAGCATAACTAAGCTTAGTTTCTTACTTTCCATAATTCTAACATAATTTCTACATTAATTCCATAACAAATCCTCCTCAACCATATCACATACATGAAGAGAGGGTGATGGCCGAAACCCTTATGTATCCATTTACATGATTCTAACTTAATTCAAGCTAAGAGAAGTAAGAAAACAACTTAAACACATGGAGATGAGTAAGAAAACCATGAAAAATCAAAGGTTTCTATCTTCCTCACCTTGACCGAAATCTTGAAGAATTCCTATACCTCTCTTTTGGCGGTTTTAGCAAGTGATTTTGGTATAGGAAGGTAGAGGAAATTGTGTAGAACAATTTTGGTGAAGGAAAGTTTTGATTTTAATGTGTTTTTCCCAAGTTATTTTCACTTTCTCTCTCTTTTTCAAGCTTAGCTATGGGGTTTTTGGGAGCTGCTGGTTGCTATCGATTTTCAGTAGGGAAGAGGCTGGTAAATTCAAGAAATATGATATTTTATGGGAAAATTTACCCTTTTGCCCTTATACTTAAAAATTTATTCCATAATTACTCTTAAAGTTTGACTTTGTTAAAAACAGTCTATTTAACCTCCAAAATATTTTAATTAATCATAATTCAACTCTATTTAGCTTGCTTTAATGTTTGGTGAAGCTTTTATTGAGGTTCGATTACTGGTTTAGGTGAAATTACTAAAATACCCCCAACCGTAAAATTGCGTAAATTTCTATCTTTACATCTAGTTTCTTCTATCTGTCTAGGTATTCTAAAACTATATTTTATGAGAAATTATTTAGCATAAACAAAGGTCAAAAGTCTTTTTGGTTTGACTGTTATTTTCAAAAATTCTGACGGCCTAAACTGTCATTTTTCAATTTGTTGCACATTTTTTGAAATATGCAAAAACAATCAAGATTGAGGCTAAGACTCTTAACATCATATTTCCCAGCTCCAAATATCTAATCCCTGAAGTTTCACCTTCCTCTGGACCTCCGAGAATCGGTGGGGCCCACTTACTAATTAATTGTAAAACCTAAGATAAAATCAAATATTAATTAATTATAATTATTCCAAAAATCTCAATTATTTAAATATAATTTAAACCGTACTATAAATTACAAGGTCTCACAAGTTCAATAATCATTTCTAAGAGCTTCCATTATGCAGTTTATAAAACATTCAAATAATTAGTTCAAAAGTACTCCGTAAACGGTACAAAAATCACTTCCGTACAAACAATGCATAGGTTACCAATCATAAAGCATGTTTAACATATATAATGAAAACAGAATTCAATAAAGCCTAGGGGTGCCTAGATTGGCTATGGATTTACCACCTCAGTAAAACCGTACAGTAGAGACTAGGCTTCATCCAATAAACTCGTGCAATATAAGTAAACATATAGCCATAGTCAAAGATCCAGTGTACACTAGCCAGGAGACATTTGTGGATGCTGAAGACTGAACTAAGGTCTAACAGCAATGGAACGGAACGGAAGAGCATGTACCCACAGGTAGCTATGGGGCAAACAATCTCTTACAGTTCATAAATCATTTTCGAATTATTTACGAAGATCAATTCAGTAAATCGTATCTTCAATTAGTCCATAAAGCATCAAAGTTAGAAAATCATTATACTTGAAGTATAAAAATTCACTGAATATTCTTAGTCCAATAACCAATGTTTAAAATATTCTATTTGCATACAACAGTAACATGGAAACATAAATGTATTGCAAAACGTGTAAAAATTAATGAAAATCCTTTCGAGAACTGAGTTATAAATTTGATATGCAAGGGTTGCATTTAGAAGCTTTAACCCCCAAAACATGTTTTCACATCCTTTTCACTTATAAAACCACACCAAGTGATGAATTTGGAGGTTTAGGTTCATTTAAGACAATTTCAGCAACATAATAGTACTTTCTATCATAACCTCTTTGCACAAAAGCACAATTTATAACCACAATTCCAAACTCACAATTCAATCAAATAATCAAGTTCAATCCCATAAAAACTCATTTCCAACATTCCTAATGAAACATAGTATCCCTATGCCTCTTACATATATCCCTTACCTATCAGATTCTCGTTGTGTTGTTCGCTAGCGCCTATATCATTTTCTGACTTCCAAGCTGCAATTCACCACACAACCACAATCAATTCACCACATTTTGGTTACAAAGAATATTTAACTCACTGAAACTTAGTACATTGCCTATTACAGCCCTAAATCTGGTCTACTTTATACCAGTGCTAAAACTATAACTACCGTCAAAACACCCCAGTTTTCAGTTTTGACTTTGCCAGCAGTCTTGTATGAATTTATACATTATTCTAGGACCCAAAACACGTTGAATTGAGCTCTCTTTCCATCTCCCCTTCACTTGGTCGAATCCCATTGTCTCTCTTACACATCTCTTTTCTTCAATTTAAGCCTAAAATCATGTTCTATACTTATTCTACATTGATTCTACATCAAATTCACATCAAACAACATCATATTCATACACACCCATGCTTGCCCGAAATCGTAGGAGAGAGAATTACATGATTTTAATTCAATTCAAGTTCAAATACATTCTTAAACACCTAGTGTACAATCATGAAAACATGAAAAATCATAAGCTTTTCCTTTCTCTCACCTTGGCCGAAATTGATGGGAGCTCCTACACCTTAAATTTGGCCACTTTAGCACTTGATTTTGGTGTCAAGTTGTAGAGGGAAGTGAGAGGAACAAGATTGGTGAAGACAGTTTTCAGTTTCGGTATGATTTAAGTAGTGTTTTATTGACTTTCTCTCTCTTAAACTAAACTTAGCTATGGAAGATGGGAGAAAGAGTGATGGCTACCAAAAATGAGGATGAAGAAGCCTAGAAAATTCTAAAATAATAATATCTTATGGTGCAAATGAACAAAATGCCATTATACTTACAAAAACCTCCAAATTTGCCCTTCACAATTTGACTTCAGTTTAAACAATCAGTCTAACCTTCAAAATATTTCATTCAATCATAAAACATATATATTTATCATGCTCTAATCATTGGTTAATCTTTTGTTGAGGTTTGACTGACATTTGGATGAAATTACCAAAATGCCCTTAATCGTTGAATCGCATAATTTTTTGCTTTTACGCATAATTTAATCTATCAGTCCACCTGGCATAAAACTTTATTACATGAGAATTTACCTATAACTATCAGTTGGTCAAAAGTTCACTCGGTTTTACCATTATTCACGAAAATTCCAACAATATATGGACTTAACCGTTTTGTTTTTAAATTGTTACACGTTTTTCGAAACATACATAAACATATGAATTTGAGGTGCATATTCTTACCATCATAGTATTTGACTCTAACTATCCAGTCTGCCAAGTTTCACCCTCATTCGGATACCTGAAATCTAGTGGAGCCCATTATCCGGTTCATCTTCATACCTACTGTTGACACCTAATTTTGTCCCATTTTGATTATTATTAATATATATATTCGTATTTGTATTTATTATTATTATTATTATTATTATTATTAGTATTATTATATTTGTATTATTATTATTATCTATTATTATTTATATTATTATTACTTTTATATTAATATTATTATTATTATTATTATTATTATTATTATTATTATTATTATTATTATTGTTATTGTTATTATTTTTGTTTTTTGTCTTGTTGTTCACTGCGAGCTCCTCTCCCAAGGTCTCCTCAAGTTGTCACTGACCCCTGCCAAGCCAGTCTGCCAGCCGCCCAAATCCTTCTCCCCAGGCCGTCCCATCCCCGTCGGTTAGCCTCTACCAGCCACCATTCCCAAGCCCTATACTTACTCCCTCTAAAAACCCCCATTCGATGACCACCCGAGGGAGAGACGATTCCACAGAGAGCCGAAGATTCAAGCTCTCCCCATCCACCCGAGAGCCACGGCCAACCCAAGCAATCCTCACCCAACCGTGCCCCCTAATCCTCTCCCATTCAACCCTCACCAGATCCCTCACTCACCCTCTCCGTTCAACCAACCATCACCATCATCAGTCGAAAACCCCAAAACCAGAAAAGCCCCATCACATCTGGCCACCAATCAAACACCACCGCGAACCACTCACCCCCACCGAAACCAACCAAAACCCTAGGAACCAAAGCCACAGAAAAACAAAAAAAAAGAAAAGGAAAACAGATCACCAGATCCGGAAACCGAGTGTTTCCGAATCTTAAATCCAAGATCTGAATCCCCACCTGCAAAAACACAAACAGAAACAACCATAGACACTTCCCAAACATATCCAAAACTAAAAAAAAATCAAAAATAAAACGGGGAAACCGAGGGTTTTAAAGCTCAGATCTATGGGGCTAGGGTGATTTTTGGGTGAAACTAGGCCGGAATCGAGCTCAGGGGGTGGAGAGCTTCCGGAAAGTGGTTTCCTTTTTGATTTTTGACCACCGGAGACAGCGGCGGGCGGTGGCGGACGGCGGCCCAGGCGGCTACCGGAAATCGCCTGGCCGGGGAAGCCTCTAAAGCTCTGGATTTTTTTTGGGAAAAGAGGTTGAAAATGAATAGAAAAAAAAAGGTAGGCTTTTATAGAAAAAAAAGGGGGCTGACCCGCGCATGGACCCGGATCTGACCCAGAGTCCGTGCGCCCGCCCGCTTCAAGGGAGGAAGATCCGCGCTTCAACCCGATCCGACCCGAGTTCGCGCTCTTGACCCGCGGGAAGAGGACCCGCGTTCTCGACCCGACCCGGCTCCACGACCCGCTCGCCCAACCCGCATCAGAGGAGGGGATCCGCAATCCGACCTGCCAACCTGACCCGATCCGACCCATGTCTGGCCCAGCAGCTTGGGCATGGCCATTTGGGCCTGTCTTTGGGCTCTTTTGAAGGTTTTTTTGGGCTCCTAGCCCAAATCCATTTAGGTATATTTTTTATTTTTATTTGTTTATTTATTTATTTATTTAGTATTTATTTGTTTTGTAAAAATTAAAAAATTAAAAAATTAAAAAAATTAAGTTAAAAAAATCTTATTATTATTATGTTTTATTATTATTGTTATTATTATTTTTATTATTATGTTATTATTGTTATTATTGTGCTTTTATTATTGTTTTTATTGTTACTATTATTATTACTATTATTATTATTATTATTGCATGTTGTAAAATAAAAGTTTTTTTGAAAAATTTTATTTTATTTGTATTTTCATTAATTAGTATTATTGATTAGGAGATTTATTTAAAAATAATGAAATTTAATAATTAAACAATGAAAATCTTCCGATGATGGGATGTCATGAAACTCACAAGTAGTGATTTCTTGACTGATCCCTAGGTGAGAAGAGTCGTACTAAATGTTACCAGAGTATTTTGATATTTAGTATGATTTTTCAATAATTTAAATTTTATTAAGAATGAAAATAAATATTTTTTAAATAAAAAAAGAAGAAAAATTAATAATAAAATTTAAATTTAATTAAATAAAGTCCGATGATGGGATGTTATGAAACTCACAAGTAGTGATTTCTTAACTGATCCCTAGGTGAGAAGAATCGTGCTAAATGTTACCAGAGTATTGGGATATTTAGTATGATTTTTCAATAATTTAAATTTTTATTAAAAATGAAAATAAATAATTTATTTTTTATAAAAAAAACAAAGAAAAATAAATAATGAACTTTATTAATTAAATGAAATTCGTCCGATGATGGGATGTCATGAAACTCACAAGTAGTGATTTCTTGACTGATCCCTAGGTGAGAAAAGTTGTACTAAATGTTACCAGAGTATTGGGATATTTAGTATGATTTTTCAATAATTTAAATTTTTATTAAAAAATAAAAATAAATAAGTTTTTTTTAAAAGAAAATAAGAAAAGGAAATAAATAATAAAATTTAAATTTAAGTAAACAAATCGTCCGATGATGGGATGTCATGAAACTCACAAGTAGTGATTTCTTGACTGATCCCTAGGTGAGAGAAGTTCACTAAGTGTTACCAGAGTATTAGGATACTTAGTGCAATTTTTCAATAATAAAAATTTTTATTTAAAATAAAATAAAGAAATAATAATAATAATTAAAAAAATTCATTTGCATCATTCATTATTTGTTTGCATCATCTGCATTCATAATAATTTTTGAAGCGAGTGTGAATCTTCCGACGATGAGATTCTACAGAACTCACAAGTAGTGATTCTTAAGAAATCTTTAGGTGAGGAAAATTATTTCAAATGTTACCAGAGTATTGGGATATTTGATTTAATTTTTCAATACAAAAAGGTTCATATTCACTTTTGAAAAATAAAATTTAACTTTTTAAAATAAAACAAAATGATTTTTTACAAAAAATGACTTTGAATAAAAAGAATAAAATTGATTGTAATAAAAATAAAAATTATTTTTAAATATTATTTGAAGACCATTTTATCAAAATTAAAGGATAACACATGATTACTATGATACCGTTTTTTAACGGGCGTTGTGGGGGGTACTAATCCTTCCCCACACGTAACCGTACTCCCGAACCCGATTTTTGTTTTCGCAGGCCAAAAATTATCTTTTTAATAAAACTTAATAAATTTTGAGATTTTGTTAAAAGGATAATATTTTAGGTGGCCAATCACACCTAGTTAAAAAAGATTGGTGGCGACTCCCATTGTTTTTTAAATGTTTTCAAAATCGTCGAGCGCAAAGCCGTTACGACAGCTTGGCGACTCCGCTGGGGACGCTTTTTGAGGATCAAGCCATTCATTAATCATGTGTTATGCAAAGTTTTAATTTAATAGTCTTGATTGATATTTAAACTTAATTCACTTGGATTTTGAAAATAATTTTGTTTGCATTTGCATTTGCATTCTATGTTATTTATTTTATGTTTTATATTTGTATATATTGTTATTAATAAATTGTTTGGACATATAGCATTAGAGTCGTAGTGTGATGAATGATTGGCGTGTTCCCTCATGCACACACTTGCACTTGCATCTGCATAACATGAGCTCTATACCCGGGTTCAGTCCTTCTTAGGAGGGAGTAGAGTACCTTTGCTCTCGTGAGGTAATCACCTCCGCAGTGGCAATCGAAATACTCCCACTCAAATTAAATCTTACTAGTCCATTGTGGACGACAGTGAGGTATAATTTGGGAATCTTTAGATATTTATATCCCAGCCCCGCATATAGAAAAACCTAAGAGGTCAGCCTTAGGTAGAGCCATATCCAATTTTTGTAGAAATTATCTCAAGATTAGGACATGAGGGAACAAAATTCGACCCATTTTCTCATGTCAATAATAAAGGTACAATTGATTTTGATTTGAATTGTATATAATTTAAGTCTTTGACTTTTTCTAAAAAAGGGAATTTTTGTAAAACAAAAATGGAAAAAGTATATTTTCTTTATAAAAGATCTTGTAAAAAAAAAAACCACTTATTTTTGAAAAAAATAAAGATGTGTGATAAAAACAATAGAATAAATGTGGCTTTCTTTAAAAAATGCAAATAATTCTTCATTTTTCAAGGAGGGAATTTTTTTTGTAAATATAGGTTCATAGAAATAGGAACTAACAAAAATGCATTCTCCAAAGTAAGAGGAAGAAAAAGAAGTTTTGTGTATATTTGGTTACAAGATGTTTATATATATATATATATATATATATATATATATATATATATATATAAGTTTTAATTTCTTTCACTTTTCTTTCCTTAAAAGAAAAATATAAAATGATAAAATGTGCATAAACTTTTCTTTTTACAATAAAAAATGAAAAAATTTGTTAAAAAAAATGTCTCTTTCACTAAAAATAATAAAAAGAAATTCAATTAAGTTTTTTTTAATTTTTTTTAAAAAAAACAAATTCTTTATTCTTTATTATTCTTGGAAAAGCTTCTTAACATAACGGCATAAAAAAAAAAGTAAAAGGGATTGAGTAGGAAATGAATCAATCTTTCTTCAAAAAAGAGTTAGAATAAAATGAGAGAATGAATGAAAAATAGTTTTTTCTTTCTTTTTAAAGTCAAAATAAATATTGAAGAAAAAAAAGATAAATAATTTTTTTTCCTGTACAGAATTTACAAAGGATAGTTAGACATGTAAAATATTTTTGGTTGCACAAGAAGTTTAATAAAAATGCAAAAATGCTTGTGAAAAATAATTTTAAAAAATGGTTTGAAAATAAAAAAAATTATTTTTTTTATCTTCTCATTGCAAGGAAATTTTTTTTTGAATAAAAGTAAACAAAAAAGTCAACAAAAGTTTTCTTTGGATTTGTTTGGTGTCTAATTTCAAGAATAATTTGATATTGAAAAAGAAGGCAAAAGAAATAAATTTTTGGATACAATAAAAGTCTCACAGGAAATGTAAAAATGGTTATGTGCAAATGGTCAGGTAAAAAGAAAAGAAAAAATGTATAGTGAAAAAAGAGAAAAAATGTTTTAATAAAAAATAATAAGTAGAATTTTTAGGTTTAGTTAGGAGTTATATTTTCTTTTTTCTCTCTTGGCATGTACATTCATAAAAAATTTGTTATTGTTTAGGTGTTGTTTATATAGAAATCCAGTTTCTTAAAAATTTTTGCATTTCACATCATTTTTACTTCATGTCATCTAGTTCATTTGTCATCATCGCATACATGATGTCCATACATTCATTAACATGTTGTGTTTATTTTATTATCATGTAAGTTAAGTTAAAAAAAAAGAAGAGGTCAGATCTTTATCATATTTGCCATGGGCATATGTTAAATTTCATGCAAACATTCGTTGTATTCCATCCCATTGTATCATATTTCATGCATTTCATATCGCATTTCAAAGTAGAAGAAATTCTTTCTGATTTTTATGAAAAAGGAATTTTTTTGGAACATTTTGTGGGGCATAAAATGATTCTTTGATTTTTTAACTTGTCATTTCTACATGTTTCAGATTTGATTTTTCAAGTTGACATGTAAACTTGTCAAACAGTAGGGAATTTTCAACAAAAATTTGTGTATTTTACTTTGCTATACCATTAATTGTTGTAAATAGATTTCTTGAAAAAATAGTGAAAAATTTTTCATGTACATTTTTTATTTTGATTTGTCATTGTATTTGATATATGTAAATGACATTGATTGATTCTTTTTGTAAAGAAATCACATTTTTTTAAAATATATATAATGATTCAAATAAAGCCTCACATGACTAAACCAAATGATCAAAGAAGTTGAACAAAATGACAAAATAAAGAAAGATTGAAGAGAGTTTTGAAAAATTGGTGATCATTATCAGAAAAATTCATCCCATCAACTACCTTCTCCAATTGTTTCCATGTCCTAAATCTCTTATAAAGCCTTCATGCATTTGGGGATGATAAGTGCAAACTTCATGATCCATGTTTACCAGGTCACAATATGCCATCAAAGTGTAATGACCTTTACCTAGGCAATGAACAATGAAACGATCAATTTGATAAAATTTGTTTTTGGATTCCTTGAAAAATTAAGCATGGTACTCTTTTAAAATTTGAATTTTGGTAATTTGATATGTGTCAAAACTATGCCAGAAACCACTCCTTTCTATTAATGGCCACAGGGGCGTCATACTTGTCAAAATTATCCAAATCTGTTTGAAAAACAACAAACCATGAGATTCCTTAGGCCATTTTGGAATCTTTGATTCATTCATGTAACTGAAACCAAAATTGAGGAGGACAAAGTACCATACCCTTCAATTGCCCAATTTTTGCAATACCTTTTTCCTCTCTCGGTAAAAACACCATGAGCAACCCGAAGCTGAATATGCCAATTCCAACAGTTTTCACTAGCTTGTGGGCATTTTGTAGCAATATTTTGCTGCCGCATGAGTTGTAGAAAAAAAAAGCAAAAAAAAAACCAAAAAAAAGAGAAAAAATGAAACAAAAAAATGAAAAAAGAAAAATCAATTGTGACATCATGCACTCAGGATATTCAAATGATTCCAAACAACACAAAAAAAGAAAAAGTGAGTGAGAGAGGGAAAGAGAGAGAGAAGAAGAATAAGGAACCAAAATTCGAAAATATCCAAGAAATTCCATCTTGAAAAGCAAAAAAAAAAGAAAGACAAAATGTTTGACTCTTTTGACTCAAGGAAATTTTCGACAATTTAAGTGACCATATTTGAAATGACAAATGGCCATCTTTCATCATCCTTTTCACTAATCTGAAATTTATCCATTTGCTAACCTCTTTGAGCCTTATAAATTCTTTCTAAATAAACTTTAACCAAGGATCACCCTCCACATTGGGGGGCACATATACAAAAACCTTCTCTAAGAGTATGAATGACCAACCCCAATTCTAAGTCAAAATGGTTTATCATGTTAAGGGGCAAATGTGAGATGAATTAGCTTTACAAAAATTTGACCTCACTCCATTTGAAGTAAAAAAAAATGCAAAAAAAAGGGCAAAAAGGAATTGCAAAAAGAAAAAAGAAAAAAGAAAAAAGAAGAGAAAATAAAATGAAGGTGTGGTGAAAAAAAAAGGATGAGGACAAATGTCGAGTTAAGCCTTCAAATAATATTAAATGATCCTAGGTTACTACCCTTAAACACATTTTGAGCCTTATTATCCATTTTTTCAGAACCCCGAAACCTGACCTACATTACGTACCTTGAAAAGTCCATTTTGATCAAATGTGGATATTTAAACTGAAGAGATTTTTTCTTGATGAATTATCATAACCAATGGGGCAGTTGGCTCATCTTTAAGCCAGGATTATCCTTCAAAAATCTTCATAACCAAATTTGGATGAATTTTGAATTCTTAAGTGCATGATGGGACAATTACATGAAAAAAAAAGAGGAAAAAAAAGAAAAAAAAAGAAAAGAGAATGGGGTTTTAGGGTGAAAACCCCAAAAGGGGCAGTCTAGAGCAAGAGTGAAAACCTTTTAAGGTCATTCATGGTATTGTCAAGGTCAAACAAGAAGTGATATTGTGAAATAATTTTGAGACCCATGAACATCTAAGGCCCTTAAGAGAATGTCCATTTTGATGATCCGTCAAAGGGATTGATATAAAATTTTGAACATTTTCTCCATTTCCAAATAACTCAGCAAAAGCTTGAGCCCATTTTGGCTAGTCTTGACAACTGTCAAAATACATAAATTGAAAATTAAAAGAGTGTCAAACTTTGTCTACATTTCAAGATAAACCTTTTTGCAAAACCTTGATTTGCAAGGAATCTATTTTTTTGAAAAACTTGTGTTTCATTTGTGAGCCTAGATGAGGGAACATTCATCTCATTTTCCATCAGGTTGTAAGCCTTTCGTGCTAAACCAAAACATTGATGTATGAAACCACCTGATTCATTTGATGAGAACAAATTACCTTCCCCCCACACCCACCTAAATAGTGATCACCAATCTTCAAGAAACTCAAATGATAATTCTTGGTTGCATTTGTGTTTAACTTTCTTTGATCATTGTTGTGTGGGGCAATCTTGTGAAATTAAAAAGTTTTGAATAGATAAACATTTTCAAAAATAAAAAACGTTTATCTTTTGAATCTGAAAATGGAAAGGATGCTTGAGGTAATTTTGTTTGAAAATTTTTCGATTGCTAATCAAAATTTTGATAGCGTTTCAAGCAGAAATGAGAGAGAATTCAATAATTATTGTGGCGCAAAGAATTTCTTGTGCCATTTTGGAGGAAAATTTTGTTAGAAAAAATTTTTGTTTGTAAAATGAACTCTTAAGGTGTTTTAAAAAATAAGGGTAAATAAAAATATGATGATTGTCATGAGGCAACCCTTGTTGCATAGTAAAAAAAATGCCTTCAAGTGGTGAGACAAATACTTTAAAGTAATATAGACGAAAAAGTGGAAATGAAAAGGTTTTGGTCAACAAGAAGAGAAAATCGAAAGAAAATTTTGGATAATTACATTTGCATCTTTACAATACACATTTACATGAAACATTTGCATTTGCATCTTGATATAATTCATTTGCATTTGCATCATGATAGAAGTTGTCTGTATTTGCATCATAATAATTGTCTATTTATTAACATCATTGATAAAGAAATTTGCACTGACATTGTTGATATTGCATTTGCATCAGTGATCATTGTATCTGCCAAACATCGTGAATATAGGAGATTTTGGATTGAAAAAAAATTGATCAAAAAAGAGAGAAAAACTTGTTCCAAAAAAAAAGAAGAAAAAGAAGGAAAAGAAAGAAAGAAAAAAAAGAAGAGAAAGAAAAAGAGAAAAAGAAAAAAGAAAAAAGAGAAATTTTTAAAGTTTCATCGCCTCTGCTGCAAAAGGAGCTTTTTCAGAAAAGGACTTTAAAGTTTCATAGCCTCTACTGTAAGAGGAGCTTTTTCGGATGTGAATTCCTGAAACCAACAATCGGACGAGAAATTCCCGATATAAATTATCCAGATGAGAATTCCTGGACATTTGGGTGTGAATCCCCAAGTCAAATTGTTGGGTGTGAATCCCCAAGTCGAACATTTGGGTGTGAATCCCCAAGTCAAAATTTTCGGATGTGAATTCCCGAAACCAACAATCTGATGAGAAATTCCCGATATAAATTATCCAGATGAGAATTCCTAGACATTTGGGTGTGAATCCCCAAGTCAAATTGTTGGGTGTGAATCCCCAAGTCAAACATTTGGGTGTGAATCCCCAAGTTAAAATTTTCGGATGTGAATTCCCGAAACCAACAATCGGATGAGAAATTCTCGATATAAATTATCCAGATGAGAATTCCTGGACATTTGGGTGTGAATCCCAAGTCAAATTTTTGGGTGTGAATCCCCAAGTCAAATTTTTGGGTGTGAATCCCCAAGTCAGACATTTCGGTGTGAATCCCTAATTCAAATTTTTGGGTGTGAATCCCCAAGTCAAATTTTTGGGTGTGAATCCCCAAGTCAGAGATTTGTGTGTGAATCCCCAAGTCAAAATTTTCGGATGTGAATTTCCGAAACAAACAATCGGACGAGAAATTCCCGGTATAAATTATCCAGATGAGAATTCCTGAACATTTGGGTGTGAATCCCTAAGTCAAATTGTTGGGTGTGAATCCCCAAGTCAAACATTTGGGTGTGAATCCCCAAGTCAAAATTTTCGGATGTGAATTCCCGAAACCAACAATCGGATGAGAAATTCCCGATATAAATTATCCAGATGAGAATTCCTGGACGTTTGGGTGTGAATCCCTAATTCAAATTTTTCGGATGTGAATTCCCGAAACCAACAATCGGACGAGAAATTCCCGATATAAATTATCTAGATGAGAATTCCTAGATGTTCGAACGTGAATCCTTGAACCAAAATTTCTATATGTGAATTCCTAGATCTTTGAATGTGAAATCTTTCATTTTTAAAGCTTCAATGCCTCTGCTGCAAGAGGAGTACTTTTCAAAAAAGGAATTTAAGTTCTCCGGGCATAATTCTAAGCCCTCTGGACACAAATCATAAGACCTCCGGGCAAAATTTTTAAAGTTTCATTGCCTCTGCTGCAATAGGAGCACATTTTCAGAAAGGAATTTAAAGTTTCATTGCCTCTGCTGCAAGAGGAGCTTTCTCGAAAAAAAAGAGAGAAAAAAAAAGAAGGAAATTTAAAGTTTCATTGCCTCTGTTGCAAGAGGAGCACATTTTCATAAAGGAATTTAAAGTTTCATTGCCTCTGCTGCAAGAGGAGCTTTCTCGAAAAAAGAAAAAACAAAACAAATTTAAATTTCAAGTTTCATTGCCTCTGTTGCAAGAGAAGCACATTTTCAGAAAGGAATTTAAAGTTTCATTGTCTCTGTTGCAAGAGAAGCTTTCTCGAAAAAAAAGAAAAAAACAAAACAAATTTAAATTTAAAGTTTCATAGCCTCTGTTACAAAAGGAGCGCATTTCAGAAAAAAAAAAAGAAAAACAACATTTTAAGTTTCATTGCCTCTGCTGCAAGAGGAGCTTTCTCGAAAAAAAAAAGAGAGAAAAAAAAGAAGGAAATTCAAAGTTTCATTGCCTCTGTTGCAAGAGGAGCACATTTTCAGAAAGGAATTTAAAGTTTCATTGCCTCTGCTGCAAGAGGAGCTTTCTCGAAAAAAGAAAAAACAAAACAAATTTAAATTTAAAGTTTCATTGCCTCTGTTGCAAGAGGAGCACATTTTCAAAAAGGAATTTTAAGTTTCATTGTCTCTGCTGCAAGAGGAGCTTTCTCGAAAAAAAAGAAAAAAACAAAACAAATTTAAATTTAAAGTTTCATCGCATCTGTTGCAAGAGGAGCGCATTTCGGAAAAAAAGAAAAACAACATTTTAAGTTTCATTGCCTCTGCTGCAAGAGGAGCTTTCTCGAAAAAGGAAAAAAACAAACAAAACAAAAACAAATTTAAAGTTTCATCGCCTCTGCTGCAAGAGGAGCACATTAAAAAAAACAAAACAAAAACAAAAAAATGGATGATTTAAATTTAAAATTTCATCGCCTCTGCTGCAAGAGGAGCGCATACAAAAAAAGAAGAAGAAAGAAAGAAAAAAAGAAAGAAAAAAAAGAAGAAGAAGAAGAGAAAGAAAGAAAAAAAGAAAGAGATTAGGTTATAAGTCGGACAAAATTAGTGTGTCTATTATCTTTGCTCTATTCCTGATCCTCAGCAATGAGCAAAGAGGGGCAGCTGTTGACACCTAATTTTGTCCCATTTTTGTTATTATTATTATATATATTCGTATTTGTGTTTATTTTTATTTTTATTATTATTATTATTATTATTATTGTATTATTATTATTATCTATTATTATTTATATTATTATTACTTTTATATTAATATTATTATTATTATTGTTATTATTATTTTTGTTTTTTGTCTTGTTGTTCACTGCCAGCTCCTCTCCCAAGGTCTCTTCAGGTTGTCATTGACCCTTGCCAAGCCAGTCTGCCAGCCGCCCAAATCCTTCTCGCTAGGCTGTCCCATCCCCGCCGGTTAGCCTCTGCTAGCCACCATTCCCAAGCCCTATACTTACTCCCTCTAAAAACCCCCATTCGATGACCACCCGAGGGAGAGACGATTCCATAGAGAGCCGAAGCTTCAAGCTCTCCCCATCCACCCGAGAGCCACGACCAACCCAAGCAATCCTCACCCAACCGTGCCCCCTAATCCTCTCCCATTCAACCCTCACCAGATCCCTCACTCACCCTCTCCGTTCAACCAACCATCACCATCATCAGTCGAAAACCCCAAAACCAGAAAAGCCCCATCACCTTTGGCCACCAATCAAACACCACCGCGAACCACTCACCCCCACCGAAACCAACCAAAACCCTAGGAACCAAAGCCACAAAAAAACAAAAAAAAAAGAAAAGGAAAACAGATCACCAGATCCGAAAACCGAGGGTTTCCGAATCCTAAATCCAAGATCTGAATCCCCACCTGCAAAAACACAAACAGAAACAACCACAGACACTTCCCAAACATATCCAAAACCAAAAAAAAATCAAAAATAAAACGGGGAAACCGAGGGTTTTGAAGCTCAGATCTGTGGGGCTAGGGTGATTTTTGGGTGAAACTAGGCCGGAATCGAGCTCAGGGGGTAGAGAGCTTCCGGAAAGTGGTTTCCTTTTTGATTTCCGACCACCGGAGACGACGGCCGGCGGTGGCAGACGGCGGCCCAGGCGGCAGCCGAAAATCGCCTGGCCGGGGAAGCCTCTGAAGCTCTGGATATTTTTTTTTGGGAAAAGAGGTTGAAAATGAATAGAAAAAAAAGGGTAGGCTTTTATAGAAAAAAAAAGGGGCCTGACCCGCGCGTGGACCCGGATCCGACTCGGAGTCCGAGCCCTCCCCCTCTCGCTTCAAGGGAGGAAGATCCACGCTTCAACCCGATCCGACCCGAGTCCGCCCGCTTGACCCGCAGGAAGAGGACCCGCGTTCTCGACCCGACCCGGCTCCACGACCCGCACACCCAACCCGCATCAGAGGAGGAGATCCGCGATCCAACCCGCCAACCTGACCCGATCCGACCCATGTCCGGCCCAACAGCTTGGGCATGGCCATTTGGGCCTATCTTTGGGCTCTTTTGATGGTTTTTTTGGGCTCCTAGCCCAAATCCATTTAGGTATTTTTTTTATTTGTTTATTTATTTATTTAGTATTTATTTGTTTTGTAAAAATTAAAAAAATTATGTTGAAAAAATCTTATTATTATTATGTTTTATTATTATTGTTATTATTATTTTTATTATTATGTTATTATTGTTATTATTGTGCTTTTTATTATTATTATTATTATTATTATTATTATTATTATTATTATTATTATTATTATTGCATGTTGTAAAATAAAAGTTTTTTTGAAAAATTTTCTTTAATTTGTATTTTCATTAATTAGTATTATTGATTAGGAGATGTATTTAAAAATAATGAAATTTAATAATTAAACAATGGAAATCTTCCGATGATGGGATGTTATGAAACTCACAAGTAGTGATTTCTCGACTGATCTCTAGGTGAGAAGAGTCGTACTAAATGTTACCAAAGTATTGAGATATTTAGTATGATTTTTCAATAATTTAAATTTTATTAAGAATGAAAATAAATATTTTTTAAATAAAAAAAAGAAGAAAAATTAATAATAAAATTTAAATTTAATTAAATAAAGTCCGATGATGGGATGTTATGAAACTCACAAGTAGTGATTTCTTAATTGATCCCTAGGTGAGAAGAATCGTGCTAAATGTTACCAGAGTATTGGGATATTTAGTATGATTTTTCAATAATTTAAATTTTTATTAAAAATGAAAATAAATAATTTATTTTTTATAAAAAAAACAAAGAAAAATAAATAATGAACTTTATTAATTAAATGAAATTCGTCCGATGATGGGATGTCATGAAACTCACAAGTAGTGATTTCTTGACTGATCCCTAGGTGAGAAGAGTTGTACTAAATGTTACCAGAGTATTGAGATATTTAGTATGATTTTTCAATAATTTAAATTTTTATTAAAAAATAAAAATAAATAAGTTTTTTAAAAAGAAAATAAGAAAAGGAAATAAATAATAAAATTTAAATTTAAGTAAACAAATCGTCCGATGATGGGATGTCATGAAACTCACAAGTAGTGATTTCTTGACTGATCCCTAGGTGAGAGAAGTTCACTAAGTGTTACCAGAGTATTGGGATACTTAGTGCAATTTTTCAATAATAAAAATTTTTATTTAAAATAAAATAAAGAAATAAAAAATAATAATTAAAAAAATTCATTTGCATCATTCATTATCTGTTTGCATCATCTGCATTCATAATAATTTTTGAAGTGAGTGTGAATCTTCCGACGATGAGATTCTATAGAACTCACAAGTAGTGATTCTTAAGAAATCTTTAGGTGAGGAAAATTATTTCAAATGTTATCAGAGTATTGGGATATTTGATTTAATTTTTCAATACAAAAAGGTTCATATTCACTTTTGAAAAATAAAATTTAACTTTTTAAAATAAAACAAAATGATTTTTTACAAAAAATGACTTTGAATAAAAAGAATAAAATTGATTGTAATAAAAAAATTATTTTTAAATATTATTTCAAGACCATTTTATCAAAATTAAAGGTTAACACATGATTACTATGGTACCGTTTTTTAACGGGCGTTGTGGGGGTGCTAATCCTTCCCCACACGTAACCGTACTCCCGAATCCGATTTTTGTTTTCGCAGACCAAAAACTATCTTTTTAATAAAACTTAATTAATTTTGAGATTTTGTTAAAAGGATAATTATTTTAGGTGGCCAATCACACCTAGTCAAAAAAAATTGGTGGCGACTCCCATTGTTTTTTAAATATTTTCAAAATCGTCGAGCGCGAAGCTGTTACGACACCTACAAAGTAAATAATATTTGAATAGGTATGAGGCATCTGATATTGCTAATTTTATAAATAGTTGATTAACAGCAATAGGAAATGTAGATCTCACAGTTATAGTTCAATTTTAAATATTATCACTACACTTATTTTTAATTTTTAATATATTTTTAATATTTTTAATTTATTGCATTTTATCAATGTATTTTTATTTCATTGGTCATGCATAAAAAATAAATGCAACTGATAAATTGTTAGCATTTTTATTATTTAATACTTAAAAATCAACAAAATTCGGTAGGATTTTTTTCTCAATCCCATTCTTATTCCACTGTAAATTATGAGATAATTGGTAATTAAAGCTCGGTTTTGTAAAGCAGTATAGCGTGGTGAGAAGCCAAGCCATTTTCCCATGTTGAAGTTTGAATTGCGGTCCAAATATCTGTCCCGCAGACGTGGCCTAATAAGCTAGGTAGTTCGCAATCATCCTATTTCATATTTGTTATTCATTTAAGCAAAAGGATAGGATTAGTGAAAGGATAAGTCATCCTATACCAAGAGAATAACTTAATCCTTTAGAAAAATGAAAGATTATTTTTAATCCATAGGATATGATATGTTTCAAAATTTTTTATCAATGAATTTCCTATTTTATCCTTAAATTTTGTTTAATAAAAAAATATCATCATGTCCTAAGTTTAATCTTGCACATAACAAACATGGTAAAGGATAAAAAATCATCATATCTTATGCTTAATCCTTGTACACACCAAACATAAGATAGAATGTTATCATCTAATCTTATCCTATCCATAATATTATTTTATCCTATCCTATCATATCTTTATCCCATGCACCAAAGATGCACTAAAATTATTATTTTTAATTTGCAATTTCTAAGGGTTTATCTTATTCTAAATAGTGAGCTTCTCTATAATGATTTTTATATTATTATATGCAGTTTATTGAGAATTATATATTTGAAACCTTTACTATATATCCTTGGAACAAAAATATTTATAATCACGTAGGTTAAGTTAAGGTTTAGGATCGGTTTGATTTATTGAAAATGACTTTTGAAAAATGATTTTTGTAATTTTTTATATTTGATTCGCAAAAAATCGATTGATCAATGAAAAATAACTCTCTGTTCAACAGAAAAAAAAAGTTGGTTTTTAAAATTGTTTTACACTTTTAAAAAGAAGAAAATATTCTCCAAAAAATAAGAGTCTATGCGTAAAGTCATTTACCAAGTTTGTGAGTATAATTCTACTCAAGTTAGATATTAGATATGATTTTTTTTAACTTTGATTTAATTTATTTAACCCTACATAAAATATTATTAAATTAATAAAAATATTTTTTATTTAATTAGATTAAAACTTTTAAATATTAAAAAATTAACATTAAAAATCTTTCAATATTTTAAGTTTAAATATTTTATTTTTATATCATTAATCTTAAATATTTTTAATATTTCAATGATAAACAATATTATAATATTATTTTAATAATAAATATTAATTTAATAAATAATATATTTATTATTTTAATAATTAATATTTTAATTTAAGATATAATGTTTTTATATTTTATTTACAAATATTTTTATATTAATATTTTAATAATAAATATTAATAAATATAAATGAATAATACTTTTGTTTTTAATAATAATTACTTTCAGTATAAAATATAATTACTTTAATAGTATAAATATATTTAATATTTCAAAATTAAATATTAATATTTTGTTAATATTTAATATTTATTAAGATAGTAATATTACTTGAAATTTTTAAAAATATTAATATAATTTATACTAAATGTTTTTCTTTTAGATGTTTAATAATATAATATTTTAATAGTAAATATTATTTTCAAAGTATAATTATTTCTAATATTAATTAATAAATAATAAATTATTTTTCAATATTTTGTTAGTTATGTTAATATCATTTGAAAAAACGAAAATAAATTTTTCAAAAAAAACCAAACAACAAAAATTATTTTTCATTAACTCTTCTAATTCCAAATAACGAAAAATTTGAAAGTCATTTTCAATAAATTAGAGGGAGCCTAAGCTCAAGCTAATTTTTTTTTTTTTTATTATAGATTCTTTCTTAAAACCCAATAGCAAAACCAAACTACAAAGTCCAACCTAAGAAGCTTACCGCCAAACTATCCTTCCCTAATCCTCAGTGCTAATCCCTCCATCGTCTAAGCTAATTAAAGCCCAAGTGCTATTAGCTTGTAAGTTGTAACCCAAACTTTTGTATATTACTTGTTGAAATCTTGACATTATAGTTGGAAAATCAAACATACAAAAATATAGGCAGAAAATTAATATCATCTCAAGAAAGTTTTAACCATCGAGCTTTTAAACAAACAAAAAAAATCGTTATATATATATATATATATATATATATATATATCATTGTCAAAAGTCAAACTATTTATGAGTTACTTGAATTTAATTTGATAATTATTTAAGTTTGATTCGTTTATTTTTGAATCGAGTTTGAAATCAAACTATTCAAATAACGAGTTGAGTTAAATTTGAGTATTTTTGTATCTGATCTAAAAAACTCGCGAGTTTAATTGAATTATTTTATTATATATTTTTAATATTTATTAATTTATTATTTCTACTTTTATAATATATTATTCAAAATATGATAAATCAAATTTAACAAATTGATTTCGAGTTATTCATTCTCTCTACTCAAATTAAGTTTAAAAATTAATATCAATCTATATAACATTAATACTAAACTATCTCGACCAGATGTCATTTCACTTTTGTTAAAAAATTAAGACCGAACAAAATAAAAAAAATTGCCTTCAAAATATTCTAAATCGTAGTTATTAAATCCAGGTACGTATTGTAAATCAAATTTTTATTTTTAAGAATCGAGTATCAAGTATCTTATTGTAAAATACAGTAAATAATTTCAAAATTAATTATAAATAATATATATACACGTAAGATAAATAAAAAAAATAAAAAATATTATACATTTCAATAAGATTAAGTAATTATATGATAAAAATAAGAAATATGATTATTTTCAAACTCTTAATATACTAATTAATAGGATATATTTTTAAATAATATTTTTATATATTTTTATTTTAATTTACTAACTAAAAGTTTAATTTTTTTCAATATTTCAAGATTAAATTATAGAGTTTGTATATGATGCACTGACAGTGTATAGTTTCTATACACTGTCAATGCATTAGAGGTTGACACCTCATCAATAGGCCCTTATGGGCAAATTAAAAAAATTTATTTATATTTGCTTATAAGGGCGTTTTGATGAGGTGTCAACCTTTGGTGCATTAACAGTGTATAGAAACTATACATTGTCAGTGCATCATATATAAATCCTAAATTATATAGAAACATGTTTTGAAGTGTTTTTTAGGTTAAAAAATTATTAAAATTGTATTTTTAACTAATTTGGTTAGATCAAATTTTTATTAGGCCTTGCTCAATTTCATTATAAAAGCGTATTGGAATGTATCAGTGTATCGTACGATATGCATAACTTCGTTTGTGTATACGCTACCAATTAATGAGAAAATTAATTTTTTGTATCGATACATATCAAATTTATAATAAATCGAATCATATCATATGATATATCGTATATTATATGATTTTGATAATTATGCTCTAAATAATAATTAAAAGTACTGGGTAGATGGCCCGGTCCGGGTAAGGCGGGAATTTTTTTAATCAGAAAACGAGGAAGAGAAGAGAAAAGGTCTCCTGTCCCATAAATTATAGCACTTTTGTTTTTCTACAGGGAAAAGAAATAAATAGAAAACTTTAGATACCAATTTTCTTCTGATTTCATTGGATTTTTTTTTTAAATTGAGAAAAAGGTGATTTGATTAAAGGCTGATTTAGCGAGAATGACGAGTCGCGTTGAGTTTGTCTTGGTGAAGAACGATCTATCATTTTCACATAATCAACCGATAATGAAAGCTCAACAAATTTTTATTATACTATAATACACAAAGGAGGAACTCTTTCTCCATCTCTTGTCCCGATTAAATGTCTTTACATAATAGAAAACTGCCTCGTTCAGTAAATTCTCTGTAATAATTAATAAGTGATTTTTATTTCGAATTTTGTCCTACTTTTTAGCTGGCATTAATTTGTTTATGATATTTCTTTAAATTTTAATAAAACTGAGACAATACATATTAAAAAATAAAAAAAATCAAATTATATCAGTGAAAAATAATTTATTTGATAATATTTTTATAATTTCACCTAAGATTAATATTTTTATAAACTAATCGTAAGATTTAACTATTTATTTATATTCATCATGCATATAAAGTTTTGAATCCATTTGATAACCCTATCATTTTGATCGAGAATAGGAACATCATATTTTTTTCTATATGTACTAACGGTTAATTTTTTTTATTATCACACTAATAGATAAATATTTTTTTATTAATTTAAATTTTATATGCATAGTTTTTTATTAATTTAAAATTTTATATACGTACTTAATAATTGAATTAAAAAATATAAATTGTATAAAAATATATAAAATAGTGTAAAATTAATTTAATTTTAATACTGATGTAAATAGATTCTTTTTCTTAAAAATTACTAAAACATGTTTAAAAACATTAAAATTTTTTTTTCAATGTATTAAAATTCATAACTTTAATGATTACTTATCATATTTAGTAAAAAAATTTATTATAAATAATATCTTAATTAATTTAAAAAATATGTTGGCATTCCATGACAAAATCTTAGAAAAGATTATTAATTAAAAAACTTCGAAAATCTTAGATTAATAGAGGGTTGCCTATCATTATCAATGTACTCATTTGCAGCAAATGATATTGGACCGACTTTTTTTTTCTTTTGTTTATAATTAATAACCTAGTTTATTTTAGGTGAATGCTTATCAAAAAAAAAAAAATGAAGTATGTGTTACCTTTACGTCCACAGACTTGTTAGCTTTGTGAAAAGCACCCAATTATGACTGAAATGCTCCCATTTGCATGTCTGTAATTATGAGGTATAGTTTGTCCCCTTAAGTTGGACCCACTAATATGACTTGAGTAATTATTTTGAAGCAACATGCCCTTCTGTATCAATCTTTTTTTTTTCCTTCGTCTTACACTTCCCTAATTTATATATATATATATATATAAAAGTATTAATATTCAAATACATTTTTAATAAAGTTTTTTAATTTCATAAACGGTGATTAGATGATAAAATATGTCCTAAAAAAGTTAAGAAATAAAAAATAAATAAAATAAGATATGTGTCATCAACCTAATCTCACTTGTAGAGTCAAAAATTTTTTATTAATAATGTATTAGATAATTATACTATATATATATATTAAAGATTAGTGTGGATGACTGTAGTGATTGGTTTTGATTAGATTAAAAAAATTACTATTAAAGATATATGTTTTCTAATAAAATAGTAAAAAATAAAATTAAAGATGAGAAAATAATTTTACTCTTTCACCATTTTTTTTATTTTTTCTTCAAAATTTCATTGCACCAAAGCCCACCGAGGCCAAGCAGGATCCTACACTGATGTTAAGCATATATAAATACACTTAAAGTTGTATGGCCTGTTTGTTCAAATCCCTAAGAAAAAACTTGACCTTTTTATTTCACATATCGAAAATTGAGAACATCTCTACGAGCCAATCTAGCTTGCTCTTAATAGTTGAATTAACTCAAATGATATGGAATGATATTTGTACAAAAATTTTAGATATTTGTTGCAATGCTCCCACTGAGTATAAAAACACTATTTATTAACGATTTATATCAAAAGCTCTTAAGGGAATACTCTCTTGAAGTATTAAAATTTGATACTCCAACTTAAAAAATATGAGATCCAAATCTCCAAATAAAGAGATTCTCACGAATATACATATATATATATATATATAAAACGATGAATATATATTATCTTACTAAACCAAATATTAGATTAATAAAAAAGTATATTCAAACATTTGATTCAATGATAAATAATGTATTCTTGATTTAAATAATGATTCGAACCCTGCTTTCAAAATTAAAAGAAAGAAATTGGTGAAAGAAGAAAACAAAAGGATGGTTGCAAATAATTACTAATTGGTTAGGAAAGCAAAAGGTTCCATTATAACTAGATGAAGGATTAAGGTCCATTTTTTCCATCCTTGTTTTAATAAAACAAAAAATAGTGCCATAGTGGATCTTTTTTCCATTGAAAGCAAAGGGTATATAGCATTTGTTTAAATTTGACACTAAAATTTGGCGTATGTGTAAGCAATTGCGCGAAGCAAACAAGACCAGTGGGTAGTGCATGGGATTGTGAAGTCATTGTAAGAAGCACATTGGGTTTAGAGAGTGAAATGGATAGATGAGATGGTAATCTTAGAAAATAATCAGAGTATATAGTTTTGAGGCATGTAGAATTACACTTTCTTGAGTGTAATATTGCCTCACACAGAAGCAAGTTATTCCAAGATACAACAAAGCCTTCAGAATATTGTGAAAAGTCAGAATGTAAAGTAAGTTTTTTCTAGAAATCATCACTTTTATAGAGTACGAAGAGACATAAATGAATGGTTATGATTCTTTGTTAAATAACAACCATTCATTTCAAACATAACTGTTCTAGACATATAATCGAAAATATGTTTGTTGGAACAGTTAAAATAATTTTAAATTCGAAATTGAATTTAAAATATTCTGTCAAAAAATAAAACTTTGACTTAAGTCAAAGAGCCAAGAGCCCAAGTGTCTCAAGTGCTCATTTTTGACTTTTAAAATAGCCCAAGCTCTAGACCAAGCCCAAGCCAAATGATCAAAGCCCATTCCCTCTTTGGCTCCAAACTACTATCAAGAGTTGATTTTCCTTTATAAATGTATCACTTTACACTTTTACAAGTAATATAAAAACTTATTCCTTTGTATTTATTACAAGCTATCTAACAGGTAAAGGGTACAATGAATCCGGGGGCTTTAAAACACCAACCAAACAATCCATCAGACAATTTTACAGTTAATGTTACCAATATCTGTCTTTTTAAAACAAAATTAGAAAAAAAAAACTTACAATAAAAGCAAAAAGGCTTGTCTTGTGTTTGTCAAGCACTGGCTATGCAGTGGAAGCAATTACGAAGGTCACCGGCATGAGACTCGAGGGCCTTTCTCTTTTTTATTTTTGCCACCCCCTTCTGTCTGCTATCGTCACCATTGGATTCAAATGGCAGTGTTTGGAACACAAATTCATGTTTTGTTGCGTTTTTTTATTGGGGTATGTAAAAAAAAAAAAGACACGACTGCCTTTAATAAAGTACTCAGCCACTTATCCCTTTCGTATTTTTGCCACAAATATCTGTCTGGTGTGACATGTCATTATAGTAGAGCTCAGATACCTTTCCTTTGCGAAGAAAAGCCCAAATCATGCAATCCCCCACGCGCTTTCTAGGGCAGTGCAACCACACCCTTTATTTAAATATAAAAAAACTAGGGTTAGGCATTAAATTTTACATGTCGATTTAACTCATTTCAATTCTAATCGATAAATTATTAAGGACTATTTACAATCATTTTTTTAATACAATCACATTAAAAAAATATTATTATGTAAGTAAAATTATATTATTGATAAAAATAATTGTATATAAAATTTCTCATTCTGTTTCTAATTATTGATGTGACCTTAAAGATTATCTAAATGCTACAACAACAAAAATTTACACGGAGATAACTAAATTTTTTTAGTTAATTGAATAATAAAAGTTTGAATATTTATACATGGTATATATACAACCTATGAAGGGTTTGACAAAAAAATTGATTTTTTGGTAAAAAAAATGTATTATTATTATTATATTTGAACCTAAGAATCTCTGTATCCGAACCTAGTAATAAACTGTAAATTTTCGATCCCATATCTATGACTATGTTAGGTTGAATTTATCAATAACTAAATTACATATTTATGGCTACAATGTCACTTTTTAAAAAATATATAGCTATCTATATAATAAAAATTGTAGATGAATGTGCACGCACCTTCAGCCACGTTTTTTTCATCGGCTTTCCCCTGTTTGTCCTTCACTTGATTGCATTTTTTTGTCCGTTTCTGGGACGAATAGTAATTTCAGACGGAAGTTTTTTTGCTAACCTGGAATTGGCGCGTGCGGCTCTTCTTCTTTTATTTCCCCAGCCGACCTAGCCATTGCTTCATCCTTTTGCCTTTGTTTCATTCTTCTCATTCGACGATGCCAGTGATACCATTGACGCCCCTTTCTTTTTTTTTTTTTAAGTCTTCCTTCTTCGCTTCTCTCCTAACCAACCTCTGTCACCATATCCACCCCCTCTTTTCCATTTTCGTAAAGTTTCAGTTCTTCTTTAATGGAAAAGCCTAGGTGAAGCCCTATCAACCTTCTTCATTTTTTTAGAACCTTGATTCTTTCCCAAAAAATTGACATGCAGACGATAAAGAAAACACTGAGAGAATAGTCCAAAAAGCTTCTGATGCGGTTCTTCAATTCAAGTTCAAGGCAAGTGTTTTTCGCTGTAAACACTTATTTCCATTAGATTATTAGATTTCGTTTTTTTATTAGGAAAATAGAGGTTTTTTAAGGGGTTTGTAATCCCATCGATAGGAAAGGCAGCCATATTTTCCTACACACCCTCCCTTCGGTGCTCGGCTCCCATAAGTCGCATGCTCTATCCCTAACCCATGTTTAGCCAAATTCAACCTAACCATGTGCCTCCTATCAGCCCCTGATTTCCTCGATTGGATGTTCCTCCTTGCCATTGCCACACCTTTTGGGCGGTCCTTTTGCCCTTTTTCATTGTCTGACACTTACTTTTTCAATACCCATGCCTTTTTACTTAATTCAGCCTACTTCCTTCCTGGTAAAAATGATTTCGCATGCCCAGGAGATTGTTTCACCTATCGTACTACCATTGAAGCTCCCTTGAGTAGTAGATTAGTTCACCCTCCTTCCCCTGCATGGTTGCCCGTCTTTGAGTGTTGGGTTTCTTTCATTAATTGAATTAGTTGACTTTTGCTTAAAACTCATCTCTTTAATGGTCGAAAGAACCAAGGAAAGTTGAAGGAAACTTATTGGAGTTTCTTTTTGAAAGCTATACATCAATTGTGTTTTACCAAAGTTTCACTTTTTTACCTTAATTATGGCTTTCTACGTTTTCTTTTTTAATTTCAATTATTACATTTTAACAGGATAAGACTTATAGACCAAATGATTCATCTTGCCAATGGTGGGTTCGAAATCACAGCAAGAACAATGTCTGTTGTAAATTTAGCTCCTTTTGCATCAAATATACTTGCTAATATGATTTTTGCTTCATTAATAGCTTAGGAGTTTTAAGAGGCAAGGTCTGAGGATTCTCTTATGGTTAAGTTATATATGTCATATGCTTAAATATTAATAAATTAATTTTCTACCAAATCTTTTTCAAGAAATTACAAAAAACTTTCATTATTTTAATGCCATTGCATGACAAAGGATTGCATGGCCTACATTATCAGTAGTAATATTGATATTGTACTACTATTCGCAAGAAGCAGATTTTGTCATGACTATTGTATATGTGCATAGAGAAATGACAATAAACAAATCACTATAAGCAAATATAGGGATTTTATAAGGGTTTTCTCTTTTATTTTGTTAAATGAGATTATTATACATGTATTGCATTTCCGAATTATTTTGTCTTTAATTTCAAATTTAAGAATGTGCTAACAAGACCCGAATTTGAACACCCACATTCCAGTGTCTTCATCACAAACTTGCCCTTCTATTTTATAAAGTCTCAGTTATTTTCTTGGAAAATTGGCTTGAGAACTACATCTTAAGTTTTGTTACGTATAGAAATCAGCAGTAGTGATATTTTTTTTAAAATTTTTTTAAGCTTGAAAAAAATTTAGCGATGTCAGTCCAATTAGGCATTGTTTTAGCCTTTATGGTTACAAAGAAGTGTAAGTGATGAATTATTGGTTTTGTTCATAGGTTCAACTGAACATCTTGGTTTTGATTTCGTTCAATTATAAGTTAATTGAGGGGTTTTTTTGTGTGTGTAAAAGATGCTATATTTTGTTTTATTATTTGACTGGTTTGGCTGAATTTTCATGTTTTATTTAGAGATAAACTTTCACATTTATCTTTTGTTGTTATTTGCATTTCTTTTCGTTCTTTATTAATTTGAATGGTGTGGTGATGCCCGTCATTGGTATCTTATGTGCATGATTAGCTATAATTTCAAGACAAGATTTTGTCTTGTTTTTGCTTTTAGATTACATGCATTCAAAGGGTGGTATACATATATCTCTAATTAGGCCATGACAACTCAAATCCTTTGCATGTTAGTGCTCTTGACTTATCCATCTATTGATAGAAATGTTATCCTAGCACACAGCTAATTAGGATATATACACCATATTAACAGAGGCATAATAAAGTTATCATAATTCAGATTAATTTGCATGCCTCAATAAAATTATGCTGAGCTTATGGTATAAGAAACCTCTCTTCAATGACCAAGTATGCAATTTATATTTGTTTTGACATTTACCGAATGCTTGAACATTTTTACATTAATGGTTGTTTTGCTTAATCATTATATGATTTACTTATGCAGTCATTGCAAAATTCGAATTAGTAATATGGCCACCATCAAGGAGCATAATTTCCATGAAATCATCTAAGTTAAAGTAAATAATCGTAAATTTTTTCTTTCTTAGTTCTCTATCATGTCTAACTTAATCCAATTTTTTGTATTTATATATTTTCAATTTTATATTATGTTGTCCTCGAATTTTTTTTATATTCCATATTATGTTCTTATTAAGTGATTTTTATTTTGTTTTTGCTTTGGCTTTTGGTGTTGCTTTAGGTATATATTCTCATAGAGATATTGAGGTGATGTATATGATTGGAGCATTTGATCAATTCAAAAAGTTGTTTTTATTTAATTTTTATCTTTCATGTAAGTAATACATTATGAGTTGATCTATGATTTGTATTTTTTTTATTTTTTTACCATTTTTATTCAAATTAATTACACTGTCGATGAAGATGGTGGTGCTACTGGCGATGTCCTGAGGCAGAAGCTTAGGCTTTCAAAAGAACAGTCCTTGGTGCTTGAAGAAACCTTCAACGAGCCACTCTCAACCCGGTTGCTGGCATTTCAGTTATTGGTTTGGCTTTGAGAGAGTAGTTTCAGAGGGTGTTGTTGATGAGAAATGTGGTCTTCTGTTGCGTTACAGAAGCAAAAGCTGGTATTGGCTTAACATTATTATTAGTATGAAACTTGAGTATTGTTTAACTCATATATTTCTATTTATATTTTCTGATAGTGTTAGATTGTGTTGTACTGTTTTAGGAAGTTTTATACTGTTATTTGCTTTATTCCTCCTGGAGCTTTTTATATATTTTTTCTGTTATTAGCAACAGCCAATAGTAAGCATAGTTTGAGAATATTATGGAGTAGTAGAATAATGGCTTTGATAAATAATGCAGATTGAATTTGTTTTAGAGGAGAAATTTTGTTTTCTAAATTAACTGGATGTTTTACAAGCTTTGTATTTATATCTCCAATGAATACTACTTACTGAATTTGTTGTTCTGCACCCAGGCTGCTGGATTTCCTGGGCCTGAGATTGTTAACTACAACCCCAAGGAGTTTGACTATGGTAAAAAGAAGGCATTCCCATTCAGTGATCAGGTAAGTCTTAGTAGAAATTTCATTCAAAACTTTAGATTAATAAAGTAAATAAATTAAATTCAAGACTTTGCATGAAAAAAAATTGAAAGGCTCCATTTTGTCAGATGGAGTTCATGTTCCTGTACAAACTTGAATTTCTGAGAGATCACCTTTCTCAGATATGCCTATGTTTGTGATTTACGAAATGGTAGAAGTTTGGTGAGAAATACTAAAATGTCTGTTCTTTTTGCTATATGCAATGGTAAAGAATAATCTATTCATTGCAAATTTATTGCCATAGAGACACATTAGAAACTGTCAAGTTACGTTTTCCGAAAGTAATAGAACTTAGGCCCCAACTTTCTTATGAAACAGAGGTGACTTGATAGAATCAGTGTCTTTGTCCATTTTTGTTATGAAAACAAATTTGGCTGCAGACCAAGTGACTAGAAACTTACATCAGACGACTCTTCAAAGTAATTTTCTTACCATCGTAACATTAGAAACTATTAGGTTTACAATTTCCTAAGAATACTAGACGCTAGGCTGCACTTAATGTTAAATCCAGACAGAATTAGCTTCTCAATCTGTTGTGGTTTTAGCAACAAGAAGGCCTGCAAGGTGCAGACCATGTGATTATGCTAATCTACATCAAGGATATGTGTGAAATTAACTTTTCTTTTTAATGATATATATATATATATATATATGTGTGTGTGTGTGTGTGTGTGTGTGTGTGTGTGTGTGTGTGTGTGTGTGTGTGTGTGTGTGTGTGTGTGTGTTTATGTATTTATGTATGTATATGTATATGTAAATTTAATTAGGAATACATTTAGCAAAATGGGTTTAAGGTGTTATGTTGGAAGTTTGGGATGGTAACTAAAAGGAGTCTAACTTTCTCACAATTAATTATCGTTTCGTTAGTATTGAATTTGGAAATGCTAAAAACTAGAGTTTGGGAGGTGTGCTATGCAATTGGTGAGGTAAGGTTTTGTAAAATTTTTAGAGAAGCAAAGGAACGTTGAATGTCTTGGCTTAAGCAAGGGTGTACAGAATAGAGAATTTTATGATATGGTGGTAGTTTGGCTGCTTAGTAAGTTTTGGTAGAGAAAATCTAATGGATTTTATCTGTGCTAGCGGTTTTTTTTTTAGATTATCGTTTTAGATGATATTTGCATGTTTGTTGATGCTTTAAGCTTATATAGATACCTAATGTAATCTATTCCTAATGATCAAAAAATTTTTGGTATGGCAAAAGATAACTCAATTTTCTAATGTATTCTTTTCTGAGTAAAGTGGTAAGTAGGAATTTTACAGGTGGCAGAATTTTTGTTTGTTTCTTAGCACATTATTTTTACCTTTAGGGAGTAAAGTGATATGATTTGTATTAGCATTTATGCTATTATGAATTTTGTGAAAATAGTATATTTAAGTTATCATTCATGATTTTCTTTTTTTTTTCTTAATATATACATAGAGATGGTAGTTTAATCATTATAAGTCAACTCTCATAAAGATTATATGTTACTTGCATTGGATGTATGTGATTTTATATTTTGTAACTTTTTGATGTAGTTTAATAGTAAGGTAGCTCTCATAAACATAACAACTTGCACTTGATGTATGTGATTTTAAATTTTGTAACTTTTTGTTACCTTTGAACAAATTATCCATGTTTCTAACATGTGTATATTCCTATCTCATTTAGTTCCTATGTTTTGTGATTTTCTTATGCTCATTCAAGTTGTGTTGGTTTTCAAACACATTTTTCATTCAATGGATACATTTATAATTTTTTTTGGTTAATTTTTTTACTCCATTTCTCCACAATCGATATAGTTTAATTGTTAAATCTTTTCCTTCATGGCAAGAAAATTTCTTGCCTTAGAATAAATATTAAAAAAAAATCGAATGGTGAGATCTGATATTTTTAGTATGATTGCATTGAAAGATGTGGTTTTTGTGATTTTATATATGGCTGCATTTTTAGTGCAAGTTTCCTTTAACCTTTTCTTGAAGCTCAGCAAAAAAATTTTGAAGAATTAATTATGTTAGCAAGGAACATACCATTGGGAGATAAGAAGTTTTCTTTGTTTTCATTTTGAATATGCCGATTTGATTATTTCTTGGAATTTTTCTTTGCAACTCTCTTTCACCCCTTGCCTTTAATATGATGTGTGCTTTCTGTTTCTTTTTCCCTATTTAAACTCTTGAATTTTCATGTTACATTGTTAGAACCTTGCAAGTTGATTGTTTAATCCTGAGATAAAAATGCTCTTCTTCTTTATTAAACCTTTTCATTTTGATTGTTGCTCTATTTCTTTTGAAGGGTTTTGCAGTTTCCTTACAGTGAGCAGACTTTGATGCAAGCAGCATTCCTACTCTTTTGGGCAAGTAATTGACACATTTTCTTTTGTTTTAGTTTGCTTTCTTTGTTGTCGAGCTTATCAACAACATTTTCTATTACGCTCGCCTAGAACTTTAATTAAAAGGTGGCTAATTATCTCCATTTCCTCCCCTTTTTTCCTTATTCTCGCGGCATCGTGCGGGCGTAACACTAGTATATGCATAAACATTACACTGCCAAGGAGGTATTGTTTTAATGATGAAAAGAAGTCCTGAAATCTTTAACTTTCAAATTTTAGGGTAATTTTTTGTTTTTTGGATTGTTTAGATCGTACATTGTTTTTGTTTTTAGTTATTTTGAAAACTTTAGTAAAAAATAAGTTTGACAACATGTTTTTATTTTTAAAAATTTAAAATGAAAACAAAAATTTTCATAATTATTGGAAGTAAGAGTTTTTTGTTTTCATTATTTTTGAAAATATGTTTATATATTAATATTAATATATTTTCATAATAAAAATATAAAATAAAAATTAATTATTTTTTAAAATATAACAATCTTAAAATTTTAATATACAATATTATTAATTAAAAAATAGTTTAAAATTAATATATTTATTTTAATATAGAAAAGTTGAAAATGTAAAAAGCAATTAAATATAAATTATATTAAATTATAATATCACAATATTATTTAATTTAAATTTGTATAATAATTTATTGAATATATTATATATTTTAAATAATACCATTTATTATATTTTTGATATGTTAATAGGTTTATTTTTTGGTACATGATATGTTAATAGTTAATATTATGGCAAAGTACTATTATCTAATATAATTAATTATTATTTTATTAAATAATAATATTATTTAATATTTTTTCAATTACATTGAAAATATATCACTATTATTATTAAATAATTTGATATTATTAAATACGTACTTACATTAAATAATATTATTTATATTAAATATAATATATTTTAATAATTACATAATTTTTATAAATAAATTAGTTAAATATATATTATTTAATAATTTAATATTACAACAATTAGATTAAAAAATATTGTTAGATATAATTAATAATTATTAATTCGTATTATTATTTAATAATAAAAATTAGAATTTTACTAATCTCAATTATTATCTAATAAAAATAATATTAAAAAAACTATTTAATATCATTTTAATTGAATTATTTTGAAGAAATTATTTTATATAATATTATATTTAATTATAACATTATTTAAACTACACTAAATTTTAATATGATTAAATAAAGATATTTAATAATATTATTCACTATTACGTACATAATATTATTTAATAGATATATATATTTTTATTTTTATTTAATTTTTAAAAAAATTTATTTTGTGAATTAAATTATTATATCTAAACCAATCTAACTCTTTATTTTCGATTAACCAAATATATTTTTTATTTTCAAAATTTGAAATAAAATAAAAAAAATTCGAAAACAAGACACATAAAACAAAAAACTAGAAACAATCCTAATTTTTATAACTAAAAATTATAATTATAATGAGATAATTCCTCCACTAACACTAGAATTTCGTCACAAATCGATGTTAGCAATAGATTTGCTATCAAATAGATTTGCAACGGTATTTTTCATCACAAATTTTTGTTTGCAATTTCGCAGTCGCTAAAAGCTCATACGTCATTACTAGTTCCTTTCATTGCTGATTCCATTACTAATTTAGCGATAGAGTTTTATACTTTAGCAACGGAATTCCATCGCTAATTAAGTTAATTTAATTTTTGTGATAAAAGAACAAAACAAAAAATTTTGTCACTAATGGTTTTAGCGACAGAATTTCGTTTTTATATTATTCATCATCATCAGAGCTTTTATTTATTATTTATAAAATAAAAAAAATTGTCACTAATGTTTTAGCAATAAAATTTCATTGTTAAATTTATTATTTTATTCAAAAAAATAAAAATTAAAAAAAAAATCATCGCTAATGGTATTAGCGATGAAATCCTATCTTAAATTTATTATTTTCCTTTTTCTAGAAAATAAAAAAAATCAATCGCTACTAACTATCAGCGACAAAATTCTATTTTTAACTTAATTATTTTATTTTTAAATAAAAAATAAAAAATTCTATCACTAATGGTTATTAGCGACGAATTTCTGTCTTTAATCTTATAAAGTCATTCAAAAAAAAGGAGAGTGTGAGAACCACAATTTCCTTAAAACAGATCATATACTTAACGTGTAATTATAAGTGAATGTAATGTAATAATGTAATTTGCGGATTTCAAATATATGATTATATTTTATAATTATCGAAATGAGGTTTTCAAGAATAGAAGTTGAGAATGACATGAAACGTACACGTATGACGTATATACGATGTACTTAAATCTATATGAATGGAGTAAGCGAATTAGGCATGTATGTTTACATACACGCATGAACCAAATTAAATGGATGCAACATGCATACATGCATACGTACGAAAACTAAATGCATGCAATGTGCACGCATGCATGCATATATACATACGTAAATATTTGGAAAATATATGATCAAGTAAATATAAATATAAATATATAATACATGTGTAAATATATATATATATGTATATGTATATATTTGGAATGTATATGTATATATTTGGAAATATACATATGTAAATACAAACATATTTGAAGGAACAAGAATTTAAATACATATCCCATAGATAAATAAATGTACACACAAATATATGGTAAGTATATATGTATTTATAAATAAAGTAAAACAAGATATATATATATATATATATATATATATATTTAGGAATTTAAAATATTATATATAAACTAGATATATTGAATCTTACTATAAATGTGTGTGTATATATATTATCCATATCTTGAAAGGGATAAAGGAATATATATTATATTTGGAAATTTAAAATATATATAAAGGAATATATATTATATTTGGAAATTTAAAATATATATACATAAAAATATATGTATATAAGTAATAACATATATATATATATATATATTGATGGGAAAGAGGAAATATAAATATTATAAATAAATAAAATTGTCACGTACCAAGATCATGCCAAAATAATACTTATTCATAAATTTCACTAATCTACGGTTGGACTATTTGCAGTGTTTTCGGTTTCACATATAAAAGCATATACGAATAGGAAAAACTTTTGATTTATATATATAAGACTAATTTCTATTTACATCCCAAGTACGTAATTTACATAATAGTACTGTACAAATTATAGTCTGAATATACAAAAGAAATTAGTGTACCTCAACGATAATGTATATGCGCCTGAGGGATACCAAAGTGAAAGTCCTCCAGAGCGGAAGCAAGTATCTATTGCAAATAATCTGGAAGGAGGAAAGAAGGGGGGTGAGCTAATGTCCAATTAGAAATATGTATAACAGAACTGATACTATGTATAACTATATGTAGATATCTTAAAACATACACTTTAGAATCCAAAACGATGATTATAAAATTTTCTTTGGCGTGATATAAGGGAAATGATACTATAGTAGATTAGATAACTAGGCTAAGTATAAAAGAATGCTTTGAAGCACCTCACTTGTCCCGGCATCCAATTCCAACTAGGGGTGTAAAACGGGCCGAAGCCCGCGGGTCGATCCACCAAACCCGCGGGCTTTTAAAGGGCCGGGTTTGTTTTTTTAGGCCCATTTAAAAACGGGCCTAAACGGGCTGGCCCGCGCGGGTTGACAATCCACGCGGGCCGGTTCATAAGCCCGCGGGCTGGCCCCATTTTATTTTATTTTTTTTATATATTTTATTTTTTAATTATATTATTAATGTATTTTTATTTCTTACAAAATAATACATACATGACATGATTTTATTATATTCTAGCAAAAAAAAAGAAGTTGGAAAAATTTAATGTTTAATAGAAATTTATGTTTTTTCAACATTATAATTATTTATTTTAAAAATATTATAAATGAATTGTAATTGTATTTAGATTGTATTTATATATGAATTTTAATGATTTTTTAAAATTTATTTTTATTTTTTTATTTAAAAATATGTGGCCCGCTGGCCGGCCCGGTCCGCATTAAAAACGGACCGGACATATCTAAATTGGCCCGTTTCCGTACGACCCGCCCCGTACCCGGCCCGCCCCGCCCGTTTTACACCCCTAATTCCAACTATAGGAAGTTCGCTAAAGCTTAATTAGTCACAAAAGTCAATGAGAATTCAGAAGATCGCTTCCATAATGCAATTCATAGTTTAAAATCAAAGAACCAATTCTTCAAAATCGCTCCGCAAACAATATCAAAATCCATTTCAATAATTCATAAAAAATTTAGAAATTCATAATCAACATTCAATCTGAATTCATGGAGACAAGGCATCACCCAATAGACTCATGCAATAGGAAATATGGCCATAGTTATAGTAGAGTCCTCAGTGGCACTAATCAGGCACCATCTGGGACGCTGATGACGGGATCAAGATCAATTAGCCCACAAGTCAGTCATACAATCATACACTTATAGAAGCATGTGCCCGCAAATAGCTATGGGGTAAACAGTCTCAAACCGTTTACAAAGTATTACAAGTGTTTACGGAGATCAATTCAGCAAGTATATCTTTAGTCAACCCATAAAATATTAAAACCATAAATTTAATACACTTGAAGAATAAAATTTACCAAATATTCTCAGTTCAATAACAATTGTTCAAAATATTTTATTTACTCACTGTAGTGATATAAAAACATATATGTATCAGAAAAGTTGTAAAAGCTAATAAAATCCCATTGAAAACTGAGTTATAAAATTCACATGCAAAAGACATCTTTGGAGCTATCTAGCAAATTTCATTCTTCTCCACTTTATTTTCTTTTCCAAAGAATAATAATAATAATAATTTTAAAGATTTCATGCTATTTCTAAAAATTTCAGCAGCATAACGATTATACCTATCTTAACCTCTCTGCAAGAAAACGTAATTTATAATCCACAAATCCACTGTTTCAATTCTCAATCAAGTCATAAAGCGCAATGTTGTAAAATCATTTTTAAAATTCCAAATGCACCATAGCATCTCTACGTCTCTTACATATATCCCTTATATGTCAAATTCTCGTTGTGTCATAAGTTAGCACCATAATCCTCCTGAGACTTCAAAGCTGCAATTAAATATTCGAACACAGACAATCTTCAATACTTCAACTATGAAAATTGTACTATTCTTGCAATTATAAACTGATTCTAGCATCTCTTCCTTCTAAACTGTTCACACAGTGGGCAGTCGACTAGTTTTTTTAAGGCAATCGACTAGTTTTCAAACAAAATGCTTCTGAGTAAAAAGCAGTCGACTAGTACAAAAAGCAGTTGATTGGCTTAAGTCGATTGCAGGGACAGTCAACTGCTATGCAGGACAGTCGAATGATTTAAGTCGGTTACAAGGAAAATGTTCAAATTCTATATCTAGGCAGTTGATTGCTATTCAGGGCAGTCGATCGCTCCTAAACAGAATGCCATTAAAATTTCAAAATTCATCCTCCAGCCTCATTATCTACTTCATTTCTTTAACTTTTGAACCTAAATTCATGTTTTAGCTTGACTATACATTAACTCTACATCATTTCCACATTAACCTCATCACTTTCATATATGGAAAATATTGGCCATGACCCTAAGAGAGAGAATTCTTTTGATTCTATTTCATAATACCAACTCAAGTTTAAACACACATTACATAGTGTTAAATCCTTAAAACATGAAAAATCACAAGTTCCTTCTCTTTCTTACCTTGGTCGAAACTTGAGGGAGTGCCTTCCCTTAAACTTTGGCCACTTGGGCACTTGATTTTGGTATCAAATTGTAGGCCTCTAAATTGTATACAGGTTTGTTGAAGGAACTTTTTGGTTAGGTAGCTAAGTGAGGAAGTAAACCAGAAAATTCCATTAAAATTGATATTTTAAGTGCCAAATTACTAAAATGCCCTTATACTTAACGAAGTTTTCTAATTTTACACTTCATGGTTGGCTTCTTTAAAAACAGTCTGTCTAACCTTCAAAATATTTTATTTAATCATGAAACACCTCTATTTAACTTGCTCTAATCATTGGTTAAGTTTTTTTTTTGTTAAGATTCGACTAGTTATTTGGGTGAAATTACCAAAATACCCCTAACCGTTGAAGCTCGTAATTTTCTACTTTTTCACATGATTTGATCTATCAGTCCACTTGACCTAAGGCTTTGTTTCATGAGAAATGTTCTATCACTGATAGATGGTCCAAAGTCAACTTGATTTGACTGTTATTCACGAAAATTCTGTTATGGACTTAATCGTCATTTTCTAATTTGTTTGCATACTTTTCAAAACATGCATAAACAAGTGAGTTTAAGGTGCAGATTCTTACCACCACTATTTCTAGTGCTCAACAATGAGTCCATCAAGTTTCACTTCCATCAAAACACTAAAGGTTAAGTGGGGCCTACCATTCAATTCCTTTTTATACTTACAAAACAAGTAGCATTTGATCACGTATAAGGCATCCACTCTTCCTAGCCTCACTAATAAAATGTAGGAATAATAGAAAATATGAATCTCACAAAATTATAAATATATATGTATAATATATATTTTTATAGTGGGATTTGGTAGGAAAAGTCCCACCAAATCCCTGTTGTGTAAGGCAGACCCCTTCTCTATTGCATCATTCAAAAAAAAATATAAAGAATAAAGAAAAGAAAGATGAAAGAACTAGAGAAGGGAGATATGAGAGAGAGGCTGAAAAAAAAAGAGAAAAATATAGAAAAGAAATTGCAGTTGATGAGAAAGAGAGAGAGCCGATAGTGAAGGTGAGAGTGAGAAGGAAGAACATGAGTGCATGGAGGTTGAAGCAGCAGCAAAGCATGGAGGAGAGCCACCTTCTAAGGTTGGAACAAGCAGAACAAAAAGCTGAATGCGGCTGTGTTTAAGCCGATTAGGGACTATTTTTGGGTTGACTTTGGGAGCTGTTTGTAGTGGCAGAATAAAGGCCAAAGAAAGCATAGGTTGAGCGTGAAACAGAAGACTCTCGGCAAACATTGGAGGTGTTGTTATGGAGGTGTTTTCAAAGCTACAAATGGATTGTGCTTGAAGCTGGTTTGGCATTCATTGAAGGTTGAAGTTGAGTGATGTTGAATAAGGGAGATGGTGGCTTTTAATGATGTGTATTGGAGTTGAAACTGAAGGAGGAAATCAAGGTGGTTCTCGATTGTTGAGGATTGGAGAGTGGAGTGATTAAGGGCGGATTTCAGGGCTATTTCAAGGGCTGCTAGGAACAAAGGAAATATAGGGATTTTGGCTACTGAAACATGATTGAATAGAGACTGTATTCAGAACTGAATGCAAGGTTGTTTTGGGTGGTGAAACACAACCAAATAAGGCATGAATAATGGTGCTTGGGAGCTCTTTTTTGGAATCGAACAAATGCTGGAGAAGAGGCTGAAAAATGGTGTTGTTGGGGTGATATTTGGAGATAGAGAAGGTGAATTTTAGGGGCTGTAACAAGTGGAAAATGCTAAGTTTGGAAGGGTTGTTGAAAGTTGTTTATCGAAGGACAAAAAAGGAAGAAAACAGTAAAGGCGTGGCTTATTAGGAGTGGCATCGGGGAGCTTTGAGACTGGACAAATTGAGCAATAGCAAGAAGTGTTGGAAGTTGGTCCGGACATAATAGGAGCTTGGAGTTAAGGTAAAGGAGTTGGTGTTTTAGAGGTTGTTAAGGGCGGTGCAAGGTGTTTGGAGGTGATTCGTGGTTGAACTAAACTGAGGAGAGGAGGTTTAGTTGTGTAGTTGAGGCTAAATATATATATATATATATATATATATATATATATTAAAAAAAAGAAAGAAAGAAAGAAAAGAGAAGATCTTGGCGTTTCAGTTTAAGAAGAATTTGGTAAGATCGTATCCTAGTGCACTAAGTGTTTTATAAAGTACTTTAACACCTAATTAAAATATATTAAATCAATTGAATGATGTTTAAATGTGTAGTATGACGATAAGACGATGAATGCAAAGTTAGCTAAACTCAGTATACATGCGCTATGCTCGAAGTTTGGTAAGACAATACCATAACGTGACACGTAGTATAAAATAATTTTATTTAATTAGTACCAAGTCAATTTAATTATGTTTGAATATGTAGTGCGACGCTAAGGCTACAACCCAAGTTTGGGCTAGGCTTGACGCACGAGCCTTGAGCATAGGAGTCGGTAAAATATTTATATAAGTATGCAGTAGATTTATATTGTCTAGGTCATATAGGAAAGCATAATCGAATGAACTTATAGTATACATGATTTTAATATCAATTTGGTGATCATATAATCAAATATTGAGTTTTAGAGAATTATCGAGGAATTTGGACATGTGATGATGTTCTGATGGATAAATAATCTTGGTTTTTGGTTGTGGATAAGTTTTGGATTTAATATTAACTATATTGCATTATCTTGATATTTTGATGATTTTTTTTATCTTATAATATTTAAATTTCGGGAGATGCTAAGAGGACCCATATTGGTGGTAGGGGTCTTAGTATCGATATTGTGATATGACATGGATCACTGTGATATTGAGTTGTGACGAATAGATATGATTTGTGCATGCTTGATCTTATGGATATTGAGGTTACTAGGTCGAAGTTTGATTATATGAGGTGGTATTGCAATAATTGATATTAAATTAGACTACATGATTGTAGAATTGCATTTACATTGTGCATATGCATACCACAGGATTTGGACTCATGTTTTAACTATGGCTTTACGCATGCACGAGCTACATAACATGAGCTTTATTGAAAATGCATTGATTTGAGATGCATAATTGAATATGTTCGGTTTTGTAAAGTTTAGCATGATTGAAAGAAAACTTAATACATACTTACACATGTTTAAATGGTTTATGAACCACATCAAAAGGAGTTTCCTTGTTTTCTAAAATGATTGAATTAAAGATATTTGCTAAACTATTTTGAGATTTTGGCATATGTATATTGACATCAATAAAGTATAAATGGACAAGCTTGAGTGAGCGATGCTCCTAAGTATACATGCAAACTTATCAAATGGGATTCTATAAGGTTTCTGAATGTGTCAGACGAGTTCTGGCATAAGTTTGGATCCTCATCTGATCAATAAGACCAGAGTTTACAATAGTCATAAGTGTAACCCTTCTCCACTAGGGCCTTTTCGATCCATTGATAGCTACAGTGGAATTAAGACTTTATTGATTGATTGATTGATTGATTAGACATATACGGTATGATATGATTATTTGGACGTATGGGGATTTGATATTGTGATTGATTATGCCATATCTCCACTGAATTGATTTCACAGATTGACTATCATGCTTTAGTTTTGAAAACCATATTTAATACTAGTTTATTGTGAAGACTGCAAATTTAGTACCAATTTTTGTAAATAAATAAAAGATATTAAATAAGCTAAGTATCAAAATATATTTAGTAATTCTACATCATCTCAAATAATGAGATCGAAAAGTGGAGCTACTGTATTTAAAAATAAATAAATAGAAAAATAATACATCAATAAACAAGTTAGCGTATATATAAATGCACTACAAAACCTAAGTGCATGTATTGTAAATGATTAAATATGATTAGAAGAACAAATAAATAGATATGTATATTTAATTAAGATAAGAAATAGATATAATATATCTAATGTAAAATAAAAATAAGAATAATATATAAAAAAAAAAAAAAAAAAAGAAAAGAGATATTGATTGGCTTCCAAAGGAAGCCAATCGGCTTCACCTACTCCCACGTAAGTGGGAGTAAGTTATTGAAATGAAGAAAAATGGCAGAGGACATGGGTCCTCTGCCAAATCAAAAAAATATATATATAAAATAAAAGAGAGAAGAAAGGAAATTTGGGAAAGCACTCTGCCACACGAAATTGATCTTGAAAGGGAGAGAATAGAAACGGCAGCGAGAAAAAAAAAAAAATGGAAAGAGATCGAGAGGGAGAGAGACGGAAGCAATCGAGGGAGTAGCAAGAGAGAAGAGAAAACTGCAGTGAGAGAGGAAAAAGGGGCTCGAAACAGGGGATAGCAAGCAACAGTGATCATGACTGGTTGGCATTACTTGAGATGAGGTTGTGAGCCAAAAATGCAAGCTGCCTAGGCGTTCGTCAGTGACTCACGGTGGTTGTAACAGAGGCTGGAAGTGGCGAATGCAACAAGGGCTTGAAACAACAAAGAAAAAGGCAGCAGCTTGTAGTGGCGTTAGGGGCTGATTCAAAGAGGTTTTAGGCCTGATCTGTGGGTGTTCTTGCCTCGTTTCTTTGCTGCCATTAAAACTCTAACAAAGCTGTGACTGAAACATAAACAATGAGGATTAGGGACCTCTCGGCTAGCAACTGATGAAGTCTAACCAGGGCTGTCATTGAAGGTTGGGTTAGGTGTGAACGGGTACTGGTAAAGAGAGGGGCCACTTGAGTTGGAACAAAGGAGCAACGTGGAAGTTTTGTGGGTTGTAAACAGGGGCATTTAAAGGTTACTCTTGGTGCATGAATAGAGCCAGATGTAGGGCTGTTTTGAAGGCTAAAATCAGCCTTGAGCCAAGGTTATTAGAGGATGGAGGAACGGCTGAACCAGTAGCCAAATGAGGAGGAACGAGCACAGTGTGAAAAGGAGGCTCAGGCTGAGATGTCTAGAGGGTAAGGCCTCCAAACACTGAGATATGATCTTTATATAAATTATATATGTATATTATAAATGAAATGTGATAGATAGAGGTGCAAATATACCTACATACACACACCATCCATGTAAATAAATACCATTAGTATAATATGCATACAAATGTGTCTAAGTATATTTTTAGCATACTAAGAGAATAAATAGAGATAGTTTGTAGTACAATTATAAATGTGTATATATATATATATATATATATATATATATATATATATATATAAAGATTGTAGTTAAATAAAAATACTAAAGGTTGAAAATATACCTTGTGGCCACTTCGAAAGGAAGTATATAAATTTTGGACATAAGATAAATACTGATAGTAAATGGTGATGTATATGGGTGGCATAAGATTAGACCTAAATAATTTTGGACATAAGATACACATTTCTATCCATGAACAAGCATAATGAGGACATGTTATTGAGACATTATTGAATTGATTATTCCAAATTAGAATTATATTGTATGAGTTTAACCGAGAAAGTGTGATGATAGTGACGATTTGCAAATGTGTCTTTAATTAATATATAAATATAGATTGACATAAGTGTGATATGGTGATGAATCGATAAAAATGACCAAATGGAAATTGTTTCGAAATATTATGATATGATAATAGATTGTGAATGAACACCCTCGACTTAATGATGATATGAAAAGTGAAAGGGAGAGTTAGTGATTATGGATTGTGTTAAATGCGTATGGTTATACATCTTTAACATGTGTGATTGAATGAAGTGTTAATGGAATGATGTGTAGTGAACCCAGAGTGGTATGGAAGCGTGAGCTTGATTTGGAGGCTTAAAGGGAGTATTTGCTCGATGTGAGGTAAGTGGGTTAAGTAAAGCTTGATAGCACCATCTCGTAGGAATGGTTTAATTTTATAAAATTGTTTATGCTTGGGCTAGATCGAAACTTATTTATGCTTTGAGCGTTGTGGCCAACCAAGCGTACATTTAAGTGGAATGAACCGATGCATACATGCATTTACATATAGCATGTTTTGAGTTTAAATTACGTAATGTTTGGGGTTTAATGACTTGCATCATATGTTATATTTGCAAAGTCTTGGTTTGAACCAATCTTTGAAATAAATCGAAAGTCCTTTATATTTCGAACTCAAAACTAATTTAATACTGATTTGGAATCCGTGGAAGCCAAGTGCTACGCGAGGAAATTGATTTCAAACTGTTTTTGAGTGCAGGCATGTCCTACGACCTTCGGGTCACTTCTAGCCTATCGAGCTTAGCTCTAGGCCTTATTTCCCGTCTATTGAGCTTTGTGCTCTAGACTATCGTATTGTACCTATTGAGCCTAGTGCTCTAGGTAGACTGATACTTGTCTGGAAAACCAGCAGGCAAGTTCCAGCTCTCGACTGATCAGCGAGACTGGATATCGTTCTATGGCCATAGATTTAGTGTTGCTTGTGACACCATTCCATCGCTAGCTAGGATGGATATCGATTGATTGATTGATTGAGGATCATTGCCTAAACTCTACTTACTATTGTTCCATTTCTAATACTGCTTTTAGTGAACTGAGGCAATATGCCTAATCGTTATCGATCTTCTTGATTTATGACTAACGAATTCTTGAAAATCTATATTGATCGAAATGATTGCAATATTTATTGATCGTTTATCGAATGCTTATTGATTGTTTTTATCAAAGTAATTACCGAATGACTTATCGAACTATATGGATAGTTTATTTGAATGCATAACATACTGAGTTCAACCGAATGCATAGCGAACTCATTTAAATGAACTGCATAGTAAGTTTTGATTTAATTAAGTGCATATTGAAAGTGTTCTATAACAGAAATGCATAAAGAAGTGTTTGGTTTATGATCATGCTTAAATATCGAGTTCGCTTATTACTTCAGCATTGTTTTCCACACGTGCATATAGAACGATATGAGTCTAGCATGCATTTACTTAAGCTACTTACTGAGCCGTGGTTTTGCTCACCCCTTATTAATAACATCGCAGATCATACGAGTTAGGCTCCCACTTGGAGTTTGGGGTGCAAAGCCTCGGGGACTATCTTGAGTAGCTATATCGGACCGAATCCTCCGAGTGCTGTTTTTGTTGCACTTGAGGTATAACAATGATTATTTTGTTATCCTTGTATGACATTTTAAATTGGCACAGTACATGTTTATGAAATTACTTTTGGGATGTAACTTAGGATCGTCCTAGATTATTATAGGCTTTTATGATTATCGAGTACGATCCGAAAAGTGAATTGTGATGATTTTGAGCTGTAAACTGTCTCTTATATATAATTGTTGACTTTGGAAGTATGTGTTGTATATAGTGAAATGGACTGAAAATTTTGGATTGAGATATGTGGCTGGAAATAGTTGAGATTTTTGCAGGTTATTGAGCTGGGGAAAGTCGATTTTATATAAGGGGGAGTTTTCGACCTTTTTCTTTTAATGGCCTAATATTGAAAACAAGAATATTAAGTCGAATAATCTTAAGAAATGACAATTAAATAATGAATACACATCAAGTTAAGAATGTGAAGTTAGTTTAAAGAGGACACTGACACCGAATACAAACCCTAAAGTGAAAAGAAAAAGTTAGTTCGTAAAATTGATAAATTTGGTAAATAGTGAATGGAGTGATAGGCGTACGTCACGGCCTTCGGGTCGTGACAGATTAAATGGTATCAGAGCACGGTTTGTCTAGTACGTGTCAGTGTTTTAGAGATTGTTATTAGTGTTACATCCCATGTACTGTGTAATGTCTGCATGTAACTTACCATTATCAGCTTATACTAAGATTGATTTGTTCTTAGTATAAGTTCCTATTCTGATTTCATTCAAAAAAAAAAAAAAAAATGAAGAGATTGGATATGAAAGTAAGCTTGGGAGACTAGTTCAAAAATAGCCGATTCCACTTCCAACTCATCACCTTCATCAACTGCACTTGGTAGTAGGTTGTATATAGAGTCAAAAACCTCTATATTATCTATTGTTTATTAACACTCCCTTCATGAAATCTTAGATGAAAGAGAGTGTGTGCCATCAGTGTAAAGTGAAGGTGAAAGATAGAAACCAAATAGTAGATCTGATATTGTTGCACATTTATGACATTGGTTTCATTTTGGGTATTGATTGGATAGTTATCCATGGTACTGTCTTTGCTTGAATATAAGTGCTCAATAAATACGAGAGTAGTTTTGAATGCATATGTTTTCCTTATGGGATACAAGATAGAAACTTGAGGAGAGGTTATGGATGACTCCTACAAGCGAGATAAGCTCAGTCGCATCCATCTTCTCCACAGCTTTTGAGCCTGGACACTAGGTTTGAGCATTGGAAGCAAAGCTTAGTTAACTTTGCTATTTTGTGTGAGAGATAATTTGGAAGCAATTGAGGCACACAGCAGCTGCAGGCTACTTTGTCTCCACCGATCAATCAGTAGGCTCTATACCCTCGAAACACACCTTCACAATAGGTAGCAGCTTCGCTACTGTTACATGATGTGGGTTGGCAAATGCCTCGATTCAAGGCATTCCAACGGTTGAGCCCTATGATGTTTAAAGGGGTAAAAGATCCAGAGGTAGCCAAGATATGGCTATTGAGGATGGAGAAAGTATTTGAAATCATAAGGTATAGTTCAAAGGAGTAGGTGACATTGGTTACCTATATATACAAGAATGAGACCAAACATTGGTGGGGATCAGTCAAGATAGTGTTGTGGGATCGAAAATCCCACCATCCCATGAAAAGCACTTTTCTTGAGGCTTTTAATGAGTGGTACTTTCAGAAAATGCCCAACAAAGGAAGTAAGAGGAGTTCCTAAGCTATTCCAAGGCACTATAACCATGGACCGATATAAGTCTTGCTTTATCTCCTTATGTCGCTATGAACCCAATACAGCAAAGAATGAGGCAAGAAAGACCAAAAAATTGGTTGATCGTCTAAAGCCCCCCCCCATTAGGGACAAACTAGTAGCTTTGCATGTAGTGTCTTATATAGAGGCCACAAAGATGGCCTAATTTGTTGAGCCAAACTTGGAGAAGACTTTGACTCACTATGGAAGTAAAGGCAAGACCAAAAGAAAAAGGGTAGTTTGAATCCTTTGATCTAGGGACAAGAAAGAAAGTTAAAACTAATGGCTGCTAAGTGCAAGATTTAAGAACATTGTGGCATGGGGACTGATATGATATACTTGCCCCGGGCTCATGAATAATGTCTAGGATTGCGTTCGATGGAAATGACAATGGAGTGACCTTACATTATTGGCCTAAGAAATAGGTTGTAAGATAGCCTAAAGTTTGAGCTGTTTATTTAGCCTTTGGCAAGTATTGCTCTATAAAACCTCAAGTTTGAAACAAAAGATAGGATTGAACTGCATTTTGTCAATGAACTTATTATACCTAAAAGGTATAGGATTTGATCGAAAGCAGAATCCAGATTGGCATTCAAAACTATTGGAATTAGATAACAATGTTAAAATACGAAAGTTTTGGATTTTGAGGGATTAGGTGTCTTCAATCAACTTCAATAAAGAATGGTTCGATTAGGTCTATTGAAGTGGATCAATAGGGTTTTGGGCCTGACAATGATAGTGGCAGGAAATTTATTCAAATCTGTCCACCACGTGTGACAGGAAGTGGACTTTATTGTGATGCCTTGAGAGGAACAATTGCCTAACTCCTTATGGATTTGAAAAATGCATTGGATCTTGTATATTTTGAAAAGTGTATGGATTTCAAAAAAAAAAAAACCACACAAGTTAAAAGGTATATGATTTGGAATGTACATGGACTTAGGAAAGTATTCAACCTTTAGAAATATATCCTTTGAGCTACGTGAATTTTGAAAGTCCAACAAATTGAACGCAATAATTTTGAATTATGTGGATTTAGAACCTACAAGACTCTTTAGATTTCTCACTATTAGAGTCGAAGTGAAGACAACATCTTATAAAAAGAGCTCTTTGAATGAAAATTGGAGATTGTTAGTATATGTTGTGCAAGATATCAAATTGATGTGAAAGTTAAGATTGTTTGTGATAAGAACCTCGAGACCATCTTGTTATGATATTAATATTGGCCCACTCTAATAGCTTTTGAAGTAGAAAAGGATGAAGAATTCACCTTGGTGGTGTGATTGGGATGATGAGAGTAAGAATTATGCTTGTGATGTCTTATACACTGAGAATACATTTGCTTATATAATTGTATACATATGCATTTGTGTATTATAAAAGTAAGAATTAAGATTATGCTATTATGTGGATTGTTAAGGAAGTGAAAGACGCATGTGGGGATGGACTGGAATTGATGCATATGATTTTATAATGCTATGCAATGGTTGGTACAAATGAATTATTTGTGAGAAAGTTGAAATTTGATCATAGGCGAACATAATCAATGATTGTGAAACATGATGCGTCTGTGGTGAATTACTTTCTTGTGGAAGAGTGAATTATGATACATTGAGTAAATTATGTGGGAAAAACTTGGAGTGTGACCTTGTAGAAATAGGCTACATAGGTCGATTACTCTATGACACTACGATAATGATGTCTTGAAAACATTCTCTGTGATACGCATGAGGAGTGTCATTTGTTCACTGTGTATAATGATCATTGTAGGGTAATTTTTATATCTTGAGGTATTGTTGAGAGATAGTTAATTGACTTGTGACAGATTCATTGAGGCCATGGAGAACTGTTAATTTTGATAATTGTTTACGACATTTTATGAATCTTGCTGTGCAGGATGCTTTTGTAAAAGTATTGACTAATGAGTGCATATTAACCTCTGTCGTGCATAAGAAATGTGGATACAAGATGTAAATTGTTGACTTTATTGATGTAACATGTGACGAATGTATTTAGCATAATGCGGAAACTATGTTGAAGTGATTTTGAGATAGATGATTATTGTGGTAATTGGCATCATTGTTAGTTCCATACTTATGAATCGATTGGGACGGTTGATTAAGGTATAAGGACAAGATATGGATTCTAGATAGTGAGGCCCTAAAGAGACAAGTAATGGAAGAGGTACACAATTCCAGGTACACAATGCACTCAGGGAATACGAAGATGTACCAAAAATTGCGCGAGGTGCACCATTGGGCTCATACAAAAAAAGATATAGTGACTTTTGTATACAAATGTTTAGTGTACTAAAAAGTTAAGATTGAACATCAGAAACCAGCGGGATTGCTCAATCCTTTATATGTTCCAACTTGGAAATTGGAGCACGTGATTATGGGGATTCACCATGGGGCACCATAAGACCATAGAAATCACGATGAATTGGGATTATTGTTGATGGATTAACAAGGTTTGCACGCTTCCTAGCTATGAAGGCTACTAATTCACTTAGTGCCCTAACTGAGAAGTATGTTAGAGAAAGTTTCTAAAAAAAAAAAATAAAATCGATATGTGATTGGTTAGAGACAGAAGAGTTATGCTGAGAATCGAAGAAGACACTTAGAGTTTCAAGTTGGGGATTGAGTTTTCTTTAAGATCTCTTTATCTAAAGGCATAATGAGGTTTAGTTAGAAAGGAAAGTTGAGTCGTCTACACATTAAGTCAATCGAGATACTTGAGAGAGTGGGTGACATAGCATAAATATTAGCGCTACCCCTAGAACTGTCAAGTGTGCACAACGTCCTCCACATATCCATGCTTAGGAAGTATCAAATGAATCCCTCCCACGTGATTGAGTATGAATCGTTGGATATTAAGGAGGGCTTATGTAATATTGAGAAGCCAACTCAGATTTTTGGATCACAAGGTATCCAGGTCTAAGGCAATCCCTTTAGTAAAAATACTCTAGCAGCATCATCCTTCAGAGGAAGTTATATGGAAACTGGAGAGTTTAATGAAGGAGAAGTACCCTCACCTTTTTTTTAGATGGGTATGGAAAAATTTGGAGGACCAAATTTCCTAAGGTGGGGAGAATGTGAAGACTGCAAATTTAGTACCAATTTTTGTAAATAAATAAAAGATATTAAATAAGCTAAGTATCAAAATATATTTAGTAATTCTACATCATCTCAAATAATGAGATCGAAAAGTGGAGCTACTGTATTTAAAAATAAATAAATAGAAAAATAATACATCAATAAACAAGTTAGCGTATATATAAATGCACTACAAAACCTAAGTGCATGTATTGTAAATGATTAAATATGATTAGAAGAACAAATAAATAGATATGTATATTTAATTAAGATAAGAAATAGATATAATATATCTAATGTAAAATAAAAATAAGAATAATATATAAAAAAAAAAAAAAAAAAAAAGAAAAGAGATATTGATTGGCTTCCAAAGGAAGCCAATCGGCTTCACCTACTCCCACGTAAGTGGGAGTAAGTTATTGAAATGAAGAAAAATGGCAGAGGACATGGGTCCTCTGCCAAATCAAAAAAATATATATATAAAATAAAAGAGAGAAGAAAGGAAATTTGGGAAAGCACTCTGCCACACGAAATTGATCTTGAAAGGGAGAGAATAGAAACGGCAGCGAGAAAAAAAAAAATGGAAAGAGATCGAGAGGGAGAGAGACGGAAGCAATCGAGGGAGTAGCAAGAGAGAAGAGAAAACTGCAGTGAGAGAGGAAAAAGGGGCTCGAAACAGGGGATAGCAAGCAACAGTGATCATGACTGGTTGGCATTACTTGAGATGAGGTTGTGAGCCAAAAATGCAAGCTGCCTAGGCGTTCGTCAGTGACTCACGGTGGTTGTAACAGAGGCTGGAAGTGGCGAATGCAACAAGGGCTTGAAACAACAAAGAAAAAGGCAGCAGCTTGTAGTGGCGTTAGGGGCTGATTCAAAGAGGTTTTAGGCCTGATCTGTGGGTGTTCTTGCCTCGTTTCTTTGCTGCCATTAAAACTCTAACAAAGCTGTGACTGAAACATAAACAATGAGGATTAGGGACCTCTCGGCTAGCAACTGATGAAGTCTAACCAGGGCTGTCATTGAAGGTTGGGTTAGGTGTGAACGGGTACTGGTAAAGAGAGGGGCCACTTGAGTTGGAACAAAGGAGCAACGTGGAAGTTTTGTGGGTTGTAAACAGGGGCATTTAAAGGTTACTCTTGGTGCATGAATAGAGCCAGATGTAGGGCTGTTTTGAAGGCTAAAATCAGCCTTGAGCCAAGGTTATTAGAGGATGGAGGAACGGCTGAACCAGTAGCCAAATGAGGAGGAACGAGCACAGTGTGAAAAGGAGGCTCAGGCTGAGATGTCTAGAGGGTAAGGCCTCCAAACACTGAGATATGATCTTTATATAAATTATATATGTATATTATAAATGAAATGTGATAGATAGAGGTGCAAATATACCTACATACACACACCATCCATGTAAATAAATACCATTAGTATAATATGCATACAAATGTGTCTAAGTATATTTTTAGCATACTAAGAGAATAAATAGAGATAGTTTGTAGTACAATTATAAATGTGTATATATATATATATATATATATATAAAGATTGTAGTTAAATAAAAATACTAAAGGTTGAAAATATACCTTGTGGCCACTTCGAAAGGAAGTATATAAATTTTGGACATAAGATAAATACTGATAGTAAATGGTGATGTATATGGGTGGCATAAGATTAGACCTAAATAATTTTGGACATAAGATACACATTTCTATCCATGAACAAGCATAATGAGGACATGTTATTGAGACATTATTGAATTGATTATTCCAAATTAGAATTATATTGTATGAGTTTAACCGAGAAAGTGTGATGATAGTGACGATTTGCAAATGTGTCTTTAATTAATATATAAATATAGATTGACATAAGTGTGATATGTGATGAATCGATAAAAATGACCAAATGGAAATTGTTTCGAAATATTATGATATGATAATAGATTGTGAATGAACACCCTCGACTTAATGATGATATGAAAAGTGAAAGGGAGAGTTAGTGATTATGGATTGTGTTAAATGCGTATGGTTATACATCTTTAACATGTGTGATTGAATGAAGTGTTAATGGAATGATGTGTAGTGAACCCAGAGTGGTATGGAAGCGTGAGCTTGATTTGGAGGCTTAAAGGGAGTATTTGCTCGATGTGAGGTAAGTGGGTTAAGTAAAGCTTGATAGCACCATCTCGTAGGAATGGTTTAATTTTATAAAATTGTTTATGCTTGGGCTAGATCGAAACTTATTTATGCTTTGAGCGTTGTGGCCAACCAAGCGTACATTTAAGTGGAATGAACCGATGCATACATGCATTTACATATAGCATGTTTTGAGTTTAAATTACGTAATGTTTGGGGTTTAATGACTTGCATCATATGTTATATTTGCAAAGTCTTGGTTTGAACCAATCTTTGAAATAAATCGAAAGTCCTTTATATTTCGAACTCAAAACTAATTTAATACTGATTTGGAATCCGTGGAAGCCAAGTGCTACGCGAGGAAATTGATTTCAAACTGTTTTTGAGTGCAGGCATGTCCTACGACCTTCGGGTCACTTCTAGCCTATCGAGCTTAGCTCTAGGCCTTATTTCCCGTCTATTGAGCTTTGTGCTCTAGACTATCGTATTGTACCTATTGAGCCTAGTGCTCTAGGTAGACTGATACTTGTCTGGAAAACCAGCAGGCAAGTTCCAGCTCTCGACTGATCAGCGAGACTGGATATCGTTCTATGGCCATAGATTTAGTGTTGCTTGTGACACCATTCCATCGCTAGCTAGGATGGATATCGATTGATTGATTGATTGAGGATCATTGCCTAAACTCTACTTACTATTGTTCCATTTCTAATACTGCTTTTAGTGAACTGAGGCAATATGCCTAATCGTTATCGATCTTCTTGATTTATGACTAACGAATTCTTGAAAATCTATATTGATCGAAATGATTGCAATATTTATTGATCGTTTATCGAATGCTTATTGATTGTTTTTATCAAAGTAATTACCGAATGACTTATCGAACTATATGGATAGTTTATTTGAATGCATAACATACTGAGTTCAACCGAATGCATAGCGAACTCATTTAAATGAACTGCATAGTAAGTTTTGATTTAATTAAGTGCATATTGAAAGTGTTCTATAACAGAAATGCATAAAGAAGTGTTTGGTTTATGATCATGCTTAAATATCGAGTTCGCTTATTACTTCAGCATTGTTTTCCACACGTGCATATAGAACGACATGAGTCTAGCATGCATTTACTTAAGCTACTTACTGAGCCGTGGTTTTGCTCACCCCTTATTAATAACATCGCAGATCATACGAGTTAGGCTCCCACTTGGAGTTTGGGGTGCAAAGCCTCGGGGACTATCTTGAGTAGCTATATCGGACCGAATCCTCCGAGTGCTGTTTTTGTTGCACTTGAGGTATAACAATGATTATTTTGTTATCCTTGTATGACATTTTAAATTGGCACAGTACATGTTTATGAAATTACTTTTGGGATGTAACTTAGGATCGTCCTAGATTATTATAGGCTTTTATGATTATCGAGTACGATCCGAAAAGTGAATTGTGATGATTTTGAGCTGTAAACTGTCTCTTATATATAATTGTTGACTTTGGAAGTATGTGTTGTATATAGTGAAATGGACTGAAAATTTTGGATTGAGATATGTGGCTGGAAATAGTTGAGATTTTTGCAGGTTATTGAGCTGGGGAAAGTCGATTTTATATAAGGGGGAGTTTTCGACCTTTTTCTTTTAATGGCCTAATATTGAAAACAAGAATATTAAGTCGAATAATCTTAAGAAATGACAATTAAATAATGAATACACATCAAGTTAAGAATGTGAAGTTAGTTTAAAGAGGACACTGACACCGAATACAAACCCTAAAGTGAAAAGAAAAAGTTAGTTCGTAAAATTGATAAATTTGGTAAATAGTGAATGGAGTGATAGGCGTACGTCACGGCCTTCGGGTCGTGACATTTATGTATATCGAAACTTGAGCCTGAGCATCGTCTTGGCCTTAGTATTTGATTTGATGGTTTTTGTATCATGTACCCGAGCTTAAGCATGACTTAAGGCTTGATATATGTTTTGAAACCTATGATAGTATTGATGTTTTATTTAATGGTTTTCATACCTGTTTGAGCATTCGGTTTTGTACATTGAGATTTATAAGTCTCACGCACAATATGTTTTATAACCATTGCATATGAACTTGAAATCATGTTACGTGTGCAGCATGGGTTAAGATATTAGGATAGACAATGATACATGTAAATTAATATTGAGTTCAGATAAATGATATGTGAATGACATGGTATGGATTGATGTCAGATAATTGATATATATGTTGCGATTGATATGGGGCTATGCATCAAAGTACAGTCGCTTTGTCTATAGATAACGAGTTAGAGTCTCTTAGGACATGATATTCGTATAAGTATAAAAATGATATTGATTGAAAGGGTATTTGATAACTGCATTTTGTGGATTCATAGATTTCATGTAGGATAGTATATAGCTACTTTTGCACTTATATAACTAACTTACTGAGCCCTCGCTCATTAAAATCTATTCTAACCCTTTTCAGATTTGAGCATAGAGTTGGAAAAATATTTTGGATCTGTCCGAAATACCTTCGTGACCTGAAATATTGTCTCAACTCTCGAGGTGACTCCTGTTGCTTAAATTTGTATACATATAGTCTTTTGTATTATTTATTGTTTCAAGCTAAATTTTGCTACAATATTATAAGATGAGATGTAAACTAGGATAATAAGCTATTGTTATAATTTCTGACGTCCTATGGTATAATGTATCAGTCTTGGATGAGATTCAACTATTGAATGCCTTTAAGATTATAAAGTATTTTTAAGCTTGATGATATAGTGATTGTCACAGATTGATACACACATGGACTGAAATATAGTTGTGGATATCTAGGACTGTATAGAAAAGATATTGTCTGTATAGTTACTAAACTGGGACCTTGAGCAATGAGCTCTAAATAAGGCAAGAAGTTAACAACTTCATATTGACACTACACACACACATAGACAAACCTGTTAAGTTAGGAAAAAGCTAAAATTTGCCTTAAATTTTCTACACATCCACGAGGTTAGATATCTTGTCACGGCCTCCAGGTTGTGATAAAGGGAATTCATTTCTAATGACTTTTAACTACGGAATTCTATCTTTAATAGTATGAATATAAATTTTCAAAAATAAAAGGGAAAATTTCATCACTAGTTACTTTTACTAACGGAATTCTATCTTTAATCTTAGAATGTTATTCAAAAAAATTTAAAAAAAAGGAGGAATTTCGTTGCTAAAGACTTTTAGCGACGTAATCCCATTTTTAATAATAGGCATATATTTAAAAAAATAAAAATAAGAGGAATTATTTCGTTATTTTTTATTTTTAGAAAAAAATAATGTACCTAAATGCATATATATATATATATATATATATGATTGTAATTTAAATTCCTTCACATTGATTACGTCTAAGATCCATACATCCACAAAATCTATAAACAAGTATGTTTTTTGTTGAAATTGTTTTAGAAGATTCAGAGTAGGGGTGATGTCGGGTTGAATCGAATTGGGTTTTTTGCAAAAATCAGATCCGGTCCGAACTAAGCAGATTTTTCATAGTGTGATCGGTATTTGATCCAAATAGAAAAAAATTCAATATGATTCGATCCAGATTTATGCGAATTGGATCAATCATTCAAGTTTTGGTTTAAATAATATTAAGCTTTATTTCACCTATTTATTGGGCATTAAAGCAATTTTGGCATTTATTTCATTTTTTCCTTATGATTTTAATTAAATATAAAACTTGAGCTTTTGATTTAAATAGTAAAAATTACAAAATATTAAATAAAAAAGTAATTGGATATAATTCGTATTTGAACTGATTCGTATCATATTGAACCAAATTAATTTGGTTTAATGATGTCAGTATCCAAATCCAAACCGAATTTTATATTATCCAAACTGAACCATTTGAAATCCTCGGTTCGAGTCAGTTTTTTAGTTTTCTCAATTTTTTTCTCAACCCTAATTCAGAGGGTTTTTTATTGAGTTTTACGATAGCCAACACAACGAAGCTTCATCGAATTTGGGGTTTTCAATGTTGGCATTCAAGGGTTCTTTGGGTTTCTTAGATTTGAGAGAGAGAGATAAGAAAATTAATTCTAGAGAGTGGTTGGGTTATGACAAGTTAAGGGAAAAGAAAACTATTGGCTTTATATCAAGTCAATATTGTGTTGTTTTGGGAGAAAGCACTCACTCAAAAATTTTAGGTGAAAAGGTTTCTTTTATTTTCGAGTCAAATTGACTTAAAAGCGAATTGTAAAAAAACCATAATTCAAATTCATATTTTGAAATATAAATAAATATAAAAAAAATTTATGACGTTTAAAATAAAACGTGGATATAGAAAGCATTAGGATTAGAAATAAAATATCATAAAACATTTAACCAATCAGACAACGAAGTTAAAAAAATTCAATTAGTACTCTATGAATGTTCTTGAGGTGAGGGAAGTTCCTATAACCAAAGCAGAACCGAAGAAAAAGTCTTAGAAGTATTCTTAATATATAATTACATCGACATTAATATAAACATAAGTCAAATTTTGAATAACTTTAAGACTAGTTAATATAATTTTAAAATGGGCGTTGCGGGAGTACTAATCATTCACTACATGTAAACGTAGTCACAGATTTTGAAGTTTTGAATGTAGTTTGATATCTTATATTTAGATTTGAATAGGTGACCAATCACTAGGGATGTAGACAAGTGAAACTACTTGTGAGCTACTTGAGCTCGACTTTATAATTACTCAAGTATAACTCATTTATTTTCAAGTCGAGCTAATCTTGAACTACTCGAGTAACGAGTTGAGTTGAGTTTGAGTTTGAGTATTTTAGTATTGGGCTTAAGTGGATTACGAGCCTAATTGAGCTTTTCTAAAATATATTTTTAATATTTTATTAGTAATTTACTATTTTACATCATAATAATGGTTGAAATTTGATAAATCGAACTTATCAAGTAGAGTTCAAACTTTAAAAACTAAGCTTGATTGAGCTAAAGTTGAGCTTCTAGCCTTGAATTTTCAAGTCAAGCTTGAGACAAGCTCAACCAGGGTAATGGATCATTTCAATTCGGCTCAATTATATCTTTACCAATCACATAAGTTAGAATGGTTGATGACGAATTTATAATTTGTATTCAACGATTAAATCTTAGGATCTAGACATTATGATAATAATGATTTTATTTACTTTAATTTTTAATTTCAATATTTTAAAATACTGTTTGTGATTTTTATATTAATTAATAATGAATTGCTAACATTTTGTGAAAAACCTTGAACTCCTTAGTAATTGTGAATGTAAAATTTTTTAGTTAAATATTTTTAATGCTATGAATCCAATCGCTTAGAAAAAAAAGTTAATTAAAAATTTTCACATTTTTTATTATATAAATAAATAAAATTACCAAATAAATACTTAACAAATCATAAAACTTATAAAAATTTTATTATTAATATATAAAAAGGGATTACATTAAATCCTTTAATGGCATAATTAGTAAATAAAGGGAAATAGGGGGTGGATTGGGTCGGGAAAACCGAGGCGTGAGAGAGAGGAATGTATGTGGTGGGGCTATCTATGAAGCAGCGCCAAAGGCGCAGGCCACCCGATGGCATAGCTTTTCTCAGCCAAAATCATAATCCTCTCTTACTCGCTCCTTTCTTGCGTGCAATTTACATACCTCTTGTTCTTTTTTTTTATTCCAATATTATTATTGATAAATTTTAAATTAATAATAAATAAGTAAATTTTTAAAAATTCATGAATAATATATAAAATAATAATCCAAAAATAGATACCGCCAAATAAGCTACTAAATATGTGCCACTAAATAATGTTCCATTCAATGAATCCAATGTCATTTCCCACTTGTTTTGTTTAGATCTATATTTGCGATCAAGAATCTAGTGTCCAATAGAAGCAAATTATCTTTTAAAATTAACAAGAACATATAATTAAAAAATAAGTTTATGTTTGATACATTTAGTCAATTATAAAATGTTATTTTATTAAAAATAAAATAAAATAAAAATAGGTAGATTTTTTAAAATAAATATTAATAAAATTTTTTATTTATTTTTAAGGATTTGGATTTTTTAAGCTTATCTCATTAATAAAGTGACACTTTTTGGTAAACTGATGGTGTATAAAAATTAAATTGTCAGTATATCAAATATAAATTTTGAAAAAATATTTTATAATTTTGATTTATGATTTTCAAGTTTTAAAATGTAATTTAAGATTATTCTATTAAATAATTTTGTAGTTTAAGCATTTTATTATTTTCTAAACAATATAAATATTAATATTGACATAAAAAAACTGCAATACTTACAAATAATATTACTTCATTGAAGTTAATGATGCAATGGTATAAAAATTATTATCTAATACACTGTTAATAAAATTTTAAATTCCACAAACGGAGTTAAGATGATAATAAATATCTCATTTTATTTATTTTTTATTTTTTTAATATTACATTAAGATTTTGTGTCATCATCTTAACCCCAATTGCGAAATTCATGTATTGGATAATAATCTATGATATAAATGATATTGAAGTATACAAAATGATTTTTTTTATTTTAATAAATGTGGTCTCATCAGTCTCAATATATGAATTTGGAATTTTTAATAATGAATATTTTAAATCGATTACATAAAAAATTAAACTTTAATTACTGAAATATCTCCTAAAATAAAAAAATATCTCCTAAAAAAATAAAAGGAAAAAAAGTGTCACGCGATGCAAAAAGGCAAAGAAATGAGGCGAAAGAGCATCTAATTATCTAAAGGCTGATGTTAGCGAGAAAAATAAAAAAAGAGGAAAGAGAAAGGTAAAGGATGACGAGACTAGAGATACAAAAGAACGGAGTCTGCTGCTGCAGCCGCTGCCGCTGCCGCTGCCACTGCTGTCTCTCTGACTCACTGAGTCTTAACAACAAACAACACGCCCACGATAGTAGCTGCCAAAAGCACCCTAACCCTAAGCTTTGCCTTGGCCCCATCTTTCTTTCTCCCAACATTGACAACTCTCCCCCTTTTCTCCTTCTCTCTTTTATTTATGAACATGATCATCCACTGTTTCTCTTCTCTTGTTCTGTGCATTTGTCTGAATAAAAACAGAAATGGAAAAGATTTTTTACCCCCCTTAAATCTTGGTTTTATTCTTTTGGACCATTTGCTTGCTTTCCACTTTCCACAACCTTAACTATAATTTCTTTTTTGGTGAATAACTTTATTTTCAACCCATGAATTTACAAATTTTTTCACAAAAAATTATAATTATTAAATCAAAAGACGTATGAAAATCCAGCTTTTAGCATTTGGATAAAAACACTCACATGGGATTTAGATTAAATAAGACAGTTTTGTGCGTGTCATTCATTTTACTTACGACATAATATATTGATATGTATCCTTTTTATTTGTATAAATCTATTTTTACTATACAATATTTATAACAATGCAAAATATCTTCAATTATGAATGTTTCGAGATAAATAAATTAATCAATTTTAACCAATTGATGAAGTCTTGTTTTTCACTTTAGAAGTGAAGTTGCATTTTTTAGATGCTAAAACTTTGGATAAATATAGAAATTATTTCAAAGGGTAGTGTAGGTTCAACTTTAATGAATTGTTTTTATTGTTAAAGTCATCTTATTATTTTATTCGGGGAAAAAAAGTTCAAAGGAGATGTTGGCTTTTTGTTGCATTAAATTGAAAACCCCCTTTTGTCTTGGTGGTAGGCCTCTCTCACAGTGAAAAGAAAATCAAGTAGACCTTTACAAAACCAATAAAATATATAATAATAAATGGAAGATAGAAACTGAAAGCAGAAAAAAAAAATAAAGCTGAGGTAAAGAAAGCAAAAGGAGAGATGGAGGACTGGGAGAGTGTGTGTTCTGTACTGTCTTAGCTTGTCCCCCCCACCCAGCACAGTTTCCTTTCTCTCTCTATCTGCAAATCCATAAGCCAAAAGCCATTACCGCATTGGCTTTTCTTGCCTTTTGTTTCTCTGCATCCTATAAGCAATTGTCTATGTCTGCTGCTGCTGCTTCCTCTTCTTAGTACCTGCAAATGGGGGAGGAATCATACTTTGAATTCCTTGTTATTATTTGACACCCTTTTCTTCCTTCTTCATATCCTTTAGCATTCTGCCTTTGGGTATCCTGTTTTTTAAAACATGACTTTCTTCTTGTTTTCTGTTCATATTCTTCCACTCTTCTCATGTTCTAGCTCTGTGGGTACCCCTTAAAAGAAGTATGAAAATTTTCTTACCAATGATTGGACTTCATTTTCTATTTTTCCTCAAGTTTTCTGTTTCTGGGACACCTTTTCTTGTTCTTTAATTACTCTCGTTCTACTCTTCTCTTAAACCTTCCTGATATTTTGTCTGCTGGAGTTTGTTGGTTATGTGGTTGTACTTCGATTGAGGAGAAAAGTTAAAAGATAAAGAATAAAACTGGGGGTGTTCATGGAAATTGATCTGAACCATACAGTGAATGAGGCGGAGAAGACTGCACTTTGCAATGGGGACTGTGACAAAGCCAGTGCTTGCGTTTACTGTTTGTCCTCTTCATCATCTTCATGTTCTTCAAACTCAGCTTCACCTCCTTGCACCTCTTCCATTTATTTGGAGCTTTGGCATGCTTGTGCTGGTCCTCTAACTTCACTTCCCAAAAAGGGAAATGTTGTTGTTTACTTCCCTCAGGGTCACTTGGAACAAGTTGCCTCTGCCTCTCCTTTCTCTCCCATGGAAATGCCTACCTTTGATCTTCCTCCTCAAATCTTTTGCAAAGTGGTGAATGTCCAGCTTCTTGTAAGTACTCAAATTTTCATCTTTTACATTGAATTATCTTTGCATTCTTTCTATAAATTAACTTCCCCCTAAGGTTGTAACTTTACCTTTCCTTTGAATTTGGTTGCTGAAATTGAAGTTTCCTTTTTTTTTCAGGCCAATAAGGAGAATGATGAGGTCTATACGCAGGTCACTTTACTTCCCCAGCCAGAGGTACATAACTCTTAACTGAAGCTTTATCCGATTGGCTTCTATTTATTGGTTTAGAATACTTGAGTGCTGTTACTTGTGTAATCTTAAGAAAAATTGTGATGTTTTGATATTAGTTTTTACGGGGAAGGTGGGTTTTACACTGCAACTTCTTGCAACTTCGGTCACTTGAATGAATTCCTTTCAACATGCTTTTGCTTCTAAGAGGCACTCCAATTTTTATGGTTTTGGCAATTCCAATTTGGGGTTTTATGTAGTTGGGAGCGCCCAGTTTGGAGGGCAAGCAGCTGAATGAGCTAGGTCTGGACGAGGGGGGTGGTGGATCGCCTACAAGATCAACCCCTCACATGTTTTGCAAGACGCTAACAGCCTCTGACACTAGCACCCATGGCGGGTTTTCTGTTCCTCGTAGAGCCGCCGAAGACTGTTTTCCTCCTCTGGTGTGATTTTATACATGTACTATTTACCAGGCTGCTTATTTATACTAGAAATTTCTTGTAGATGTAATGGTGTTCGCCTTAATTTCAGGATTATAAACAGACGAGGCCCTCACAAGAGCTTGTTGCCAAAGACCTGCACGGAGTTGAGTGGAGGTTTCGACATATATATAGGGGTAATTCAGATAGAGATTTTGTCATTGCCGATACTAATATTTAGAATGTGTTTCCGATTGACAGAAACATTGATAGATCTTAATGTTTATTAAATTTTAGGTCAACCAAGGCGGCATCTCCTTACAACAGGCTGGAGTATTTTTGTGAGTCAAAAGAATCTTGTTGCTGGGGATGCAGTGCTTTTTCTGAGGTGTGAATTGCTTTACCATTAAACAAATTGAAAGATGCATATGAACTTCTGACAGAATTAATTAATTTATTATGTTTTCCCCTAGAGTGGAGGGCACAATTCCCTATTGATACTTAGAAAATGGTCAAAAGGGTAAAATTTATATAAGGAAGATAGAATCATCATTCAAATAGTACAGCCATGATAAATTGAAATACTTTATGCTACTACTTGAGAACTATAAATATCTATTGATACGTAAAATATAATGGAAGCTTTAGAGTTATGATGCTACTATGTGTTTTATTTGAGTTCTCAGATTTATCTTTTCTCCACACTATAGGGGTGAAGATGGAGGGCTGAGGTTGGGAATCAGAAGGGCTGTACGACCAAGAAATGGTCTTCCTGATTCAGTTATTGCAAAACAGAATTCATATCCAAACGTTCTTTCTCCAGTGGCTAATGCAATATCCACCAAAAGCATGTTTCATGTCTTCTACAGTCCAAGGTAAGTGTCTCTTTCCACTTCAAGAAATGAACTGGCATTTAGGAAAAAAAAAAGAGATAATCTGGTAGTTGTTTTAAATAAAATTATAATTTTGGTGTGGTTCAACTCCCCGTTGAGCTAAATTCTATTCTAGCATGCGATATAGCACATGCATATTATATATTTATATATATATGTATATATATTAATATTAAGTTGCATTCAACTCTAGTAAACAATAAAGCTCTTCACTTAAAAGTATTTTAATTAACAATAGAGGAAAAATTAAGAAACTTAGCATGAATATAAAGTTTGTTGTTATCTTTGATATTTAGCTTGTTTAAGAGTATTACTGCAGTGAACGCACATAGATCCATTGTCAGCAATATGCAGCTTAAAGAAAAGCTAGGGGAAATTTTGATGCTTAGGTTTGTTGAGTGCAGAACTACGGTCACTAGCATAATAGAAATTCCAAGATTAATAATTGGTTGTGACTTGTCCCATGGAGCAAAAAAATGAAGGAATTACTGCGGGATGGACCTATGACCAGACAGCTTAAGCATTAAGTCAAAATGGTGCTTTATTGTAATGTATCAAACCTTGATCCACTCCCCTCAACATTTTCTCTGAGTAAGTGGTATTAGACCGTAAGATTCGACTTGGATGGTTTCATGTGACACTTTTGGTGATGGCTTATTGGGAAGCACGGAGATATGGGTTGGCTGAGTGGATCTGCTCTTGGTTAGTAAAGTTGCAGTGGTTGCTTAGTAGGGGGAAGTGGTGTTGGAGATGACTATGTTATAGTCCTTCCCTCTGTATAAATCCTTTATTTCCTTGGTAGTTCCTTGTGTGCTACTATTCACAAACTCACTCAGATGCTAACCTGAAAAGAAATGACCATCTATATATGTTATTATTCCATTTAACAAGATTTACTATAATTAGCCAATGTTCCTGAGGCAGACCGAGATTATAATTTTCTCCTCTCTAAAGCTTTAAGAACATCATTTATTGAAGATTAGGCAAGAGAAACCATATGACTTTGAACGTTGAATTTATATATTGATTTACCAGATGGTTAGAGCCTGATCTTTTCTCAATGCTAACCTTCTCCTGCAAATTAGTGCATCAAAAATCTTACAAAATGTATTCATGAATGAGAGAATATGAAAGAAAGATGTGTGCAGCTGTTGTTTACCCTTGCACTACCACATGGTTACCTTTTAAAGTGTATCACCGACATTAATGGGTGAAAACAGTTGGGGAGTAGCCAAAGATGTTGGGAGGAAAGGCTGCAGATGGAACTGCTTCAAAGCTCATTATATTGTATTCTCCCATCTTGTTCTCATATGATTTTGCCTCGTTGGGGCACTACTGTAACAATGAGCGTAATGCAAACTTTTGTGAAACCTTGCATTCATCTTCCTTGGTCGTCTTTGGAGATTTTATTTTATTTTTGGTCAGCATTTTAAGAGGATGCAACTAACAAAATCTAGAATAAAGAAGGTTTGGGGATGTGAGAATGAACTAAAAATAGAGCATGAATATTGTTCTTTATTAGGTTGAAAATTTTAATGCTCACAAGAAGTATCAGACGAGAAACTGATGCATGCTGAAGAATCAGAAGAGAAACTGATCCATTTGAAAAATAGAGGCTATTTCAAACTGATTGCTAAGTAGCTTCTAATGTTAGACTTTGGATTATAAGTAGCTCTTTGAAGTAGCATTCCAGGTGCATTCTGAAAGTTTGCTTTCCATTTTCTCATATTAGAGTGTGATTCAGTTCTTGTGTTGCTGAGCTTGTAAACCTATTTTAAATGCCTACCTTTTGATGCATTTGATGTGAAATGAAATGGTAAGCCTGTTAAAATTGCTGTAATGCAGGGCCAGTCATGCAGAGTTTGTCATACCCTTCCAAAAGTACATTAAAAGCATCAGAAATCCAGTGTGCACTGGAACAAGATTCAAAATGAGATTTGAAATGGATGATTCTCCAGAGAGAAGGTCTTGTTTAATTTATTGCAGATCATGACTAAAATCAATTTCTTTGTTTCTTTTCTGCTTTACCCATTAATGGTTTTCTTTTGAGAATATAATATAGTGCTACTTTTGAGCAGGTGTAGTGGTATAGTGACGGGAATAGGGGACTCAGATCCTTATAGATGGGCCAACTCAAAGTGGAGATGCCTAATGGTGAGCTCCTAATGTTAGCTTGTGTACTCTTGCATTTATTTGTATAGTTTATCATTGTAGCCTTTTATCACAACACTTGACAAGTGTATATATATGGTCCTTTTCAAAGTAGTTTTACATGTGTACATATACACTTTTTGCATATCACTTACGTTGATAAACTGTTTTTCAGAATGACAAATTATTGATGAAAGAAGACAACTAGGAAGGTGTCCTTATTCAACTATATTCCAACTCTTTGATAAAAAAATCCATTTGTACAAGTTCATACTGAGAGTTCTATAGCTGGCATTGCAAAAAACTCTTGTTTGTATCCAATTTGGCTCATGTTTGGGTTGATTTCTGATTTTTAAATAAAAGTTTTTCCTATCGTCAGACATTGAAGCCTTCACTCTAAATGTATACGTATGCACATTTTTTTTCTCCCATGTGTTCTTTGTGATGATACATGGAATAAAAATTCAAAGCTATTCAATGGATCTTGGATGATTCTCTTTAGTATAATATCTTTATTATGATATTTAACAGGTTAGGTGGGATGAAGATATTGTGAGTGGTCACCAAGAGAGAGTTTCTCCCTGGGAAATTGATCCTTCTGTTTCTCTCCCACCCTTGAGTATTCAATCTTCACCAAGGTTGAAGAAACTGCGGACAGGCCTGCAGGCTGCTGCACCAGACACCCCCATCACAGGTACAAATTGTTCCACTAGAATGGTAATGTTTTTGCATTTTCATACTTGATTAGTGTGTGCATTCTTTAATATGTTATTTTCTTCAGGAGGGGGTGGCTTTTTGGACTTTGAGGAATCGGTAAGATCCTCTAAGGTCTTGCAAGGTCAAGAAAATGTAGGTTTCGTATCACCCTTATATGGATATGATACTGTAAATCGCCTGCTAGATTTTGAGATGCGATCTTCGGCACATCAAAGTCTTGCATCAACAGGAATTGGGAAGAATAATATTAGTGAGTTTATGAGGGCTCATTCTACTGCTTACAAAGGCTTAGCGGAATCTAATAGGTTTCCGAAGGTCTTGCAAGGTCAAGAAATTTGCCATTTGAGATCCCTGACACAGAAGGATGATCTTAGCCTTGGTGTTTGGGCAAAAACCAATCTTGGTTGCAATTCTTTCAACATGCATCAAGCACCCAAAACCCATTGCTATCCACTAGAATCAGAAGGCCTTCGAAATATGTTCCGTCCTTATAGTGACTTCTACAAAGCTAACCAGGATCCTACAATAAGCTCCTTTGCATCTACACTTCCAAGAGGCAATGTCTCATTCAATGCTTCCTCAATCAAGACAGGGGTTATTGTGGATGGGGTCAGAAAACCAAGTCCACTGAATGATCATAAGCCATTGGAGAATATCTCGAGCCCTGCTTTTGGAAAAAATTTGATGAACCAACCGGATGAGTGCTTTAAGGGAAATGCGGTTGGATGTAAACTCTTTGGGTTCCCCTTGATTGCAGAATCACCTACTCCGAACTCACAAAATTCTGGTAAGAGGAGTTGTACAAAGGTAAGTTATCTTAGGGTCAAAGTTGAATTTAACTTTACAATTACTCTCCTACTGACTTCAATTTGACTGACTGAAGGTTCACAAGCAAGGCAGCTTGGTTGGAAGAGCCGTTGATCTCTCAAGACTTTATGGATATGATGACTTGATGACTGAACTAGAACGTCTATTCAGTATGGAAGGCCTTCTAAGCGATCCTGATAAAGGATGGCGGGTTTTGTACACAGACAGTGAGAATGATGTTATGGTGGTTGGAGATGACCCATGGCAGTAAGTGTCACTCTCCTTGCTATCCACGTGCAGTTTATTTTATGATAGTGATTATTCACATCTCATATCTGTGGCAGGTAAAATTAAATAGTAAATCCTTTCGCTATACTTCTCTCCCTTTTTCTGTTCTTTTGAGCATTGCATCCTTTCAGGTTTGCACAATTAACCTGCATGTTAGTGATGCCACTGTTTTCTTATCGTCAAATTAAACTAATCCTTGGGATCAACAAATCTAGCAGCAGGGGCAATGAGATGCAGGGGCCAAGAGGCATAGATGAAAACAAAATGAGAGTATGGCATTTTCCTTGTATGCGCTTTTCTTGATCCCCATATTTTATGGGGCAGAACTAGTAAGGATACTGAGGGTAGTGTTTGGTGATGCTCATTTCTCCCTATTCACTTGTTCAGTAAGGAAAAAGAAAACTAGTTTCTTTCAAGTCAGAAATAAAGACTCAAGATGCGCTTTGTTAGAACACATGCCTGGACAAGTCGTAAAACAAGAAAACTAGAAAAAGGGGATAAGAAACTAATAACAGTTTATTTTTAGTATTCATGGCAGTTAGCTGGCCCTGGTCAGAAGGGAAACAATTCTGAAACCTTGTTCACAGAGTTCCAAATGCTGATTGGGATTTGTTTACTTATCCTGTATTTAAAATATCTTGCCTATGATGAGTTTTTCTCTGTTTACAGTGAATTCTGTGAAGTGGTATCCAAGATCCATATATACACCCAAGAAGAAGTGGAGAAGATGACCATCGGAATGGCCAGTGACGATACTCAAAGCTGTTTGGAACAAGCACCGGTGATAATGGAAGCATCAAAGTCTTCCTCAGTGGGCCAGCCAGATTCCTCTCCAACAGTAATAAGGTTATGAGGATCTATGTTCGTTTTTAGTGTTGCAATGTGTTTGCTATGTGTGCATAACATATTGAATTCTGAATCTATCTACTAGATGTTTGCCATTATCAAATGAACATATTGAAAGCTAAAAGTAGCCTTTCTGGCCTTTTGGCGTTGACAATTGAAGTTGATTGAAGTGATTCAAGTCTGGTGCTTTGTAGTCATCAACAATGTGTATCATCAAAACTGATTCAATGCATTCTGTTACTAGGTCATTTCAAAGCCAGAAATGTGGATGTGATCCACTTGCATATCAAGTTGATGCGTTTCGAGTTTTGAAAACCACTCAAATGTTCTTTTTTCTGATTGGCTACAAGGGTTTCCAAGCTAAAATTCGTTCTATGAAATCTTTAAGTATCATAGTTCTTCAAACTCAAGTTTCAATTGAAAGAGTGTTTCAAATCAATCTGAAAGCTGTTTTTATGAGAGTTTTCTGCAATGTCTTCTAGCAAGTAAATCTTTATAGTCTGTAATGACAGTTTTCAGTCTCTTTCACTGATGCTTAAAAAGCTCACGACCAATGACCATTCTTCTGATCTCACTAGTTCCTGCCCCAATCTCATATAGCTTGGCATCTCGAAGAAGCCGGCCTGTTGTGTACTCGTTTACATATCCATTACCACCTAAACATTGTATTGCCTGCAAAGTCGATTACGAACACAAATGATTTGATAAACTTGTATAACATAATTTGAATCAGATACTACAGATACTGCCAGAAAGAGCAAGATGTAAAAAAGACCTATAGCTGAATTAGCAAAATACCAGTTGACTAGTTACTCGGGAGCACTATGATAGCATCTTAATATTGTGATTTGTGCAAAAAGTCAGACAATCTTAATCGGCTAATACTATAATTTCAGTCGTTAATGCATTATTGTAACAAACAGATGAAAATAAAAATGTGAATAAATGTAAATAAAGCCTTCACCTGCAAAGCAACTTGAGTAGCTCTTTCAGCCGCACAGAGTATGACCGCAGCACAGTCCTGAAATTTTGTGTCCAAAAAAGTTATTGCATGCCTGACTTCAAGTGTGCTATACGCTATATGAGAACATAAATCGCTCTAATTTAAACTCCATTGAGTGATCTATCATCAAAAGAATTGATAACAAAAATTGAACATCAAAGCAAAAAGAAAATAAGAAAAAGAGAAGTGTAGTAAATGAAAGCAATTTTGCATGTTAATTTAAGTAACATGGTGATAGATACATAAAAGATTGCAAGGAAAGAAAACTACAAAGGCATAATCTTTTCATGGCATTTATTCATCAAACCATGATGACTTTGAGCAAGTTAAAATCTTATAAACTGACTCTGGAATTTAATCCTCCATGATCAACAAGCTGTTAGCTAGATGCCTGAATCGGATAAATGGCAGAAACATCTATTCATTCAACAAATGAACAAACCATAAGGAATGTTATAAGAAGTTGTTCATCTGATCTTTTAAGGGCCATCGACCGCGTTGTTAATTAATGGAATATATTCATGTGCATGTAAGTTATGGAAAAAAAAAACAACGGTCATACAAAAGTAAGTTGGAATTCATAATAATTGTGACTATTTCAAAGACCAAGAAAACCTAGGCATTCACCCCACCTCCCTCCCAACAAAAACAACTCTGTTAAGGGGCTCGTTTTATTTAGTCTTTAGAAACAATTTGATGATAAACAACGTATAATGGAACATGCAATATTGCAAAATGATGATAATGACCTGATTGGGAGAATTTATCAACTTTCATAGAAGAATAAGTATGTAAACCTCTTTAGTTTTTAATATCAACAAAACTTCAGATTTGGAATGGGAAGAAAGAGAAAAGAAAGGGAATTAAACCTTAGGGTCAACTCTCCCATTATCGCAGTCCCTTGCAACAGAATAGACGTAGGACCTGAAAAATCGAGGTTTGCAACTTTTGCCATGTGAAAATTAACTTTACAAAGATTAGAATTTTAAATCAGAATACTATACCTCGATGATTGTAGAGAAGTATACATGTCAGCAACTTTTCCCTGTAATTGCAGCATGTAAGAACAGAAATATAAGATTCTAAGACAAGCATCCACAGAACATTATTAAGATAGCTTCTGTTAACAATAATTGTAAACCTGTATAAACTGAAATTCCCCAATTGGACGGCCAAACTGTACCCTCTCTTGTATGTAAGGAAGAACAACATCAAGACATGCCTGCATTATACCAAGGGGCCCAGCTGCCAAAACAAGTCTCTCCAAATCTAGTCCTGACATTAATACATAAACCCCTGAATCAAGCAAAAAACCATCAATTAGAATATCATACAAGCAAAAGTTAAACTTCCTCGTAATGGAACCAGGTAAATAAAAGTGACAACTTTCATTGTGCTGGCATGTGATTTTTTCATTTTTTCATTAAACAAAAGAGTATAGAGCAAGCCTCATCTTCCAGGTTTTTTCATTTTTCATTTTTTTTAATAAATATAATTTTCTACTAAAAAAGGTTTCTTCAAAAAGTAGAGCAGATGGATCATATAAAAAGTCCCTGAAGTCATCTGATTAGGCAGCATATCGTCACTGCCATACATATCTGCTATCAGTCAATATTTTCTTCCTATACCCTGAAGAGAAGGGAAAAACTGTCAGAGATGCAAAACCTTTTCCTTCTTTGCCAAGAACATTTTCTTCTGGAACGAAACAATTCTCAAAGACAAGCTCACATCTGCTCAGACCATCACATTATTAGTATAAAAGACAGAAGCAGAAATGGACTTGAAAATATATAACTTATTTACAACGGCGCAGACATACGTATCACTTCCTCGCATCCCAAGTTTGTCCAATTTCTGAGCAGTGCTGAATCTGGATAGTGACAAAAAAATAAAAGATTAATGAATAAATCTAATTTCTCGTTTGCTATCATATTACTGTCCAAGATGCAGGACCTATTCTACCTTAAAAGATATTTCAGGAAAAAATACATCTATATCAGAGGTAATACCACCATTTTGTTTGGGGAAAAGCACCCCCTTCAAAAAAAAAAGAAGAGGGGGGGGGGGGGGGGGAGAGAGAGAGAAGATTTTATATATTTAAATTATTCATTAGTGCCAGCAAGCAATTGGCTGTTTAGAAAAGCGTGTTGTAGGTATGTACAATCTAGATGCAAGAAATATTTTTATGAAAAGATAAGTTGCAGTCTAAGTATTAGGCACCCTCACAAGGTATAGTGGTCTGGCTAATAAATGTTATGAATAATCGAAATCATTTATGTAGTATCATACAAGCTCAAAGAAAGAGTAATTCATGTTCGGAAAAAATCTTGTACAAATATGCAAAATGTTTAACTGACTTTCCAATCTTTTGAAACATAAGATAATTTGACAGCTGTGATGCAAGTACCCACCCAGGCATTCCCTTCTCAATAATAAATGCTGTGATTCCCTTTGAGCCAGCTGTGACATCTGTTTTTGCATAAACAACCTGAAAGATTTGATGAATCAGTATTTAACAAGAAATTCTTGCAGAAGAAAAGTTATACAGTGAAAGCAGAGACAATAACTTTATCAACTTCAGACACTGACGTAAATTGAGAAACAAAAGAATTTTTTGCTGTATCTCCTTAAGAAAATATGTACAGAGTGGCTATATATATAATAACCCTAGCAATAGAAAAGGAAACTAACTAAGCTATCAGATCCCATGATTTATGGAATATTCTTAACCAAATCAGCCTAATTCTAGGGATACAAACTGTTGCAAAATCTCCTAAAAATCTGGTTGTACATTAATCATGTTTTCCCCCACTCCCCCTCAAACTGGTGAATAGATGTTTTCCATTCCCAGCTTGGATACAATACTCTAGAACACTAAGCTACTTAACCCTTTAGAAAGCACATCTGCAAGTTGGCCATGTGTAGACACTTAAGAGGTACAAATCAACCTGCTCTCCAATTTCTCCTCGATGAAATATCTGTCAATTTCGATGTGCTTCGTTCAATCATGTTGTAATGGGTTGTGAGCTATGCTAATCGCAAACTTATTATCACAATAAAGTCTCATTGGGCCATCCCACTTGATCTTCAAGTCTTCCTAGATGATCTTCAACCAAAGTAGTTCACACACACCTTGAGCTATTGCGCGGAATTCTGCCTCTGCACTAGACCGTGCTACCACATGTTGTTTCTTGCTCCTCCACGTCACGAGGTTACCACCAAGAAAGGTGCAATATCCTGTGGTTGACCTCCTGTCGACTATTGACCCAGCATAATCAGTATCTATGTAAGCTTCCAGCACCAAACCTCCGTTTCTTTTAAACAAAATACCCTTTCTTGGTGTCCCTTTGAGATACTGCAACACTCGGTGAGCTGCTTGCGGATGAACTTCCTTTGGGCTATGCATGAATTGACTAATCACGCTTACTGCGTATGCTATGTCCGGTCGTGTATGAGTTAGATAAATAAGTTTTCCTACCAAGCACTGATACATTTCCTTATCTATTGCAACGTCTTCCTCTGCCATTCCCAGTCTAAGATTTGGGTCTATTGGAGTACTTGCTCATTTGCACGCTGTCTTGCCCGTTTCTTTAAGGAGATCTGTAACATACTTTTGTTGGGAGATGAAAATGCCTTACTTAGAGTGAGCCACCTCAATCCCAAGAAAATAGTTTAGCCTTTCTAATGCTTTGATCTCAAACACCTTAACCAAACACTGACTTAGAAGCTATCTCTCCTTATCATCATTCCTTGTCACTATTATGTCATCAACATACACTAAGAGTGCTGTGACTCCCCTTGAAGATGAGTGTTTAATGAACAGTGTATGATCCCTTTGGCTTTGACTATACCCCATGGCAATCATAAACTCTCGCAAATCTGCCAAACCATGCCCGTGGTGATTGCTTAAGTCCATATAAGGCTTTCTTCAATTTACACACAGTATGAGCATCCAAATGTTGCGAAAGAGATTTACGATAAATTGAACACAAAGGAGGGAGAGAAAAGGATATACAGATTGACGCGAGCAAGAGAAAGGAGGAGTCGCGACCTAGGAGTCGTGAAATGTATTAAGGATGAGCATCAAAGAACTCTCGTTAAAGATAATGACATTAAGGACAGGTGGCAAGATTATTTTAACAAATTATTTAATGACGGACAAAATAAAGTTTTGGATAATATTTCGGTGCCTCTTAAGGATTTAAATCAGTGCTTTATGCATAGAATCCAAGAGGCAGAAGTAAAAGAGGCACTAAAGATGATGAAGAATGGAAAAGCTGTTGGAGCTGATGACATCCCAATTGAAGTTTGGAAATGCCTTGGAGATCTAGGAGTTAGGTGGTTGACAAATCTATTTAATAAGATTTGGCACACTAACAAAATGCCAGAGGAATGGAGGAAGAGTGTCTTAGTACCTTTATATAAAAACAAGGGAGATATTCAAAGTTGCGCCAACTACCGAGGCATAAAATTGATGAGTCACACAATGAAACTATGGGAGAGAGTGATAGAATGGAGATTAAGAAAGAATGTAGAGATATCGGAGAATCAATTTGGTTTTATGCCGGGTCGATCAACTATGGAGGCAATATATTTGCTTAGACAACTTATGGAGCGCTTTCGAGTAATGGGTAAAGATCTTCATATGGTCTTTATAGATTTGGAGAAAGCATATGATAAAGTGCCTAGGGTGGTACTTTGGTGATCCTTAATGAAGAAAAGAGTTCCTTTGAAACATATTAAACTAATTAACGACATGTATAAAGGCGCAAGGACACATGTGAGGACAGGTGGGGGGCAAACAAGTGAGTTTCCTATCACGGTGGGATTACACCAAGGGTCAGCGTTGAGTCCATTCTTGTTTGCGGTAGTTATGGACGAACTGACAAAATCCATCCAGGATAAGGTGCCTTGGTGTATGATGTTTGCAGATGATATTGTCCTATGTGCGGAAACTAGAGCGGAGATCAATAAAAAGTTGAAATTATGGAGACAAACGTTGGAATCAAAAGGATTTAAACTAAGCAGAGTGAAGACTGAATACATGGAGTGTAAATTCAGTTCTAACCGATTGGAAGAGCATGATGTAGTGAAGTTAGATGGGATGGCGATACCTAAACGGGATCATTTTCGATACTTGGGATCAATAATACAGATGGATGGAGAGATTAATGGTGATGTGACCTATAGGATCCAGGCTGGATGGAGTAAGTGGAGAAGTGCTATAGGTGTGTTGTGCGATAAAGGAATTCCTACATGGTTGAAAGGCAAGTTTTATAGGACAGTTGTTAGACCAACATTGTTATATGGTAGTGAATGTTGGGCGACTAAGAGTCTACATACACAAAAGATGAGTGTAACAGAAATGATAATGTTACAATGGATATGTGGATATACAAGAAAGGATAGAATGAGAAATGATATTCGTAAGATGATTGGAGTGGTACCTATCGAAGACAAAATGTGTGAAAATCGTTTACGTTGGTTTGGACATGTAAGACGTAGACCTGTAGATGCTCCAGTTAGGAGAATAGAGGCTATGGATGTTGAGAGAAGGGTTAAGACTAGAGGAAGACCGAAAAAGACTTGGAAGGAAATAGTTTGGAAAGACATGGAAGTTTTAGAATTAGATGAGCAAATGGCTTTGAATAGAAATCTATAGAGGCAGAGAATACATATGGACGATCTAACGTGATTTTAGATATTGGTTCATATAGCCTACCCCAATCTATTGAGATAAAGGCTCTGATGATGATGATGATGATGATGAGCATCCAAATTATTCCTATAACGTGGTGGGACCTCCATATAAATTCCTTCTTCTAGTTCTCCATGCAAAAATGCATTCTTGACATCAAACTGCTGTAACTCCAACCATAATTAGCTGCTAATGATAGCAAGATTCTAACAGCATCCATTTTTGTAACTGGAGCAAAAGTCTCTAGGTAGTCAATCCCATAGGTTTGAGTATAGCCCTTGGCTACTAGCCTTGCCTTATACCTCTCTATTGACCCATCTGCTCTATATTTCACTGTATAGACCCATTTACACCCCACGGGTTTCTTTCCTACTGGTAACTTCACCAACTCCCACATTTTGTTCTTCTCCAATGCCTCAATTTCTACATTCATGGCTTGTTTCCATTTCTTATTGGACAAAGCCTCAGATAAGGTGGTAGGGATGGCAATGGTGTTCGGGCTAACCAGGAAGGCTCTATGTGATGGTGAAAAACGTTTGAAGGACAGAAAGTGTGCAAGAGGATATAAAGGTCGTTTTGTGCACTCTCTAGTTCCTTTCCTAACAGCAATGGGAAGGTCTAGGTTATCATTGCCTACATGAGATTTAGTATCAACTTCTAACGAAGAATTAGAAATTGTTATGAAGGATATGAAGCAAAGAAGAATAGGAGAGAAAAATTGAAGAAAGAGTTCAGTATTTTCTGGAAAAAGCACTGTTTTGGGCTGCATTATTCATAATTTATACAAACATTAACCAAAAGCTTAAACTTAACAACTCCTAACAACTACCTTACATGTTTGCCTAACAAAATGGATTACCATAACCTTATCATATCAAGAACTACCTAAAAAACTGATGCAACAGGACAAGTAATGGGCAGAACATGTCAAAAAGTCACAACAACAGAAATGCCACTCAAGCTTCTTCAACTACTAACACTCCTCCTTGGCATTTCTACTGGAAACACCAAGGCTCCTCCTTAATGTTTCAAACCTTGCTTTTGACAAGGCCTTGGTTAAAATGTCTGCAATCTGATCTTCTGACTTGCAGTGCACTAATTTCACTTCATTCTCAGCTTCAGCTTCTCTAAGAAAATGATACTTGATCTTTATATGCTTAGTTCTCCCATGAAACACAGGGTTTTTGGCCATTGCAATTGCTGATTGATTATCACAGAAAATTTTTGTTGGACCATCTTGCTTCTGATTCAAATCTGTCATGATTTTTCTTAACCAAATTGCTTGATTAACAGCAGCAACAGCAGCTATGTACTCTGCTTCAACAGTTGATTGAGCCACAGTTCCTTGCTTCTTAGAGTTCCAGGTAAATGCACTTGAGCCAAAAGAAAAAAGATAGCCTGAGGTGCTCTTCATGTCATCAGAAGACCCTGCCCAATCACTATCAGAGTATCCAAGCAGCCTCAATTCATTAGATTTCTGATATAGAACACCAAAGTTAATTGAACCTTTGATGTATCTTAGAATTCTCTTTGCTGATCTGAAATGAGCTTCACTAGGACAATGCATGAATCTTGAAAGAACACTAACGGCAAACATTATATCCGGTCTAGTTGCTGTTAAGTACAACAAACAACCGATTAAGCTTCTATAACTTCTTTCATCAGCCTTCTGAGAACCATCATCCTTGCTAAGCTTCTCATTCTGAACCATAGGAGTACAAACAGCTTTACAATTCTCCATGTTGAATTTTTTCAACAATTCCTTGGCATATTTCTCTTGAGAAATGAAGATTCCTTGTTGAGTTTGAGAAATTTCAATTCCAAGGAAGTAAGACATCTCCCCCAAGTCTGTCATTTCAAAGACTTTCATCATTTGGTCTTTGAATTGCAACACTAATTCAGATTTGCTTCCTGTCACCAACAAATCATCAACATACAATGAAACAACCAATAGATCATCATTGGTTGTAGCTTTGGTATATAGTGTTGCCTCACTAAGACTCTTCTTGAATCCCAACTTCAATAAATGATCATCAATTCTGGAATTCCAAGCTCTTGGAGCTTGCTTAAGTCCATACAAAGCCTTCTTGAGTAGATAGACTTTGTCTTCATCTCCTTTAGCAGCAAAGCCTTTAGGTTGCTCAATATAAATCTCCTCCTCAAGATAACCATTCAAAAATGCAGATTTCACATCAAGTTGGTATATTTTCCAACCTTTCTAAGCTGCCAAGGCTAATAACAGCCTTATAGTGTCCAACCTTGCAACAGGAGAGAAAGTCTCAGAAAAATCAACACCTTGCTGTTGAGAATACCCTTTTGCAACCAGTTTGGCTTTATATTTGTTGATGGATCCATTTGCATTCAATTTAGTTTTGAAGATCCATTTGACTCCAATGATGTTTCTGTTACTTGGTTTATCAACCAAAGTCCAAGTTTGATTCTTTTCAATCATCCGAATCTCCTCCTTCATTGCATTTCTCCATTCTGAAAATTTGACAGCTTCTTCATAGCATGTAGGCTCAAGAATTGCAATGTTTGATCTTTGATAGATGTCATTAAGTGGTCTGGTGCCTCTCACTGGTTCATGATCAATGAGTTCATCTTCAAATATGGAACCTTCTTCTTGGAAGTTGACCATGTCATTTGTAGTGAGCTTGGCTGGTTCCTCAGTTGATTTCTCCCAGTTCCAAGCTGATTGCTCATTAAACTTCACATTTTTGCTTACAATCACCTTGGCTGTAAGTGGATTGTAAGCTCTATAGCCTTTAGTGATGTTGTTGTAGCCCAAGAAAATGCAAACTTCAGCTCTATGATCAAGCTTGTCCCTCTTGATTTCAGGAACATACACATAGCATATGCTGCCAAAAACTCTAATATGTTGCACTGATGGTTTGCTCCCAAACCAGGCTTCAAATGGAGTCTTTCCTTCCAAGGCCTTTGTGGGCAGCCTGTTGAGCAAGTAGACAAAGGTATTGGCTGCCTCTGCCCAAAATTTCTTGGGAAGATTCTTCTCAAACAACATGCATCTAGCCATCTCCATGATTGTTCTGTTCTTCCTTTCACTAACACCATTCTGTTGTGGTGTATAAGTTGCTGTCAATTGATGCTCAACACCTGCATCTTCACAAAACTTAGTAAATTTGTCAGATGTATACTCAGTACCATTATTTGACCTTATAATCTTCATTTTGCAGCCACTTTGGTTTGCAATCCAAGCTTTGAACTTCCAGAAAGTAGCAGCAACTTCAGATTTCTGTCTCAAGAAATAGATCCAACACATTCTGGTTAGATCATCAATGAAGGCTATAAAATACTTGTTGTTCAGGGATGGCATCCTCATAGGTCCACAAACATCGGTGTGTACCAATTGTAATTTTTCAGTTGCTCTCCATGCCTTTTTAACTGGAAATGGAAGCTTGCTTTGTTTCCCCAGTTGACAAATTTCACAAACATTAGAGCATACCTCAACAGTAGGCATATTTAGCACTAGATCATTCTTATGCATATAGTTCAATGCCTTGTAATTAAAATGACCCATCCTTTTATGCCATAAAACAGATTCATCATGTGAACTAGCATATGCAATAGTGTTAGCCTCATGCCAATCCAAGGAAAAACATTTTCCTTTCGTATTAACAATAAAAAGTTCATGACCATTTGAATCATAGATGATGCATGCTTTGTCTTTGAACACTAAGGAGTAATTCTTTTGTAGCAGCTGTCCCACACTCAAAAGGTTTTGATCTATTTTAGGCACATACAATACATCTGAAATGAGTTTTGTACCTGATGGTGTATCAACTGTCACAACTCCTCTTCCTTTGACCTCTATGAAATCACCATTGCCAATTCTGACTTTTGAAGTACAGGATCTGTCAAGTTCTTTGAACATGTTGATATCGGATGCCATATGATGAGTGCAACCACTGTCAATGAGCCAAGCATTTGATGAGATTTTTACTGCATGGCAAGATGCCACAAACACTTGTTCTTCTTGCTGCTCTAAGTCTCCAGCAACTCTTGCTTTTTGATCTTGCTGCTGATTTTTGTTTTTGCACACCTTCTCCATGTGACCAAGTTGCTTACAAGACCTACATTGTATGTAGGTCTGTACCAACAATATTTCTCTAGATGTATGGTCTTTTTGCAGTGAGAACATGGTGGAAATTTACCTTTCTTCCTACCACTTCCTGCATTTTTGTTTCTTCTGTCTCCTGACTTTTTGTTCTTGCCCTCATGTTGCATTTTGCCTTTTTCATTGGCAACAAACACACCTTCAGTTGAATCCTCTTGCCTGATGGCTCTTCTTTGCTCTTGTGCTTGTATAGCATTCATCAATTCTGCCAAAGATATCTTGGTCAAGTCTTTGGAATCTTCAAGTGAAGAGATTTTAGATTCAAACCTCTCAGGTAAGCTGACAAGGACTTTCTCTTCAACTCTTTTATCTGTCATCTCCTCTCCAAGTAGCCTAAGCTTGTTTACTATCTTCATGAGTCTGTCATTATACTCCTTTAGAGTTTCAGACTCTTTCATCTTCAAAACTTCATACTCCCTTTTGAGATTGAGCACTTGCATCTGTCTTGTCTTGTCACTGCCCATAAATTCTTCCTTAAGCTTGTCCCAAGCTTGTTTTGCTATCTCACAAGTCATGATTCTGATGAATATCTCATCAGAAACTGACGATTCAATACAGCTCTTTGCTTTGTACCTCTTGGCTTTCTCTTCACTGTAATTCTTCATCTGATTTACAGTTGGATTTACTGGTAAATGAGATGGTTCTTTCTCATCCTCAACCACATCCCACAAATCAAAGGCACACAAATAGGTCTTCATTTTGACAGACCATATTTGGTAGTTTTCACCAGAGAAAACAGGAGGTGAAGGCAAGGTGCAGCTGCTTGAGGCCATATATGACTGACAAAAGCTTCGCTGGTTGTGTTTACTGGTTTTTTCACTCAACTCTCAATGATTTTCAAGCCCTCTAAGACCATGAATGGCTCTGATACCAATTGAAGGATATGAAGCAAAAAAGAATAGGAGAGAAAAATTGAAGAAAGAGTTCAGTTTTTTCTGGAAAAAGCACTGTTTTGGGCTGCATTGTTCATAATTTATACAAACCTTAACCAAAAGCTTAAACTTAACAACTCCTAACAACTACCTTACATGTTTGCCTAACAAAATGGATTACTATAACCTTATCATATCAAGAACTACCTAAAAAACTGATGCAACAAGACAAGTAATGGGCAGAACATGTCAAAAAGTCACAACAGCAGAAATGCCACTCAAGCTTCTTCAACTGCTAACATGTTACCTCATTCTCCGGATCTGGGTTGGATTCTTAAACTTGCATTGATTCAGGGACAACCGTCTTCTTCCTTGAGTATACCTTGCCAAATCTCACATTCTCAATGGCAGAGTTGGGATTTTCTGAAATTTTGGGCACAAATTCAAACATAGGATTTGGCATAGGTTCTTAAATTTCAAGCACAAGTTCAGACATAGGACTTGGCACAAGTTCAAACATAGGATTTGACATGGACTCAGATACTGGCACAAACATTGGAAGTGACGATAGATCAAGCAAGAAATCCCCATCCTTATCTTCAAGTATGGAATTCTCCCCCTGAAAATAAGGTGTAGTGAAATAAGGTGCTTGTTCATTGAAAGAAAAGTACACTGAGACATAGAACTTCTTTGATGGAGAGAGATAACACTTGTACCTTTTTTGAGTTGAGGAATAATCCACAAATACACATTTTAACACCCTTGGGTCTAGCTTCCCTCTATTTTGACTATGAACATGGACAAATGACACGCACCCAAATATCCTAGGGACAAGATTATTTGTAGTGTGTATGTTTGGATAGAATGTTGAGTGTTTCCATTGGACTCTTGAATCCCAAGACTCTGGAAGGCAAACGATATATAAGATGAGTGGCTGTAAGAACTGCTTTCCCCAGAAAGGATTTAGACACGTTTTCCTGGAATAAGAGAGCTCGGGTTGACTAAAGGAGATGACCATTTTTCCTTTCTGCAACTCCATTTTGTTGCAGTGTATTGACACAAGATGACTCATGTACTATCCCTTCCTTTTGAAAATAAGGAGTTAGGACTTGATTGAAATAGTCCTTGGCATTATCTGACCTAAACCTTTTGATATTTGACTCCAAATTGGTTCTTAATCATGGAACAAAAATTTGGGAGGATAGTACTAACATCAGATTTATGTTTAAGCAAGAAAATCCAAGTAACACGAGTATAATCGTCAATGAATGACACAAACCATTTTGCCCCAGAAACATTAGGAATAGTAGGACCCCAAATATCACTGTGAATGAGATAAAAGGCAAAGAGCTTCTGCTATTACTTACTGGAAAAGGTACACGTTTATGTTTAGCAAGTTCGCACACTTCACAATGAAAGCTCTCAACATCTAGACCTTGAAATAAAGATGGAAACAGAATTTTAATGACTCTAAATGATGGATGTCCAAGTCGGCAGTGGTGAAGCCAAACTGTCTTTATTGGATAAATAAAGTTCTGAAACAAAAGAATATGGTAATTTTCCCTTGGTAATATTTGATTGGCTCAGTGCTTCAAGGTAGTAAAGCCCATCCCGTTCTCTAGCATGTCTAATCGTCTTCCCCCAATCCTTGTCTTGAAATACATAATGATTATGATGAAAAATCACATTACAACATAAATCTTGAGTAAGCTTTTGGATAGAGACAAGGTTTGTGGATAATCTAGGGACAAGAACATTTTTTTAAGGTCAATGATGGGCTTTTTTTAACATCTCCTACACTTGCTACAGTAGTCAAAGAACCATCAGCTGTGGCTATTTTCCTATTGCTTGGACATGTGGAGTATGTGTAAAAGACATTTTGTGGGTGGGTCATATGGCTAGTAGCTCCTGAATCCATGATCCAAGAGTTGGCAAAGGTTGTATCCAAGACATTTAATCCAATAGAGGATGGAAACTTACTTGAATACACCAATGAACAAGTACATGAAGGTTTGTCAAGGTTACTAATTAGAGATCTCAACCTCTTGACCTCTTTTTGGTTGAGATTACCGGACTCCTTTGGTGCTGCAATGGTTGTTTCTGCAACTTTTGACGTCTTTCACAAATCAAACTTGCTGAACGACTGGTGAGAATTAGGGATAAATCAGCAATGAAGGCCGAGCAACAACGAGAAAACACCAATGATGAAGAACAAAGGAAAAATCCAGCTATGAAGGCTGGTAAAAAAGAACATGTGAAATACTCTGTTTTGTCTTTAGAAAACAAAGCAAATAAAACAGCGATGAAGGTTGTGTTGAAATATTTGAAGATTTAGAATTATTCTGTTTCCTTATTTATTTTAGTGTTATTTTTCCTGATTTGTTTCCTATTTTAGTCTCTCTATTATATGGGATTCTATGTTTTAGTTTCCTAAAATTGTAGGATCTTCAGAAACCTCTATTTAAGTCCCTGTACATACTCATTATGTGAATTGAAGAATTACATATTCCTTCAGAAAATATTTTCATGGCATCAGAGCCTGAAATCTTTGTCAGAAATTCATCTTAAAATCTCACTGGAATGGATACCAAAAATGGGCACCTTCTAGACCAAACCCGAGCACTATTGTATCAAAAAAATGTACAAAAAAGTTTCTGGGGGGAAGCAGTTCTCACAGCCACTCATCTCATCAATAGATTACCTTCTAGAGTTCTAGGATTCAAAAGTCCAATGGATGTGCTTTCTTCATTCTATCCGAACCTCTCTACCACAAACAATCTTACACCTCTCATTTTTGGGTGTGTGTCCTTTCTTCATATCCATAGTCAAGACAAGGGGAAGCTAGACCCTAAAGCCCTAAAGTGTGTTTTTGTTGGGTATTCTTCAACTCAAAAAGGATAGAAGTGTTACCATCCTCCGTCCAAGAAATTTTATAGTGTCACGAGATGTAACATTCAATGAACAAGAGGCCTATTTCACTCAACCTTATCTTCAGGGGGAGAGTCTTAGGGAAGATAAGGAAGGTTTTCTTGGGTTGCCTGATCTTTCACTTTTGTCTCAACCCAATCATATGCCCCAACTATCTATTGAGCCATCTGTTGAGTTTGAACCTGTCAAATGCCCCAGTTGTTGGTGAACCTAAACCTAAGTCAAATGAGACCACTCCTACTGCACCAAATGTGTCTGAACCCGAACTAGTACCTAACCCCAAATCTGCTCTTGGAGATGTGAGATTTGGAAAAAACTTGGTGTACTCAAGGCAGAAAAAGGCCAATCCAGGATCTGTGCAAGTTCAAGAGTCCAACTCAAGTCCTTCAAATAAGGTAACAATTACTAACTTTCCAGCATTACAGAGTGAAACCAAAGCCCAAATTACTGAAGATGACCAAGACCTTCCAATTGCTATTAGAAAAGGGATCAGAAAATGTACAAAACAGCCATTATATCCTCTTTCACACTACCTATCATTTAAAAATTTCTCACCAACCTACAAAGCCTTCCTTGTAAGCCTAAAGAACACCACCATTCCTACCACCTTATCTGAGGCATTGTCTAATGAAAATGGAAACAAGCCATGGATGTAGAGATGGAGGCTCTAGAGAAGAATAAAACTTGGGAGTTGGTGAAGTTACCAACAGGGAAAAGGCCAGTGGGGTGCAAGTGGGTTTATACTGTGAAATACAGGGCAGATGGGTCGATTGAGAGATACAAGGCGAGGTTGGTAGCCAAAGGGTATCCACAGACTAATGGGATTGACTACCTAGAGACGTTTGCTCCAGTTGCTAAGATGAATACAGTAAGAGTAATCTTATCTCTAGCTACCAATTTTGGTTGGGAACTACAGCAATTTGATGTGAAAAATGCATTCCTACACAGGGAGCTTAAGGAGGAGATTTATATGGAGATTCCACCAGGTTATGGAAGGAATGTGATTGCCAATACTGTATGTAAGTTGAACAAAGCTTTGTATGGCCTGAAGCAATCTCCTTGAGCTTGGTTTGGAAGATTTGCTAGAGTCATGTTGGCCATGGGATACAAACAAAGTCAGGGGATCACACATTGTTTATCAAACATTCTGCTTCAGGGGGAGTAACAGCACTGTTAGTATATGTGGATGACATTATATTAACTGGAGATGACAAAAGGGAGCAGCAAATATTGAGTCAATGCTTGGCTAAGGAGTTTGAAATTAAGACTTTGGGAAGATTGAAATATTTTTTGGGAATTGAAGTTGCACACTCCAGAAAAGGGATTTTTATATCCCAAAAGAAGTATGTTAAGGATTTGCTTAAGGAAACGGGCAAAACTACATGCAAACCCGCAAGTACTCCTATGGACCCAAACCTTAAGCTAGGAAAAGCAGAGGGAGATGCCACAGTGGACAAGGAAATGTATCAACGTCTCGTGGGAAGACTGATTTACTTATCACATACCAGACCAAATATAGCTTATGCGGTGAGCTTAATCAGTCAGTTTAGGCATAGGCCAAGAGAGGTTCATTTGCAGGCTGCCTACCGAATTTTGCAATATCTTAGGGGAACACCAGGAAGAGGAATTCTGTTCAAGAGGAATGGGAGTACAACACTTGAAGCCTATACCGATGCTGACTATGCAAGATCGATCATCGATAGGAGATCAACCTCCGAGTACTGTACCTTTCTTGGAGGGAATCTTGTGACATGGAGAAGCAAGAAACAGAGTGTAGTAGCACGTTCTAGTGCTGAGGCAGAATTTCGTGCAATGGCAAAAGGCATGTGTGAGCTACTTTGGCTGAAAATCATCCTAGAAGACTTAAAGATTAAATGGGAAGGGCCTATGAGGCTCTACTGTGACAATAAATCAACAATCAGCATAGCTCATAATCCAGTACAACATGATTGAACGAAGCATATAGAGGTGGATAGACATTTCATCAAGGAGAAGTTAGACAGTGGCTTGATATGTACTCCATATGTGTCAACACATGGGCAACTTGCTGATATCCTCACCAAAGGGTTGAGTAGCACGACATTTGAGAGAATTGTATCCAAGCTGGGAATGGAAAATTCCTATTCACCAGCTTGAGGGGGAGTGTGGGAAACCGTGTTATTTTAGGAAAATAGATATTTCCTAGAATCAAGTTTATATATTTAGTTGTAATTATGTATTTATTGAGATCCCAAAAGTTTAGGGATTTCAATTAGTATTAGGAGTAGTTTCCTGATTTAGTGCTAGAGCGTTGTGTATATAAACAAACGTATTATTCAATAAACAATTCAATTCAAACCCTAAACATGAACAGAGGAGCAAGAAGCAAAGTGTAGTATCTAAAAGCAGCGCAGAGGCTGAATTCCGAGCAATGGCTCATGGTATTTGTGAAGGGATATGGTTAAGAAGGCTTCTTAGTGAACTTCAAATCACTAGTGAAGAACCTATGAACATATACTATGATAATCAATCCACCATAAGCATTGCAAAGAATCCTATACATCACGACAGGATGAAACATGTTGAGATTGATCGACACTTCATTAAAGAGAAGATTGAATCAAGAATCATAGAAGTGCAGTACACACCTACAAGTCTCCAAGTTGCTGATATTCTCACCAAAGCCTTACCAAGAAGGGTCTTTGATTCATTAAACTCCAAGCTTGGCATGATTGATATCTTCAGCCCAGCTTGAGGGGGAGTGTTGAAATATTTGAAGATTTAGAATTATCCTGTTTCCTTATTTATTTGAGTAGTGTTATTTTTCCTGATTTGTTTCCTATTTTAGTCTCCCTATTATATGGGATTCTATGTTTTAGTTTCCTAAAATTGTAGGATCTTCAGAAAGCTCTATTTAAGTCCCTGTACATACTCATTATGTGAATTGAAGAATTACATATTCCTTCAGAAAATATTTTCAGGTTGGAACAAGAGAACCAGAACCGAGCCTAAAAAGATGAACAGAAACAAATTTTGGTAATGAAGGCTGGATGAGAAAATGGCTATGAAGGCCTAAGGCAAAAAAATCAGCAATGAAGGCTGAAGAAGAAACTGCAGAAAAATCAGCAATGAAGGTTAAAAAAGTGACTGATTTCCAAGAAAAAACCTAAAGCTCTTGATACCATGACATAAATTGAGAAACAAAAGAATTTTTTGCTGCATCTCCTTAAGAAAGTATGTATAGAGTGGCTATATATATAATAACCCTAGCAATAGAAAAGAAAACTAACTAGGCTATCGGATCCCATGATTTATGGAATATTCTTAACCAAATCAGCCTAATTCTAGGGATACTACAAACTGTTGCAAAATCTCCTAAAATCTGGCTGTACATTAATGACGTTTTCCCACAACCACTTATCCAAGGGGACCAATAGGGGTGAGAGAGAAAGAGAGAATGGAAACAAAAATTCCTTTAAAAACAAGCACCAATTTGTTTTCACTTAAACAAACTAGAAACAAGTTTGCAGGAAGGATTCACATGAACATTGTTATGATATAAGATCCACAAGGTTTGTGCATAAACTGTTTCCACTCAAGCAAATAGTTTATCTGCTGAAATGCTTCTGCATGCAGCTTACAACAAGCACAAAGCACTTGCTTCATGCTGATAACACATATAAATAACTACTTTTTACGCAATAACAAAAACCTTGTCCCCATCATATCATGAAAAGAATTGGTTTTTTACTCCTACCATCTATTTATTGGTTGGAAGAAATGCAAACAACAATCCCCTATCATTTGGACAGCAGGAAAAAGCTGTATGTCATATTGAACAAAGCACTGACATCTCTTAATAGCATGTGATATTCGAATTCATTACACAAAAATACATAATACATAGAATTATAAAGAAGAAAGACTTATCACGGTATGTGTATCATTCACTAGCATCTCTACCAAATAAAAGTTTTAAGTTTAAAAATCCACTCTGTCTAATAGTCAGTGACCATAGATTCAGAATAAGTGTTTCCCGTAAATATTCAGGTCAGTTTGGTATAATTATGAGGCTAGGGCCATTTTAAGATGCTAACATCCGAGACTTTCTGGAGACATCCTCAAATGGGGTAGTCTCCATGTCCTGCACTGAGAGATTTGAGCCCCTCTCCTACTGGTCAAAGTTTTAAAGAAAGTTCATAAAAAAGCCTTAAAGAATGAAAAATAAGAAATGTAAGCATATTCAGAAACTTTAGCTTTAGCACAGGTAGAGTCGGTACTTGGCATAAACAAGAAGACACAGATAAAACATTCATCAATAGAATTGGTCCTAGCACACAATCAACTTTCTCAGTTTCTGCTGCTGTATCTATCCACAATATGGAGCCTTTTACTTTAGCTTAATGAGGGTTAAAACAGATATATACACATTTCTCCAAGTATATACATTTAGCAAAATTAATTAAGTAATACCAGCATACTAAAAAATAACCATAGACATGCCTAACAATGCAAAGATATTCTCAATAGAAATACCAATGTTTGAGCAACTGGACCATTAGTGCACCACATCTTGTTCCCATTGAGAACAAAACCGCCATCAACCCGATCAGCTTTGCACTTCATGCCAACAACATCAGAGCCAGCTGCAGAGATTGCAAAAAAGATTAGCCAGATCAAATGATTAAAATCTGCATAGCCTCAGCAAGGACTATAAATGTAAGACATCAGCTAAGAAAAGGTTCATGTAAGTTACCATTGGGCTCACTCATAGCGAGAGCTCCTACATGCTCTCCACTGATGAGCTACAAAAAGAAAGATAGTGGCCATGCCATAAGAGAGATAGAGGCCAAAATAAAGAATAGTGGAAGGAGGCAGGGGACCTGATTTAACACCATCCTCATCGACATCAAAGAGAGTAGAAATTTGTACAAATCATATTAGAGAGAAGCAGGAGGGAAAAGGATTGCGATATCTTAATATTCCATTAAATGCAAGAATGTAATTAAGGGCACTTCAGGAACAGATCTTAATTATATGCAACTTCAGCTGGACCATAAAGCAATATAAAAAATCCCAGGCAATGCTAATTATAGCAATATAAGACTGAATATAGTCTGTATAACATAGCATGATGATTGATAAACATTAGAACACATAAAAAACTAGTCCTTGGATAAAGAATATCTGCAATAAGACAACGTACTGTAAATTAATAAAAAATGAACATTTGAATTAGAACCTTCGGTAGGTACTTCTCTTTCTGCGCAGGGCTTCCGTTCCTCGCCTAAAAATATAACAAAAAAAAATCACCTCAAGACCCTCTTAGAATATAGCAGACTGTAATCAGACAGCATAGAGTTGGGAATTTGATTTACCAACTGATTGATGCACAGATTAGAATGAGCACCATAGGAAAGACCAACAGAACCGGAAGCACGACTTATTTCTTCCAATGCTATGCAGTGATACAAGTAACCAAGACCAAGTCCTCCATATTCCTCTACAAGAGAATCACAAATGCAATTTTAAGAAAATAAAATTCCCTCATTAATGAAGCACTAATAAAAAAGAACTAGTGAGTTCTCAGCAAATATCATATGGTATTCATCTCATATGATCACGTTTTACCTGGGGCAGTTATTCCATGGAGATTAAAATCTCCCATGAGTTTCCATAAATTAACCTCCTGGAGAAACGAATGAATGAAGTAAACTATATTCAGACAAATGAAAGAAAAAATGGCAAAACAAATGAACCCGAACAATTGTTTTTTCAAAAAAGAAAAAGGAACTCAATCATAACCTTGGGGAAAGAATTAGATTGGTCAATTTTGGAAGCATGAGGAGCAATATTTTCTTGTGCAAATTGCTTTACACTTTCCTTAAACTGTCATCATCAACAAACAAACAATAAAAAAAAAAGATAAAAGAAATTGTAACATCAAAAACGGGAAAACTCTAATGAATCCAAGGATTTGAAAAACGTAAAATTATAATTTTTTTAAAAAAAGAAAAAGTTGAAAACCTGTAACTGAGTGTCGTCGAAGAGTAAGGACGTTGAGGAGAAAGAAGCACGTTGTCTCTCTTTTCTCAAAATTTTGGCGCAAACAGACCTTGCTGCAAATACCCTTTGCATTTTTCGCACTTGCTCGATTAGAATTCAAAATTCAATTTAAAATACAGAGAAGGAACGAGAAGAGAATAAGAACTGAAGTATTGGAGCTTCTTCCCCGTTTATTTATACGAGGAGAGTTTTAAATTATAGAAAATCCGGCAAGCGCAGTTACTTCTGAGGAGAGAGGCGTGGTGAAATCTGATTGGTGGGAGACAGAGGCAGAAGATTCGTGAGCTGGCTAGGAATGGGCACACTGGATTAGTGCAACCTAAGTGGGCAGTCCTCGATAGAGTTCGTCTCTGAGACGAGGTTTTATCTGCTAATACTGGGTTTGGTTTTAGGCTGCAAAATGCCAAAATGCATATAATAATTTGGAATTCCAACGCTACTTTAGCTTTAGATTAGGACACAACCGCATTTTGCTTTGCTTCTCCTTTTGGTTTTATCCATTTCAATTTTCAACAGACGTATCCGCCCACGCAAGTAACTGTTGTAGCAATCTAGTTTTTTCTCTCTAGACGATTAGATGATGATGAAGATGATAGAAGAAGCTAAAATAAGATAATAGATGGGATTAGATTAAATAATTTTATATTATGTTTGGTATGGGTAGGATTTATAATAAGATAAGATAATTTTTATCTTTCCCCATGTTTATTATGTGCAATATTTAAATTAGGATAAGATAATATTTTTTTATTGATAAAAATTCATTTTGTTTACATACTAACTCAAAACTTGATTTTTTTTTCTTTCAAGTTACATGATATTAATAATCAGAAAATAACAAAAAAATAAAATAAAATCATGAACCAAACAATAAGAAAATAACAAAAAACGTAAGATCATATAAATAAAATTCAAATTATAAAAAATAATCTTTGCATATCAAAAGTATCATTAGAAATAACAAGTTTTCTAGTGGAATTAAGAACAATTTCTTAAAACAAATGCATCCTTAATACTAATAATCCCGAGAATAATGAGTTTGCTAGTAGAATCATGATATTGATAATTATAACGAAAACAATACTAACAAAATTAATTAGTATTTATAACCCTATACTACTAAAAAGTTTCACTTTGTAAGAATGCAAGTAGATATTAAACAAAGGCTGCTCTAGTATCTTCTTTGAAAACCCAAAAGAGATGAACATCTTGGGGTTTGTCCATTATCTTCATACCGACTTTAATCATGTCCATAATGCTTAAACCCATTTTCTCAAGCTCGTTGAGAACATTCCTTTGTTCATTATAGATTTGCTTTCCATGTCCAATTTGCTGCGCAATGCAATCATGCCTCTCACTAGACTTATCAAAGTAGGAGCGAAAGATGTGAATTGCCTCTGCTATGCATGAAAATAATACATGATTTTTAGTGAATTTACCTCGTAACACTAAATCAATAGGCACCAAATGGGTTTTGAAGAAGCAACTCAAAACCAATGGTAGTTTTGATCAATACAATGCAAGATTGGTAGCCAAATATCATAGTCAAAAGGAATATTTAGATTATTTTAAAACCTTTTCTCTAGTTACCAGCGATCTAAATGAGGAAATCTACATTCTATCTACATTCATCAACTAGAAAGTTATGTGGTTCAAAGACAAAGACACAAAGTATGTAAACTCAGGAAGTCTCTTTATGATCTTAAACAAGCACCTAGATAATGGTATAAGAAATTTAAGAAAAAAATCAAAAAGTTTGGCTTTAAAAGTAGTATGACTGAAAATTATGTCTTTACTAAAGTCACAAAAGATAACAAACTCTTAATTACTCTTTATATTGATAATTTGCTTATTTTTTACTAATATGAATTTGCATCAATGAAACTAAGTCATTTAACTAACGTATTTGATACTAAAGACTTACATTCAATTGATGTTATATTAGGTGTTAAGGTTTACAAAAAGAATGGTGGATTTATTCTTTTACAATCATATTACATAGAAAAATTACTTTGTAAGTTTAATCACTTTGATAGCAAATCTTCTAAAACACCTATAGATCCATATCATAAGCTAGTGCCTAATTAAGGAGAACCGATAAACCAAAAAGAGTGTGTTAAGATTATAGGTAGCTTAAATTATGCCATGAATTATACTAAATTGGACATTGCATATGTTGTTGGTATATTGAGTAGATTTATAGGTAATCCTAATAATGAGCATTGACATCAATTAAGTAGATTATTAAGATACTTGAAGCATACTTTAGATTATGGCTTACATTATAAATGCAAAACTTCAACTTTGGAATGTTACAGTGATGCTAATTAGGCTTTGGATAAAAGAAGTTCCAAAATAACTAGTGGTTAGTTATTTACCATAAGTGGTGTTATTGTTTCTTGGTCATTTAAGAAACAAAATTGTGTGGCTTTATCAACAATGGAATCTAAGTTCATTACTATATCACATGCTATAAAGGATTTACTTTGGTTTAAAAGGTTTTTTAGAGGAACACCTTTTATTGAGAGAACCAAAAGACTAATCATTTTGTATTACGATAATAAAGTTTCTATTTATAACACAAAAAATGATAGGTTGTCAAATAATAGTAAGCATATTATTGTGAGATACAATCATGTGAGAAGTATTGTAAAGAAAGATAAGATAAATTTAGAGTACCTACCGATCCTCTAACCAAATCCTTATTGAGTTAAGATTGCGTACATCATGGGAAGTATGGGATTACAACCGAATATTAGAGATGATTTGGATTGATTCCAACTCTATCTCATTGGTGTCACTTAGGAAATTTATTTTTTAAGTTTAAAGAATAATCTCTTTATTTGATGATTTTTATGCATGACAATTCAAAAGGCTTTCAATCATGAATTATCCAAGGAATTCATATATGAGATATATGACATTCCTAATGCATTATTTCTTGGAATAATAGGGGTAATTAAAATTGAAGATCATTCCTTATAAGATCTCATATCTAGATACTTTGTTAAATCACAATATTTTGTTGGACTAAAGTCTGTAATTGACTAATATCTCTTTTGAGTAGAGTGTTTGTAAAAAAGAAAGGTTGTGATGCACTCTTGACAAGTCTTCTTATGCAAGTAGAGAAGTAAGAGAATGCTTTTTATGGATTTTCAATTAATCCTAGAGTATTCGAGAACACAAGATAAAGCAAAGTCCATTAAAAAAAATGCATTGTCTTTTGGAGGAACTCACAAACCAATGTAAGGGTGTATATGTTTCCTTGCGTCTCATATTCAATCTAAAGGTTTAAGCCTTCGATCAAATTTAGACATAGACCTTACATAAGAATCAAATTGCATTTTCTTTATAGGTTTGCATATATGTATATGTTTGGAAATAAATGGGGGATTGATGTATATATTCCCAAACTTACATATTTTTCTAAGTAATTATAAAGTGTTTGATTTTAAACAAATGTTTATAAAGTGATGTTTTGGAAGTATTAAACAAGATTTGGAATGAAATTTAGCAAGAGCATTCGATTGATCCTTGACGGCAATCGAATGCTTATTGATATGTACATTCTACCTAAGTTTTGGCTTAGGGAAGTCGAATGCCCAAAGGAATGCAATCGAATACCCTAAAGTTTTGTACATTCTGTTTGAGATTTTGCTTAGGGCAATCAAATGCCATCCTTAGGCATTTGAATGCCTTACAAAATTTTACATTTTGTTTGAGATTCTGCTTTGGGCATTCGAATGCCCCTCCTAAAGAGTCAAAAAATAAATCCGTTAGATAGTAATTCATTCCAAAGAATAGTAATTTTTATTAAAATCATGTTTTATCATTAAAGAGTGTCCCATGCACCTGTTGGGTCTTATAAATACTTCCATTAACAATCATTTTCATAGATTTTTACGTTCTTTCATGCAAAAAATCATATTCTTTTCTTGCACTTTTTTTTTTGATTTTGATTCAAGCGAGTTCAAGAAGAATTAGAAGTGCAATTTGATTCTTCTTTGATGTAGGCATTGTATATTAAGAAAAACATTTCCTAGACCATTTACACTAGTGTAGAGAAACTCTTGCACTTAATGTAACTTATTGGAAGTGCCTTGTCACAAAGTTCTTCAAAATGTAATTTTATTTTTGTTGAGAAAAACATTTCCCAATCCTCAGCTCGTATAACTCGGTAGAGCACAAGGCTTTGTGGTGGGCGTAACTTTTCATTTTATTTTCGGTAGCGAAATAATAATTAAGAGAAATTATTATTATTAGAAGTAAAAAAGTTGAAAAATTCTAGTTTAGTATACATAATACAATACAAGCATTGACGCTGCATTGCAGGGTATACTCTTCATTCTGGTTATGATTCACATCAGCTCCTAAGTTTCAAAGGTTTCTGCAAATTCCAAGTGATTCTTCTTTCTCTCTTTAAAAAAAAAAAGTCTAATCTTTTGCTTGAACCTTTTTATATGTTTTGGTTTCTATTTTCTATTACTAATTTTTTCTTGTAAAAAGATTGGTAATTTTCTCCTTTAATTTGATTTTTATCTTGTTCTATCCAATGGGTTGTTTCAAATGCCATTCTTTTTTTTTATTCACTCATTTCCTCGAATAGTTACTTCGCATTCTCATAAAAACTGTATATTTCCTTTTTGTTTCTTTTCGAAGCAAAAATGAAAAAAAAAATAAAAAATAGTGCTTTTGGATTTATATACAAATAATATTCTTGTTAAGATCTAAAAATTAAAAAATGTAATTTTTTTTGTTTACAAAAAGCATAATTTTTTTTTTCTTATGTAGAACAATCAGGTTAAAAAATCGGTGTTGAAGTTTTAATCGTTGAATTTATTTATTTATTTAACTTTCCCATTTTAGCTTGAAATCTTTTGCTAATTTTTTTTCGATTTTTAGGACACTGCAGGTTGATAGAACCTAATCTAATTGTAAGAGGCATTTGCATTTTTGGTTCAAAGAAGAATGAATAATGGAGGCGGAAGACGGGTCAATGGTGGAGCGGAAGAGGATGACGATGAAGACGACGTGAATGGGGACCTTGATGCGTGGGAGAGAACTTACACCGATGAAAGATCGTGGGAATCTTTGCAAGAGGACGAGTCAGGGCTACTTCGCCCCATTGACAACAAGGCCCTTTATCATTCTCAGTACCGCCGGCGCCTTCGTTCTCTTTCTTCGACTGCCACTGCTGCTCGGATACAAAAGGGTCTCATTCGTTTTCTCTACATTGTTATTGATCTTTCCCGGGTATCATTTCTAACCCCATTATCACTGCATTCTAACATTTTTCTTGTATGTTGACTAATATGTTCTTATTTGGATGAAGAGAATGGAATTTTGTTCTAGAGTAGGTGATTGGAAGCAGAACAATCAAGTTGGATAAGCAATATTTTCTAGCTTTGATTTGATGAGTTCTAGCAATTGAGTTTGATAATCATTTATTATGAATAATAGTCTGTGTTTTAAAGTAATGCCATGTTTCTCAAGACTACGAGTTTATTACTCGATATTTAAATCACAAGCTTGTATTTAGCAGATGCTTAAACTCCAATTACTTGGGCACTGCACTTGTTCACGTAGGAGAGAGAAATAGCTAAGACGAAATTTTTATAGAATTTTTCATTGAAGTTTCTCATGCATATCATTTACCACTTGCATGTGTTAAGCAATTTGCAGTAAGCAATTCCTTGCTTTTAACTTTCTTCACTGGAAAACCAACCTACCATCTCCTTCATATCTCATCATCATCATCATCATAGCCTTTATCCCAATAGATTGGGGTAGGCTATATGAACCAATATCTAAAATCACGTTAGATCGTCTATATGTATTCTCTGCCTCCATAGATTCCTATTCAAGGTCATTTGCTCATCTAATTCTAAAACCTCCATGTCTTTCCAAACTACTTCCTTTCAAGTCTTTTTCGGTCTTCCTCTGGTCTTAACCCTTCTCTCAACATCCATAGCCTCTATTCTCCTAACTGGAGCATCTATAGGTCTACGTCTTACATGTCCAAACCAACGTAAACGATTTTCACACATTTTGTCTTCGATAAGTACCACTCCAATCATCTTACGAATATCATCATTTCTCATTCTATCCTTTCTTGTATATCCACATATCCACCAAGACATTCTCATTTCTGTTACACTCATCTTTTGTGTATGTAGCCTCTTAGTCACCCAACATTCACTACCATATAACAATGTTGGTCTAACAACTGTCCTATCAAACTTGCCTTTCAACCATGTAGGAATTCTTTTATCGCACAACACACCTGTAGCACTTCTCCACTTACTCCATCCAGCCTGGATCCTATAGATCACATCACCATCAATCTCTCCATCCATCGGTACTATTGATCCCAAGTATCGAAAGTGATCCCGCTTGGGTATCGCCACCCCATCTAACTTCACTACATCATGCTCTTCCAGTTGGTTAGAACTGAATTTACACTCTATGTATTCAGTCTTCACTCTGCTTAGTTTAAATCCTTTTGATTCCAACATTTGTCTCCATAATTCCAACTTTGTATTGATCTCCGCTCTAGTTTCCGCACATAGGACAATATCATTTGCAAACATCATACACCAAGACACCTTATCTTGGATGGATTTTGTCAGTTCATCCATAACTACCGCAAACAAGAATGGACTCAACGCTGACCCTTGGTGTAATCCCACCGTGATAGGAAACTCATTTGTTTGCCCCCCACCTGTCCTCACGTGTCCTTGCATCTCTATACATGTCCTTAATTAGTTTAATATATTTCAAAGGAACTCTTTTCTTCATTAAGGACCACCATAGTCCTCCCTAGGCACTTTATCATATGCTTTCTCCAAATCTATAAAGACCATATGGAGGTCTTTACCCATTACTCGAAAGCGCTCCATAAGATGTCTAAGCAAATATATTGCCTCCATAGTTGATCGACCCGGCATAAAACCAAATTGAGTCTCCGATATCTCTACATTCTTTCTTAATCTCTGTTCTATCACTCTCTCCCATAGTTTCATTATGTGACTCATCAATTTTATGCCTCGGTAGTTGGCGCAACTTTGAATATCTCCCTTGTTCTTATATAAAGGTACTAAGACACTCTTCCTCCATTCCTCTAGCATTTTGTTAAGGTGCCAAATCTTATTAAATATATTTGTCAACCACCTAACTCCTACATCTCCAAGGCATTTCCAAACTTCAATTGGGATGTCATCAGGTCCAACAGCTTTTCCATTCTTCATCATCTTTAGTGCCTCTTTTACCTCTTGTCTCTTGGATTCTACGCATAAAGCACCGATTTAAATCCTTGAGAGGCACCGAAATATTATCCAAAATTTTATTTTGTCCGTCATTAAATAATTTATTAAAATAATCTCGCCACCTGTCCTTAATGTCATTATCTTTAACGAGAGTTCTTTGATGCTCATCCTTAATACATTTCACGACTCCTAGGTCGCGATTCCTCCTCTCTTGCTCGTGCCAATCTGTATATCCTTTTCTCTCCCTCCTTTGTATTCAACTTGTCGTAAATCTCTTTCGCAACCTTTGTCTTAGCTTCTGCCACAGCCTTCTTTGCCTCTTTTCTTGCTAACTTATATTCCGAAAAACTCTCTTCTGTGTTGTTCTTCTTCAAAGCCTTGTAACGCTCTCGCTTAGTCTTTATAGCATCTTTTACTACTGCAGTCCACCATGTTGTGTCCTTTCCCGTCGGCACTCTTCCGTTTGATACTCCTAATGTCTCTTTGCCTACCTCCTAAATGCATTTTGCCATCTTATTCCACATTACATTTGGGTTCTCTTCTGTTGTCCAAGCCTTTTTTTGAATCCAACTATCTCTACATGTTGTATAACAATCTTCTTTTAGCTTCCACCATCGAATCTGTTCAATTCCTTTTTGTTGGTTCCTTCGATGGCGTCTATCTATCTTCATATCTAGAACTAAGAGTCTATGTTGCGCGGTAACACTCTCACCTGGGATAACCTTACAATCCAAACATCTATGTCTATCCCTACTCCTAGTTAAAAAGAAATCTATCTGACTTGCTCTTGGTCCACTTCTAAAGGTTATAAGATGAGAATCTCTCTTCTTAAACAATGTATTTGCTAGGATTAGGTCATAAGATAAAGCAAAATTTAAGATAGCATCTCCTCCCTCGTTTCTTACACCATAACTAAAACCCCCATGTACTCTCTCACAACCCTCTCTACTTGTACCTACATGTCCATTAAGATCACCGCCAATAAAAAGGTTTTCTCCTATGGGTACTTCTTGTACTACCTTATCTAAATCCTCCCAAAACTGTCGTTTACTAACCTCATCAAGTCTTATTTGGGGTGCATACACACTAATGACATTCAACACCTTTTCTCCTAAAACTAGTTTAACCAAAATAATCCTATCCCCTTGTCTCTTAATCTGTACAACATCCTTATGGTACTCTTTATCTATAATGATACCTACTCCATTTCGGTCTCTATCTTTCCCTGTGTACCAAAGCTTATATTGCCAAGGTGCTATCTCTCTAGCCTTTTCCCCAACCCATTTGGTCTCTTGGAGACACAAGATGTTAACCCTCCTCCTACTCATAACCTCACAAATCTCAACTAACTTGCCACTAAGCGTACCTATATTCCAAGATCCTAACCTAAGCGTACCTATCTCCTTCATATCTCTCAGAAAAAATTTATTTGATAGAATTTTATCTATTTCTTGGCTTGATTGTTCTTCCTGGCTATTAACATTGCACAATTGATGTAATGTACCTCCTGGAAAATTTTGGAAGTTCTTTAGAGAACTGGAACCTTGAATTGAACTTATGATACCACTTGAGGACCCAAATTCTATTGTAGCTGTAAAGTAAGCAATGCTGAAACATGCTCCTTGGAATTAGCTTTTCATTTTTCCTTTTTTGTTTTTTCCTCTAATTGGAGGGGGAGGAGCTGAATATAGGACTTCCAGTCTGAAGACACAGTGTAATTAACCATTAGAATATCACCTGGAAAATGGTTATTTTGATTCAATCATCATGAAGTTAAAAATAATAAATTTCCTTGATTCTTTACGTAAACTATTAACTGATTGTTACTTGTTTTGCTGTATTTAGGCAGCTTCAGAGATGGATTTTCGACCAAGTCGAATTGCTGTCATAGCAAAACATGTTGAGGCTTTCATCAGGGAGTTTTTTGACCAGAATCCTCTTAGTCAAGTTGGCCTTGTGACTATAAAAGATGGGGTTGCTCACTGCTTAACAGATCTCGGTGGCAGTCCTGAGTCTCATATAAAAGCTTTGATGAATAAGTTGGAATGTTCAGGTGATTCATCCTTACAGAATGCATTGGACCTTGTAGATGGCTATCTGAATCAAATTCCATTATATGGTCATCGCGAAGTTCTTATATTATATTCTGCTCTCAGTACTTGTGATCCTGGAGATATAATGGTGACCATTCAGAAATGTAAGAAATCTAAAATAAGGTGTTCGGTTATTGGCCTTGCTGCAGAAATGTTTATATGCAAAAATCTTTGCCAGGAAACTGGAGGAACTTATTCTGTTGCATTGGATGAGGTGAGTGCAACAAGAGGCGTTGATTGACCATATTAAACTGAACTGATGTAACATTATCAATTTGAAATTCTCATATGAGTCATTTAATTCATTAACTTAAAAGGAAAGCTAAATTCTGTTTTCATAATGATATAATAGGGAACACTGTCTTATAAAATTCAAGTGAAATTTCTTTGACAAGTTTTGGGTTTCTCTCTATATCTTCTAAAATGTTCTAGATTGCAAGTTGTTCTCGAAAATATCTTTTTCCTTTGCTTTTTATTGTTATTTATTTGCCTTTTGAAGGCGGGAACCGTAGTTCTTGGTTCTTTTATGTTTTTTCAGTTCGTCTTGTTATAAGTTTTCTCATCTATATATTATGGAAAGGGGGAAAATTGAAAACGAACAATGATTGTCTATGTGTTTGTTTTGCTTGTGCAGTCCCACTTTAAAGAGCTAATATTGGAGCATGCACCCCCACCACCAGCCATAGCAGAATTTGCAATTGCTAATTTGATCAAAATGGGATTCCCCCAAAGAGCAGCAGAGGGTTCCATATCAATTTGTTCATGCCATAAAGAAGCTAAGGTAGGTGCAGGTTACACTTGTCCAAGATGCAAAGCCTGTGTATGTGAGCTCCCTACAGAATGTCGAATCTGCGGGTTGACACTTGTGTCTTCACCTCATTTGGCTAGATCATATCATCATCTCTTTCCTATAGCACCATTTGATGAGGTGCCTCCGTCTCATCTAAATGATCCAAAGCACAAACTGCAAAGAAATTGTTTTGGGTGCCAACAAAGCCTCCTCAATCCAGGTAAGTGGTGATAAGGAATGGTTACTTGTTGATTTTACAATATTAGTGTACTTTGACATCATATTCAATAAAACTAATACTGAAATTGCATGTGATAATATCTAAACAGGTCAATAAATTGAAAAAGCCATAATGATTGTTCATACAACTAAGCCTAAGACTCTTAGGGGAAGAAAATAGGAGAAAAGTGCTTTACTATTTCTTTGACTACTAAGAAAGAAATGGTCCCTTTCTTGAACCTTTGCCTTGAGTAAACAAATGAGAACACAGTTGACAGAATCAACAATTTGACCAACTTGCTTGCCATGCTAGTGGCTTGTATCATTCTTCAGAAATATCATTGCTGCGTTGGGAAATTGCTTTAAAAGGGGACTATTCTGAGAACTTAAAGATTCTTTGATGCGCAATTGCTCTTTTAAGTTTCGGGTTTTGCAAAGATATGCCGGGATGCTGTAGCGAGTTAATTGCTATTTTGACTGTATTCTTTTCTTAATCATGTTTTGTTTGACCTCGATGCTTGCTGGTTTTGGCACAGGAAACAAACCTGGCCTTTCCGTTGTGTGCCCAAAATGCAAACGGTACTTCTGCCTCGACTGTGACATTTATATTCACGAGAGTTTGCACAATTGCCCTGGTTGTGACAGCTTCAGGCATTCCAAGGCTGTCGTTGCAAATGAAGAATGAGAATACCATTGCTCTGAAAGTTCATACTTAACTACAATGTACCCTTCCGCGAGACATTTTTTTGTCTTTCTCCTTTTTTTTTTCCCTCCATGCTAATGGATTAATAAATTTTGATTCTTTTCCATTTTCTTCTTTCTCATTTCCACTTTCTCCTCTTTTAATAAAAAACTTAGCAGGTACCTCCGAACCTAAAAACAGAGTTCAAACATAGATCGGTAATGGCTTGGCAGAGCAGGGAAATCCGTCTGGCAAGAGTAATCAAATTGATAAAAATAACATTTCTCTATATATAACTGAAATTGAGTGAATTTACAGGCTATTTGATCTCAGTATCTTTTAAAAAGAGGCAAAAACGAGAATTCCTTGTGATACTAAAAGTGCTGTTTTTCCCACTGCTCCTAAAGGTTTTGAACCAATGGATCAATTCCGATTTTCAGACTAAATAAGAATCAGTAACCGTGCAATTTAATCGGATATGCCGGTCTGTGTTAACTGTGGGTGAAACTGCTTGTAAGAATCCTGTTAATACGCATAGAATTAGAAGTGCAGAGCTTCATCGAACGCGCATACATCACCAATAACAAGTATAAATGGCCTTGCGCTCACCATTTTACATAAGATTCTGCAGTTGCCAGCTCAAGACCTTTGCACGGTTCCCTTGCAGCCATTTTTTTCCTTCAGCTGGGCTTTCCTTTTGAAAATTTTCATTTCATGTTAACTGAAGGGAGGGCCAGTAACTTTAGGCAAAACAAGTTCAATTACTCAGAGTCTGAGTCAATAGAAAAATATAATCTTGGTCTTACAGAACGTTTTTGCCGAGGAAATAAGAAAGGGCTCTGAGATCTTTGCCTGCCTGACTTCTCAGATCTACCATCGTTCATACCAAGCAGCAGAGAAGCTGCAGAAAGAAGAAACAGTCAGTGCCAAAAGAAAAAATGACTATGGAGCTATGAAATGCTAATATAGAAGGATCGATCAAATGCCAGATCTAGCGCAGCAAACAACTGATCAATTCCATCTTGAAAATTAATCAAGACATCTACTAACTTATTATGTTTCTCAAATTCTTCATTTTCCTTAGAAATACCCATGTCGACAATTAGCTGAATATAGAGGTCTGACTCTCCAAATATATGAGAAAACTTAAAGAAAAATGAACATATAACCATGTTGTACACATACATGGATCCAAGACTCCGGAGTCTTAAGTAACAAAGTTGCTAAATATTAAACTAAAAAGTGGCTTACGTTTGTAAGGATAAAAATATTATAACCATTTATATTTTAATTCTATGTAGATTAAACTTATCACAATATAATTAATGTCTAATTTCACAGATAGCCATTCTTGCGGTAAGAAAATTGCAACTTTTGGAAGGATAGACTACTTTTTTTTTTCTTTTTTTACCTTTCCTACATTATGTTTCCTTAATTTTGCAGAGAAGTAAATTCATTTCCACCTGACAATATATAACTTATTAACTTTGCACAAAGTATTCTTTTTTTTTTTTAATGCCTTGACTTTTATTGTATTCAAGAACAAATTATTCCAAATGAGAAAAATATAATTGATTGCACTAAAATTAATAAGAATGAAAAAGATTTTATTTGAATCCAAAAATAAATAAATTCTAATTTGAACTTATTAGCAATAGTCACTTGCAAGTTGCAATGCAATTCATGTGCAAATTGTATGTGAGAGAAAACCTGGCCTGCAAAAATGTATAGCTAAAAGGATTGGCAGCAAAATACTTATAACTCTAGAACAGATTTGTTACTAATCAAATTCAACAATTATAATAACACTGTACAAGAATCGAACATGCTTGCATGTAACCAGCTAGAAATCTTTCCTATTCGCTGGCCATTATATGAGAAATTTTAAACATAGGTTACAACTCTATAGATCTTCAAAAGAAAAAGGAAACTAACCGGTGTCAGCCAAAGAATCCATAGGAGGTTCTCTGGTAGGTATCTGCTGCCTTGTATTCAATCCATTAACTGTTGGTGAGTCCCCATAACCACCACTCGCACCGCCTCCAAGCGTGAGTGAAATCCAATCATTGGTATGGATGCCATTTGAGACCTCAGCTTGATCTCTCAAATCAGACTGCGCTGATGCACCTGAAGGACGTGTTGGAAGAAATATCTGAAGAGAGGGATCTTTTGCACCAAACAATGTATTGTCAACCAAGTCACCATTTAAATCCGTATCAATCTGATCAATGGAAGGACCAGGGACTAGAGTTGCAGATCCTATTGTTGTCTCAGGAGCCATTGTATAGCCATTCATTGATGAAGGGCAATTGAGAGAATTACGCCGCAGATCAACTAAGGCATCTGACACATCTGTAACTGCACTAAATAGTTGAAACCCTGAGCCTTCTTGGGTTCCCGGAGCTAATGGCCACAGAGGCATGTCAAATTCATCATTAGGAGGAAAAAGACCCAAATTACCAGTAGGCCCAAGAGATGGATCTTCTGAATACGGATGAGAAATTCCAGGAGCCACTGGAAAATTAACTCCAGCAGCATCATTTCTATCACCCCTATAGGCAGTTGCAGAAGATATCAATATTTCATTCTCTTCATCCGAATCACTAAGAACAATAACTTCTGCATTTCCCGCTGGTACAGATGCATTTCGGTCAGAAAACTCGTATGCCGAATCTATGTTCAGAGGCATAGAATCAAGTTCAATCCCATTGCTTGTAAAGTCATAAGTTCCACCACCATCCTCATTTACACTGGGATCTTCACCATCCTTACCACTTACAGTGGCACTGCTGCTCGTTGGAATTATTTTTTGTTCATGCTCTTCAAACATTTCTTGTAATCTACTACCAGAGGAGGTATTGATATCTTCAGGCTTGCTAACCTCCCAGAACCCATTGCGATTCTTCCTGATTCCAAGTTTCAAACCAGTATGACCTTCTGAGACCCCTTCAAGTTTGATCTGCTTTAACGTTTCAGCTCTTGGCTTAACTTCTGCACTGCCAGATCCCCATAGGGTGCCATCAGGAGAGTGCCATTGTGCAAGATCACCAAGTTCTCTATGCTCATTTTCACTTTTAGCCTTTGCACGCCAAGAACCATCAGGCTTGACCTCAATCTCAGTAATATCTTCCCCACAATTTCTCATCTGTACCACAGTTAATTATCATTATCATTTATCACACATTGATATCATGTAGATAAATACAGGAGAACCAAACCAATACCCACCTTGGATGTGATGCGATTAAAATAAGGATCAATTATAACATTCTCCAACGCATAGTTCTTCAGACAAATTGGGCATTGCCACTGCAATCAAATATAAATGCTTGTCAAAATCCTGAAAGAGTTACAAATGGCAATAAACATCAGTATCATTGCTTGCCTTCCTAGACCGTTGGTTCAGCTCCACAAAAACTTCAAGATCAAAACAACCCATGTGAGCACAAGGTTTAAACCTTCCAGCTACCTTCATTCTTGAACCACTCATCTATCATGGGTAAAAGTTATAAAAATGAATGTCAGATATAATTAGAGTAACTTCAGAAGAAGGGTGCAGTAATGAAATAGTCATTCAAATCCCATTAGTACTGAATATTTGCGGAAGAAAAAGAAGACATAGGAGAATTATCCCCTCTTACATGACTTACTGGTATCCAGCTTAGAAAAAATTGCATATTCTACAGATAGCTATATATAAATACACTATTTAAAGCAAAAACAGACCGACTATTAAATAAGTAGGTCATAGGATAAGCCACTGCAATCAAATATAAATGCCTCTCAAAAGCCTGAAAGAATTATAGATAGCTATATATAAATACACTATTGAAAGCCAAAAAAGATAGAACAATAAAAAAAGCAGGCCATGGGATAAGCCAATAAGCACACAAATATAGGAACCCAAATGGTCCTACCATAAAGTTAAGTTATGGAACAAATCACAAGCACTTAACTGCACATATTGTCCACGTAGACTAATAAATCTGTCATATAGATCACACCATCAACTTTGCCAAAAGTGACTTGTTATAGTATTGAATAACAGTAGAAACAAAATATAATGCAGCTTTACAGAAGGAAGCATGATCGAGTGCATTTTTTAACATTAAGAACAACCTTATGACGACACATGATAGCCTCGGCCAACATTAATCCTACAGCCACCATACATACATGAGAACCAAACCATGGATGCTTCCCCTATTGACACTTTATAGTAACTATGCTGATAGGCCAGTGATGCTTGAAGCATTTGATCCATGAATTTTGCAAGACACTAACTATCTCTTCTAGCAATGCTTTAGAAGATAAACTAATTAAATACTTTGAAAAATGATGCCCAATCAATTAAACATGTATATTCGTAGCATAAAAATGGTGCATAGCTCCAGAAATATAGGCAAGAGATAGATAGGAATTTGCAAAACCACATAACTCACAGGGCAGCGCAGGTTGACTCCAAAAAAATCGGCAACAACTTCTAGTTCACTGTCACCATCACCATTGTCTGTTGCAGTTCCACCACCAACACAACGACAAACACGAGCAAGAGCATCTTCAAAATGTTCACCATCAGTCTCCTTGGGAATCATGTTGAGTATCTAGGCCAGGCCACGAATATATAATGAGAATAAAGAATAACAAAATTACATAAATAGCAAGGTAAGCTTCAGTTTCATAGACATGGAGGGATTTGTTGTTTAAGCTACTTAATATTACTGTTAATATTTTATTTCAACTGTCTTTACCTCAAGTTAGAACTTGATATTATTGATTTTCAGCCTTGAAAACAAAACGTAATATGGCAAGCCAACCCAATTGCCAGCCCAAAATATTTAAATAAATTAGGGCCAAAATATCATTTCTTATTTCATTCTCAGCTATTGAAATCAGCCCAGACTAGGCAAACAAGCGCCATGTAGAAAATATCAGCCAAAGCAAAACCAAAAAAAAGAAAAATGAAATTAAGTTGGCCATGTTAATAATGTCAAAAGTGGAGCCCTTTACATGACAAAGTTTAAAAACAAATCATTAAACATGAAAGCCCCAAATTTCACATATTTCCTCCTTTTCTCTTCATTGTTTCTAAATATTTCCCTCTTCCTCTATTGTGATCTCTCCATTTTGTCCAGCTCCAGCCTCTTCCTTCAATCAATCTTCATGATCACAAGTTTCCTATGATAAAGCCCGATTCTCTCTTTGTTCTTCATTCTTTTTCTCCCAATTTCATCAATCAATGATAACTTGTTCTTCTTCGTTGTGTGGTATGAAGATTTTTGAAGCAATTGAAGAAGGCGAGGAAGAGAAAGGTGAAAAGAAAACTTTGTTCAGGACACCAATTTTCATGTCGCATTCTCCCTGACTTATCTCTGATTTAGATCCCATACCCATGTCAACATCGTGTTGATACAGGCACCTCACCAAGAATGCCAGTAAGGGATAACTTATAACTAAGTGGTCAAGTGTCTAATCTACAGTGATTTTTGCAAGAAACAAGAAATACAACTACAATCCAGAGATACGAAAATAAACACAGCAAAATATGACAGCACTAAATATATTTGCATTCCATTCTGCTTTGTTCTCAATGTAATCAATGCCTGGGCAGAAATTATTACAAGCAGAGCTTCTTTACTTTTTGAAAAAAGGGCATACATCATTTTCAAATTCAAAATCCCATCAGACAGCAATGCAATCAATCTAGTAATTCCAGAGAAACAAAGTCAAATCTCAAAACATAAATTTGAAGCTGTTAACATACCTGTTGAACAGTTCGCCGTTGAACAATTCTAACTCCAAAACAGAATACACGAGAATCGCATCCAGTCAAAGTTATCTTATTAATTCCATCTTTAGTAAATGGAGTTATCTGACAAGAGAATAGACGACAAAACATGTGTTTAGACAAGAATGTTTCTTAAATAGGTAAAAAATATTAACAGGGTTATAAAGCACATGCAACAACCTGCCTGCTGGCTTCCCACCCATTCCAATCATTGCATACCCACGTAAAGGTAAAATCTATAGAGAACGCATATATGGAGAAGAAAAATAAAACTAATCTTTTTTATAGGAGAGAACTCACAATTGGACCATCATCACGGCCATTAGCCCCCAGCAATTGTGAGCCAGGTCTATTAATAGCACGAACAGGTACACCTGTTTAAAAAATTCAGTTGTATACCCAAAAAATGATTACCGACTAAAATTGAAAGTGCATTGAAAAAATTGTCAGAATGGAGAACAAAGATGCCACAATGAGGAAAATGAAAGGCAAATATGCTAAGCATGTTTCCTTTTTTCTTTTGGCTAGATCCAAGCATGCTTCTTAATTACAACAAATTCAATAAACAGTAGCAAAGCAATTAAGCTGTAAAGAGAGATCTTAACAGCTAAGTACTCAAAGCAAAACATTAATAACCATACCATTGACCTGCAAATCTGCATATTGAGGCCACTGCATCCTGAATGGAACTTTGTCATTCAGAAGCATGCACCACGCCTATTTGACATGATGAACAAAAACATTACAATGAACAACCAAAAAGAATATAATCATACTGTAAACAATTTTTTTACCCTAGCCAACCTGGACATCATACTCTTGTTTTGCCAGTAAGTCCTTGTCTGCTCTGAATGTTTTCTCCACACTTTGTATTGGATTTGTACTGTAAAATGATGGCTCTGAATTACTAAATTAACAAACTAATACAAGCAAAGTCAAAGCATTATGAATAAAGTATAAACATGATGATATTCACACCTAAATGCGCAAAAAGTTCATGGGGAAAAAAAGAACTTTAGTGTTTCTCATATTTTGCACTCACCCATCAGTTGGGATATTTGTAACAGCCAACTTCACTGGAAATAATAGGTTTGCAATAGTAAGCCAAAAACTGCATAACGGAACCTCATCATGAATTAAAAGAATGTAACATAAATCTTTTCAAACCCATTAAACAGTACATCCAGTAAAAGGTACTCTAGATCCATATGAGAATCTAAAGTACAATGCAAATACAGAATATAGCTGTGATGAAATGGTTAATGCAGAAAAAATATATAGAGGATGCATTGAGCAATAAAGTACTACATAAATAGTATGTTTCTTCCATAATAGAGCTACTTTAGCATTACCCTTTTGAATATCCTACAGCTACAAGTAACAGTATTTTGATCTTAAAAAAAATTCCTAATAGGATGTACCCTGGACTCTTTTATATACCTCCAATCACAATTACCTAATCTACATTATTAATATATAAAGCCACCGTGAAATTGGTTTCACCAAGATATTAGATACAAACTCAATGAGTTAAGAGTACATAACATCATAATAAAAAATAAAAACATAAAAAAAGAAAAGAAGAAGAAAATATCCCTCACTAGGATTTTTCTCATACTTATCTCTTTCTCATTCTTTTCTTCTGCCTGGGTATTGGGTGGCACAAAAGCATCTATATTTACAAGTCCTGCATCCTAATTACACATTCTGACTATCAAAGAAGTTAAACCAGTAATCACTCTTCATCCAACGAAACTGCACTACGAATGTTAATATCGCAACATGAATAATTATAAAGATAGAACACATTCAATAAGATGTCAAATATAAGAGACATATTCACATATTGTGGAATATCTCGCCAGTAATTTTTTATTGTTTATCTTTTATCTTCAAATTTAGTTGTCATTTCAAGATAGTTATCATATTATGAGTTGTGTTCTTATTAGGAGTCTTGTTACTCTTGAATTCAGTCTTTATAAACCCTTATAATTCTTCATTTAAAAGAAGTCGAATAAGAATTATCTGAGTATTTTTTTTCAACATGGTACCAAAGCCTTCTCTATTTTCTTAGTATAATAATAATAATAATAATAATAATAATAATAATAATAATAATAATAATAACGAGAATCACATCATGCCTGAAGAGAGAAACAGATCATCAGAGATCGTCACGTCCTACCAACAGTTGATAACAATTCTAGAGTAAAAAATGTCATTGGTTCTCATTGGTTTATATCCTTTATACAGGGCTCACTAGGTCTTTCTCATGAAAGAAAAGTCAGAGGCAAGTCAAATCTTCCAAAACTTAAACTCCATGATGCAAAACCAATTTCACACCAAAATTCAAATCTTGAGAACTGATAATGCAAAAGGGTATTTTAATTTTATTCTTGGTGATTACCTTTTGAGTCAAGGAATTATCCATCAACATTCATGTATTGACAAACCCCAGTAAAACAGGGTTGCTGAACGTAAAAACAAACATCTTTTGGAGATTGCTATTTCACTCATGTTCTCCACAAATGTTCCTAAATACTTTTGAGGGGAAGCAATATTTACAACAACCTACTTAATTAACAGAATGCCCTCACTTATTCCCAAACATCAAACACCAAATCAGATACTTCTTCAATCTTTTCCATCATAAATAATCCATCAAATGCATTTTTCTCCGATATTTCCCTAATCAAAAGTGTTACAAGTGTTATTCTCCGGATAATAAGAAATTCTACGATTCTATAGATGTAACCTTCTTTGAAAATCAGCCATATTACTCCAAAACTAATATTCAGGGGAAGAAAAATCTAATTGAAACTCAAAAATATCATTTTTGGAGCATTCCAAGTCCACCACAATCAAAGTCTCAACTCGAGTCCCCACCACAATTTAAGTCAAATCCAACCATAGCGAAAACCGCAGCTAAAATTCCATTTGAGTCAAATCCAACCACATCTAAAGTTCCAAGCTCCATTCAATATCATCCTCCTGCCAGCTAACTGGTAAAAAATAATGAAATTCAGACCGCTAGCCAACCAGCAACAAAAAACGAACTTCTACTCACAGTGAAGATTCAATCAAGGAGATAGAACAACGAAAACATCTAGAATCTAATCAAGAGTCTTAATTGAATCCGAGAGTAAAGGTAATTTTGAAATTAATTCTCTTGATGATGATCTCAACTGGCCCATAGCATTAAGAAAAGGTGTTAGACCATGTACACAACACCCAATCAAGAACTATCTCATAAAATGGCCTCTCACCTATTTGCCGTGCCTTTGTCACAAATTTGGATGAGATGCAGCTTCCTCATAACTTACAGGAAGCTCATCAAAGACCAGAATGGAAGAAGGCAGTTTTTGAAAAAATTCGGGCTTTGAAAAAGAGTGGGACTTAGGAAATTGCAAAATTACCATCAGGAAAAAACCTTGTTGGATGTAAACGGATATTCACCGTGAAATATAGAGAAGATGGGCAAATTGACTACTAGGAGACTTTTGCCCTAGTTGCTAAATTAAACACTATCCAGGTACCATTCTCCCTTGTTGCGAATCTAGATTGGCCTCTCCACCAATTAGATGTGAAGAGTGCTTTCCTAAATAGGGACTTAGGAAGTTTATGTGGAAATTCCTCTAGGATTTGATCTAAAATCACGGAGAACAAAGCATGCAAACTGAAGAGATCAATGAGTGGTCTTACACAAGCACCTAGAGCCCGGTTTGAAAGGTTCATAAAGGTTGCCTGGAGCTCTGGATATACACAATGCCAAGCCAATCACACTCTTTGTCAAACACTGTTCGGGAGATAAAATTTCTCCTCATTGTTTATGCAAATGACATTCTTGTCACAAGGAATGATCAATCTGAAACAAGATGTCTCAATGAAATTCTTGCAAAGGAATTTGAGTTCAAAGACCTGGGAAAACTAAGATACTTCTTAGGCACGGAAGTCACACAGTCAAAAGCTGAGATCTCTTTGTCCCGACGGAAATGCATCTTAGACCTTTTAAAAGAAACAAGGATGACAGGTTGCAAGTCAGTTGACACCCCTATGGATTCCAACACAAAAATTAGGACTCTAGAGAGAATGCTCCAATTGATAAAGGGAGTTATCAAAGACTTGTGGGAAGGCTTATATAACTGTCACAAACTAGACTAAATATAGGTATTTCTGCAAGTGTTTTGAGCCAATTCATGAATAATCCTGAAAAGGAACACATGGAAGCAGTGTATATAACCTCAAGGTACTTGAAGTTAACTCCAAGCAAAGGATTAACGTTCAAAAAAAAAAAAACACAAAAAGGAATTTGAAAGCTTATAATAATGCAAACTGGGTCAAATTCATTTAGGACCGAAGGATATGTGTGGGGAAATCTCATTACTTGGCATAGTAAAAAGCAAAAGGTTATTTCTAGAAGCAGCGCAGAGGCTGAGTTCAGGCTTTAGCTCACAGGTTATGTGAAGTAATGAGGCTAAGGAGACTTTTGCAAGAGATAAAGATTCATGTTATGAAACCCATGAAGTATCATGTGACAACCAGTCTGCCATTAGCATTGCTAAAAAAATCCAGTCCATCATCAACAGACAAAACACGTGAAAATTAACAAGCATTTTATCAAGAAAAGTTGGATGGAGTATTTTAGCTCATCTATAGTCCTACTACTAGTCAAATGCAAACATACTAAGGCTTGCAGAGAAGAACATTATAAGATTTAAGTTGCAAGCTTGGTCTGAACAACATATTCAACCCAACTTGAAGGGGAGCGGGGAATATCTCGACAGTAATTGTTTATTGTTTATCCTTTACCTTTAATCATTTATCTTCAGATTTAGTTGTCATTTTAAGATAGTTATCACATTAGGAGTTGTGTTCTTATCAATAGTCTTGTTAATCTTGAATTTTGTCTTTATAAACCCTTGTAATTCTTCATTTTAAAGTAGTTGAATAAGAATTATCTAAGTATTTTTTTTTTTTGCACATTTCCATATCACAACATTAAACTTCAGAAAATAACCAAACTATAAATAAGCAAATAGCTTGCCCGTCAATTTGAAATAATACATCCTGGATGAGCACATGAGCAAAGACACACACACACACACACACACACACACACACACACACACAGACATAAATAGAGGAGAGAGACATACGGGTCAGCTCGGCTCAGTCGACAAATCTCACAATAGAATAAATCAGGAAGTGGCGGATTTCCCTCCACAGGCTTCTCCGGAATTATAACACAACCAATATGTTGCCACACTTGGCATCTTGGATCCTTACACTGTTGTTAGAACAAGGGCAGAATGCAAAAATCAGTAACTCCCATTTGAAGTGGAACATAGAAGCAAAGCATAATGCTGTAGTGAAGGATAAAAACGAAGCGAATGTTTTCAGAATCCAAGTATCTCTTCTCAAAATGGAGAGGAGCATATCGTAGGAACCAGAAATAAGAACATAAATGATAATAGGTTTTCATTATAACATATGATACCCCGGTATCATTATAGCTAGAATCACTCAAAAATGCAGCAAGAAAACAAGAAGATTCAAAAGCAAAGTAACTCATACAATTTCACCAGGGCAAGATTTATATGAAAGGAGACAAACATAGAAGGCCACATTAGGAGATACCTCTTGTTGCAGAAGACCACTAAGAAAGATGTCTTTCTGTTTTCAAGTAAATATCGACCTAGGGAAAAGGATTGTTCCACCATGAATTTAGGGGCAAGAAGAAAATTCAGGAGAAAGCCTAACGTGATTGAATATATATACTCTTATTCAAAGTGAGTGTTTCCTAGCAAATCCAACAATGCCATCCTGCTCTTTCTATTTACATCATTTATAGCCTTAGATCTATCTACAATTTTTACAAAGACAATTCCCATAACCAGTCCAATAGTAACCAGATTGATTAAGACCTCAAAGCCTCAAGAATTACAAAAAACTACTGAGTTCGTATATAGAAATATGAAGAGTATGCATCTAATTACAAGTAAAGGAGCAAAAAATCTAAACCAAAAGATGATACCAGCAAAATGCAGAAGTTTTATGAATATTGAGCATAATATAACACTTCACATAAAAAAATGTAATCAGGACTTGAAGAACAATAAATAGATCAACATGATATTTATCTTAAAAAGGCATAGCCACCTCAATATTCCAATCTCATGCTTGTGACATCACATCGTTATGAACATACAAAAAAAAGGGGACAAAAACATTAAGCTCACTATCATTACCATGACAGTGACCTCAGTTTCCAATGAACCTCCACAAGGACAACGAACTTTCATATCCGATTGAAAGGGATCATCTGTTTCCCCTTTAGTTTTAACATTACTGCTTTCTGACACACCCTGTCCCTTCGATGCCAATTCAGTGGCTCCAGAAACCTGCATCTTCCTGTGGACAACAAATAAAATTTAGAGATCAAAACAAAGAAAATAAAAAAAAAAACACTTCCGAGAGAGAAAACGAAGATAATAGAAAGGATATAATAATCATAAGCAGATATATAATAGATCCAATTGGCCAGCATCATCATATCTCAATGGTAAGCGTACCTTGTTCACAGGGAAAAAAAAATTACTCAAATGTTGCCATCTAAATCTTTAACACACTTAAATCATAAATGTAAAGGCAAACCTATATATGTCATCAACAAGTTTCGCTATGACTTCCTTCCCCACAGGAGTCCTCTTTGCCCACATCTTTGCAACTGGGAAACAGCAAGTAAAAACAACCTTATTATAAAGGCTAAAATGAGTATTCTGAACAGATCAAACAGATTTAAGAACCAAATTTGAACTATCTAGGGTCCAATGATACTAATAATTCAGGAAATAGTACAATTCTACAGACAAGTATGCTTGTATATGCAACCCCTTCCCTCCCTTTCCTCACCAAAACACTGCACTCATAAAATCAATAAATAAATAAAAATAAAAATTTACAGAGAACCATTGGAAGCATCAACAAATTATAATGAAATTAATGGATAAATAATTCAATGCTACAATCTCTGCGATCCAGAATACCTAAAGAAAAATTAGGCAGAAAAACAGTTACATGATTACTTTCCTTGATCAATCCCCACCCATTAAAAAAAAAATCCCAAATAAGTGAATGATATAAGTCCTACAAACAGCTCAAACTGAAAACACTTTTTATAACATTTCTAATAATATTCATTATTATTTCTCATCCAACAATATGTCGGGGTATTGCAGACACAAGCATATCAACAGCTTAATACTAGCACTTTTAACAACCTGTATCAGGCTAGCATATTAATACCAAAAAAAATAAATATTTAAAAGATGTTATAACCCATAAATCACGCTGGTGGTTATGAGTTGTCTACTCAAACAAGAAAGCGAAAGCTGGGAAGAAATATTTTACCTTGTTCATCAGAAAGAGAACCTAATATCCTCTCAACAAGGTCCTGTGAATGAAATTTACAGAAAGGTCAAATCTAATCCTACACCATGTAGCTGCAAATTATAATAAGATGCAAATAACATACAGAAAGACAATCATAGTCCCCAAAAGTTTAAGGTTGTTAAATTAGCTAAATCTGCTAGTATATAAATTAACAGATGTAGGAGCCACATAGCTCAATTCCAAATGTCTTGCAAGCAAACAGATGAAAATTCACAGTTCACCTCTACAATGGGTGTAATCAAGCCAAGTCGACACTATCCAGTACCACACTCGAGCTCGGCTCGACTCAAAAACTCAAAACTTGGCTCAAGCTCGCTAAGCATGGCTTTTGAAACTCGAGCTTAACTCAATGAAATATTCAAACCGCTCAAACACAACTAATAGGCTTGAACTTGACTCAATATACTCGATTTGTCAATTTTCAACCATATATTATAAGGAAAAAATAACAAATTAATAATAAAACATTTAAAAAAATTTGATTAGGCTCGCAAGTCGCTCGAGTTGAATATTAAGATATTCAAACTCAGCTCAATTCATCACTCAGATAGCTTGAGCTTGAGCCGGATCCGAAAATAAACGAATCAAACTCGAATAATCATCGAGTTGAACTCAAGTAGCTCACGAATAGCTTAACTTGTTTCCACCCTTACAACACACTCATCATGAAAAGTAGAAACTAAAAACACGTGCATGAACAAAACATGAGAGAAAGAAAAAATTTCCATCTACCACCTATCCTTTTTGTTGATCAAATAATGTGAGCTTGTCAAACACCATTTAAAGTTAAAATAGTTACTAGCTTTATACAGAGAAAATAAACAGCAAGCAAAAACAGGGAAACCATGAATTCAGGATAATAAGAACAAGACTATTGCAGCTTCTATGAAGTTAAGAATTAACAAAGACATCCCCCTAATATTCATACAAAAAAAATGAAGCTAAGTCAAATACAGTGCATTATCTGAATTATCTGAAGGCCACAACCTGCTTCTTCCCCTGCTTTGAAAGACCTAATCGAGTGAGAACATCCTTGAGTTCTTTTATTCGAAAATATGCCAATTTATCCTACAATAGGAATATCATATTCAAATAAGCTCTCCACAAACAAATTGAAATTTAAAAAAAAATCAACATATTAGCATCAATTATAACAAGAAACAGCTGAATGCATACACTTTATCTACTAAAATACAGCTTAAAAGGTCGGTCTGATACTCTGATTATCAAAATACAACAATAATAAATAAAAATGCCACGACTTGTAAGTGGCAGTGAGATAGTTAGAGAACCCAAGTGCTGTTAAAATGTCTTTTGTCTGAAGCCACCAAAAGCATCCATAATAAGCTTACTCACAAACTTAGAACTATTTGATTCACAAAGCCACTTAAGCTATACCATACGTTGCAAGAAGAGGAAATCTCCATTACCAAAACTAAAACTAAGTTCAGCAGTCGAAGCCCCTTATCTAATGGCTTACCAGCTATTCAACAATTCAATTACATTGCAAGATCACAGCATTTTGTTAGCCCGGTCAATAATTTAATAAACAATGCAAAAAAAATCAAGGGATATAAATATTCTACTCTCTACAATATTCAATAACTAAGTCTTATATGATTAATTACATATCATTTTTTAATAGGAAAAAATTTACAGCAAAATTATCAAAAAATACAAGTAAAATACCTTGCAACTGGCCACCAAATCCATGTTCAGTTTACAATCTGTAACCAAGCAAAAACCAGATCAAAAACCTAAACGCTAAAAAATTACCAACCGATCTCATCAACAATTACCAAAATAAAACCGCGAAAACGAAATTAATTAATTAATTAATTAATCAATCCTCAAAGAAAGAGATAATCAATCAAATAATCAAATTAAAGGAACTTACGAGTTTTCTAACAAAATTTGATAAATGGAAGAGAAATGGGAAAATAGGGTTCGCAGTGTGAAGACGCCGACTTCTCTTTCGCTGTGTGGTGTTTTTTTTCCTTAGTTTTTTTTCCTTTTTTGACCGTGAAGACCCACCCGGAACCAACCCTTTCAGAAAATTACAAACGTGACCGGACTTATCGCCGATTATCAAATCCGGTTTGTTGACGGAGAACACGTCCGGGTTTAGTTTCGGTGACGATACGTGTTGATTTTGTAAGTCACGCCCTCCATTTTTTTTCTTTTTTGCAATTTTATTAATTTGGGCAGTTTTAAAGTACGTACGTGTGTCGTTGACACAAGCTGACGTTAGGCTGTGATTCTGCCACGGAACGAAAAGTTCGAAATTGTGATGATACTTTCACTGATTGGATGGCGTTTTTAGCCATCGATCTTGGCTCTGATTGAAAATTTTTGTAGTGTTTTTTTTTGGTACATGAAAATTTTTATAGTGTTTGTCATGCACAGTTTGTTGACAAATTTTTTTTTTTATAGATGATATAACTTATAAGAGAGGAGAATCAAATGTCTAATTTAATTTTTTTAAGATAAAATAATAATTATTAGATTAAATTTTAGTTGTCAAAAAAAATAAAAAAATATAAGATTAAATTGAGCAAGTTTTATTTTTTTTATAAAAAGGTAAAAAAGATTGGATCTAACCCTCTTAACTTTTAACAAATAATCAAAACTACTAAGTTGTATCCCCTGCAATGCATGAATTTTAATAATAAAATTTTTATTTGATTTTAGAATGTAATTATAGCATATCATATATATACAAATATCAATGTGTGTAATAAATTTATTATTATAAAAACATATGCGAAAAATGTATATACACAAATATTGTTTATATAACAATCTAATTATATTAAATGAATTAAATAATTGTTTTAAATGAAAAATATTTTTAAAAAATAGTTAAAAATATTCCTTCAAAAAATGAATTTAACTATCTAAAAAACATTTAATAGATATCAAGACAAAGTGAAGGAAAAAAGGGTAGGATATAAAATAATTTTAAATAGATACCAAGAGAGAAGAAAAGAAAAAAAAGGGCAAGATACAACAATCATACAAAATAAAAGATGAGATAGAATGATATGGTGGATGTGAAGCAAAAAAGATATTGATCGTGGATCAATTCATATGGGATGTTGAAAGATTTTTTTTTTACATGTCAACTTAATTATTTAATTTTGAATAATATCTGAATAAATAAAAAAACTGATATTTTAGATAATCCTTCTCAAATTTTTATTTTGAAATTATAGCTTCAAGGTGAAAAAAAATTTGTAGAGATAACTAATTTTTTGTACCGATAAAACACTTGAGGGTGAAAGAAAATAATGGAAGAAAACTGATTTATTGTTGAACAAGAAACAAATAAAACAGATATAGGATTACAACTCTTGTCCACTTGAGGTACTATGAAGATGAAAAACTTGAACTTCTTCTTGGACTTCAACTTCTGGAATTGAACTTCTTTGATCACGAACAGTCACGAACTAAATGCAGAAAAAGACTTCAAGTCGTGCTGCTATAATGCCACTTTCCTTAAGACTTATTTCACCCCCACCAGTTATGGTATGCAACAAGGATTATGGAAATAGCCTCAAGATACAATGAAGTCAACTTGTTTAATATTACCTTGCACTTGTAATATTAAACCACTAAACACTTTAGACAAATACAAAAGTATTGTGTCTTAGCCAAAGTTTTCTGCAGCAAACAATGTCTAAGAGACTTGTTTTCTGTTTTGAGATTAGGAGAGAAAGAAGAATTCAGAATATTTTCGTTATCTTTTGTTCTGTTTTTTTGAATGAACATTGTCATCTCTTTTATAGAGATAATTTCAAGATATGTGATCTTTGGTTTGAATGATACAACCTTTCAATTGTGTTGTTTCATTTAAACAAACACATCATTCAGATTGTTCACAACCTCTCAAATTCAATGATTATGTCCTTTAACCATTCTGTAGTGAAAGATTACCCTTTGAATGAGGTTGCACCTATTCAAAGAAAACTAGTCGTTACAATTCATTTTGCACTAGAGCAGTTGACTGCCATAAAAGGCAATTGACTGCCTTTGGATTTCCAGGCAAGGAAGTCGGATACCCGAAAATAGCATCCGAATGCCCTAGTGTATTTTTGAAACAGTATGCAACTTCCGGGAGGGCAGTCGACTGCCTTAAAGTAACTTAAAATCCGAGTATTCACATTGTATAGGCAGTTGACTGCCCTATTTGGGCAGTTGACTGCCATCCCGGGGCATCCGACTGCCCTCCCAAGGCATCCGACTGCCAAAGTATATTTTTCGGACAGAATACTTACTGCGCAAGGGCAGTTGACTGCCCTATAAATTAAGTAAAAATTATTTTAACATGATTTTACTTCACCCAGAGTCATACCAAACACTAGTTTTACTTGTACATTGATTAAACAACATTTTAATCAATCTTTTCACTTTATATTTTGAAATTTTCTAACAATCCCCCATCAATTTCAAAATAGAACAAGTCTAATACTTGAGGAATCCTCATGCATAAAATGATGGTGAACTAGGTCTTGAACCATCACCTTAGAGAAAAAGTACTTTTAGTTAATCAGAACGGTATGGTGGACTAAGTCTTGAACCAACGGTTCTATGATGATTAACTAATGACTAAATCTCACATGAGACTTCAAAAATTTGTCCAAAGTCATTTAGTAGAACTTCGACACTTATACTGACCATGTGTCTTGTATCATTTCATGAGTGCTTAAGAGCTAAACCCTAAGCTCCTAGAAGCAGCACCACTTCCACTCATATAGGTGAACTCATTGAAATGCAATCATATAAGTATTCCAACACTTATACTTACGTGTTATGGGTTCATTAAGAGTAACAACTCAACCTCCTTATTTTCATATGATTTCAAGTATTCATAACCTTTGGGATGTTTAACAGCACAATACTTGCAGCCACATTCAGATAATGTACTTGATCTCATTGAACTCAAGACTTAATGTCTAATTAAGCGTTGAGTTGAGTTTCCATTATGTGTGACTAATTCAAATGGGTTTTAGTCCCATCCCCTTGGAAGTTCTAGACACTATCTCTCTTGTGAGACCTTTTGTCAATGGATCTGCCAAGTTTCCACTTGACTTGATAAAATTAATGGTGATCACCCCATCTTTAATCAATTGTCTAACATAGCTGTGCCTTAGACCAATATGTCTAGATTTCCCATTATATACTTGGCTATAAGCCTTTGATAGTGTAGCTTCACTATCACAATGTATTGATATAGGTGACATTGGTTTAGGCCATAAAGGAATTTCATAGAGTAAGTTTCTCAACCACTCAGCCTCCTTACTTGCCGAAGCTAATGCCACAAATTCTGAAGCCATAGTAGAATCAGAAATACAAGTTTGTTTCTTAGATCCCCAAGAAACTGCACCCCCACCAAACATGAATATCCATCCACTAGTGGATGAATGATCCTTCATGTTATTAATCCAACTTGCATCTGTGTAACCTTCTAAAACAGAAGGTTCACCACTATAAGCAATGCCATAATTCATAGTTTTCTTCAAGTAACTTAATACTCTAGAAATGGCATTCCAATGCATGTTACCTAGATTGCTTGTATATCTACTAAGCTTTCCAACAGCAAAAGCAATATCCGGTCTTGTGCATGTCATGGCATACATCAAACAACCAATCACTCTTGCATATTCAAGTTGTGTAATTGGTTTATCCTTATTTGAATTCAATTTCAAATTTGGATCATATGGTGTTGCAACTGTTGCACGTTCATAGTGGTTAAACCTTTTGAAAATATTCTCAATATAATGTGATTGTGATAAGATTAAGTTGTTTTCTCTTTTATGAATTCTTATTCCCAAAATCACATCTGCAACACCCATGTCTTTCATGGAAAAGTTTTTCGATAAAAACTTCTTGGTATTTTTAACTTGTTCTAAGTCTGTACCAAAAATTAACATGTCATTTACATATAAACATATGATGACACCTTTTCCATTTATGATCTTATTATAGACACATTTATCGGATTCATTTATAATGTATCCGTTTGCTAGTAGTACTTCATCAAACTTTTGATGCCATTGCTTAGGTGCTTACTTAAGTCCATACAAAGACTTAATTTATTTACACACTTTCCTTTCTTGTCCAGGAATAACAAACCCTTTGGGTTGTTCTATATACACCTCCTCATCCAATTCACCATATAAAAATGCTGTTTTGACATCCATTTGGTGAATTTCCAATTTATAAATTGAGGCCAATGCTATTAGCATTCTTATTGTAGCAATTCTTGCTACTGGTGCATATGTATCAAAATAATCGATTCCATGTTTTTGTGTAAATCCCTTAGCAACAAATCTAGCCTTAAACTTGTCTATAGTACCATCCACTTTCATTTTCTTTTTGAAAATCCACTTGCAACCAATTGGTTTGCAACCTGGAGGTAAATATACTAAGATCCAAGTATTGTTCCCTATAATTGAATCCATCTCATCATTTATAGCTTCTTTCCAAAAAGCTACATCTTGAGACTTCATAGCCTCTTCAAATGATTTTGGATCAGATTCAATATTGAGACAATATTCAATGTGATTGCTTATGGTTTCTCTTGATCCCTCCACAAAAAACATGTGAAAATCTGAACCATAAGTCTTGGCTTTTCTTGCTCTTTTGCTTGTTCTTGGTACAAGGTTTTGTTCTTCAATTGTGGTGGAATTCCCTAATTCCTTAGAATTAGTTTGAGCAACTTCTTTTTGTAAAGGAATCAGTTTGAACCTTCCTTCATCAAACAATGCATCTCTTGATTCAATAACCGTATTAATTGATATTGAATTATTTGGTTCAACAACCAAAAATCTATATGCCTTACTATTTTGTGCATAACCAATAAAGATGCACTCAATTCCCTTTTCACCTAATTGCTTTCTTTTAGGTTCAGGAATTCTTACAATTGCTCTACAACCCCATACCTTAAGGTAACTCAAGTTGGGTTTCCTTTTCTTCCATAATTCATATGGGATAATATTGTTCCTTTTGATAGGAACTCTATTAAGAATGTGACATGCAGTCAACATTGCTTCCCCCCAAAATCCTTGTCCTAATCCTGAATAGGATAACATAGCATTAACCATTTCGATTAATGTTCTATTTTTCCTTTCAGCCACACCATTAGATTGGGGACTATATGGTGCTATAATCTCATGAACAATGCCAACAGTTTCAAAATATGTTGGATCATAGTACTCTCCTCCCCTATCAGTTTTTAAGGTTTTAATCTTAACATTACAATGTAATTCTACTTATTTAATGATTCATCCTTAGAATGCATTAAGTAGACATAACAATATTTGGAGAAATCATCTATGAATGTCACATAATATTTCTTTCCTCCAATTGATGGGGTTCCATGTAAATCTCCTACATCACTATGCACTAATTCTAACAATTTAGAATTTCTTTCTACCTTGGAAAAAGGTTTCTTTGTTATTTTAGTTAGCATGCAAGTTCTACATTTTTCATCATTTCTAACTACATACAGAACCATATTAGATTTAGACATCATGATTGTAAACACCGAATTTTGTCCGAGCAAAAAAAATATAAAATAATAATAATAACAAATAATAAAGAAAATAAAAAAATAAAAAAAATAAAAATAATGATAAAAAAATGTCAATGCTGTTCCATGCAATTCCATGCACATCATGCAATCTTCTCTTAAAGAATTAAATCAAAATGTTAACCAAAAGGGATTTGTTGCCAAAAGAAAATAAAAGAAAGAATCAAGGAAATGATCAAGGAATTAAAGTTAATTACCAAAAATAAAAATAATGAAAAGGAAACAAATAATAAAAAGATGGAAAGGTCAAATGGAAATAAATAATAAAATCCCATGATTATGGGATTGATAAACTGATTTTTTTTTTCATTTAAAGAGGGAGCCTGCTAGGGTTTTAGGGGGGAGATTTGGACAGAAAAAAAGAAAAAGAGAGAAAAACCCAAAAGAAACCGAGGAAAAGTAGGGTTTTCTACTGCCACTACACCAAAAAGCCAAGCTTCTCTTCACCTTGCCGACGGCTACTGCTTCATTCATTCATTGCCACCTCCAAGCACCACCATCACCATCATCACATCGAGTATCTGCAGATTCTGCACCTTGAGTTTCCTTCATCATCGTGCCTATCTTCACCCTCTGCCATTGTCTTTGTTCAGGCTATTAAACCAGTCAAAACCGAAAGCCATTTGCTTCTTGCCGCACCATTTTTCATCATCTTCATCATTCCTGCATTGAACCCAAGTCTGCGGCGCACCGCACCATAGTCCATGCAACACCTTTGACTGCTCGTTGTTTCTTGCTGAGTCGTCCTTCCATCAGCACCTGCATTGACGCTACGATCTCTACTTGCCGCCTACTGTTGCTGTGATTTGTTGAAGGTATACACGTGAAACAGAGAAAAAGGGGAGGAACACAGAAAGGAAAAGAGGATTTTGTTGCCGCTTCTGTTATTCATAATTTCTAGCCACACCTTGGCAACATCATCATCGGCCAAACTGCTTCCGAAGCAGTTCCTTTCCCCTGATGTAGTGGTGGTGCTGCCATGATCTTGCTTTGCTTGCCTTCGTCGCAACCAGTGTCGCCCTTGCACTGAGTTTCTGCTCTCTCCCTGTTGCGGCATCCCTACTGCACTGTATCTCTGCTGCATCTCCATAAACCTGGCATTATTCTGGTTTTAGTGCCCCTGCACAGCACCATCCTCATTTGCTACCTGTGGCCTACCTTTGCTGTTTGGTGTTGCCTTGAGATCCCGTCACTGCGACCTTGTTTCCGCCAACCATTGCTGTCCCATTTTCCTCCATCGTTCTTGCCATTCTTGCCGCCTCTGCATATTGCTCTACATTGCATTTGCACACGTCGCTGTGCTTCGTCTCCAGCCTTGTCCCACAACTTGTTACAAAACAAAGGACTGCTCCACATTCCTGCCTTTGTACGTGAAACAGACTTGGAAGCCTTTGTACGTGAAACAGATTTGGAAGCCTTGCCATTAACTTCTCTTTTCACGTAAGTTCTAGTGGTGTTTGATATTTTATTGTTTTCTTTTTATGCTGGCAGCTTTACTTCATATGTTTGTGGCTTGTGTTTAGATTTTATTTATTTATTTATTTTTTTATTAGTCATAAATGGTTCCTTATAGATTCTTTATCATGATGATTAAATTTTAAAATTTAGAATATGTTTTAATCACTTAGCAATATAAAATGCAAGTAAGAAAAATCATAAATCAAGGTTATTTATTAGAAATTTACAGTAATTTAAATTTTAAAATAATAAAATAAAAAAATGGAAAGGCAAATAAAAGAATATAAAAAAATTTTCCGATGATATGATTTTTTAGAAATCGCAAGTAGCGATTCTTTGACAATCCTTAGGATCGAAATAAAATCTTTAATGTCACCAGCGTATTGGGACATTTAAATGATTTTATTCCGATATAAAGAAAATATTAATAAGATTTCTTAGTATAAAAAAATAAATTAAAAAATGGTAATAAAAATAATAATATAAAAATAGGTAAATACAAGAAAATAGTAAGTGAATAGAAATAAAAAAACTTTTAAATAGGTAAAAATTTAGGAATTAAAATAAATAAATAAATGTAAATACACATCTTAAATATAAAAGGTATCCTATGATAGGATTTCTTAGAAATCACAAGTAGTGATTCTTTGATTATCCTTAAGGTCGAAATGAAATATTTGAATATTACCAGCGTATTGGGGTATTCAAATAATTTTAGTTCAATATTAAGATTTCTAATATAATCAACTTATATGAAATAAACTAACACTAAAAATAATAAATAAATAAATAAATATTTTAAACAAACAAATAAACAAGACTTCAAAATAAAGAGCAAAACAAACTAAAAATAAATAAGATATAAATAATGTCCGATGATGGGATGTTATGGAATTCACAAGTAATGATTCCTAGCTGATCTCTAGGTGAGAGAAATCTGCTAAATGTTACCAGCGTATTGGAATATTTAGTACGATTTTTCAATAAAAATAAAATTTTATAAAATCAATAAATTTCGAAAACAATAATATAAATATAAAAGACAATAAAAATAAAATAAAATAAAATATTTCTCATGTGCATCATATCTATTTTGTTTGCATCATTTGCATTCATGAAATTTCAAAATAAGTGCAAATCTCCCGATGATGGGATTCTATAGAAATTGCAAGTAGCGATTCTTAAGAAATCTCTAGGTGAGGGAATTATCCGAAATGCTACCAAAAGTATTGGGGTACTTCGAAATAATTTTCAATACAAAAGATTTTCACTTATTACAAATAAAAAAAATAAATATTTCAAAATAGAATAAATAACAAAATGATTTCGAAATAAATAAAGTTCTTTTAAATATTTAATTAAGACCATTTTATTAAGATCAAAAGATAAGACATGATTAAGTGGTACCGTTCTTTAACGGGCGTTGTGGGGGTGCTAATCCTTCCCCACGCGTAACCGAACTCCCGAACCTAAACTTTGTTTTCGCAGACCAAAAATTATTTTTTTGATAAAACTTAATTAATTTTAAGATTTTATTAAAAAGATAAATAATTTTAGGTGACCAATCACACCTAGTCAAAAAAGATTGGTGGCGACTCCATTTTGTGTTTTTTTCAAAATCGTCTAGCGATCGAGTCCCCGGACGAAAATCGTTACGACAACTTGGCGACTCAGCTGGGGACATTAGAGAGTCGAGCCATGATTAATCATGTTTTATCCAAAATCTTAGTTAATGGTCTTAATAAATATTTAATAAAACTTTTCATAAAAAAAATAATTAAAAAAAACAAAAAATACAAAAAAAAATGTGTGAATCATCTTTATCATTTGCATTTTGTTGGGATGCACTTTAAATTTTGTTCCTTTGCATACATGACATATTCATTGCATACATCAACCCTATACCCGGGTTTGTCCCTTTTAGGAGAGAGTATAGTACCTTTGCTCTTGTGAGGTGATAACCTCCGCAATGGCAAGCGAAATACTCACTCAAGTTGAACCCTTTCCGTTTGTAGCCTGTCATGGGTGAGGATTGGGGTGCCTTACTAGTCTAGTGTGGACGTCAGTAAGGAACAATTTGAGAACCTTTTACCCTTTAGAGACTTAAACCAAGCATGTACTGAGCCATAGAGAAACTAACCTTAGCTAGAGCTATACCAGCATTTTGTGAGGGTTACCTTAAATTATGGCACATGAATGACTACTTTTATGTAACACCTTTATGGGAAATATAATAAAGTGAATGTCAAAATTGTGAAAAAAATAAAAATAAAAACCTTCTCATTCAATTTTATTTGTGATTTCAATAGCATGCATATTCTAAAAAAAAAGATTTTCATTTTTTTTAAAAAAAAAGGAAGGTGTTTTTGTAAGATTTTAAACTTGATATATGCATCTCATCACATGTGCAATAGCTATTGAATTTCATGCACATACATGCATTTAGCATGCATACATACATTCCATCTTGTGCCCACTTATGAAAATTTTTAGTGATCATAAGTAATGACATCAAATCTTGGAAGTAAAAAGTTAAGATTTTTAAAATCCTCACCAGCGTATTGGGATGATTTTAATAGTCTTTTCTTTTATGGCACAATTGCAAATAATAATATGCTCTAAATTGTGGTAAACAAATGTTAGAGGTGCCAAAATAAAGAAACCACCGCATTCTGAACCACTTATTCGACATCGTTACAGTACTCAATCAAAGGCCGAAGCCATGGAAAATGAACATGTTGGGCGAATGGAAAAGATGGAAAGAATTCAACAAGAGCTAGCTAAATCTCAAGAAGAATCTCACAAGTAAATGTCGAAGATGATGGAGATGATGATGACTTTGATGAAAGGCAAGGAGGTCACGGAAGGATCAGGAAATGAGCCTCGACCTATGAGAGAGAATCTACTGTACCCATCAAAGTTTATAGCCCCTCAAACTCAAACTTCCCAAAGAGCTTATCCCCAAGCTCATGTTTTTGTGAATCAACAACCAGATCGAGGACAGCACTCGAGATCTAGCCCTTTTGATCCTATTGTTGTTCCAAATTTACATGATCCCATGGAGCAAGAAAAGTTGAGGAAAGAAAGTGGCGAGTCACAACAAAAATATGAACTGTTGGATGAAAGGTTAAGGGCAATCGAAGGAATGGGTTTCTTTGGAAATATAGATGCTAATGAGCTTAGTTTGGTCCCAGATCTAGTAATTTCACCGAAATTTAAAGTACCTGAATTTAAGAGATACGATGGGACCACATGCCCAGTAGCTCACATCACTATGTTTTGTCGAAAAATGTCTGGGTATACAAATAATGATATGTTGCTCATCCATTGCTTCCAAGATAGTTTAGCTGGAACAGTAGCCAAGTGGTACAATCAGCTTGATCGGAGTTACGTTCACAAATGGAATGACCTAGCAAAAGCCTTCTTGTCCCAGTATAAGCACATGAATGACATGGCACCAGATAGATTGTTTTTGCAAAATATGGAAATGAAGCCTTCTGAAAGTTTCAAGGAGTATGCCAATAGGTGGAGGGGCCTCGCATCTCAAGTGCAGCCTCCCCTTACTGAAAAGGAAACCACGGTATTGTTTGTTAATACTTTGCCATCATCATATTATGATAGGCTTATGGGGAGTGCTACAAAAAAATTTGCTGACCTGGTAATTTCTGGAGAAATGATAGAGAATGCCATTAAGAGTGGTAAAATTGATGATACTTCTGCTTCAAATAGAGTTGGGGCAAATAAGAGAAAAGAGGGAGAAACACAAGCTGTTACCATTGAAAATCAACCACCAAGGAGTTTCGTTCCTTTTCAACCCTATACTGCACATCCCCCATATCCTTATTATCCAACTATAGACAACACTACCCACAATCCTTTTGTTTATCACCCAAGTTGGCAATCAAATTTTCAAGTCCCTACTCAATCAAACAAACCGGTAGGTAGTCAAAAAAGGGTGAGGAACAATCAAGGGAGAATCTTTGTGGACCCAATTCCTATGACCTATATAGAGTTATTTCCACAATTGGTGAGAGATAATCTTGTTGCACCTGTTTATCTAGAACCATTAAAACCTCCATATCCTAAATGGTACGATGCCACTGCTCGATGTGACTATCATTGTGGGAATGTAGGCCACTCCATAGAGACTTGCCCTGTTTTTAAATACAAGGTGCAGAGTTTGATCAATGTTGGCTTGCTAAATTTTGATAAGAAGGAAAAGTAAAATGTTGGTGGGAACCTTTCGCTGCAAAAAGGCATAGATTTTGGAGGACAAGTGTTCTATGAGGAAAAGCCAAAGTTTGTCACTTTTGAGTTATTCTAAAGTAATGAAATTCCTTAAATGCTTACGCCTATAAGCTTTGGGGAAATTTTTATGCATGAGTTAGTTTATCTATTATCATTTGAATAAAATGACAGATGCATTTGCACTACATATCCTCTTCCATACAAATCTCTGCTTTCATCTCTTTGTATTTCAGCCACACTTAACTTCCCAAAAAAAATGAATGAGCAGTCAATTATGATGATAGTCTGGGATTTTATTTTGAAAATTCTATTTCTATTGGCAAAGTCAGTGATCATTCTTGTCCCTCAAATTGCTAAAATTGTTGAAGCAATAAAGAGATAGCTCCTATCAAGAGAAGTTAAAATCGCATGAAATGACAAAGAACTGAAGCTCTTGTATCCATTTTGTTGTTCTTGTTCAATAAATGTTCTTCAATAAGAGTATTTACATTTGAGATGAGAAATGGCCGTTTTTGATCTATCCTTCGTGCATGAGTAAAATTATCCATTTGCCACCCCCATTGAGCCTATTATGATTTTTCAAAACAAACCCACCAAGGATCACCCTTCACATTGAGGGGCAAATTTTGCAAAAAAAAAAAACCAGTCGACAAATGAAGAAATTCAGGTTATGAGTTATGAAAAAATCCCAAGAGAAAATACCTTTTGGTGTTTGAGTCCTCTTGTAAAAAAAAAAGAGGGGTGAAAATGAAAAGTTGTAAAAAAAAAGAAAAAGAAAAATGGAAGAAGAAGAGAAAATGATGAAAATAAAAATCAATTAAGGCAAAGCAGCAAGCATGCTTTGCATGATGATAAATGATCCTTTGGTTTTTTACCCTTAAAGAAACAAATTTTGAGCCTGATTATATCCATTTTTTTCATAACCCATCACCAGAGCCTACATTACGTGCCTTAAAAGTCCATTTTGATCAAATGTGAATACTTGAAATTGGAGAATCATGCATTGAACTTGGACATACTTATGATGCCATCAAGAAACAACAAGATTGCGATTTGTTTGTTGGGAATATTAGTGAAGTTGAAAAAAAAAGAATGAATGAGAAAATGAAAAAAAAAAGAAAGAAAAGACAAAAAAGAAAAAAAAGAAAGGAAAAAAAGAAAAGAAGGATAAAAGGGGGAGGCTCAAATTGAAAACCCGAAAGGGCGGTTTGAATTAAAAGAATGATAATCTAGTTGAAGATTTGGGGAGATGGTTTGACACAAGGAGAACCAGCATCATTGAGAATCTCATGGTGTAGGGGGCAACTCAATTTGATCGAGAATGTCAATTGAATAGATTTTTCAAAGAATCCTAACTAGTTTGTCAAAATTGTCTGGTTTTTCATTGAGAACCTATCATTGTCATTTGCTTTAAATTATCCAGTTTCTTAATTGAGAACCTATCATTGTTATCCACTTTGAATTGTCCAATTTCTTATTATACTTTATTAAGTTTGTTCCTACATTTCCTTATTCTCCCAAGCTTTCTAATGTTCATACTTTCCCAAAATGGATTGAGAAAATTGGTGACTAAACTGCATTTGTCATGGAATTGGAATGATAATGAATAAATGACAATTATACATGAAAATCTTTAGCATTACTTTGGAAAAGATTCTAAAGATGACAAAGGGCCATATACAAAAAGAGAGCAAGAATGTTGAATGTAGCTGACATATGTGCTTCTACGAATGAGATCGGAAATAAAGAAGAGAATCTTTGTGAGAAGAAATGATCCTAATGAAGAAAGCCATGGATTTTTGGCACCGAAAAAAAAAGAGAGAAATTTTGAAAAAAAGGAGACTTTTGTCGTTTAGGCATTCACATCATTCTAAAAGACACATGCATCATGGTTTTTAACTATTACATTGGGGCATATTCCAAGAAAGCATTTGCATTTATCATCATTGTGATAGACTTTTTTTAGGGGCATGCATTTTGCATTTGCATCATTGAAAAAATAAAAGAAAAAAAGAAAATGAATGAATAAGGAATGCAATGGGGTTAACTGTTCCTTAAAGAGTAAGAAAATATTTCTTTAAAGAAAAATGGTGCAGTCATGACAAGACTTTAAGTCTAATGTCGCTGGCATCGTTGGGTGGTTTCAAGCCCAGTGAAATTAGCTTTATGAGTAAATGAGATTTAGTTGGCTTTATTGTAAAATTGATGCATGATAAGACTTAGATCTTCTAGATTCAACTTACAAAACCAATGAACACTTAGGATGAGAAACTCTAAGTCAAGATGTGAAATTCTAAAGATGTGAAACTCTTAGGATGTGAATGTTTGAGTCAAGATGCGAAACTCTTGGAATGTGAATCTTCTAGTCAAGATGTGAATCTCTTAGAATACAAATCTTCCAGCTAAGATGTAAATCTCTTAGAATGCAAATCTTTGAGTCAAGATGTGAATCTCTTAGAATACAAATCTTCCAGCTAAGATGTAAATCTCTTAGAATGTGAATCTTTGAGTCAAGATGCGAAACTCTTAGAATGTAAACTTTTAAGTCAAGATGAGAAACTCTTAGAATGCGAATCTTCCAATCAGGATGTGAATCTTACATTTAAGATGTGAGTTTCTTAGAATGCGAATCTTTGAGTCAAGATGTGAAGCTCTTGAGATGTGAATTTCCGAGTCAAGATGGGAAACTCTTAGGATGTGAATTTCCAAGTCAAGATGAGAAACTCTTGGAATGTGAATTTTCAAATCAAGATGTGAAACTCTTAGAATGTGAATCTTCAAGTCTAGATGCAAATCTCTTAGGATGTAAATCTTCAAGTCTTTCTAGATGCGAATCTCAAAATTTTTGTGAATCATGGAATATTTTCTTTGTTCCAAATATGTGAATTTCTCTAAAAAAAACAAAATTTCTCTTATTGAATTCACTTTTTCATAGTGGATCAAGCCTTGGTAGGGAGTCAAGGTATTATGTTTCAAAATCGAATTCACTTTTTCGAAGTGGATCGAGCCTTGGTAGGGAGTCAAGGTATCATATGTTTCAAAGTCGAATTCACTTTTTCGAAGTGGATCGAGCCTTGGTAGGGAGTCAAGGTATTATGTTTCAAAATTGAATTCACTTTTTTTCAAAGTGGATCGAGCCTTGGTAGGGAGTCAAGGTATTACGTTTTAAAGTCGAATTCACTTTTTCATAGTGGATCGAGCCTTGGTAGGGAGTCAAGGTATCATGTGTTTCAAAATCGAATTCACTTTTTCACAGTGGATCGAGCCTTGGTAGGGAGTCAAGGTATTATGTTTCAAAATCGAATTCACTTTTTCGAAGTGGATCGAGCCTTGGTATGGGGTCAAGGTATTATGTTTCAAAATCGAATTCACTTTTTCGAAGTGGATCGAGCCTTGGTATGGGGTCAAGGTATTACGTTTCAAAATTGAATTTACTTTTTCGAAATGGATCGAGCCTCGGTAGGGAGTCAAGGTGTTATGTTTCAAAGTCGAATTCACTTTTTCATAGTGAATCGAGCCTTGGTAGGGAGTCAAGGTATCATGTGTTTCAAAATCGAATTCACTTTTTCAAAGTGGATCGAGCCTTGGTAGGGAGTCAAGGTATCATGTGTTTCAAAATCGAATTCACTTTTTCGAAGTGGGTCGAGCCTTGGTAGGGAGTCAAGGTATCATGTGTTTCAAAATCGAATTCACTTTTTCGAAGTGGGTCGAGCCTTGGTATGGAGTCAAGGTATTATTTTCGGGAATCAAAATTGAATTTTCCCAAAAAACCTAAAAAAAAAAAAAGAGGTTCGGACAAAATTGTTGTCTATAGTCTTTGCCCTATTCCTGATTCTCAGCAAGGTGCAAAGAGGGGCAGCTGTAAACACCGAATTTTGTCCAAGCAAAAAAAATATAAAATAATAATAATAACAAATAATAAAGAAAATAAAAAAAAGAAAAAAATAAAAAAAATAAAAATAATGATAAAAAAATGTCAATGCTGTTTCATGCAATTCCATACACATCATGCAATCTTCTCTTAAAGAATTAAATCAAAATGTTAACCAAAAGGGATTTGTTGCCAAAAGAAAATAAAAGAAAGAATCAAGGAAATGATCAAGGAATTAAAGTTAATTACCAAAAATAAAAATAATGAAAAGGAAACAAATAATAAAAAGATGGAAAGGTCAAATGGAAATAAATAATAAAATCCCATGATTATGGGATTGATAAACTGATTTTTTTTTCATTTAAAGAGGGAGTCTGCTAGGGTTTTAGGGGGGAGATTTGGACAGAAAAAAAGAAACAAAGAGAAAAACCCAAAAGAAACCGAGGAAAAGTAGGGTTTTCTACTGCCACTACACTAAAAAGCCAAGCTTCTCTTCACCTTGCCGACGGCTACTGCTTCATTCATTCATTGCCACCTCCAAGCACCACCATCACCATCATCACATCGAGTATCTGCAGATTCTGCACCTTGAGTTTCCTTCATCATCGTGCCTATCTTCACCCTCTGCCATTGTCTTTGTTCAGGCTATTAAACCAGTCAAAACCGAAAGCCATTTGCTTCTTGCCGCACCATTTTTCATCATCTTCATCATTCCTGCATTGAACCCAAGTCTGCGGCGCACCGCACCATAGTCCATGCAACACCTTTGACTGCTCGTTGTTTCTTGCTGAGTCGTCCCTCCATCAGCACCTGCATTGACGCTACGATCTCTGCTTGCCGCCTACTGTTGCTGTGATTTGTTGAAGGTATACACGTGAAACAAAGAAAAAGGGGAAGAACACAGAAAGAAAAAGAGAATTTTGTTGCCGCTTCTGTTATTCATAATTTCCAGCCACACCTTGGCAACATCATCATCTGCCAAACTGCTTCCGAAGCAGTTCCTTTCCCCTGCTGTATTGGTGGTGCTGCCATGATCTTGCTTTGCTTGCCTTCGTCGCAACCAGTGTTGCCCTTGCACTGAGTTTCTGCTCTCTCCCTGTTGCGGCATCCCTACTGCACTGTATCTCTGCTGCATCTCCATAAACCTGGCATTATTCTGGTTTTAGTGCCCCTGCACAGCACCATCCTCATTTGCTACCTGTGGCCTACCTTTGCTGTTTGGTGTTGCCTTGAGATCCCGTCACTGCGACCTTGTTTCCGCCAACCATTGCTGTCCCATTTTCCTCCATCGTTCCTGCCATTCTTGCCGCCTCTGCATATTGCTCTACATTGCATTTGCACACGTCGCTGTGCTTCGTCTCCAGCCTTGTCCCACAACTTGTTACAAAACAAAGGACTGCTCCACATTCCTGCCTTTGTACGTGAAACAGACTTGGAAGCCTTTGTACGTGAAACAGATTTGGAAGCCTTGCCATTAACTTCTCTTTTCACGTAAGTTCTAGTGGTGTTTGATATTTTATTGTTTTCTTTTTATGCTGGCAGCTTTACTTCATATGTTTGTGGCTTGTGTTTAGATTTTATTTATTTATTTATTTTTTTATTAGTCATAAATGGTTCCTTATAGATTCTTTATCATGATGATTAAATTTTAAAATTTAGAATAGGTTTTAATCACTTAGCAATATAAAATGCAAGTAAGAAAAATCATAAATCAAAGGTTATTTATTAGAAATTTACAGTAATTTAAATTTTAAAATAATAAAATAAAAAAATGGAAAGGCAAATAAAAGAATATAAAAAAATTTTCCGATGATAGGATTTTTTAGAAATCGCAAGTAGCGATTCTTTGACAATCCTTAGGATCGAAATAAAATCTTTAATGTCACCAGCGTATTGGGACATTTAAATGATTTTATTCCGATATAAAGAAAATATTAATAAGATTTCTTAGTATAAAAAAATAAATTAAAAAATGGTAATAAAAATAATAATATAAAAAATAGGTAAATACAAGAAAATAGTAAGTGAATAGAAATAAAAAAACTTTTAAATAGGTAAAGATTTAGGAATTAAAATAAATAAATAAATGTAAATACACATCTTAAATATAAAAGGTATCCTATGATAGGATTTCTTAGAAATCACAAGTAGTGATTCTTTGATTATCCTTAGGGTCGAAATGAAATATTTGAATATTACCAGCGTATTGGGGTATTCAAATAATTTTAGTTCGATATTAAGATTTCTAATATAATCAACTTATATGAAATAAACTAACACTAAAAATAATAAATAAATAAATAAATATTTTAAACAAACAAATAAACAAGACTTCAAAATAAAGAGTAAAACAAACTAAAAATAAATAAGATATAAATAATGTCCGATGATGGGATGTTATGGAATTCACAAGTAATGATTTCTAACTGATCTCTAGGTGAGAGAAATCTGCTGAATGTTACCAGCGTATTGGAATATGTAGTACGATTTTTCAATAAAAATGAAATTTTATAAAATCAATAAATTTCGAAAACAATAATATAAATATAAAAGACAATAAAAATAAAATAAAATAAAATATTTCTCATGTGCATCATATCTATTTTGTTTGCATAATTTGCATTCATGAAATTTCAAAATAAGTGCAAATCTCCCGATGATGGGATTCTATAGAAATCGCAAGTAGCGATTCTTAAGAAATCTCTAGGTGAGGGAATTATCCGAAATGCTACCAAAAGTATTGGAGTACTTCAGAATAATTTTCAATACAAAAGATTTTCACTTATTACAAATAAAAAAAATAATAAATATTTCAAAATAGAATAAATAACAAAATGATTTCGAAATAAATAAAGTTCTTTTAAATATTTAATTAAGACCATTTTATTAAGATCAAAAGATAAGACATGATTAAGTGGTACCGTTCTTTAACGGGCGTTATGGGGGTGCTAATCCTTCCCCACGCGTAACCGAACTCCCGAACCTAAACTTTGTTTTCGTAGACCAAAAATTATTTTTTGATAAAACTTAATTAATTTTAAGATTTTATTAAAAAGATAAATAATTTTAGGTGACCAATCACACCTAGTCAAAAAAGATTGGTGGCGACTTCATTTTGTGTTTTTTTCAAAATCGTCTAGCGATCGAGTCCCCAGACGAAAATCGTTACGACAATGATTACTTTATCATAGGTTATATGTCCTAATCTACTATGCCATAAATCAAAAGAATCCACAATATAAGCTGAATCATTCTTCTTATTATTGATATTGAAATGAGATACATTAAGTCTAAACATGCCTTCATTGGCATATCCCTTTCTCACAAAAGTTCCACTCTTGGATAGTATACACTTATCCCCCTCAAAGACAACTTTGAACCCAAACTTATTTAGTAAACTAACAGACACTAGATTCTTCCTAACTTCTGGAACATAGAAAACATTGGTTAAAGTTAATGTTTTTCCAGAAGTGAAGTTTAAATCTATGGTCCCCTTGCCTTTGATTTCAGTTGAAGAAGAATTCCCCATGTAGAGCACATTGCCATCTACTTCCTCTTTGAAAGTTTTGAACATAGCCTTGTTTGTGCACACATGTTTTGTAGCACCAGAATCTATCCACCATGCTTTTTTGTCTTCAATGACATTGATTTCAGAAATCACAGCAACAAAGTTGTCCTTGGTTGCATTGGATGCTTCTTTCTTCTTTTTGAAGACATAGCAATCCTTTTTGAAGTGCCCTGGTTTTCCACAATGGAAACATGCACCTTTCTTCTTGATTTTCTTGCCTTTGGTGGAAAGTTCTTTCTTCTTCTTTGTGGATTTTTTTGTTGGAAACAGTATCTTCCACCACATGGACTTTGGAGATGTTAGTCTCCTTCTCCTTTTCTCTGTCATTCTCCTTGCGATATTGCTCTTCAATCCGAAGATAGTTTGCAAGTCAATCAAGAGTGATTTCTTCCTTTTTGTGTTTCAAGGTTCTCTTGATATCCTTCCATGATGCTGGAAGTTTGTCAATTATAGAGGACACTATAATTGACTCATCCATGTTCATTAAATATTGCTTAAACTTGTTAAAGATGACTTCAATCTCAGCAAATTGTTCCATAATAGGTCTGGAATCATTCATTCTAAAAATGTTCCAACTTGTTACTAGGAACTTTTTGCTAGTTGAGTCTTCCTTCATGTATCTTGCATCCAGCTTTTCCCATAACTCTTTTGATGTATTGATTGTGATGTAAGTATCAAATAAAGAATCAGACATACCATTTAGGATGCATCCTCTACAAGTGTAGTCATCGTTGACCCACTTTTGTCTTTGATGCACTTCCTCATTTGTGTCATCTTCTTTTTCTTCTGGTCTTGGTGTTGTGAGTACATAGAGCACATTGAGGGATGTAAGTAAAATCTTTATCTTCTGTTGCCACCTTAGGAAGTTCCCTCCATCGAACCTCTCCAACTTTTGGAAGTTAAATGCCAATTCTTTCAATGTTTCCATCTTCATGGTTTCTGTGAAATAAGTCTTAAGATTGTTGAACAAGAAACAAATCAAACAGATATAGGATTACAGCTCTTATCCACTTGAGGTACTATGAAGATGAAAAACTTGAACTTCTTCTTGGACTTCAACTTCTGGAATTGAAATTCTTTGATCACGAACGATCACGAACAGTCACGAACTAAATGCAGAAAAAGACTTCAAAGCGTGCTGCTATAATGCCACTTTCCTTAAGACTTATTTCACCCTCACCAGTTATGGTATGCAACATGGATTATGGAAATAGCCTCAGGATACAATGAAGTCAACTTGTTTAATATTACCTTGCACTTGTAATATTAAACCACTAAACACTTTAGACAAATACAAAAGTATTATGTCTTATCCAGAGTTTTCTGCAGCAAACAATATCTAAGAGACTTGTTTTCTGTTTTGAGATTGGGAGAGAAAGAAGAATTCAGAATATTTTCGTTATCTTTTGTTCTGTTTTTTCGAATGAACATTGTCATCTCTTTTATAGAGATAATTTCAAGATATGTGATCTTTGGTTTGAATGATACAACCTTTCAATTGTGTTGTTTCATTTAAACAAACACATCATTCAGATTGTTCACAACCTCTCAAATTCAATGGTTATGTCCTTTAACAATTTTGTAGTGAAAGATTACACTTTGAATGAGGTTGCACCTATTCAAAGAAAACTAGTCGTTACAATTCATTTTGCACTAGAGCAGTTGATTGCCATAAAAGGCAGTTGACTGCCTTTGGATTTCCAGGCAAGGAAGTCGGATGCCCAAAAATAGCATCCGAATGCCCTAGTGTATTTTTGAAACAGTATGCAACTTCTAGGAGGGCAGTCGACTGCCTTATAGTAACTTAAAATCCGAGTATTCACATTGTATAGGCAGTTGACTGCCCTATTTGGGCAGTTGACTGCCATCCCGGGGCATCCGACTGCCCTCCCAGGGCATCCGACTGCCCAAGTGCATTTTTCGGACAGAATACTTACTGCGCAAGGGCAGTTGATTGCCCTATATGGGCAGTTAACTGCCTTATAAATTAAGTAAAAATTATTTTAACATGATTTTACTTCATCCAGAGTCATACCAAACACTAGTTTTACGTGTATATTGATTAAACAACATTTTAATCAATCTTTTTACTTTATATTTTGAAATTTTCTACCATTTTTGGGTATTGCTAAACAAGTGGGCGTAAAAAATGGATAATTAAAATTGAATAAGAATAAAATTGTAATGGTAGTTTAAGATAATGACAATTTTGTGGAAGTAAATTGATATTACGATGCAATAAAAAAACTACAAATAAAAAAAGATAAAAAAAACAAAAAACGTTCCGGATTTTAAAAAAAATTCTTTAAATTATTTCACTTTTATTCAAGATTTAATTTAATTTCATTTTTTTGTTGCAATTTTTTAATTTCATATTTCAATAAAGCACAATAAACTCGATTTAACATGCCCCTATTTGATTCAATAATACACTTTTCATGTGCTAAATACCAATGTTTTTCAAAACGTAGAACTCTAGATTATTGAATAATCTCGTGAAAGGAAAACTTACCCAAGAAGAATTCAAGCCAAAATTTTAAGTTCAGTTAAATAAAAAATATTTGGGTTTAGTTTGGTTTTGATATTGAAATATGTTAAATAAAAAATATTTGGGTTTAGTTTGGTTTTGATATTGAAATAATTTGCCGTAAATTCAAATTTCAAAAGGTACAAATTCAAAATCTTTTTATACTATTCAAAATTTATTTTCGATTAAATCGATCACACATCTTTAGTGAACATATTTGATAAAACATGATTTTTTAAATTCTATATAAAAAAAATTAAATGGTAATTAAAACAAAAAGCCTTTCTTTCTGAACACATAATATTGATGTGAAACAACCATCTCAAACTTGTTCCAAAGTAATTACTTATTTTAGTAAACATCTTAATTTTGATTTATTTATTAAATATCCAAAATGCCCATCCATGTAATGGAATCTCATCCGTCGCTTTTAGGGCAGAATCCATTACTTTCTGCAAAAGAAAGGCTAGATATGTAATTTCATTTTATTCATAACTGGACTTGCTTTAGACACTGCGGCACTATCGCCACGTTAAACCGTCATATCTTTTACCCATTATTTAACAATTAAAAAAACACCGAAAGTAGCGGTTAATCACACCTTTTAATAAATAAATTAAATTGTATCATGTGATGCACAAATTTAAATAATTAAAATTTTATTTGATTTTAAAATATAATTATAATATATCATATATAAATATACATAAATTAATACGTGTAATAAATTTATTATTACAAAAACATATACAAAAATGTTACCAGCTATTCAACAATTCACTTAGATCACAGCATTTTGTTAGCCCATTTAATAATTTAATAAACAACGCAAAGAAATCAAAGGATATAAATATTCTACTCTCTACAATATTCAATAGGTAAGTCATATATAATTAATTACATATCATTTTTTAGTAGGAAAAAATTTAAAGCAAAATTATCAAAAAATACAAGTAAAATACCTTGCAACCGACCACCAAATCCATGTTCAGTTTACAATCTGTAACCAAGCAAAAACCAGAACAAAAACCTAAACGCTAAAAAATTACCAACCGATCTCATCAACAATTACCAAAATTAAACCACGAAAACGAAATTAAATTAATTAATTAATTAATCAATCCTCAAAGAAAGAGATAATCAAATAATCAAATTAAAGGAACTTACGAGTTTTCTAACAAAATTTGATAAATGGAAGAGAAATGGGAAAATAGGGTTTCGCAGTGTGAAGACGCCAACTTCTCTTTCGCTGTGCGGTGTTTTTTTTTTCTTTTTCCTTTTTGACCGTGAAGACCCACCCGAACCAACCCTTTCAGAAAATTACAAAAGTGACCGGACTTATCGCAGATTATCAAATTCGGTTTTTTGACGGAGAACACGTCCGGGTTTAGTGTCGGTGACGATACGTGTTGATTTTGCAAGTCACGCCCTCCATTTTTTTTTTCTTTTTTGCAATTTTATTAATTTGGGCAGTTTTAAATTACGTACGTGTGTAGAGGTGGCAAATGGGCGGGTCGGATCGGGTTTGGGTTGGATCATTTTGGATCGGATCATTTCGGGTTAAGAAAAAATCGGATCATTTTGGATTCGGATCATTTCAAGTTCGGATAAGGTCGGGTTTGGGTCAAGAAAAAATCAGTCTATTTCGGGTTTGGATCATTTCGGGTTCGGATAAGGTCGGGTTTGGGTCGTTGACTTTTTTAGTCAATTCGAGTTTGTCGGATTTGGATTCGGGTCGATTTGACAGATTTATTGGATTAAGCTTTGGTCATCTTGATGTAATTTATCTGATATAAAAATCAACTGAAACCATATTTCTAAGAACTACAAAACTCATGAATATAAAACTGTCTTCTTACATGACCTATAGTACAATTGGGATTGAAATAATCAAAATATTTAATAATCTGTATGATAGTTTTCTTTATAATATATTTACCAATATTCATAAATTAATTACTTTAATTAATAACTTTTGAATCAAAGTGATTTAATAATCCATACTAAATATTATAAAACAATACTATATATCTCTCTTTAATTTAGTTTGATTTTTTATAGAATAATTAGAGACATTAGTGTAGATGATATTGTCACGACCCGAAGACCGCGACTTTCACTTGATTCTTATACTTTTCTTAGTCTACAAATTTATGGACTAAATTTTTCTTTTTCATTTTAAGGTTTGTATTCGGTGTCAGTGTAGTTACTATACTATCTCGGTGACCTATAGTTATTCCATTTAAATATTTAACAACCACGGAAACGATTCTTAGTTACATCCCGACTTGTTAAACAGAATATGTACTGTGCTTCAATTTAAGTCTTACATGTAAACAAGTAATTTATAAGAAACATATACCTCAGAAGACTAGTACCAAGTCCATATACAGTCTCCGATGCCCACTGAGCAGCTCACATGGCAGATGTTAACTTCAATAATCTGAAAGAGATGAAATTTAGTGGGGTGAGCAAAACCACGGCTCAGTAAGATACTAATATAAATACAAGAGTAGGATTACACTGTCTTAATCTGCAATGCTCAAAACTTGCAAATTTGCAATCACAGTTAATCATTTCTCATCGATAACATATCATTATCTCATTTCTTGTCATCTGTCTATCACTTATACTTTTAAAATTATCATCATAATCACTTTTCAGTCTTCTTGTCCTTACACTATAGTGCATCGCACAACAATCTGTCGTATCCAAATTGAATGTCATACACTATTAGTCTATATTTTCCTCTATCTCGGAGTACATCATGTCCAATTGAAGCACCATATCAATTCACTTTATATTTCATAATCGTACTCCTGTAATTTATCATCCATATAACTTTTCCTTATAGAGAAATCATGATCACCACAGTGTAAGTTCACGATTCTCTTCATATCTATCATATGTCCATGTATCATATCATGTCATCGTCTAGATGAAATATCATTTATGTCGAGTCATGACATTTATCATGAAACTCGTGTATGAAGCATATTATCATGTCAAGGTTTAATATGCAATTATGTAACTTTACTGTATAAACCGCTATCATCTCTAATCGTGTCATATGTACTTTAGAACATGCTCCACGTATGAATTTTCAATTCATTCAAGTCTACCTTTATGGCATGATAAAAACATGTTCAATTTCAATTCATGTATTCATTTTCAGAGCATGTCTAAAACATGTGCGGTTTTAAAACATTTTTCATATACTATAAGTCATATCAGGTCTAGAGTTCATTTCAAATCGATTTATACTCTAGACCGCATATCATTTTAAATTCGACACGAAATCGTATATAAATCATGGCAGTGTCGAAATCATTTATCATATACTTTTAAAACATATACTGTAAATCATATCAGGTCTAGAGTTCATATCAAATCAAACTATACTCTAGACCGCATATCATGCCATGTTCGACACAAAATTACGTATAAATCATATAAGTGTCGAAATCATATCTCATGGACTTTTAAAACATGTTTAAAACATGTACTGTTTCAAAACATATTTCATTTCAAATCTATTTCATGTACAGTATAAATCATGTCAAGTCTAGAGTTCATATCAATAAAATCATACTCTAGACTTCATATCATATCAATTAGAGACTAGGCTAGATCCCTATCATCTCTATCAATAAAGACTTAAATCACTGTAGCTAGCAGTGAATCATATCATCGTCCCCTGGAAACCAACTAGGGCGCTATCTATGGCCATAGACCTCATCTCTCTCAGCCCCACTGATCAGGCGTGACTGAGACCTGTCCACGACTATTGTCGGACAAGCATCTCTCTGCCTAATGAGCAAAGCTCCAATTAGGCAGTTTCCACTATGCTTTATTGAGTTTCATTCTTTTAGGGTGCCTACAGTCTCATAAAACATTTAAATCTATAGCTTTCTTTTCAATATCATGTAAAGCATATGGTAAAATTCTATATGAGACTTCATATATCAAAATATATATATATCTACCATATACTTTCATTTCAAAACAAATCAATACTTTTTAGTATTCATATAAACATTATTAAAATGTTTCAAGTTGCAAGAAGGTATGCTTAATTGCGATGCTATAAAATATTTCAATATGCAACTTCAGTAATATTTTCCTCTAATATAGTGGAGAAATTCATTTACATTCATCACCATCAATCATTCGCTTTCGAGACTCTCTTTCTGTAAAATCAGTAATTCAATTTTCAAATCATTCAATATTCAATTATTCAGTACTCTAATTGTTCAATAATCAGATCACTTGGTATTCAAACCATTCAGTATTCAATATCCTTTTTCGATAATTATCGACTATAATAATTATTTGTACATTTTATTATCGATACTAGAACCACATCTTCAGTGTGAATCCTCTTAGTATCTATGTGTATCTAAATATCGTGTTTCCATATAGCCATCAACATACTGAAATTATGAATTACTAATATCTTCATTCGATATCTATTTCAGAGTCAACATCGAGGATCATAGAACCACAAGATCAATAATCGCTTATCAAATCCATTTATGGTTTGACCTATTGGTACATATTCAGAATTTTCGACTTGCGGTTCAATTTCATTCACTATTAAAAATCATATCACAATCCTCAATTCACTTTTCATATGGCCTATAGAATGTAATATCATGCTAGAATTATCTGTAAAACTCCTCAATTCAATTTTTTGATTGGCAATTTACCACTAAAAACAAATTTGCCAATTTCCACTATCAATAGTGTTTCAATCGTTTAAGTCACCTTACGACTATTCACATTATTGCAAAAATCTCAGTTTATACTACTAAGACGGTCCATTTATTTGAATTTATCAATCCTATAATCGTCACTCGATTGATAATTCCGCAATTCTATCATTCGACCATCTAAATCACAACTTCGATTTTTTTTTTCTCTTTTAAGTTGTATCATATAACTATCATCACCTTTATCTGTGATTTGTCAAATAAATAATTTCACCTCAATCTCAACTTGATACCATTTATGATATTAAAATCACTTGATTTATCAATTCTATAATGTTTAGACCATATAATTCATCACATTATCGTTTTCAATAATCTATCTTCCCATCGATTTCAATATCAAACTCTTCAGTAATACCATATAATCCTTTTAATATTTATTTCCAATAATTATCTCCAAGATTCCATTTATGTAAGAAACTTAATCTTTTTCCTCAAATATTTTCCTAAAAATTTCGGCAACATAACGGCTTAATTTTCCCTAACCTCCTGCAAGGGAAACACAATTTATGCTTGCAGCCGTTGATTCTCACCAATTTTACCTCTTACTAAGACCCCCACCATCAGTTGTGGGTCCTCTTAACATTTTTAACAAATCAATTTAAATCGATGCATCATATAAAAATCACAATTCCATTTAAAATCAATTAAATAAATGCATCATATATAAAATCATAATTCCCACATACAATATAAAGCTACTAATGCTTTATAAAAGTATCTTACCGAGCGTCAAAGCTCAGGGCTTTGACGAACATCCAACTTTTTCGAATTCCAAATCGCACCTTCTACGTTTACTCTACAATTCAAATCCAACCCATATTCACACTTACAAAATTTTTCAAAATTTATTCAACAATATAATAATAATAATAATTTCCTTACCATTTTTTTTTGCTAACATTTTCTTTCTGTCTTGTATTTTTTTTTTCTGCTGAATCCATCAAAATCGGTTCAACCTAGCCTTGCCGGCGGTGAGCAACGCCATGGCGACGGCGACGTGCAACTGGAGGCAACGCCATGGCGACGGCGACGTGCAACGCCGGCGGCGCTGGTAGCTCTTCCTTCTTCCTCTCCTTCCTTTTCTCTCTTTTTCTTTCCTTTTCTTCTTCCTTTTTCCTTCTTTTTCGATCTACTGTTTTCTCATTTTTTTTTTTTAGTCACCGGTCAGCCATTTTTCTCTTCTTGGCCAGCGACATCTCCAGCCTCCCTTCCCAGTCAGCTCCTCCGATCTGCTCTCCTCATTCTATCTCTTCGTTTTCTCTTTTTTTTTTATCGGGTCTGCTTTGTGTGCAGCAAGCTTCCACGAGAAGCTTGCTGCGATTTCTTTAATTTTTTTTTTTATATATATTTTTTTTATTATTATCATTATTTTATATTAATTTTTTAAAAATTTGTCTGCTCTAGCAGACGTCAGTCTGCTGAGCAGACCTTGTAAATCGGGACAAGCTTCCCGCTTCCCGCTTGTCTCCTTTTTTTTTTTAAAACACGTTTATTATTTTATTTTTTTTATTGGTCTGCTTTAGCAGACCGTGTAGTCTGCTCAGCAAGTCTGCTGAGCAGACTTGTAAACTGGGATAAGCTTCCCGCTTGTCCCATTTTTTTTTTAAATAACATATATAATATTATATTTATAAATAAATATTTATAAATATAAATATTACCAATAATATATATTATAATTATACACATAATTATAATTATATATCTATAATTATTTTACTTAAAATTTGTATTCAAATATATATATTTTGTATCAAATAAATATATATGTATATATATATATTTTTATATACTATACATATATATTTTATATATGTATATCATATATACGTAATGTATAATAAAATACATACGTATTCATTCTATGATATAAAATAGTATTTCAACATATGATATGTACATATATTTATTTAAAAATATATTTATATAATAACCTTATATAAATATATAAAATTACATATCTTTATTTCTTATTAAATTTGGATTTCTTTATATCCAAATTTATTTTCTCCATTTTCATTTCTTATTAAATCTCGATTTTAATTTGTCCCCCAATAAAATTCTCCGGATATCTAATATTTATTTAAAAATTCTCGATTTTCACAGATATAGCTTCTGTACTCTATTATAGATTAACCATTAAATAATTATACATTATGTTCAAATGAATGCAATATAAAAGCGAATATTTAAATTAAACTATATTAAAAAAAATATAACACTCATATTATTGAAAAAAATTATATTTTTACTATATTAAAATACTTTGATATTTAATTTTAACATTTAAATATTTATTAATAATATTAAATTTAATTTTGAATATTTTTAGGTTTGGGTAAATTTGGATTCGAATCAATTTGGATTCGGGTCAATTTAGGTTCGAATCAATTTGGGTTCGGATCAATTCGGGTCGGATCAATTCGGGTTCGGGTTAATCTAAATTCGGATGAATTTGGGTTCGGATAAATTCGGGTTCGGATCCAGTCGGGTTTGGATCAATGTAAATTCGGATAAATTTGGTTTCGGATCAATTCGGATTCGGATCGGGTTGGATTTGGATTGTTGACTTTTTTAGTCAAATCGGATTGGTCGGGTTTGGATTCGGGTTAATCGGGCGGATTTTTCGGGTCGGGTCAACTTTTGCCACCTCTATACGTGTGTACTTGACACAAGCTGACGTTAGGCTGTGATTCTGTCACGGAACGAAAAGTTCGAAATTCTGATGATACTTTCCGCTTATTGGATGACGGATCGGTTCGAACTGATTTGGTTCGGATTATTTCGATTTTGAATTTTTGATTTCGAGATTTTTGATTTTGGGTATTTTTAATTTTGAATTTTTTCAGTTTTAATTTTTCTCATTTTGAGTACTTTCAGTTTCAGATTTTTTCGATTTCAAGTATTTTCGAGTTTGATTATTTTCTGTTTCGATCCGATTTTAAGTTTAGTTTAGTTTTGATCGACAGGTTTAGCGGGCTTACTTAAATTATTTTAAAATTTTATAAATTATAAATATATTTATAATTTTGAATGTAATAATTAATTTAATTTATATAGTTAAATAGAAATGCTAAATTAAAGTAAAATTTAATAAATATTTATATAAATATAAATTTTTACATTTTAATATTTTTATTACTTGACAATTATTATTTATTTTTTTAATTTTCTATGATATTTACGTTTGTTATAAAATATATAATTATATAAAAATTTATTTTTAAGTGAGGCAAATATATATAGTAAAACTAAAAGAAAGTGAAAATCTAAAAGTATTAACTATACAAATAAATAACTAACAAATTATAAATAAATCACACTAAACAATTAAACATTTATATAAATGGCTTTATGCTTTTAACAATAACTTATTGGGTTATTGTATATTTTTGGGTCAACATTGTGCCATTGTAATTTAGACACTCTAAAATAAGTTTTTTTTTTACTTTGTTTTATTAGCTTTTTTAATAATTATATTATATTTTTAATAAAATTTTAAATTTTTAAGAATTTTTTTTACATTTATTTTGTCTTTAAAAACCAACATAATTAGTAATTAAATTAAATCTAACCGTATAACTAGTTAACTAATTGTTCAATTATAATGTTGAATAAAATTATAGTATGCATTAAAAAAAACTTAATATTGTGAATAATTGGTTAACTAATTACCTCAATTTTATATATATTTTTGTTTTTGATTTGTACATAAATCATAATATAACATTATTATATTAAATATAATAATACTCGTACACATTCATTAATCAAATATCTCATTAAAAATTTAGAACGTTAAATTAAACAAGTTATATACACCAATTGACATTATCCTATAAATAATAACATTTGATATAATCATATCATATACAGTTATACACCAATTGAGTACTAAGTTTTTCATGTTCACATTAACATAATAATATTAGATATACACCAATTGATCGAATATCTAATTAAAATGTTAAATAGTAGATATTACTAAATTAATTAATATAATGCTAGTTATTTAAATATAATTAATAATAATATTAATAAAGTATAAAAAACAAATTTCATTAAATTACCACTTACACGTTAATACTACTCTAATATATTATTAAATTACACTTTAATTTACTATTAGAATCATTATTTTTATCCACATTTTAATTTTACATTTAATAGATAATAAATAAATTATTTTTAATAAATACTTAATTCTATCAAAATAATACTTACACTCTAAGAGATTACATAATTTATTTTTAAAAGATTATTATAATATAATATACAAATCATTATTATAAGATACCAAATTGGTTTATTCATGTATAAAATTATTATACTATAATAAATAATAAATTACCACTAGTTTGATTTATTAATGTCTTTTTTTAAGGCTAAAAATAAAATTATCACTAGCTTGATTTATAATTTTCTCTTTCAATGATATCCAAGCTTATAAAAAAAATTGTACTTGTATTGTTTAATTTAATTACTTAACTTTTTTCTAATCTTAAAAAGTTGAATTTTAATTTTCAGATTAGGTTTTTTTAATGTAAATCTAATATATTTCTATATTTGAAACTTTAAGAAAATATAGTTTAAATATAATTTTATTAAAAATATTTTTAATATGTTGCACAAAATATCAAATTTAAAGTTTCAAACAAATATTGAAATTATATAATTTTTTTTATATATTTGATTTATTATTGTATTAAAATTTAAAATTTTATTATAAAATAAAAATAATAAAATGTTAAAATGATTTTTTATAATAAAATCAAATGTTAAATTAATAATATATTTATTATTATAAATACAATAAGCATAATATTAAAGATTATTTTATATCATATATTATAGTGTTTTAAATTAATTTAATTTAATAATTGAATTAAAAAGATTCAATATTTATTTTGCTAGTAATACATAATTGATATAATTGTATAATAAATAATAATTGTTTTCAAAATTTTAAACTTTTAATTAGAAAAGTGTATCAATTATTTATTTATTTTTAAATAATAGTCATATAATTATAATTAGAGTTTTTTTGGGTTATAAATTAGGTTTTTTACGGGTTTTGGGTCGGATCAGTCTCAATTTCGGATCATATTGGGCTTGGGTTATGTTCGTTCAAGTTGTGTCGGGTTCGGATTTTTTCGGTTTCGAGCTTTTTCAGTTTCGGGTTTTTTCATTTTCAAGTTTTTTCAGTTTCGGGTTTTTTCAGTTATGAGCTATTGACTTTTTTAGTTAATTCAGGCTGGTCTTAGCTTGGTCTCAAGCGAATTCTGGGGGGTTTTCGAACTCGAGTCAATTTTTGCCACTTCTAATTGGATGGTGTTTTTAGCCGTTGATCTTGGCTCTGATTGAAAATTTTTATAGTGTTTGTCATGCACAGTTTGTTGACAAAGGCTTTTTTTTATTATTATAGATGATACAAGAGAGGAGAATCAAATGTCGAATTTATTTTTTTAAGATAAAATAATAATTGTTAGATTAAATTTTTAGTTGTCAAAAAGGTAAAAAATATAAGATTAAATTGAGTAAGTTTTTTTTTTTTACAAAAAAGGTAAAAAAGATTAAAACTTCGGATCTAGTCCTTTTAAGTTTTAACAAATAGTAAAAATTATTAGACCAAACCTTCATTTTTTTTAGATTTAGATTACTCAATAGAAAGTAATTTCCTTTTAATTTATAAATCCATTTTTTCAATTTAAAATTGTTTTATTTTGCATTAAAATTTTGAATTTTTAGTACAATGAAAATATTTGATTCGAGAAAAGAAAAATATAAGTATTGAAATTCAAATTTTAAATTTGCACAACTCTCACAAAACCTTTCACATGCTTTTATGCATGTCGTCGTCATCATCATCCTAGTTTTTATCTAATATTTGACTAGGTTATATAAACCAATTTATGAACTTAGGAGATTTTTATGGTAAGGTCACAAATATTGACCTTACTGTAAGGTCATAAAATCTTATGAGATATTGAATATCTCATGAGAAATTGAATAATATTTAAAAGTTAAATAAATATGTTGATAATGATTTAACAAGTCAACATGTAAACTTAAATTTAATTAAAAAGATTTAAATTACATTTCATCATTTTAAAAGATAACAAAATATTTTAATTACATCTTATTATATTAATTTGTATGTTAGTATCATTGTTACAGCCCGTGACCCTATTTTTCACCTTATTCTATACATTTTATTTGGTTGGGCTGTCTACGATACTTTACTTTTCTTTTACATATAAACAATTTCGTATAAAATTATAATATGAATTACATCCCCTATTTTACTTCATAAGAAAGTAGTACTGTCGATAAGTCTAAATACAAAAAATAAATGATCATACCTTATTAAATAAATCAAGCTGTCACATCGTCACCGAATGCACAGCCAAAATCCTTTAGAAGTCCGACTCTCAATTTTTGAAAACCTGAAATGTTAAAATTAAGGGGTGAGCAAACCACGGCTTAGTAAGGGAATTATATGCCTCACTTGATATTTAGCTATCTATATGCTAAAAAACTTTTTCATTTTTCCTATGGGGCTCTAGGCACACATGTAAGAAGGATACTACAGTCGGCTAGGGATCCGGATGGAGTAAGGTAGGTATTTTGAAATGTCTATATTGTCCCGGAACCTAGAAGCAACTGTAGAGAGCAATTTTATTTCATTTGAAATAAAATATCTTTTTCCTTTTTATTCCTTATCATTTTCATATACTTTTTAAAATAATGCTTTTATAAAATAAAGCATTTAAATAAAATAACTAATATTCATATTTTCTTTGAAAAGAATATTAATTAAATCATCATCATTCTCATTTAAAACTCATTTCATGTTTTACTATAAAATCGTAATTAGCACAGTACTTTAAATAGCAAAATAAGCTATTTAGATCTTTTTCGTATAACATATAAATCGTTTAAATCTAATATTCCATTTAAAAATTAAAATAAGAATATTAGATTTATTTTCCTCCTCTTTCATTTTTAAAACGTATTACATATTCATGTCACATGTCATATAAAAACCATTTCGTAGTACTTAAAGACAGTACTGAAATGAGCATTTTATAAAAATGCTATAAATCATTTCATTTCTTCTCATATCATATAAAACATATTCATTTTACATATCACATATCGTAAAAACATTTTCATTTCACATATCATAAATCATATATGGAGACAGTGGCAACCACTGAGTCCTATCATGCAATAATACCCGAAGGTATAAAATAGTCATGTCAGATCTATGGCCATAGTCTATAATTGTCCTCGGTAGATCACTGATCAGTTGTTGGCCGGGACTACATATCACATATCACATATCACATATTACATATCACATATCACGTATCACATGTCGGCATGATAGAGGGGCCAACTAGTCTCAAAACCGTATTTTTATCATAAAATAACCTTTATGGAATTTATAAAAATATATAATTTCATAATTTAAAAACCATAAAGGTTAAAAATCATTTAGTAAATATTTATAAAAGTATTTATAAAAATATTCACTTTATTTCTTTTCATTTTCTATTTCATATTTCGTGTAATTTGCATGTCCAGAGAATTTTCGGTGATTTCATTATCACCATTCTCGAAAATATGAATATTTTAAAATTAAATCTCATTATATTCATATTTTATGAAAATTAGCAATTTCCTCGTTTTTCGTGATTTAATATCGATTTTTGGAAATAAAATCATTTAATATGATTTTACGAAATTTTTCTAAAAATTTTCGGCAGCATAATGGCTGCCAATTGACTAGCCTCCTGTACGAAAAATACAGTTTCTAAATACAGCCAGTACATCATCACAAATTTTCAACTGATAAATCACCACAATATTTTCATAAAATATTTCGTAATGAAAAATAATGCAAACTAAATTCCTTACAGTGCTGCACATGCATCCCTTACCTTTTCCGGGTTGGCGACTTCCGCGTTATCGGTCGCGCCCTGTTAGCTTTAAATTGCCATATGTATTTTGAAATGACAAAAACTTAAGTAAGCTTTAATGTTTTAATTCATATTATAAATTTGCCTTATCACACATGATTTTCTCAATCCATTTTCAAGTGATCATATCAAACATTAAGACCATGATTTAATTATATATTCTTATTGGTCTTAATACTTTATAAAATGTCTTGAATATTTTAGAAAACTACTTGATGAATTTTTGGACCATGTTTTCATTAGAGAAAGTCAAGAAAAACTCACACAAAAATGTCAAAATGTTTTGGGTTGGATTAGGATCAAAGGCCACATAATTTCTAACTCAAAAAGTACAGGAAATCACCTTCTGGAAAGAAGGGATCGATCCCTTAGTGGCAGTAAGCTTTTTGGTGGAAGAAAAGGTTCCTCAGCCTAGAAAAATCAGTTTTGGAAAGAAGGGATCGATCCCCTAAGGGAAGGGATCGATCCCCTAATGGCAGAATGACTCCCAACGGCTAGAAAAGGTCTCTCAGCCCAGAAGAATCAGATCTGGAATGAAGGGATCGATCTCCTATGGAAAGGGATCGATCCCTTTGCTCGAAAATAGCTTATAACGGCTAGTTTTTGTGAGACAACGGTCATATTCAAGTTTTGGCTCCACCCAACGGCTAGAATACATCCAAAGGACTATAAATAGAGGCTTAGAAGCTAAAGAAAGCAAGAGGAACTGCTCAGAAATTCTATTCATCATCTTCTTTATTTTCCTCAAGCCTAATCAACAAATCAAGAGCTACAAAGTCTTCATCTTCCATCATTCTGATATTCTTTGTATACAGTAGCACAAATCTTGTATAGGATTTTTCCTTGTGCTTAAACATTGTAATCACTTGCCTACTTAGAGGCCTTCTTTGATTACACTTCTTGTAAACTCACTCATTCCTTGTAAAAGGAGAGGTTTCTCTTAAGCCTTAGAAAAAGAGGGAGGTTTCTCTTGAGCCTAGAAAAAGAGGGAGAAGAGGTTTCTCTTGAGCCTAGAAAAAGAGGGAGGTTTCTCTTGAGCCTAAGAAAAAGAGGGATTGTAATCACAAATTCCAGATAGTGGATTTGGAGAAAATCCTTGGGAGCGTCCCAAGGTAGAGGACGTAGGCAAGGTTGCCGAACCTCTATAAATCGCTTGCGTACATTTCCCTATCCTTACTCTCTTTAATTATTTGCAATTATATTTGTGTTTATTGTATTGAATTTATATTGTATAATTGCCTAGCTTAAAGAACTTAGAAAACAGTCAAATAGGCTAGAGAATTTAGAAGAATCGAAAAACGGGCATAAGGTTGGCTAAGAACCGATTCACCCCCTCTCGGTATAGCCTATAGAGCCAACAATTGGTATCAGAGCTTGGGCTCGAAATTGATTTAGACTAACCTCTATAGAGCAAAACGATCATAAATGGCTCACTTGAATGTAGGCACACCCCTAGAGAAGAGGGGCAATCATTAGTTAGACCTCCACTCTTCAATGGTAAGAATTATTCATATTGGAAAACTAGAATGATGTTATTTGTACAATCAAATGATTATGAAGTGTGGAAAATTATAGTGAATGGTCTTAGAATTCCCATGAAGAAAGTAGATGGAAAAGATGTCCCTAAGTGTGAGGATGAGTGGGACACAAATGACATGAGATTGACACAAATGCATGCTGTAGACACCCCATTTTGTCCGGGGTCTTTTAATGTTGTTGGGCCTATTGGGTTTGATAATTAGAAGATGAATCTAATTTTTGTATTACTATCTTGTCTATTATTAAAAAAATAAAAAAATAAAAATGAAAAGAAAATAAAAAAACAGAAAAAAATAACAAAAATAAAGTGATTAAAGAAGGAAAACTTGACAAAAAAAATCAGAATCTTAAAACAAAAGAAAAGTCAAAAATTTGAAAATTTTAGAAAGAAAATCAAAATCAATGAGTGAATCAAGTGAGAATCAATGAAGATACAAGTCAAACTCAAATTTGTGCATGGATGGAAAGAAAATAAAATTGGTTTAATACCCGTATCAAGAAAAAGGAAGAAAAATTAAATAAAAAGAGACAAACACATATATAAAAAGGAAGGAGAACTAGGGTTGAATTGGGGGGGGGGGGGAGAGGCAGCAATTAAAAAAGAAAAAGAAGAGAAAAGGTCTTGAGACTAAGCATTTTGGCTGGAACCCTGCGATTTGCTACTGCTTCATTCATTCACCGCCACCCCCTAGCACCAGCATCACCATCATCGAACCGAGTATCTGCACCTCGAGTTTCCTTCATCATCATGCCTATCTTCACCCTCTGCCATTGTCTTTGTTCAGGCTATTAAACCAGTCAAAACCGAAGGCCATTTGCTTCTTGCCGCACTGTTTGTCATCATCTTTATCATCATGCACTACAGCCTGCTGGCCATCGTTGCCTATTGCTGTCTAGAATTTCAAAACCGAGCCAGCCTATGCCATCCAAACATCTACTGTCCTTGCCATCACTAAACTGCCTGCTACGTGGTGAAGAAAGAAATTGGTGTTCAGAGTTTCCAAAACCAATGAGATGCTATTTGTAACGTGGTGAGAAATCAGAGCCAAACGTGGTGCAAAGCTGATGGAAACTGAGAATTGAAGCAATAAACTGAAGCAAATTGGGATAAGTCAAAACCAAAAGGAGGAAACAAAGCTAAAACAGCAGAACCGTGTGTAGTTGAGGGCTACGTGAAATAGGGTGCAGCTACGTTGAAGTGAGACAGAAGCCAAACATTGCTACTCTGTTGGTTCTGGTTGCAGCTAGTCAACGTTGTTGCAGTCTGCTGGTGCGTGGCATGTGTGCAGATAGGGAGAGGACAAGCAACACACGGGTAATTTACAAAGAAGCAAAAAGAAAAGAAACCTAATGCCTTGCTGAGTGCCTAGTTCACCACCATTATCGTCGCTACTGGTCATTATAATTACAACCTCAGTTCTGCGAGCATGTTCACGTCATCATCATCATGAACCTCATTGCACTGCCACAAATCTTTATACATGAGCAGCAAAATTGAAGAGGTAAGTGCAATTTGTATTTATTTTTTTATAGTTTTATATTATTTAGTTGTTAGGCTACTTCTAAATTAATTGAAAAACTTAATAATTTAATGATAATTTGACTTAATGATATAACTAATTAACTTGATTTAATAATTTAATAGGTGGGTAATTTAATAATTTAATGAATTTAATAATGGCCTGGTTCAATAATTTAAAATTTCAAGTTAAGTATTGGCGTCAACTTGCATTGTGATTAATCAAAGGATATATAATTATAATTTTGTGAAATGATGATTTTGCATGATGTGTATATAATTTAATTTGTTCATATGGTTGTTAGTTTGGATCATTAAAATATTGTTTTTGCATGTTGATTATTTGGATATTTTATTTGTATTATTTAACTTAATTTGCATGGATATTGAGATGTATGATTAGAACATGATTTAGAATTTAGTAGAATCTTAGACAAATACAGTTTTTGAGGGAAATATGATAAGATAAATAAAATGATGAATAATAAAAGTTCATGAATACAAGGTTAGGATGGATAATGATATGACTTAGTAAATAAAAGATTAAGTAATTATCAAAGATAAATATGAATTATACCGATGATGACATTTTGAGGAAGTCAATTGAGACACCTTGAAATTTCTAGGTGAGAAGATTCTCCCTTAAGTTGAGCCAAATTGATGGGATACTTTTGGGAGAATTTTCAATAAAATATAATTCATATTTATTTTAAGATTAAATTGATATAAAATAAGTGGAAGGAATAAAAATTAATTAGTAAAGACAAAAATTAAATGAACATAAACAAGAATAATAAATAAATAAAAAGGATAATAAATAAGAAATAGGAATTAGGTTGAGAATTAGATTTTATAGAATGAATGTGAATTATATTGATGATGAAATTTCAAGAAAGTCAATTGAGACTCCTTGAAATTTCTAGGTGAGGGGATTCTCCCTTAAGTTGAGCCAAATTGATGGGATACTTTTGGGAGAATTTTCAATAAAATATAATTCATATTTATTTTAAGATTAAATAAATATAAATAAATAAAATGAATAAAATATAAATTAGATAAAGATTAAGCTTAGATAAATATAAATACAAATTAGATAAATAAACGAATGAATAAATAAATAAATGTGACATGAAGACAAGAGTACAATAACAATAAAATAAGAAATAAGTATGAATTATGCCGATGATGAAATTTCAAGAAAGTCAATTGAGACTCTTTGGAAATTTCTTGGTGAGGAGGTTCCTTTTGAGCCGAGCCAAATTGATGGGACACTTAAGAGTGAATTTTCAATAAAACATAATTCACGTTTATCTTTTAAAAATAAGATGAATGAGAATATAAAAATAATTAAAATAAATAAAAAGTCCAAGAAATTTATAAAATGAATATAAAGTCAAAATTAGAAATAAGATTAAAAAAGGAACCTCATAAAATATTAAAATTTATCCGACGATGGAGTTCAAGAAAGTCAATTGAGACTCCTTGAATATCTTGAGGTGAGGGGAATTTCTAAGTTTGGAGCCAAATTGATGGAAAAACCTTAGAAATTTTCCCAATACATAAGTATATCGAAATTAATATGAACTCAAAGCAAATTGTAAAGATAACCTAAATCTAGTTGGTACCATTTTAAGATGTGCGTTGTGGGGGTGCTAATCCTTCCCTACACGTAACTGTACTCCCGAACCCTAGTGTCTTTGGACGTAGACCAAGCCTTATCCTTAGTTTGAAAAGGTGACCAATCACACCTAGGTTAGAATGGTTGGTGGCGATTCCATAGTTTAGTGTCTAGCTATTAGGTTTTTCTCTAAAGCTTAATACGTTATGACAGTTTGGCAACTCCACTGGGGATGTTAGAAGGTCAAGCCAACAATTGGTTTTAGGTTATCTTAGATTCATCTTAAGAGTGTTAAATTTTATAAAAGAAAAAAAGACATTAATAATTACATGTTCCTTTAACACACACTTCACGTGCATTTGCATACATCAGCCCTCTACCCGAGCTCTATCCTTTTAGGAGGAAGTAAAGTAACTATGCTCTCGTGAGGTAATACCTCCGCAATGGCTAGCGAAATACTCCCACTCAAATTGAACCTTTCCGTTTGTAACCTGTGATGGGTGAGGATTGGGTGCCTTACTAGTCCCATATGGACGGTAGTGAGGAACAATTTGAGAACCTGTAGAATTCTGACTTATCCAAACCAAGCATATAGAGAAACCTAAGAAGCCAACTTAAGTTAGAGCCATGCCATCTCATCTTGTAGAGATAACCAAGGATCAGGACACATGAAGGAAAATTTGTTCTTTTCAAGAAATATAATAATAAAAAATCAAAATAAAGAAAATAAAGAGACGAAATGTGTCTACTCATCGCATGAGGCTTTCTTTTGATTTTGCGATGCATAACATGTCAATTTGAACATTGCACCTATACATCTAGACATTTTTGGTCATACATAAATTGAGCATGCATCTCATGCATAGGTTTGTAATTGCATATCATGGCATCTGGACTTAGACTATGGTAATCAAGGTGAGAAGATAGCTCGGCCATCAAAATTTCCAGTCACCTACACGATACTTGTTTGCAAACAAGAGTAATGGAGAATAAGCAATTGGCACGAATTGATGGAATAGAAAAGGTGCAACAAGAGATTGTCGAGGCCCAAGAAGAGTCTAAGGAACAACTAGCCAAGATGATGGAGATCATGATGAGCTTGGCAAAAGGGAAAGGAGTTGATGAAGACACTGCCGCTCAGGTTCAGCCTCCCATTACAGAGAAAGAGACGACAATTCTGTTAAGGCTCCATACTATGAGAGAATGATTGGTAATGTCGCCAAAAACTTTACAGATATGATACTCTCTGGTGAGATAATCGAATATGCTATAAAAAGCGGGAAGATCGAATGGGCAAATACAATGAGAGGTGCAACATTTAATAACGAGAGTCAAGATGTTCAGGTTGTGTCTAATGAAAAGCAATATGAAAGTTATACCCCATATTACCTATACCTCATGCAACAAGCCCACCACCTTTGTCCATATCCTTATCAGTCAATTCCTCAAAATGGTTTTCAACCTAACTTTTGTCCTCAATCACTCTCCACCCTACCAAACAATCCAAGAAGGCCAAGAAATGGTGTAAAGAGATTGCCAATTCCAATTTCTAAACTATTGCCTTTGCTAATAAAGAACCAGTATTTGGTGCCTATGCCTTTGAAAACAACTCCAAACCTAGCAGGAAGGAGTTATGAACCAAATAGCAAATGTGAATATCACATGGGGGCAAATGAGCATTCAACAAAAAAGTGTAGGCAATTGAAGGAAAAGGTTGAAGAACTCATCAGTAGTGGTGCCTTGAATCAAGAGCTTATTGAACAATGGAAGTCTGCTTCTCCATAGGCCAAGTTTCCTATATGTAATTTGTGGATGTGAGACGTTTTCAAGATTCCTGAAATTTGCATCAAGATGTTTTGAAAAGCTTTCCATATTTTTCTTTCCAAGTAGATGAAATAAAATAATTTTGAAAACATTGGTGATTGTTATGGAGAATGAATAGACTTAGCCATTACATTTCCAGTATACTTGCCGATTCAATGAAAACTTGGAATCCATAAACATACACAAACTTGAAATTCATTCATTTTTGCTTAACATGGTGAACTTTTGAAGTCAATGATCTTTGTTAAGGCAATGAGCAATGAAATGATTGATGAATTTGCAAAACTTTCTAAATTGTTTTAAAGGACCAATTCACGAAGCATTCTCTTCAGGACTTTGTATTCGGAAATTTGATAGATGTTAAGGCCAAGCTAAGAGTCCCAAATACATCAACCCAAAATTCTTTCTTATAACTTGAATCATCCTTCGCTACACCTTGGGGCAAAATGATTGAAAGAGCTAAGCTTTTGATAACCTCAACATCTTTTAATGGCCATTGTTGCATATGGCCTTCATAAAGTTGAGTTGATACATTCTGGGCATGAGTTGTGAAAAAAAAGTGAAGAAAAAAGAAGTTAAAAAAAAGAAAAGAAGAAAAAATTGATTGTGAAACCATGCACGAGGGATATTCAAATGATTTCAAAAGCCAAATTTTCATCTTGGGGATTGGTTTTCAATAGAAGTGTCAATATCTGATATGACAAATGGCCATCTTTCATATTCCTATTACTGAAATGAAATCATCCCTTTGTTACCCCTTTTGAGCTTATTGATTTCTTTCTAAATGAACCTTGACCAAGGATCACCCTCCATATTAGAGAGGCAAATACATCAGAGGAGTTTTAGAAGCATTAGTGATTGGTCTTATGTCAAATACAAGAAAATGATGCCCTTATTAAGGGGCAAATGTGAGAAGAAGGATATGTGAAGATAGGAATCAATATGAAAAAAAAACAAGAAATTGAAAAAAATGAAAAAGGTAGATGTGAAAAAAAAAAGAAAAAAGGAAATGAATGAGAATAAAAGGTTAGAAAAGAAAAGAAAAATGTTTCGAAGAGTGGGAAGGACAGATGTTCACAATCGAAGAAATGATCCTTGGTTCGATAAACCTTGAAAACACTTATTTTGGGCCTATTTATCCATTCTTTGAAAACCCTAAACCTTGGCCTACGGTACGTGCTTAAAAGTCCATTTTGATCAAATAAAGATGCTTGTATTGAAAAGCTTTTCTTTGAGAAACCATCATCATTATTTTGTTTGGAATGAAATTTGAATTCTCAAATGCATGGTAGAATAATCAATAATAAAAAAAAAGAATGAAGCTCTAGGGTGAAAACCCATGAAAGGGCAGTCTAGAGCAAATTTGAAACAACTCAAGGCCATTGTTTGTGACGATGCTAAGGCAATAACAAGAAAGAAGAAAAACCAGAGGAGTGATGCTTTCAGTCAAGACCTTTTGAGAAATTAAAAAACCATCACCTTGAAATGTTGACTTCAGATTTGTATCTTTGGTTCCTTACCCCCGAAATTTGAGCCATCACAGCTAGCCTTGACATTTGTTAAAGTCCACGTATTAAGAAATTAAGAGAGTGCTAAAATGGATTGTGTTATGTGAAAGTTGTTTTTGCAAAAGGAATTTTGATTTTCAAGGAATTTGTTTCATTTGTGAGCTAAGATGAAGAGACATTGATCAATAGAACCTTTCCTGATAACCAAACATCCTTGATGCACCAAATCAGTACACTTATTCAGCTAGACCAAGTTGTGACTCATTCTATTTGTTCTCAATAGTAATCACCAATTTTTAAGAGATTTAAATGTCAAATGTTTTTATCTTGGAAAATTATTATATGGGGCAATTTTCTATTTTCAAAAAAAAAAAGAAACTTGAAGAAGTGAAAAATGAGAGTTTTGTGATTTTATGGGGGCAAGCTCTTGTTTTAAAGAAATCAAGTGTGGTAATGGTGTTTTTAAGACAATTCTTAGGGCACTCTTTGGTTGTTGTGAGAGCATGAATTTTCTTGAAGATATGAGAAGTGGTGAAGTTTTCTTGTGAATAGTTTGGAATGATTTTGTTGTTATGATTTGGATAGATGAATTTTAATTTGATAAGAATTGTGGGGCAAGAAGAAAACTAAATGAATGATGATGATGGGGCAATGGGAAGACTGAATGAGTGATGATTGCTAAATTTAAAGAAAGAAGAATTGTGGGGCAAGAAGAAGACTGAATGAACAATGATGATAGGGCAAATGATTTTAGGATTGCTAAATTTGAAGAAAGAAGAATGATGAGGCATTGAAAGATTGAATGATAAGGCAGAGAGAAGATTAAAGGATGACAAATTTTTGAAGAGAGGAATATGGTAGATTGATGATGTGACTTAGTAAGGCATTATTTATCATTTGCATTGCATTCATGACATGCATGACATTTCATTATATGCATTTTTACACCAAAAAAAGAAAAAAAAGTTTGAACTGTTTGTTAAGACAATAGGATAAAAAGTTTTGAAAGATTAGATGACAAAAAGTTTGAAAAATTTTATAAAAAAAAAAAAAGAAAAAGAAAATCAGAAAATGTGAGAAGGATTAGGAATAAGATGTGACGAAAAAGGTATGAAGTTTTGAAACAAAAATGTTAAAAATTTGGAAAGGAAGAGGAAACTAAAAGGGTATGGTTATGATGGGATAATGAAAAAGGGATTGAAAGATGTGATGAGATGGAAAAATGTGATAGAAAATAACAAAAAGAAGAAACTGGAATGATAAGATGATTTAGAAGATAGAATTGAAATGATGAGATAAGATCAAAGCCTCCGGGTACAATCTGTAAGACCTCCGGGGTTGATCCATTAAAACCTCCGAGTACAATCTATAAGACCTCCAGGCATGATTCATTAGAACCTCCGAGTACAATCTGTAAGACCTCCGGGCTTGATTCATTAAAACCCCTGGGTACAATCTACAAGACCTCCGGGCATGATTCATTAGAACCTTTAGGTACAATTTGTAAGACCTCCGGGCATGATTCATTAAAACCTCCAGGTAATCTGTAAGACCTCCGGGCATGATTCACTAAAACCTTCGGGTACAATTTGTAAGACCTCCGGGTATGATTCATTAGAACCTCTGAGTACAATCTATAAGACCTCCGGGCATGATTCATCAAATCCTCTGGGTACAATCCGTACAACCTCCGAGCATAATTGAACACATTTAGATGAGCAAATTTAAAGTTTCAGGGCCTTCCAAGTCAAAGGAGCATTTTAGAGATGAGAAAATTTTAAAGTTTCAGGGCCTTCCTAGTCGAAGGAGCATTTTAGAGATGAGAAAATTTAAAGTTTCAGGGCCTTCCTAGTCGAAGGAGCATTTTAGAGGTGAGAAAATTTAAAGTTTCAGGGCCTTCCTAGTCGAAGGAGCATTTTAGAGGTGAGAAAATTTAAAGCTTCAAGGTCTTCCTAGTCGAAGGAGCATTTTAGAGGTGAGAAAATTTAAAGTTTCAGGGCCTTCCTAGTCGAAGGAGCATTTTAGAGGTGAGAAAATTTAAAGCTTCAAGGTCTTCCTAGTCGAAGGAGCATTTTAGAGGTGAGAAAATTTAAAGTTTCAGGGCCTTCCTAGTCGAAGGAGCATTTAAGAGGTGAGAAAATTTAAAGTTTCAGGGCCTTCCTAGTCGAAGGAGCATTTTAGAGACGAGAAAATTTAAAGTTTCAGGGCTTTCCTAGTCGAAGGAGCATTTAAGAGATGAGAAAATTTTAAAGTTTCAAGGCCTTCTTAGTCGAAGGAGCATTTTAGAGAGGAGAAAATTTTAAGTTTCAGGGCCTTCCTAGTCGGAGGAGCATTTTAGAGATGAGAAAATTTTAAAGTTTCAGGGCCTTCCTAGTCGGAGGAGCATTTTAGAGATGAGAAAATTTTAAAGTTTCAGGGCCTTCCTAGTCGGAGGAGCATTTTAGAGATGAGAAAATTTTAAAGTTTCAAGGCCTTCCTAGTCGGAGGAGCATTTTAGAGATGAGAAAATTTTAAAGTTTCAGGGCTTTCCTAGTCGAAGGAGTATTTTAGAGATGAGAAAAATTTAAGTTTCAGGGCCTTCCTAGTCGAAGGAGCATTTTAGAGATGAGAAAATTTTAAAGTTTTAGGGCCTTCCTAGTTGAAGGAGTATTTTAGAGATGAGAAAATTTAAAGTTTCAGGGCCTTCCTAGTCGAAGGAGCATTTAAGAGATGAGAAAATTTAAAGTTTCAAGGCCTAAAGTTTCAAGACCTTCCTAGTCGAAGGAGCATTTAAGAGATGAGAAAATTTAAAGTTTCAAGGCCTTCCTGGTCGAAGGAGCATTTTCATGATGAAAATCAATTTCTTTTAGAATGAGTAAATATCCAAAACAAAAAAAAAATATAAAAATAAAAATTTTTTGAAATGAAAGAAAAAAATAATAAAATGGATGCAGACAAAATGGATGTCTATGTCTTTGCACAATTACTATTTCATAGCAAATGTACAAAGAGGGGCAACTGTAGACACTCCATTTTGTCCGGGGTCTTTTAATGTTGTTGGGCCTATTGGGTTTGATAATTGGAAGATGAATCTAATTTTTGTATTACTGTCTTGTCTATTATTAAAAAAATAAAAAAAATAAAAATGAAAAGAAAATAAAAAACAGAAAAAAATAACAAAAATAAAGTGATCAAAGAAGGGAAACTTGAAAAAAAAATCAGAATCTTAAAACAAAAGCAAAGTCAAAAATTTGAAAATTTTAGAAAGAAAATCAAAATCAATGAGTGAATCGAGTGAGAATCAATGAAGATACAAGTCAAACTCAAATTTGTGCATGGATGGAAAGAAAATAAAATTGGTTTAATACCCGTATCAAGAAAAAGGAAGAAAAATTAAATAAAAAGAGACAAACACATATATAAAAGGGAAGGAGAACTAGGGTTGAATGGGGGGGGGGGGGGGGGAGGCGGCAATTAAAAAAGAAAAAGAAGAGAAAAGGTCTTGAGACTAAGCATTTTGGCTGGAACCCTGCGATTTGCTACTGCTTCATTCATTCACCGCCACCCCCTAGCACCAGCATCACCATCATCGAACCGAGTATCTGCACCTCGAGTTTCCTTCATCATCGTGCCTATCTTCACCCTCTGCCATTGTCTTTGTTCAGGCTATTAAACCAGTCAAAACCGAAAGCCATTTGCTTCTTGCCGCACTGTTTGTCATCATCTTTATCATCATGCACTACAGCTTGCTGGCCATCGTTGCCTATTGCTGTCTAGAATTTCAAAACCGAGCCAGCCTATGCCATCCAAACAGCTACTGTCCTTGCCATCACTAAACTGCTTGCTATGTGGTGAAGAAAGAAATTGGTGTTCAGAGTTTCCAAAACCAGTGAGATGCTATTTGTAACGTGGTGAGAAATCAGAGCCAAACGTGGTGCAAAGCTGATGGAAACTGAGAATTGAAGCAATAAACTGAAGCAAAATCGGGATAAGTCAAAACCAAAAGGAGGAAACAAAGCTAAAACAGCAGAACCGTGTGTAGTTGAGGGCTACGTGAAATAGGGTGCAGCTACGTTGAAGTGAGACAGAAGCAAAACGTTGCTACTCTGTTGGTTCTGGTTGCAGCTAGTCAACGTTGCTGCAGTCTGCTGGTGCGTGGCATGTGTGCAAATAGGGAGAGGACAAGCAACACACGAGTAATTTACAAAGAAGCAAAAAGAAAAGAAACCTAATGCCTTGCCGAGTGCCTAGTTCACCACCATCATCGTCGCTACTGGTCATTATAATTACAACCTCAGTTCTGCGAGCATGTTCACGTCATCATCATCATGAACCTCATTGCACTGCCACAAATCTTTATACATGAGCAGCAAAATTGAAGAGGTAAGTGCAATTTGTATTTATTATTTTATAGTTTTATATTATTTAGTTGTTAGGCTACTTCTAAATTAATTGACTAACTTAATAATTTAATGATAATTTGACTTAATGATATAACTAATTAACTTGATTTAATAATTTAATAGGTGGGTAATTTAATAATTTAATGAATTTAATAATGGCCTGGTTCAATAATTTAAAATTTCAAGTTAAGTATTGGTGTCAACTTGCATTGTGATTAATCAAAGGATATATAAATATAAATTTGTGAAATGATGATTTTGCATGATGTATATATAATTTAATTTGTTCATATGGTTGTTAGTTTGGATCATTAAAATATTGTTTTTGCATGTTGATTATTTGGATATTTTATTTGTAGTATTTAACTTAATTTGCATGGATATTGAGATGTATGATTAGAACATGATTTAGAATTTAGTAGAATCTTAGACAAATACAGTTTTTTAGGGAAATATGATAAGATAAATAAAATGATGAATAATAAAAGTTCATGAATACAAGGTTAGGATGGATAATGATATGACTTAGTAAATAAAAGATTAAGTAATTATCAAAGATAAATATGAATTATACCGATGATGACATTTTGAGGAAGTCAATTGAGACACCTTGAAATTTCTAGGTGAGAAGATTCTCCCTTAAGTTGAGCCAAATTGATAGGATACTTTTGGGAGAATTTTCAATAAAATATAATTCATATTTATTTTAAGATTAAATAGAAATAAAATAAATGGAAGGAATAAAAATTAATTAGTAAAGACAAAAATTAAATGAACATAAACAAGAATAATAAATAAATAAAAAGGATAATAAATAAGAAATAGGAATTAGGTTGAGAATTAGATTTTATAGAATGAATGTGAATTATACCGATGATGAAATTTCAAGAAAGTTAATTGAGACTCCTTGAAATTTCTAGGTGAGGGGATTCTCCCTTAAGTTGAGCCAAATTGATGGGATACTTTTGGGAGAATTTTCAATAAAATATAATTCATATTTATTTTAAGATTAAATAAATATAAATAAATAAAATGAATAAAATATAAATTAGATAAAGATTAAGCTTAGATAAATATAAATACAAATTAGATAAATAAACGAATGAATAAATAAATAAATGTGACATGAAGACAAGAGTACAATAACAATAAAATAAGAAATAAGTATGAATTATGCCGATGATGAAATTTCAAGAAAGTCAATTGAGACTCCTTGGAAATTTCTAGGTGAGGAGGTTCCTTTTGAGCCGAGCCAAATTGATGGAACGCTTAAGAGTGAATTTTCAATAAAACATAATTCACGTTTATCTTTTAAAAATAAGATGAATGAGAATGTAAAAATAATTAAAATAAATAAAAAGTCCAAAAAATTTATAAAATGAATATAAAGTCAAAATTAGAGATAAGATTAAAAAAGGAACCTCATAAAATATTAAAATTTATCCGACGATGGAGTTCAAGAAAATCGATTGAGACTCCTTGAATATCTTGAGGTGAGGGGAATTTCTAAGGTTGGAGCCAAATTGATGGAAAAACCTTAGAAATTTTTCCAATACATAAGTATATCGAAATTAATATGAACTCAAAGCAAATTGTAAAGATAATCTAAATCTATTTGGTACCATTTTAAAATAGGCGTTGTGGGGGTGCTAATCCTTCCCTACACGTAACCGTACTTCCGAACCCTAGTGTCTTTGAATGTAGACCAAGCCTTATCCTTAGTTTGAATAGGTGACCAATCACACCTAGGTTAGAATGGTTGGTGGCGACTCCATAGTTTTGTGTCTAGCTGTTAGGTTTTTCTCTAAAGCTTAATACGTTATGACAAATGCCAAGGCTATGCACACCCTCTTTTGTGCTTTAGGTCCCAATGAGTATAATAGAGTCTTCTTATTTGAAAATGCTAAGCAAATATGGGACAAATTGGCCATCACACATGAAGGGACCAATCAAGTGAAAGAAACCAAAGTAGGTATGCTAACACATGATTATGAGCTTTTTAGAATGAAAGAAAATGAGTCCATGAGTGAAATGTACACTAGGTTCAATAACATAATTAATGGACTTAAGGCATTAGGCAAGAGCTATTCCAATGTAGAAATGGTTAAGAAAATTTTGAATAGCTTGCCAAAATCTTGGGAGGCAAAGGTGACTGCAATAGAAGAATCTAAGGATCCTAACACCTTGTCTCTAGATGAACTTATGGGCTCCCTACTTACATATGAAATGAAATTAAAAAGAAATGAAGAGCCTTCAAAGAAAGTAGGGGTAGCACTTAAGTCTTACACTAATAAGGACATTGAAGATGATAGTGATGAGAGTGGAAATGAGGAAGAAAAGAAAATGGCAATGTTTGCCAAAAGATTCAATAGGTTCATGAGAATGAATGAGAGAGAGCAAAATAGGAGACATCATAGGGGAGAGTAAAGTAGAAGAGAAAAAGACCCCTTACTGTGTTATGAGTGTAATGAACCGGGTCATACTAAGTTAGATTGCCCCTTACTTAGGAAGGAAAAGGATAGGAAACCTAAGAAGAAAGCATTTGTGACTGCATGGAGTGATAGTGATAGCTCCGAAGAGGAAAACGTAGATAATGAGGTAGCCTACACATGCTTTATGGCCATTGGTGATGATGAGGCTAGTTGTAGTTCTAGTGAAAATAATGATTATACCTTTAGTGAACTACAAAATGCCTTTGATGATTTAGCAAATGAATTTCAATGCATGAACTCCAAATATAAGAAAATCATTGCTAAATTAAAAATAAAAAATGAAGCCTTGACTAATACTAAGCTAGAATTTGAAAAGAAATTAGAAGAGGCTAACTTAGAGATAAATGAGTTGAATGAAAAGAATACAAATTTGCATAACTCATTTACTAGGTTTTATATGGGTCAACAAAAGCTAGATCATATGTTAGAGACCCAAAGAGCTTTCTTTGACAAAGATGAGTTAGGCTATAATGCTAAACAAAAAGAAACTCATCTTAAGAATTTCCTAGTGAGCAAAAATACTATGCATGATTTATCTCTTACATGCTCACTATGCAATAGGATAGGCCATTCTTCACAAGCATGCACAAATAGAAAAACCATATTTAGAGGAAGAGTGGTTAGAAAAATGTGGGTGCCAATGCATGCAATAAATAATGATGATTTGAGTTTGAAATGGATCCCCAAAGGATCAAAAATTGTTTGCACTAACTCTCATGGACCCAAGAAAATTTGGGTACCAAAGCATGTTTGAATTTGTTTGTTGTAGGAGTGTTAGAGCATGGAGTTACAATGGAACAATGGAGTTTAAATGCTCAACACATCCTTATGGAGTTTGCTTGTACCAATGAGAAAGAGAAAGTGCTTAAGAATCCATACTTCGCAAGATCACAACAATTCAAGGCAAAGCATTCGCTAGCAAAGGAGTATTGTAAGCTTAATTCCTTACTCCTTAAACTCTTTATTGTTTATGCCTTGATGATATGGTTTGTTAATGATCCTTGGTGCATTGTGAGTTGAATGAATAAAGAAAAGGCATGTTGAATGATTTTTGATTGGTTAATGGATAGTTCTTGAGGCATTGGATGATTGGATGAAAAGCATGTTTAGTTATTTTGAAATGATTATTGGATTTCTGCATTTTGAGCAAGTTTTCTATGTGTTGATAATGTATTTATTTGCCTCAAATTGCCAATATGTCATTTATGCAAAATACCATGTCATGAGCAGTAATGAAGAATTTGTATGTTGGAAATCATGGCATGTTGTTCACAAGATGTATGCTCTAATGATATATGTGCTTAAAACCTATGTGAACAAGTTTGTTTTGACATATTTGTGGTATCCAATACTTTGGTTTTGTCAAAATATGCTTAACTCTCAAAATGACCTCCTTTGAGGCTAAAAATGCATTTTATTGTGAAAATTCTTCCAAAATTGCAAAGTCTTTTGTAAAATGGTTTTTCATTCATGTTTTTCATTCATAAAAGTCCAAAATCATGTTATACAAGTGTTTAAACCTTTACTTGGACTTAAAATACTCAAACAAGAAGTTTTGGTACCTTACGACTTGAATTTTCTGTCAAAAACTGCAGAAAACGTATGAGGGATCGATCCCCCTCCTATAGGGATCGATCCCTCCAAGCCAGAAAGGCCAAAAAATGCAGAAAACATATGAGGGATCGATCCCCTTCCTATAGGGATTGATCCCCCTAGCCAGAAAGGGCTTTTTTGCACTTTTCAATCGAAATTGAGAAGAACTTTTCATTGTTTTGATACTTTCTCTCTTCTCAACTTAAAATTCATTGTTTTAACTCCTTTTTGATGAACTTTAAAATATGAAAAATCATTTTTCATTAATATCATGCCTCAACTTCATCAATTAATATCATTTCCAACAAATAGTATCATTTTCAACAATCAATGTCAGTTTTCTTGAGTTCACAAGTACAAAATCAGTTTTCTCCTTGAAAATGGTCATGAATTGCATAAATCATGAAATAATCTTGAAATATGTTTTCAATGAATGCTTAAACATAATTTTGAGAATTATTTCATTGATTTTTGAGTAATTTGAGAATTTGATGAGCTTGTGCATAATGACTATTGATCATATCTTTTGTTCATCTTAGTCAAGCATGCTTATAGGATTATGTTTATTAGCTTGACTCAACTACTCCACTCTAGGTTTCATGATCATTATACATCTAGTGAATTGATTTCAAATGTAAATTCAACAATTGGTAATGGTCATTGGCCTATAATTTGTGATGGTAAATGGATCCTAAATGTTGAATTGCATGAAAATTTATCATCCATGAAATTAATTCTTTATGGCCAAATTATTAAAGAACTTGAGCGTTAATGACAACACCAACAATTGATACACATGCAGTAAATCTTGAGTGTTTTGATGTTGAACATGCATGTTTGCTTAAGTTGAATCAATAATCATGCCTATGAGATGAGAATAGTTGTTTTCATGATATTATGTGCTTAACCTCACTCATAGCTTGTGGATTTTGATGATAAAATATATTTTAGCTTGATAATATTGATTCACTTAAGTGAAGCCATTTTAGTTAAAATAGCATATACCCGCTAGAACGTTAAATGATGATAACAACTACGGATATGGCTCTTAATTGATTAAAATGGTAATTTTGAATCTTTCCTTGCTCATAATTGGTTAAGGACTTGAATTGGAAAATGAGCATAGGATTTTTGTACTTGAAACCATGGAAGAAAATGTGTTTGCTTGAATACCTTTATTTTTTGCATCTTCCATATGGTATAACTTTGTGAATATGAATATGGATTAATACTTTATGATAGTATGCTTTTGTTTAATTAATCCATATGCATATTTGATGATGTGTATTGTGTTCTTGCATATTTAGAATGATTATTTTCTTGACATGAACACACTACACATAAATATTGGATTCATGCAAAATAACTAAGTCAGCCATTAGTAACAATTGGTATTTAGATTGAAATAACAATTAATATCATTGGCAACCATATTTTCAATAATTGGTAAGCTGAAACTAAATTGCCAATTGGTATGAGCTTTAAATTGATAATTCTTCTCATGCTCCTTAGATTGAAATGACAAATAGAGAAGAATTCATATAAGACACTTTTGCATGAAACACTTTTGTGCTAGAATATGTGATTAATTGATGTATGATGTAATTCTAGACACAATATTTCTTGAGAATGATTTATGAGCACATGCATATGATATGTTTTATAATTTTAGCTCATAATCATGATGTATTAACATGCACCTTAGTTGGACTTTAGAGAACAATTGATACACTTAGGTGCTTAATAGGATTGAAATAAGTAAGTCATAGACCTTAGTAGATATTTATACTCAACTTGCTTCATTTCTTACCAATTGAGAACTTATTGCAAAATTATTTATAAACAATTGGTATAGGATCATAAATCATATTCTTTGCATGAATATTTCATACTCTTTATGGATATTGACTTCTTTATTTGTGCTATGAGTCCCATGTACTAACATGTTTTTTGTTGGATGGAGCATATTTTTTTATCTCTTCTCACATGGCCATAATTTTAGGGGGAGCATATTTCTTATTTTTCCTTCTTTTTGCTATGACAAAAAGGGAGAGAGATAGATATTAAAAGGGAGAGATATTAAAAGGGAGAGATATTAAAAGGGAGAGATAATAGGGGAGAAATAGTTTGAAAATTCATTTTCAAAACCCATGCTTATATTAAGGGGGAGCTTTATAAAATCCTACTTTATTTGAGGGGGAGTATTTTATTAAAGAATTTTCAAAGCAAATTTACATTAAGTTTTGTCATATCAAAAAGGGGGAGATTGTTAGCTTTAAATTGCTATATGTATTTTGAAATGGCAAAAACTTAAGTAAGCTTTAATGTTTTAATTCATATTGTAAATTTGCCTTATCACACATGATTTTCTCAATCCATTTTCAAGTGATCATATCAAACAATAAGACCATGATTTAATTACATATTCTTATTGGTCTTAATACTTTATAAAATGTCTTGAATATTTTAGAAAACTACTTGATGAATTTTTGAACCATGTTTTCATTAGAGAAATCAAGAAAAACTCCCACAAAAATATCAAAATGTTTTGGGTTGGATTAGGATCAAAGGCCACATCATTTCTAACTCAAAAAGTGCAGGAAATCACCTTTTGGAAAGAAGGGATTTATCCTCTAAGGGAAGGGATCGATCCCCTAGTGGCAGTAAGCTTTTTGGTGGAAGAAAAGGTCCCTCAGCCCAGAAAAATCAGTTTTGGAAAGAAGGGATCGATCCCCTAAGGGAAGGGATCGATCCCCTAATGGCAGAATGGCTCCCAACAGCTAGAAAAGGTCCCTCAGCCCAGAAGAATCAGATCTGGAATGAAAGGATCGATCCCCTAATGGCAGAATGGCTCCCAACGGCTAGAAAAGGTCCCTCAGCCTAGAAGAATCAGATCTGGAATGAAAGGATCGATCCCCTATGGAAAGGGATCGATCCCTTTGCCCGAAAATAGCCTGTAACGGCTAGTTTTTGTGAGACAACGGTCATATTCAAGTTTTGGCTCCACCCAATGGCTAGAATACATCCAAGGGACTATAAATAGAAGCTTAGAAGCTAAAGAAAGCAAGAGGAACTGCTCAGAAATTCTATTCATCATCTTCTTTATTTTCCTCAAGCCTAATCAACAAATCAAGAGCTACAAAGTCTTCATCTTCCATCATTCTCATATTCTTTGTATACAGTAGCACAAATCTTGTATAGGATTTTTCCTTGTGCTTAAACATTGTAATCACTAGCCTACTTAGAGGCCTTCTTTGATTACACTTCTTGTAAACTCACTCATTCCTTGTACAAGGAGAGTTTTCTCTTAAGCCTTAGAAAAAGAGGGAGGTTTCTCTTGAGCCTAGAAAAAGAGGGAGGAGGAGGTTTCTCTTGAGCTTAGAAAAAGAGGGAGAAGAGGTTTCTCTTGAGCCAAGAAAAAAAGGGAGGTTACTCTTGAGCCTAAGAAAAAGAGGAATTGTAATCACAAATTCAAGATAGTGGATTTGGAGAAAATCCTTGGGAGCGTCTCAAGGTAGAGGACGTAGGCAAGGTTGCCGAACCTCTATAAATCGCTTGCATATATTTCTCTATCCTTACTCTCTTTAATTATTTGCAATTATATTTGTGTTTATTGTATTGAATTTATATTGTATAATTGCCCAGCTTAGAGAACTTAGAAAACAGTCAAATAGGCTAGAGAATTTAGAAGAATCGAAAAACGGGCATAAGGTTAGCTAAGAACCGATTCACCCCCTTCTCGGTATAGCCTATAGAGCCAACACGCCCGTACTCCATCTCTTCTAATTCCATCATCTCGTTCGCCGAGAATAATTTCTGGAATTAAAATTCTAAACTTTAGAATTTTTTCCATAATTTATTAAAATTCATTCGAAATTAATTTTTGAAATTTCTTACCGAATTTTTCGTAATTTTCTATTTTCTGAATTTCCAAAAATTCTTTTTTCTCTTTTTTTTCTTCTTTTCTTTTCTTTCTTCTTTTTCTTTGCCTTTTTCTTTTTCTTTTTCTTTTCCTTTTCTTCCTTTTCTTTCCCTTTTTTTGGTCTGAACCGGTTCGGACCGATTCAGACCAGTTCGACCTTCCTCCACCGGTTCGGAGTCATCCCGCCGGCATCGCCTCCGGTTCAACTCCTCCACAGCTGCCTGAGGTGTGATAACCGTAAATTTTCTATTTTTGGAAATTAATATTTAAGAAAATAGATAAGAGGAAATAAATAAATTAAAGTAAATAAATAAAATTTATTTACGAGATGAGAATATCGTTGAAATTCCCAAAATTGATGAAGCGAAGAAGTGGAGAAAATTTATTTGGATAAAATTAAGGAAATTTAATTTGGATAAATGAAAATCCAAATTAAATAAGAAATAAAAAGGAAAATTAAATTGGAATAAGAAATGAAGAAGGAAATTAAATGAAAATAAAAATAAAGTCAGAGTTACGGAAAATAAGGAACGGAGGAATTTAATTTGGATAAATGGAAATCCAAATTAAATAAGAAATGAAAATAGGTATAAATAAATTGGATATTAAAAAAATCCAAAATGTAATGAATAAAAATGCGAGTATCTATATATTTATATAATTTTATTATTTAAATATATTTTATATGTTTTTATAAATACATGTGTATATATGAAATATGGTATATATTATAAAAAGAATATATACTATATTATATTAAATGAATATATGTATACATTATAAAAATATATTTTTGTATATAGAAATAAATATATAAGTGTGTATATATATACATATGAAATATATATATTATTATTTCAAATAAAAGTGTATATATATGAGAAATATATATATTATTGTACATTAAAGTATATGGATATATATATTTATATATATATTTAATATGGAAAGTATATATATATATATAATTATATTAATAGAATTATATAAATTATATATATTATGAAAAAAAAACAGAAACGGGGTCGGGATATAACCCGACCCCTGTTATTTTTCTGTCTCAAGAAATAGAAATAGAAGGGAAACGTGGAGGAGAGGCTGGCCACCGTCGGCCGGCCAACCAAAGGAAGAAGGAGACGAACGAAGCCGCCGGCGATGCGAGGAAGAGGCAACCGGCGACCGACGACGAGGAAAACGAAAAACGGGAAGCGAAATCGACGAAAGTTGGGAAGAAAAAGGAAAAATGGCAGATGACGGTGCCGGCCGATCCAGGCACCGCCACTGCCATCGAAGTATCGTCGGAGGGAGAGGAAGAGGATGGAGGCCACCCGAGGTGCGATGAACGGTGGAGGAGGGCCGGCAAAGAGGCGGAAGAAACCGAAGGTAAATCGACTCGATCTGCCGCCGTGCCGTCGATCCAAGTCGAACGAAGACCACCAGTGGACTTGCCGTGTCGTCGGCCAGCTGAAGGGCGCCTAAACCGCCGGAGAACCGGCTGCCGGTGAGGAACCGGCGAGGAGGAACACTAACCGGTTTGAACCGATCTGACCGGGAAAGGAAGAGGAAAAAAGAAAAGAAAAAGAAAAGAAAAAGGAAAAAGAAAAAGAAAAGAAAGAGAGAGAAAAGAAAAAGAAAGAAAGAAAAAGAAAAGAGAAAAAGGAAGAAAAAGAGGAAAAAAAGAAGAATTTCAAAAATTACGGGAAATCTTGAGAATTCGAAAACCCGAGAATTACGGAAATCGGTAAGAAATTTCGGAAAATGTTAAATTATTTAAATAATTTATTTATTTAAATAATTATAGAAAATTCTAAATTTTAGAATTTAAATTCCAGAAAATTCCCTCGATGACCGAGACGATGGAATCGGACGAGGTGAACATGGGCGCGACAAACGAGGCGGTCGCCGACCCAGAAAAGGTAAAGGATGCATGTGCAGCACTGTAAGGATATTCAGTCTGCATAATTTTAATTATGAAATATTTTATGAAAATATTGCGATGAATGATTGGTTGGAAAATTGTGGTGAAGTACCGGTTGAAATTATAAACTGTATTTTTCGTGCAGGAGGCTAGCCAATTGGCAGCCATTATACCGCCGAAAAATTATTGAAAATTATCAAAAATTTCTAGAAAATTTCATAAAATCATAATAAATGATTTTATTTCACGAGAAATGATTTTCAACCACGAAAATCGAGAAAATGATTATTTTCCATAAAAACATGAATAAAATGAAAGTGATTTTAAAATATTCATGTTTTCGAGAATGGTTATAATGAAATCACCGAAAATTCTCCTGATATATAAATTACACGTAATATGAGATGGAAAAGGAAAAGAAATAAATTGAATATTTTTATATATATTTCTTAAATATTCACTAAATGATTTTATAACCTTTATGGTTTTAAATTATCAAATTATATATTTTTATAAATTCCATAAAGGTTATTTTATGATGAAAAATACAGTTTTGAGACTAGATGGCATCCTATCATGTTGATATGTGATATGTGATATGTGATATGTGATATGTGATATGTAACATGTAATATGTGATATGTGATATGTAACATGTAATATGTGATATGTGATATGTAGTCCCGGCCGACACCTGATCAGTGATCCACCGAGGACAATTATAGACTATGGCCATAGATCTGGCATGATGATTTTATACTCTTCAGGGTCTATAGCATGATATGAGTAACGAACCAGTGGACGGGCTGGGCATGCGTGCCTAAGTCTCCATATATGAAAATATTTTATATGATATGTGATATGTGAAATGTAAATGTTTTACATGATATGTGACAAGTTAAATGGAAGTGATTTACAGCATTTTATATAATGCTTTTTACGATACTGATTTGAGTACTATGAAATGATTTTCATATGATATGTGATATGAATATGTAATATGTTTTCAAAAAGGAAAAAGGCGGAAAATAAATCTAATATTCTTATTTTTAAATTTAATATTAGATTTAAATGCTTTATAAGTTATACGAAAAAGATTTAATAGCTTATTTGCTATTTAAAGTACTGTACTAATTATGATTGTACAGTAAAATATGAAATGAGTTTAAATGAGAATAATGATGATTTAACTAATATTCTTTTTAAAGAATATATGAATATTAGTTATTTTATTTAAATGCTTTATTTCATAAAAGCATTATTTTGAAAAGAATATGAAAAGGTTATGGAATAAAAAGGAAAAAGGATTTAAATTTCAAAACAAAAATGAAATTTACTCTCTACAGTTGCTTCTAGGTTCCGGGACAAGATAAGTATTTCAAAATACCTACCTTACTCCATCCGGATCCCTAGCCGACTGTAGTATCCTTCCTACATACGACCCTAGAGCCCCATAGGAAAAATGAAAAAGATTTTCAGCATATAAGAAGCTGAATATCAAGTATGCATATAATTCCCTTACTGAGCCGTGGTTTGCTCACCTCTTAATTTTAACATTTCAGGTTTTCGAAGACTGAGATTTTAACACTTAAAGAATTTCGGCTGCGCATTTGGGGACGATGCGACAGCTCGACTTATGACATAAGGTACGATATTTATTTTCCGTATTTAGACATTTTCACAGTATTATTTTCTTATGAAGTAAGATAGGGGATGTATATCATATTATAATTTAATATGAAATTGTTAATATGTAAAAGAAAAGTAAAGTATCGCAGATAGCCCAACCATATAAGACGTATAGAATAAGGTGAAAAATAGGGTCACGGGCTGTGACATGAGGTCACAACGAAGCCGTTTTTGGTCTCCCTTTCCTCCCAGCGACGGTGACAGCGCTGGATCTAAGATGTTGGGTTTCGGCTCCTTTCTTCCCTTTTTCTTCCTTCCTCCGTCGGTTTCCTCTTCGCCAGTGGTCACCCTCGTCTTAGTCGGTCTTCGCTGGTGGCGGGAGTGGCGGTGCCGGTGCCTGGATCAGCCGGCACCGCCGATCTCCCTTCTTCCTTTCTCTTCGGTTCCTCTCCATTTCCTTTCGCTTCTGTTTTCCATTTTCGTCGTCGGCATCGACGTCGGCTTCCTCTCCTCGACTCGCCGGCGACCTCGCTTCCTCCTCCTCTCCCCTCGCTCGGCCGGCGTCGGCCAGAATTCTCTTTACGTTTTCTCCTCTGTTTTAACAGAGGAGAAAATAACAAGGGAATCGGGTATATCCTGATTCCCTTTTCCTATTTTTGTATATATAATTATATTATTAATAATATATATTATTTTAACAATATATATATATATATTTACACTTTAATTGAAATAATATATATTTCATGTATATATATACATTTATTTATATACATAATTGTATATAAAATTTACATATGTGTTTATTTAATATAAAATAGTATATATATATCATTTTAAAATATATACTATATTTCATATATATATATGTATTTATAAAAGCATAAAAATATATTTATATAATAAAATTATATAAATATATAAATACTCGCATTTTTTTCCTTACGTTTTGGATTTCTTAGTATCCAACTATTTTCTCCTTTTCATTTCTTATTTAATTTGGATTTCTATTTATCCAAATTAAATTCCTCCTTTCATTATTTTCCATAATTTCAACCTTAATCTTGTTTCCAATTAAATTTTTCTTCATTCGAATTTCAACCATCAGTCACTTCCTCACTTCTCGAAATTTTCACCAATATTCCGTTCTCATAATTCCATTTATTTATTTCACTTATCTATTTTCTTGAACATTAATTTTCAAAAATGAAAAATTTACGGTTATCACAATTATGCTATTTTAATTTCCTATAATGTGATAATTGATATAGAATAATATCATCAATTCTACTATTCTTATTATATATAGTTGTGATAACCATGAATTTTAGAATTTTGATAATAATTATTTGGAAATTTAATTTAATGCAAGAGATAAATTGCAATAATAAATGAATTTATTTACGAAAAAGGGAATATCGTTAAAATTCCCGAAATTGATGCAGTGATGAAGTTGAGGAAATTAATTTGGAGAAATTGAAATATAAATTAAATAAGAAATGAAAATGAGAAATTATTTGGATATTAAGAGATCCAAATTATAAGGAATAAAATGAGTATATTCATATGATTATATATTTAAATATATAAATATACTATTTTATATTAAATAAATACATGTGTATATTTTTATATATATATACAATTATGTATATAAATAAATATATATAAAATATAGATATTAATTTTATTAAAGCATATATATATGTTATCTAATTTAAAGTATATAAAAAGAGATATATTAAGTGAAAATATATATATTATTAATATATAATATATATTTATATGATATATAGTATAAAATACTATATAATATAATAAAAGAATAATATTATATTTATAAAGTGTAGTTTATAAATATAATAGTAAATAAAAAAAAATAAAAAATAGAAGACAGAATCGGAAAGACTCCCGATTCTGCCTCCCGAAGAGGCTGACCACGGTCGATCAAACGAGGAAGAGACGAGGGAGCCGAGACCATCACCGACGAGGGAAGAAGTGGAAGAAATCGACTGGCAGCAGAAAGGAAAATGGAAAACGAAAAGAGAAGGGAGAATCGACGGAAAAAGCTGGCAGAGAAAAGAAAAAAGGAGACGGCGGTGCCGGCCGATCCAGGCACCGCCACTTCCATCGAAGCACAGCTGAAAGGAGAGGAAGAGGATGGAGGCCACCCAAGGCGCGGTGAATGACGGAGGAGGGCCGGCGAAGAGGCGGAAGAAGCAAAAGGAAAATCGACTCGATCCATCGTCGTGCCGCCGATCCAGGGCAAACGGAGGGCACCGGCGAGTTCGCCTTGACGTCGACCAGCTGAAGGGCGCCTGAACCGCCGAAGAACTAGCCGCCGGCGAGGAACCGGCGAGGAAGGAGGCAGACCGGTCTGAATCGGTCTGACCGAAAAAGAAGAGGAAAAAGAAAAAGAAAAAGGAAAAAGAAAAAGAAAAAGAAAAGAAAGAGAAAGAAAAGAAAAGAGAAAAAGGAAGAAAGAAAAGAGGAAAAGAAGAAAGAGAGAGAAAAAGGAGAATTTCGGGAATTCGGAGATTCCCGAGAAGTTGGCAACTCGAAAATTACGGAAATTCGGTAAGAATTCCGGAAAATGATTTCGAGTAAAAAAATTTAATAAATTATTTATGAAAATTCTAAAATTTAGAATTTTAATTTCCAGAAATTATTCTCGGCGATCGATATGAAAAATCGGGAGAGATGGAGTACGGGCGTGATCGATAAGAGGAAGTCGCCGACCCGGAAAAAGGTAAGGGATGCATGTGCAGCACTGTAAGGATATTCAGTCTACATATTTTAATTACGAAATATTTTATGAAAATATTTTAAGAAATTATCATGATGAATGATTTGTTGGAATTTGGAGTGAAGTACCGGTTGAAATTATAAACTGTATTTTTCGTGTAGGAGGCTAGCCAATCGGCAGTCGTTATACTGTCGAAAAATTATCGAAAATTTTTAGAAAATTTCATAAAATCATAATAAATGATTTTATTTCACGAGAAATGATTTTCAACCACGAAAATCGAGAAAATGAATATTTTCCATAAAAACATGAATAAAATAAAAGTGATTTTAAAATATTCATGTTTTCGAGAATGGTGATAATGAAATCACCAAAAATTCTCCTGATATGTAAATTACACGTAATACGAGATGGAAAAGGAAAAGAAATAAAGTGAATATTTTTATATATATTTCTTAAATATTCACTAAATGATTTTATAACCTTTATGGTTTTAAATTATGAAATTATATATTTTTATAAATTCTATAAAGGTTTTTTTATGATGAAAAATACGGTTTTGAGACTAGATGACATCCTATCATGCTGATATGTGACATGTGATATGTAATATGGGATATGTGATATGTAATCTTGGTCGACACCTGATCAGTGATTTGCCGAGGACAATTATAGACTGTGGCCATAGATCTGACATGATTATTTATACCCTTCAGGGTCTATAGCATGATATGAGTAACGATCTAGTGGACGAGCTGGGCGTGCGTGCCTAAGTCTCCATATATGAGAAATGTTTTATATGATATGTTATATGTTAAATGTAAACGTTTTACATGATATGTGATAAGTTAAATGAAAGTGATTTACAGCATTTTACATAATGCTTATTTCAGTACTGATTTTAGTACTACGAGATGATCTTCATATGACATGTGATATGAACATGTAATATGTTTTCAAAAGGAAAAAGAGTTTATAAGTATAATATTCTTACTATGATTTTAAATTGAATATTAGACTATATGTGACATGAATATGTGATATGTTTTCCAAAAAAAAAAGGAAAGAGGAGGAAAATAAATCTAATATTCTTATTTTAATTTTTAAATTGAATATTAGATTTAAATGATATATATGTTATACGAAACGGATTTAATAGCTGATTTTGCTATTTAAAGTACTGTACTAATTATGGTTGTACAGTAAAACATGAAATAAGTTTTAAATGAGAATGATGAGAATTTAACTAATATTCTTTTCAAAGAATATATGAATATTAGTTACTTTATTTAAATGCTTTATTTTATAAAAGCATTATTTTGAAAAGAATATGAAAATGTTATGGAATAAAAAGGTAAAAAGGATTAAAATTCCAAACAAAAAGGAAATTATTCTCTACAGTTGCTTCTAGGTTCCAGGACAAGATAAGTATTTCAGAATACCTATTTTACTCCATCCGGATCCCTAGCCGACTGTAGTATCCTTTCTACATGCGAGCCTAGAGCCCATAGGAAAAAAATAAAAAAGTTTTTCAGCATATAGATAGCTGAGTATCAAGTGAGGCATATAATTCCCTTACTGAGTCGTGGTTTGCTCACCCCTTAATATTAACATTTTAGGTTTTCGAGGACTAAGAGTCTGACATCTAAAGGACTTCGGCTGTGCATTTGGAGATGATGCGACAGCTTGATTTATTTAGTAAGGTATGATCATTTATTTTCTGTATTTAGACTTATCTACAATACTACTTCCTTATGAATTAAAATAAGGGATGTAATTCATATTATAAATTTAATATGAAATTGTTTATATGTAAAGGAAAAGTAAAGTATCGCAGACAGCTCAACCAAATAAGAGGTATAGAATAAGGTGAAAAATAGGGTCACAGGCTGTGACAATAATATCATCAATTCATCATCATCGTATGACTATGATTTGTATGTTAGTACTAGTATTATGTTTGTTACTTTGTTTTAATATCTTACTCTTATTATATTAATTTGTATGACTATGATTTGTGTGTTAATACTAGAATTATGTTTGTTAGTTTGTTTTAATATCTTGTTCTTATTATATGAATTTGTATGTTAGTATTATGTTTTTTTAATTTCCTATAATGTGATAATTGATATAGAATAATATCATCAATTCTAATATTCTTATTATATATATAATATCATCAATTCATTGTCATCATACGACTATGATTTAAGATTAAGTATATAAAATAAATCAATAAATCATTAATAAGTATATTAATATTATTCTTACTATAATAATTTGTATGTTAATATTATGTTATTTTATTTTCTATAATGTGATAATTGATATAGAGTAAATTAATAAACTATAAAATCTCTTAGTATACTAAATAATGTAATTTTGTAAAGTGTAAACTCTTAATTTCTTATCAATATTATGTGATACAGTGTCCGTGACATAAAATAATTAAATAATTAATTATACAATCTTTTATTAGTACAATATAATATTTATATTTCATACATTATAATAAAAAATATCATATATATTTATACATTATAGTATTGTATTTAAGCTCTTAATACTTTATTTTCAAAATTTATAAAATTTGATTATTTTAACCATAATTAATTAATATAATTTCATAATTAAATTTATTAGTTTATTTTATTGCAATATTTATTAAAGCATTAGTTTGTTTTAATAAATTAATTTTCATAACACATTATACTAATATATTACAATTGTTCATTTGGTAAAACACTTATGTATTTTACTTTTGGCCAAGGTTCAATTCCCACTAAAAACATATATGGTTACCGTGTCTTACATGTGTATTCGTGTATCTGTGTAACACGATTTTCTTTAAACGTGTTTTCGTGTCTTGTCCGTGTTAATCGTGTACTCGTGTAACACGATTTTCTTAAACTTGTTTCCGTGTCTTACACGTGTTTCGATACGGATAGACACGAAACATGAATTTCTCAAAAACGTACACGATTTTTTCGTATCGTTTTCGTGTCGTGTCTAGATTTGTCAGGTCTAATTACAATAGCAATCGACTGCCCTCTGCCACTAAATCAATTCCAATTAAATGACGATAATAATAATAATAATAATAATAATAATAATAATAATAATAATAATAATGATGATGATGATGATGATGATATATCACCCGTATCTTATTACCTCAATATTGTCATTAGAATAAGACAATTTATAATTACAATAGTTAATTCAAAGATAAAAGTGACATTTTCATGTTCAAATACAATAAAAAAAAGTTTAAGAGCTTGTACAAATAAAAACAAGTTAAACATCAATCATTTTTCTCAGACTCTATGCCTTCACATTGAATATTGCGGTGAAGGTGGTTGACCCAAAGATGGAGGCGGAGGATTTGGCAATGCATTCTAGCGTATAACAACATCTAGTCTTGAATCAACATGATCAAATCGTCCTCCAACATAAGTTTTAAATGCAGCCAAATCTATCTCGACAGCTCCTAACCTTGAATCAATAGAGAGAGAAAGTTGATCGAACTTGTTATCCAATCGGCATAGGTAATCAAGAAGCATGGCACTTGATGGTTGATCAGCGGTAGTAGTTGGAGGAGGCACATTAGTTTGAGACGGACGAATGGCATCATATTCATCTTGCTCATCTTCCTCAACGAACTGAGGCTTCGTCACCCAAGAACCATTTACTTCTTTGAAACCCAGCTTTGCTATGGAACTCAATTTATATTGGACACCAATTGACAATAAATCAAACTTTGGGTTCCAAAAATCATTGGTTTGTCCAATACGTGTAATTAGGTTCACATAGGGGATGGGTATTTTCCAAGTAATGAAGGATTTTCTTATTTGTTTCAATCTTGGTTTTAAAAGTAACTTTCATTCAGTCAATAATGTACTGAGGCAAATTGATAGTAACACCACTAACAACACAGTCAAGCAGCCATAAATCCTCTCTAGTTACATTGTTAGATGCCCTACTATGACATTGTACAGATGTAATAATGCAATGATGTAAAAACCTATATTCCAAGTTTGAGAATGATGATGCTTTGGCATGCTTATCATGAGTATAAGTTCTTCCAGTATATTTTCTCCAAGTTGTATTGACATCAAAAGAATTTGGCACTGATTATGGACCTTTTAAGTTAACACATCCTAAGAGATGAGCTAGATAACATGGTGAAATTCCATGTTCCTTGCTATTAACAAATGTAAATATACTCTTATCATTCCATTGGAGACTGTTTAATGATGTTTTCTTTTGTTTCAAATCAATACATGAATAAAACTCACATACTAATGCTGGGCAATACTTATCACTAAGATTTACTAATTCACACCAACTTACTTTTTTCAGATAGTTCTTAATTTCTCTATCAAAATTTGTAGAATCAAATTCACTCCAATCAATTGAACACCCAGCACAAAATTTGGAATCCTTAAAAAATTCATACTACTGTTGTTGAATACTATTACGAAAATCTAATTATTCAGAGGCATCCTCTGACTCACTTGTTTTTTGTTGTTTGGATCGTGCGTCTGACTTGCTTTGACCAGCATTTTGCTTATGCTTTCTTGTTTAGGATGCAATCAGTGGTTTTTTTTCTTCTTTTCATTTTTAGGTCCTCAAAAGAATTTTTTAGGGATTTTGGTGTAAATTGAAGGAATTTTGATTTAAAATAGGATTAGGTTGATGAGAATATGTTTGGGATTTGTGAGATTGAACTAGAAAGATATATGAGAAGGAGAAGTGTCTAAGAGAAAGTGGGTTTAGTTTAGGGATTTTCTGCCAAAAGAATCCTATATAAAGGCCAAATACATATGGGGAGTTGACTTCTCCTAAACGAAGTCGACTGCCTATATGCATTCTAAAAACATAATACTTTTGGCAATGTAGCAATCGACTGCTTAGTAATCATAGTCAATTGTTGCATTACCAGAAGCATTCTGTTTCCAGAATGCATATAGGCAGTCGACTTCCTTTCACGAGGAAGTTGACTCCTTATATGAATAAATTTTCATTTATTTTGTTATTATATATTTTTTATTTATCAGTATTGTTATGATTTTTATTATTATATTATTATTTATAAATATTTATTTTTTGTTGAATTTATTGTTATATAATAATAATAATAATAATAATAATAATAATAATTATTATTATTATTATTATTATTATTATTATTATTATTATTATTATTATTATAAATCTCAAAATTTTTATGATTATCCTTACGCAAATTTACTATGAATATCATCATTTTTACAATTATCTTTATTAAATTTACGAACAATTTACACAAATTTACAATGAATCTCATTATTTTTACAATGATCTTTATTAAATTTATGATAATCTTCTATTAATTTAAGATGATCCTCATCAAATTTGCGTTTAATCTATTTAGTTTTACAAAAAATCTAATTCAATTTATGCTAGTGATATGAAAATTACGTTTAAAATACATGGGAAGTCGAATTCTCAATAATAAAAGTTGACTTTCCATGAATAGTTTAAGAACAACATGCTTAAAAAAATTGAAAATTCGACTACCCGATAATATTAGTCGACTGCCGATTTGCATTCTGGAAATAAAATGCTTCTGGCAATGTAGCAGTCGACTGCTTCATTGCCAGAAACATTCTATTTCCAAATTGCATATGGGCAGTCGACATCCTTTCACGGGAAGTCAACTCCCCATATGAATAACTTTTCAATTGTTTTGTTATTATATATTTTTTTATTTATTAATACTATTATGATTCTTTATTATTACATTATTATTAATAAATATTTATTTTTTGGTTGAATTTACTATTATTATTATTATTATTATTATTATTATTATTATTTGTGAGACCCGATTTTATTACACTGTACACTATACTTGTGAATTATATTGATAGTGAAATTTAGTTATTTTGTGGAATTTAAATAAAGATGGAATGAATTTCCATTCTCAATTTGGAATTTTGGGATTCATGAATTTTAGTATAGTGTATAAAGTTGAAACAAATATGGAAAGATGAATTAAAGAGCATAGAATATGAGAAGAAAAAGAATCGGAAAAATTATGCATGGAAGAATTATTCCATGGCATAAATATCAACAAAAAATATTAATAAGAGAAAAGAGAATTTTATATTATGTGTGATGTATTTTGGACGTATGGAATATACATAGAAAAAGAGGAACAAACTTAAATCATGTAGTAAAAAGGAGGTAGTTTCCATGCCATTTACATGGCTGCTGCATGTACATGGTTTGCTATTGGTTGTGAGGTAAATTGTGGTGTAAAAATGTGATAAATGACAGAGATAAAGAGGAGATTATTGATTAGATATAAGGCTGGAATTTTATTGGCTTCAATAGCTATCAAAGGAGACCAAGAGAAGTCAAGAAACATGGAGCCAAGTATGGACGGCAAGTGTTTTATTTTCTGCTTCATGCGTGATCTTGAGTTTTGAGCATGAACATACAATAAAAAATCCAAGTTAAAGCTATACAATAATGAGAAGGGAATATGTAAAATAAGGAAAAGAAATGCTTATTGGATGGCATGGATAGAAGTCAATAAGGGAGCAGCAAAAGTGGACTTCCACGCCACTTTGCTGTTGATACATATCCCTCGTCAGGCTTTTTAAAGGTTGTTGGACTATAAAAAATGGTAGTTAAAGATATAACATGCAATGGTATAAATATGGACACAAGTAAGTCAAGGAATGTGTAAAAGAAATGAGTTCCAGCCGTTCTTTGCTGCAGTTTTTTCTTCACCCATTTAATGCTCAATAAGAAAAGAAAATGATGAAAAGGAAAATAAAGTGTGAAGTCTATGGTGTACAAATGCAACATATGATACTTAGAGGAGAAGAAAATGGAAGTCAACAAAGGTGCAACAAAAGTGGACTTCCATGCCACTTTTGCTGCTGCTACACGTTTGTTTTCTTTAGCCTTTTAGAGGCTGATCAAATTGCTTGTTAAGTGTAAATTTAAGATAGAAAATGGTACTTAAAGATAAAGTATTTAAAGCTAGCATGTAAGAGGAATTTTCGGTTGAAAAATAAGCAAAGAAACAAAGAATTGGAAGCAATTTAATTGGTCAGCCAGGAAATCAGGTCCACACCAACCGTGCTTCCTTGAGACGTTGCTGCTTAGCCTTTTGAAAGGCTGCTGAAGGATGACTTTTATGGTAGAAAACATGAGAGAATTATGGCTTAAAAGTGAAGTATGAGAGCAATTAATTGCTGAAGAATAAAACAAAAGATAAAGAAGCAAAAGACTTGAGGAAAGGATGACTTCCTCGCCACCTTGTGCTGCAGTTTTTCTTAATGCATTAAATGAATTCTAATGCAACAAATGATGAAATAGAATAGATAAGATGTTAGGTGATTGAGTGTTATTGGTTGTCTTGAATATATGGAAACTAACTGAAGCAAATACCCCGGCCAATTTTACTTATTCATCACCGATTCTGCTTCACTATGAGAGAGCCATTTTGGAGTTGAGTTGTGTTCTGTTTTGGCCATTTTTGCTAGCCAGAGAAAATTCATAGATTAAAGAGTTAACCTCTTAATTTCAATATCCAATCTTTCCTCCATCATTTAAGCATCAAAGGAAGAAAAGAGGAAGGCTGAAACCAAAACAGAAAATAAAATTCTGTTTTGGAGAACTACAATCGGTCAAGGTAAGGAATTTAATCCTCTTGGTTTTGTGATATTCAATAACTTATTTTTATGTTTCTAAGCATGAGAAACATGATGATAATATTAATTTTAGTTAAATTCCATTAGATCATGGAATTTGTATAAATTAGATCTTGATATTGAGTTAACAAAGCAAAGGAATTATGTTAGATGATGGTGATGAGAAAGGAAATTATAGAATACAACTAATGGAGGAAGAAGCTTAGAATTAAAAGGATTGAAAAGAGAACTTTGACTAATGAAGAAACTACGGTTGAACATGGAAAAATTGAGGCATTTATGGCTTCATGCAAAGAAAATGGCAAGAGGAGTTCACGTAGATGAGTCTTTAATGGGAACCAAAACCATGGAAAGAAAAATTAAAAGTCAATAAAAGTGGCCAAGATGGTGTTCGGCCATGACCATTGGAGGCTCAAAGATAAGCTAAAAAGTGAGGGTTTTAGTAGAGAATAATTCTAGAAATTAAAAGAGAATTTTCGGTGCAATTAAAACCGAAAAAGGAAGTGGAACGAAGAAGTTGATTTTAAATACTAGTATAATTTATACTGGTTGTATTCATAACATGAAGTTAGTGGTTGCATTTTATGAACTTTAGTAGTTTAAAAATAAGAAGAAAATTATTAATAATTTTTGATAAAATTATTTTGTAGCCGACAAGTACGAGTTTAGTAGACGCAATCGGGAAGCTCGGTTTCGTAATACCAGGTAAGGGAGTAGTATGTGAAGTAAAATGCATGTCCTGTGGAGTAAAATGTTATAAAAATATTGAGTAAATGGTTTGGTTTGAGACATGCATTAGTTTGATAAAATGTTTTCACAGACTATGATTTGGGCGAGCTATAAAGCCGACCCCTATGTTGTTTTCTGGGCAAGCCAAAGAAAGGCGACCCCTGTTTTAATAAAATCCGGGCGAGCCAAAGATAGGCAACCCCTTTGATATAATTCTGGGTGAGCCAACAGTAGGTGATCCCTTATTTTTATTAAAGAAAAATATTTTGTGGGCGACCCTCCAATTCAGCTCGGTGTGATAGCCACAGTGGGTGATGTTAGTTTGCCACGTGGGCGAATGAAAACATACGAACGCAATCCACTGCGAAGGGCGAGCCGAAATGGGTGAGCTAGCTGGTTTAACTTGTATTTTTCTCACACAAAAAATGGTTAGATTACTAGCTGTTTTTACTGTGTTTTGTAAACAGAAAATATAATACCTTTTTGGAAAATGATCTTTTTAAAGAAATGATGAAATGTGTGAAATATTCCTTAAAGGTACCTTATGAGATATAAATTGATTTTTTTTTAGACTTTAGGCCCCGAGTTTCATGCGTTACTATTCACGTGATTGATTAGTGCCATAGAGCTAGCTGTGTCCCAGTGGCGATGCGAATTGGAGTTTTGGCCTAAGAGCATACTCCAAGGAAGCCGTGAGGGGCGATGGCCTGCGGGTGCACCCCAAAGCGGACGATACGAATTGGAGTTTTGGCCTAAGGGCACTCTCCGAGAAAGCCGTGAGGGGCGATGGCCTACGGGTGCACCCCGAAAGCGGACGACTTGTGTTCTTGGGGGAACGATGATAGCATGATTTATTTGTAGGGTGATGCCTAGTCTTAACTTGCTGATTTCTGTTTACTGAGAAGATTTACTGAATTCTGTATACTATTTACTATATTTTATTGTAAACTATTTAGCCAGTGATTGGAATATTAAAGATTGTTTACTATATCCACTGTTTTCCTACTGGGTATGCTGTTAGGGAAAATAAACGTTTTGTGATATATAGTTTTTATTTTATAAAGCAGCATACAACTCATTTACTGAGCACATTATCGCTCACCCCCTTATTTTCACTCTATAGGTTATTGAGTTGAATTAAAAGGTTTACCTTCCAGAGTTATCGGCTGCTAGAGTTAGCCGATATATGATATTGAAGGTACATTGTATTCTTTTATTTATTAAGTAAAATTATACAGTACTACTTTGATTAAAAAGGGAATGTAGGTTATCTCAAAAATTTTTGAGGTATTCATAGTTCTATTTTGGTACTGAAATGAAAGTACCATTTATTTCTTAAAGAGTTAATAGAGTGTTAAGCATCATAGACAGCCCAACTGGTAAAAATGTGTAAATAAGAGTAAAATATGTGATTTACTGTAGATTCGGGATGTTGCATTATTATTACTACGATGATAAATCTAATCATTTTTATGATAAATACAATTAAATTTACGATGAATCTCATCATTTTTACTATAATCTTTATTAAATTTATGATAATCCTGATAAAATTTACAATAATCCTTATCAAATTTATGTTTAATTTATTTAGTTTTACGATAAATTTAATCCAATTTACACTAGTGATGTGAAAATTATGCTTAAAATACATGGGAAGTCGAATTCTCAATAATAAAAGTCGATGTCTCATGAATAAATTAGGAATAACATGCTTAAAAAATTTGGGAATTTGACTACCCGATAATATCAATCGATTACCCATATGCATTCTAGAAACAGAATGCTTTTGGCAATTTAACAATAGACTGCTTAGTAATCACAATCGATTGCTACATAGCCAAAAGCATTCTGTTTCCACAATGCTTATAGGCAGTCGACTTCCTTTCACAAGAAGTCGACTCTTCATATGAATAAATTTTCAATTATTTTATTATTATATATTTTTTATTTATTAAAATTGTTATGATTTTTATTATTATATTATTATTTATAAATAATTATTATTTTTTTGGTTGAATTTATTATTATTATTATTATTATTATTATTATTATTATTATTATTATTATAAATCTAATCATTTTTATGATAAATCCAATTAAATTTACGATGAATCTGAAAATTTTTACGATTATCCTTATTAAATTTATGATTAATCTAATCAAAATTATGATGAATCTTATCTTTTTTATGATGATTCTTATTAATTTTATGATGATCCTGATAAAATTTACGATCAATCTAATCAAATTTACATTTAATCTATTTAGTTTTACGATAAATCTAATCAAGTTTATACTAGTAATGTGAAAATTACATTTACAATACATAGAAGTCGAATTCTCAATAATAAAAGTCGACTTCCCATGAATCAATTAAAAATAACATGCTTAAAAAATATGGGAATTCGACTGCCTGATAATGTCAGTCGACTGCCCATATGCATTCTTTAAATAGAATACTTCCCTTTTAAGCAGTCGACTTCTATTATTAAGCAGTTGACTGCTACGTTGCCATATGCATTTTGTTTGCAGAATGCATATAGGCAGTTGACTTCCTTTCACTAGAAGTTGACTCCCATTATAAAGAAAACTTTTCAATCATTTTGTTATTATATATTGATTTTATAGGCAGTCGATGCTATATATAGCAGTCGGCTGCTAATTACTTTTAACTTTTAGGGTTTGTCTATATATTAAATGATTATTTACAAACCCTAGCTTTTTTGCCTCCTCCGGTAATAGTTGATTTCTTTGCAAATTAATCATAATCTCTGTCAAATAGCTTTATAAATAATCTTCCTTTTTACATCCATATACAATAAACAACACTCTTAATTCGTACTATTTTACATCTATATCAAATTTCTTGATTATGGCAGATGAAAGGTATGTGATATTTCATGTACAATGATACACTTGAATTATGAGATAGTTTTATTTAAATAATTTGTTTTATTAATTTTGTTTACATAATACAATATTACTAAGATCCCACAATCAGAATTGGTTGATACAAATTGGTTGTCTAAACTTACCCAAGATGATATACTAGGATTGGAATTTGATGAGGTTGATGAATGCCATGAGTTTTATAAAGCTTATGGTACTGCGATGGGTTTTGGTGTTCGTAAATGTAGCACCAAATGTGTAAAAACTATAAACTTTGTACCACATTAGTGACTAAATACAAGACATAGAATAAGTTTGGTACTGTGATGCACCTTGTAGTTAGCATTATTTCAAGTAATAAGAATGAAGTTGCAAGTTTAGCAAATTTAGTAATAGATGATTAATACTTTAAGGTAGTTTAGAATCTCTTATAATGAGTTCAAGAGATATATATGTATAAGAACCAATAGATACATGTATTCCACAATATAGAAGTGTATTTGTTTTAAGCAAAAATAAAGACAGAAGTATACTAAAAGGAATGTAGTATACTTTAATAATTAAAATAATCAAAAAATAAAATAAACAAGGAATACATATAAATATATATACTTTAATATATATATGTATACATGTTGAGTGTTAAATATGCATATATATAAAGAGATATGTAAGTTTAAACAAAGGAGGAATATATATAACTATATATATATATATATGTATATGTATATATATACACATACTTACACTAAGAATATATTAGATATGAAATCATATATATATATATGTGTGGATATGTATATATATATATATATACACATTAACTATAATTAAGACTTTTAAATATGAATACCTATACTTAGTTTATGTAAAGAATATAAAAATAAATAAATAAATAAATAAGTAAATGCATATTTCATGTAATCAACAAAACAAATATATATATTTATATTAGTTACATATATGAATATTAACTATGCAACCATGATTATAAAAATGCATATATTATAAACAATTAAAAATAATAAAAATAACAAGAATAGAAAATATGAAATAAAATAGAATTTAAAAAAAAATAATACAAAATAATAGTTAGTGGAGTTTGATGGGACTCTATCCCATCAAACTCCACTAGCTATCTACGGGTAAGACAAAGGAAAACTAAAGCTTCTTGAAGAAGCTTGGAAAAAAAAAACCAAAGAGAAAGAAAAGAAAGTGGAACCCGACAGGAGCAAGGGATGGGAAATAGAGTAGTTTCGGTGAAGAGGAAAAAAATAAGAGAAGGAAAGAAAGAGCAGCCGAGAAAGAAGGGAAAACGTGAACCAGAAAAGAAGGAAGGGAAAAGCTGTAGCAGAGAAGAAAGGAAAGGAAAGGCTGGGACCGAAGGAGAGAAGGAAGAGTTGCTGGAAATTTTGGGGTAAATGAAATATTCTTCTAACTTTACAATGTTTATTTATTAAGTATGAAAATGAAATTATGATAAATTGAATCAAATGGGCATTCTATGGATGAAGGATTGATTAAATTCCAACTTGATGTTCAAATCTGGAAATCTGTGTTCTGTTCTAGGTTGTAATGAAAAACGACCAGTTTAATTGTTCTACATGGAGAAAAATTCTGGAAAAATTATGATCAATAGCCCTTTAAGTTACAAGAAAGTCAGTTTTGGAATTTCTTGATTTGGATTTCTATAACTTGAGATATGTACAAATGAGTGCAGGATACTCTGTCCAGAAACGTGAATCATGGTTCTGATTTTGAAAAAATTGTAGAAAATAGCCTACAATGAATTAGGTTGCAAGCCTTACATTTCTAGAAAGGTAATTAAGTTAGGATTGTGATGGTTTTGGGTTTGCACCAATTGGATATGTGTATGATTAAATATGAAGTATTTTGTGCAAATAGGTCAGTGTAACCCTGTGCCTGAAAACTGCTGGATCATGGTGCAACTTTGGAAAATTGCTGATGCTGATCTAAGAAGAATTAAATCCTGAACCTTACATTTCTAGATAGGGAAATGAGTTAGCTTTCATCTAGTTTTATAATTTGTGGATTTGGAATTATGTAGCTTAAGCTATGTACATATGAATGCAGGATACTCACTGCAAGGTACAAACAACTTAGTGTCAACTTCAAAAATTTCTAGAAAATAATTCAGATAGAGTTTGATTCCAAACTTTACATTTTCATAAAGGTAAATGAGTCAGGATTGATATGGTTTTGGCTTTGTACAAATTGCATATCCCTACAATTAGTAATCTAAATTTTAATGAACAGAGGTCAGGAAATTATCTTACCTGATGTGCCAGATTTGGACCAAAGTTTGGAAAATTATTGGAAATGGCACAAGATGAATTAAGAAGTAAATCTTATACTTTCGAATAGGGAACTGAGTTAGAAGTAATGTAAAAATTTACGGCTTGACGATTAAATTTTGAAATTTTTACAAAAAGGCTAACAAAGATGCTTAAAACATATATATATATATGTATATAAGGACTTGTATCCATGAATACGTCATAATTGACAATAAGGAAGTAACTTTAAATTAATAGTTACTCGAAATTTATAGCGTTTAAGGTCCTTATTTTAAATACGTGATTAAGCACGATGATGTAAACTTATCGAAATGTTAATGGATTATGTGTAGCGAAGCGGAACGGTGTAGAAGTTTGAGTACATACTTGGAAGCGCGAGGAGGATAATTACTAAGCCTCGAGGTAAGTGGGTTAAATAAATCTTACTAGTATCGTCTCGTAAGAGATGAAGGAATCCTTATTAAATAATTAATTAAATTATATAGGATATTGGTTGAGCATTACGGGTAAGATAACTAGAATAATTATATAAGAGTTTTGAATTGAACATAATGTGCCTGTGAAATGCCCTTATTTAAAAAGTGATCTTTGTCGTGCATTGTGTAATGTGTTATGTGTTATGGCACTCTTATGATTATTGAACATGTTAACATATTGTTATGCTTTGGGTATGGATACGTGAGTTGAGTACCAAATATACATATCGCCCCTATGTTGAGTCCATAGACCTCAATTAGCACCTAGCCTTATGTGCCAAGAGCAAAGACTCGAATTCCGAACCGTGGGAGCCACCTCTAGAATCCTTCGGGAACTAAGTGCTACACGAGCTTCGATGTGTTAAAGGCCAACCGAGCAAAGACTCGAATTCCGAACCGTGGGAGCCACCTCTAGAATCCTTCGGGAACTAAGTGCTACACGAGCTTCGATGTGTTAAAGGCCAACCGAGCAAAGACTCGAATTCCGAACCACGGAGCCACCCCTAGAATCCTTCGGGAACTAAGTGCTACACGAGCTTTGATGTGCTAAAGGCCCAACCGAGCAAAGACTCGAATTCCGAACCGTGGGAGTCACCTTTAGAATCCTTCGGGAACTAAGTGCTACACGAGCTTCGATGTGCTAAAGGCCCAATCGAGCAAAGACTCGAATTCCGAACCGTGGGAGCCACCTCTAGAATCCTTCGGGAACTAAGTGCTACACGAGCTTCGATGTGTTAAAGGCCAACCGAGCAAAGACTCGAATTCCGAACCGTGGGAGCCACCTCTAGAATCCTTCGGGAACTAAGTGTTACATGAGCTTCGATGTGTTAAAGGCCTAGCCGAGCAAAGACTCGAATTCCGAACCGTGGGAGCCACCTCTAGAATCCTTCGGGAACTAAGTGCTACACGAGTTTCGACGAAATATGAGAAATCGTAGGATATTGTGACTATAAGTAAGTGATTGTGATTCGTGAATGCGATGAATGTCGAAGGATGAAATAGATCTTAGGCATATGACACATGATGTATGTGATTATTGGATGATGTCTATATGTGCCATTTGAACATGTGCTACTTGAATGTTCGTTTCTTTCGATTATTGGAATTATGTTATATATGCCACTTGAATATGTACTACTTGAATGTTCGCTCTTCCACACTTAATTATACTGATAAAGAGAATGATATCTTGTGAAATCAAGGATGAAATGTAAGCATGAACAAGTTTATTACATTTGTGCACTTACGGAATGATAATAAACCTTAGTATAATCCATACATGCTAATTTACAATAACTCAAGCATGTATGATCGTGTTTTACGATATGAGCCTAGTATGTTTTATTTAAACTACTTATTGAGCCGTGGATTACTCACCCCTTAATTTAACAACTGCAGATCATACGAGTTGATAGCCGGCTCAGGCTTTGCGTAGGCTCCCGGGAAACCGTACCTAGTAGTGGTACTCCTTTGCGTTCTCCGGAGCTAGCATTTTGTATTTTGAGGTATACTGCTAGTATATCATTTTGATAATCATGTGTACGTTAAATTTCACAGTACTAGGAAAGTATATGGGATGTAACCTTGGATCGTACTAGATGATTATGTGAGTCTAGGTGGTTATCGAGTCCGATCCGGGTCAAAATGTATGTTTAAACTATATATGGATGAAGTGATATAAGTGAACTTAGTAATAACTCAACTCTTGAAATCCTTGATATACGTGATTGCATGAAACTGTGGAGAACCACCAGCTGCCATATTATGTGATTTAAAATGTGTTTTGTGCAGGAAATTATACCTGGGGAAATTCATAAAATACAAAAGGGAGGTTTTCGACCTGTTTCTTTTGGGAATAGTAAAATAAGACGAAAATCATAAGGAAAACCTCCTTGAGAAACGTGACATAGATCGAGAAATAATATAAATAATATAGGATTGGATTTAGATACTACACTGACACCGAATACAAACCGTAAGTAGAGAAAGAAAAATTTGGTTCGAAATTTTCATAAGAAATTAAGTAAGTATTAAGTGGACGTTATTGACCTTCGGGTTGTGACAGATTTAATGGTATCAGAGCTTGGTTTGTCTAGTACGTGTTAGTGTAGTTTAGACCGTCTATAGTGCTACATCCCATGTACTGTGAAATTTATGTTTGGATATTTTCCAATTTTGACTTATATTGAGATTGATCTACTCTTGGTATAGTTCGTTTTTAATTCGAATTAGAACGAGGAGGATTGGACGTAAAGGTGGGCCAGAAAGGCCACCTCGGAGGCTGACGATGCAACCATCGACTCCATCACCCTCATATGCTGGACATGTAATAGGCTACATATAAAGTTAGAAACTTTAAGTTATCTGTTGCATACTAGAACTTCATACAAGGAAGTCTTAGATGAAAGAGAGTGCTTATCATCACTGTAAAGTGAATGTCAGAGATAAAAATCTAATAGTAGATCCGATATTGTTGCACTTTTACGACATTGATTTCATTTTAGGTATAGACTGGATAGTTACCCATAGTACTGTAATGCCTGAATGTTAAAGGCTCAATAAGTGTAGAAAACTATTCTAAATGCATGTGTTCTACATTGAAATTAAATGATAACAAGGTGCATAAAACGGTTTAGTTGTGGATGGTTTGAAGCCTCAAGAAGTGACAATGGCCTATAAGGTAGTGTGAGGTACAACAAGAATTGAAAAGGCACAATAGCCAATAGGTAATAGTTGGTTGTGGAGATTGATATGGTATGCCTGTTGAGGCTTAAGAATTTCGTCTGAGGGAATTAATTGTGAAGTAATCTAGCATAGTTGGCCTAAGATAGGTCATGCAATGATCTGAGATGATCGATTGGAATACAATTTGCTTTGAAAGAGATAGAATTATTGCATTTTATATGATTGATACAGAAATAGGTATTGATTGAAAGGTGCGACGGAATTCGTTGATATGAAATTGCAAAAAAAAAAAAACGCATGATGGATACATGAGAATTGTGTTGAGATATAAATTTGAGTTATGATAGTGCATCCTAAGAATAGTGTATATATATGATCAAGCATTGAAATAAGGGACATGTATGAGAGTTACATGGAATGATTTACATGAAATGTTTTAACTTGCATAAAATATAGATTTATTCCAAGTGCATATGATATTCTAATTGTTTTAATTTGCATAAAGTCTTAATATGTTTTTTTTTTAAATAGCATAAATGATATTTTAATTATTTTTACATAAACGATTTATTATTTATTTATGTACCAACTAGTTATTGGTATATTTAAAGTTTTCAATGAGTTTTTAATGAGCTTTATTGCTTCCAAATTCAATAATCATTCTTTTATATGATTTATGAAAATGTTTTGAGACAGTTGCTCCTTAGGGATCATGCATACTGAGTGTATATGACTGCGAGATCCTGATCAAGTCCGTAGATTTATGATTGTGGGAATCTGGTCAAACCCACAGGTTTTCACAGTGAGCACCTGACCCGTGCGAACTGTGACTGTCGACGATAGCCACTCGTTACTAATTTTCCCTTTGGGAATACTGTATCATGCGTGATCCTATTGGATGTGACTGTCTCCACTGAACTGAATGTGAAATGATTTGGATATTAAAATGATTTAAATACTGATTTGTTGATTTGACAAAAAAATTTTTTTGTCTAACTTCCTTATGGATTTAAGAGATGTTCAAGATCTCGTATATATTGAGAAGTGTATGGCCTTTAGAAAACAATGTGATTTAGAAATTATGTGAATTGGAGACTACATGAATTTCAATTATTTGACTATTGAAATTTGCCTCTTTGAATTACATGGACCTTGAAAGTCTAATGAAGTGAACCTTATGATTTTGAACTATGTGGATTCAAGACCCACAAGACTTCATATTCTCACTGGTAAAGTTGAAACAAATACGACATGTTATAGAAAAGGGATCTTTGAATGGAAAACTGGAGATTATTAGAGCATGTCGTGTAAGATAATAAATTGAGGTAAAAGTTAAGATTATGTGAAATAAGAAACTAGAGACCATAATGTCCTGGAATTGGTCTTAACTCAGTTTGATAGTTTCTAAATTATAGGAGGATAAAAGGTCACAATGTGTGATCTAATGAGATATGTCCAATTCAGTGGACCTATTGAGTATTAAGCTTTGAAATTGATATGAGAACGATACGATCTTTAAGATAAGTGATAATATGGAAAACTATTCTTCAAATTACAGGACTTTAATATGATATGAGATAGAGAGAATGATAGAGAAAAGCTCCCTCATATGTTGGGAAGACATTGATCAATGCAGGAATAACTTAAAAAGCAGCTACGAGAGTTGCTAGAGAAGGGTTTTACACGCCCAAGGGTATCACCATAAAGGCTCCAGTATTGGTAGTGAAAAAGAGAGACGACAGCTTGAAATTGTATATAGATTATAAGCAATTAAATCAGGCGACAATTAAGAATAAATAACTGCTACCTATGATTAATGACTTATTGGATGAGCCAATTTATAAGATTGATTTGAGATTGAGATGATGGGAGTAACAATTATGCTTGTGATGTCTTATACACTAAGAGTACATCTACTTATGTAATTGTATACATATACATTTGTGTATTGCAAAGGTAAGACTCATGTGGGGATGGATTGGAATTGACACGTATGATTTCATCATACTATGAAATGGTTGGTGCAAATGAATTGTCTGTAAGAAAGTGGAAACCTGATCATGAGTGAACATAATCAATGATTACGGAACGTGAGGTGCCTGTAGTGAACCATTTTCTTGTGCAAAAGTGAATTATGACCCATCGAGTAAATTAAGTGGGAAAAACTTAGAGTGTGACCTTGTGGAAATAGGCTACATAGGTTAGTTACTCTATGACACTATGATAATGATGTCTTGAAAATAGTATTTGTGATATGCATGAGGAGTGTCGTATTCACCGAGTATAATGATCATCGTAAGGTGATTTTTGTGTCTTGAAGTATTGTTGAGAGATGGCTAGTTGATGTGTGACAGGTTCATTGAGGCCATGGAGAATCATTAATTTGATTATTGTTGTGGTAACAAGATTGAGAAAATATTGAATTACGACATTTTGTGGTTCTTGTTATGTAGGATGCTTATGTAAAAGTACATGTTTATAAATATTGTGTGCTCCCATTGACTAATGAGCGCATATTAACTTGTGTAGTGCATAAGAAACGTAGATACAAGATGTAAATTATTGACTTTGTTGATATAACATGTGACGAATGTATTTAGCATAATGCGAAAATCATGTTGAGGTGATTTGAGATAGATGATTATCACGGTGACAGGCATTCTGGATAGTTCTATACTTATGAGTGCATTCCAAATAGTGAGGTCCTAAAGAGACAAATAATGAAAGAGGCACACAATTCCAGGTACACGATGCACACGGAGGATACGAAGATGTAATAGAATGTGTGCAAAGTGTACCATTAGACTCATACGAAGAAAGATATTTACTCCGGAGATTGTAGAGAAAGCTTCCGAAGATGTGAGGTTGATATGTGATAGATTGAGAACAACCCAAAGTATACAGCAAAGCTATGCCGACTGTCAGAGGAGACCCTTAGAGTTTCAAGTTGGTGATAAAGTGTTTTTGAAGATCTCTCCGTCTAAAGGCATAATAAGATTTGGCAAGAGAAGGAAGTTAAGTCCTCGATACATTGGTCCGTTTGAGATATTGGAGAGAGTTGGTGACGTGGCATACCGACTAGCATTACCACCAGAGCTATCGGGTGTGCATAACGTTTTTCATGTGTCGATGCTACGGAAATATCATCCGGACCCATCTCAAGTTATCAAGTATGAGCCATTGGAGATTAGAGAGGACTTAAGCTATGTCGAGAGACCTATTCGGATCTTAGACAGAAAAGATAAGATATTAAGGTCTAAGACAATCCCTTTAGTCAAAGTACTTTGGCAGCACCACTCTTCAGAGGAAGCCACATGGGAGTTGGAAAGTTTAATAAAAGAGAAGTACCCTCACCTATTTCAGATAGACACAAAAAATTTGGAGGACCAAATTTCCTAAGGTGGGGAGGATGTAAAAACTATAAACTTTGTACCACATTAGTGACTAAATACAAGACATAGAATAAGTTTGGTACTGTGATGCACCTTGTAGTTAGCATTATTTCAAGTAATAAGAATGAAGTTGCAAGTTTAGCAAATTTAGTAATAGATGATTAATACTTTAAGGTAGTTTAGAATCTCTTATAATGAGTTCAAGAGATATATATGTATAAGAACCAATAGATACATGTATTCCACAATATAGAAGTGTATTTGTTTTAAGCAAAAATAAAGACAGAAGTATACTAAAAGGAATGTAGTATACTTTAATAATTAAAATAATCAAAAAATAAAATAAACAAGGAATACATATAAATATATATACTTTAATATATATATGTATACATGTTGAGTGTTAAATATGCATATATATAGAGAGATATGTAAGTTTAAACAAAGGAGGAATATATATAACTATATATATATATATGTATATGTATATATATACACATACTTACACTAAGAATATATTAGATATGAAATCATATATATATATATATATATGTGTGTGGATATGTGTATATATATATATATACATTAACTATAATTAAGACTTTTAAATATGAATACCTATACTTAGTTTATGTAAAGAATATAAAAATAAATAAATAAATAAATAAGTAAATGCATATTTCATGTAATCAACAAAACAAATATATATATTTATATTAGTTACATATATGAATATTAACTATGCAACCATGATTATAAAAATGCATATATTATAAACAATTAAAAATAATAAAAATAACAAGAATAGAAAATATGAAATAAAATAGAATTTAAAAAAAATAATACAAAATAATAGTTAGTGGAGTTTGATGGGACTCTATCCCATCAAACTCCACTAGCTATCTACGGGTAAGACAAAGGAAAACTAAAGCTTCTTGAAGAAGCTTGGAAAAAAAAAAACCAAAGAGAAAGAAAAGAAAGTGGAACCCGACAGGAGCAAGGGATGGGAAATAGAGTAGTTTCGGTGAAGAGGAAAAAAATAAGAGAAGGAAAGAAAGAGCAGCCGAGAAAGAAGGGAAAACGTGAACCAGAAAAGAAGGAAGGGAAAAGCTGTAGCAGAGAAGAAAGGAAAGGAAAGGCTGGGATCGAAGGAGAGAAGGAAGAGCTGCTGGAAATTTTGGGGTAAATGAAATATTCTTCTAACTTTACAATGTTTATTTATTAAGTATGAAAATGAAATTATGATAAATTGAATCAAATGGGCATTCTATGGATGAAGGATTGATTAAATTCCAACTTGATGTTCAAATCTGGAAATCTGTGTTCTGTTCTAGGTTGTAATGAAAAACGACCAGTTTAATTGTTCTACATGGAGAAAAATTCTGGAAAAATTATGATCAATAGCCCTTTAAGGTACAAGAAAGTCAGTTTTGGAATTTCTTGATTTGGATTTCTATAACTTGAGATATGTACAAATGAGTGCAGGATACTTTGTCCAGAAACGTGAATCATGGTTCTGATTTTGAAAAAATTGTAGAAAATAGCCTACAATGAATTAGGTTGCAAGCCTTACATTTCTAGAAAGGTAATTAAGTTAGGATTGTGATGGTTTTGGGTTTGCACCAATTGGATATGTGTATGATTAAATATGAAGTATTTTGTGCAAATAGGTCAGTGTAACCCTGTGCCTGAAAACTGCTGGATCATGGTGCAACTTTGGAAAATTGCTGATGCTGATCTAAGAAGAATTAAATCCTGAACCTTACATTTTTAGATAGGGAAATAAGTTAGCTTTCATCTAGTTTTATAATTTGTGGATTTGGAATTATGTAGCTTAAGCTATGTACATATGAATGCAGGATACTCACTGCAAGGTACAAACAACTTAGTGTCAACTTCAAAAATTTCTAGAAAATAATTCAGATAGAGTTTGATTTCAAACTTTACATTTTCATAAAGGTAAATGAGTCAGAATTGATATGGTTTTGGCTTTGTACAAATTGCATATCCCTACAATTAGTAATCTAAATTTTAATGAACAGAGATCAGGAAATTATCTTACCTGATGTGCCAGATTTGGACCAAAGTTTGAAAAATTATTGGAAATGGCACAAGATGAATTAAGAAGTAAATCTTATACTTCCGAATAGGGAACTGAGTTAGAAGTAATGTAAAAATTTACGGCTTGACGATTAAATTCTGAAATTTTTACAAAAAGGCTAACAAAGATGCTTAAAACATATATATATATATGTATATAAGGACTTGTATCCATGAATACGTCATAATTGACAATAAGGAAGTAACTTTAAATTAATAGTTACTCGAAATTTATAGCGTTTAAGGTCCTTATTTTAAATACGTGATTAAGCACGATGATGTAAACTTATCGAAATGTTAATGGATTATGTGTAGCGAAGCAGAACGGTGTAGAAGTTTGAGTACATACTTGGAAGCGCGAGGAGGATAATTACTAAGCCTCGAGGTAAGTGGGTTAAATAAATCTTACTAGTATCATCTTGTAAGAGATGAAGGAATCCTTATTAAATAATTAATTAAATTATATAGGATATTGGTTGAGCATTACGGGTAAGATAACTAGAATAATTATATAAGAGTTTTGAATTGAACATAATGTGCCTGTGAAATGCCCTTATTTAAAAAGTGATCTTTGTCGTGCATTGTGTAATGTGTTATGTGTTATGGCACTCTTATGATTACTGAACATGTTAACATATTGTTATGCTTTGGGTATGGATACGTGAGTTGAGTACCAAATATACATATCGCCCCTATGTTGAGTCCATAGACCTCAATTAGCACCTAGCCTTATGTGCCAAGAGCAAAGACTCGAATTCTGAACCGTGGGAGCCACCTCTAAAATCCTTCGGGAACTAAGTGCTACACGAGCTTCGATGTGTTAAAGGCCAACCGAGCAAAGACTCGAATTCCGAACCGTGGGAGCCACCTCTAGAATCCTTCGGGAACTAAGTGCTACACGAGCTTCGATGTGTTAAAGGCCAATCGAGCAAAGACTCAAATTCTGAACCGTGGGAGCCACCTCTAGAATCCTTCGGGAACTAAGTGCTACACGAGCTTTGATGTGCTAAAGGCCCAACCGAGCAAAGACTCAAATTTCGAACCGTGGGAGTCACCTCTAGAATCCTTCGGGAACTAAGTGCTACACGAGCTTCGATGTGCTAAAGGCCCAACCGAGCAAAGACTCGAATTCTGAACCGTGGGAGCCACCTCTAGAATCCTTCGGGAACTAAGTGCTACACGAGCTTCGATGTGTTAAAGGCCAACCGAGCAAAGACTCGAATTCCGAACCGTGGGAGCCACCTCTAGAATCCTTCGGGAACTAAGTGCTACATGAGCTTCGATGTGTTAAAGGCCTAGCCGAGCAAAGACTCGAATTCCGAACCGTGGGAGCCACCTTTAGAATCCTTCGGGAACTAAGTGCTACACGAGTTTCGACGAAATATGAGAAATCGTAGGATATTGTGACTATAAGTAAGTGATTGTGATTCGTGAATGCGACGAATGTCGAAGGATGAAATAGATCTTAGACATATGACACATGATGTATGTGATTATTGGATGATGTCTATATGTGCCATTTGAACATGTGCTACTTGAATGTTCGTTTCTTTCGATTATTGGAATTATGTTATATATGCCACTTGAATATGTACTACTTGAATGTTCGCTCTTCCACACTTAATTATACTGATAAAGAGAATGATATCTTGTGAAATCAAGGATGAAATGTAAGCATGAACAAGTTTATTACATTTGTGCACTTACGGAATGATAATAAACCTTAGTATAATCCATACATGCTAATTTACAATAACTCAAGCATGTTTGATCGTGTTTTACGAAATGAGCCTAGTATGTTTTATTTAAACTACTTACTGAGCCGTGGATTGCTCACCCCTTAATTTAACAACTGCAGATCATACGAGTTGATAGCCGGCTCAGGATTTGCGTAGGCTCCCGGGAAACCGTACCTAGTAGTGGTACTCCTTTGCGTTCTCCGGAGCTAGCATTTTGTATTTTGAGGTATACTGCTAGTATATCATTTTGATAATCATGTGTACGTTAAATTTCACAGTACTAGGAAAGTATATGGGATGTAACCTTGGATCGTACTAGATGATTATGTGAGTCTAGGTGGTTATCGAGTCCGATCCGGGTCAAAATGTATGTTTAAACTATATATGGATGAAGTGATATAAGTGAACTTAGTAATGACTCAACTCTTGAAATCCTTGATATACGTGATTGCATGAAACTGTGGAGAACCACCAGCTGCCATATTATGTGATTTAAAATGTGTTTTGTGCAGGAAATTATACCTGGGGAAATTCATAAAATACAAAGGGGAGGTTTTCGACCTGTTTCTTTTGGGAATAGTAAAATAAGACGAAAATCATAAGGAAAACCTCCTTGAGAAACGTGACATAGATCGAGAAATAATATAAATAATAGAGGATTGGATTTAGATACTACACTGACACCGAATACAAACCGTAAGTAGAGAAAGAAAAATTTGGTTCGAAATTTTCATAAGAAATTAAGTAAGTATTAAGTGGACGTTATTGACCTTCGGTCGTGACAAAATGCAATAAAAATAAAGAGGTTGTCATGAGACAGTTTACTTACGCAAAAGGACATAAGGCTACAAAGTGGGAAAACTTAGAGAATAGAGTTCGTTAGCCCAAAAGATCATCAAGAACCAGATGTGGGCAAATATTCGATTCATTCTGAAAAAAATAGGAAAATAGTGTGTATCACATTGTTAACAGGAGCATAATCACGAGATGCTCAACCCTTTTCAAATATATTTTATTAGGTCAAATAGGCATATAAAACCAGCTGATGTTACTGAAGCCAAAGCTTTGAAGACAAGTGGTATACGAACTTGTCACGTGATGAATTACTTTTTTGCGCAAGCCGGTGGAATTAAGAATGTAGGATTTACAAGAAAAGATATGCATAATCATCTGGCATTTGCAGGGCGTGCTGAAATTCTTGATGGTGATGTTCAAGCGACGCTCGTATATTTTACTATGAAAAAGGAACTCGATAATGGATTTTACATGAAGTATACAACCGATGATGAGAAATGAATCAAGAATAACTTTTGGGCTGATTACACATCAAGATCAAATTATGCTCGTTTCGGCGATGTCTTGATATTTGACACCACCTACAAGGAAAACATATTTAATTTGCCTCTACTGGTTTTTGTTGGTGTGAACCATCATCATATGACCATAATATTTGGTTTCGCACTTCTTACCAATGAAGATACCAAAAGCTTTATTTGGGCTTTGAAGACTTCTTTAGATTGTATGGCAAACAAGAAGTTGATATCTGTGGTTAGTGATAGGGATCGAGTAATTAAAAAGGCACTAAAAGAAGTACTTCCTGGCGTGCTGTGAGAATCGTTTCTACTATTACTGTACATGTGTTATGTCACGACCTGAGGATCATGACATACACTTAACAATGTTACTTATGTCTATCTCGAATTTACAAACTAAATTTTTTTAACCTTCGGGTTTGTATTCGGTGTTAGTATAGTCACTAAACTAATCTTACCTTAATATAATATTATTTCACTAGCTACATCATAAGTCTCAAGGTAGACTATAATTGTTTTAGTCCCATAATCACTTAGCAAAAGAAATGTGTCGAAAACCTCCCCCTTATATTTTATCAATTTCCCCAGTAAATCACCTGCATTGCAAACACATTTTAAATTTTCACAATACAGCCAGTTTTAGTTTCCACAATTTGTGCCATCTTACATTAGATGTTTCCCGAGATTCAACACAAAAACACTTCCACATTATGTAAGTTATACGCACATCAAATATAATCTTATCTCGGTACACAGTACTAGTTGTTTAGAGCACAAAGTTCAATTGATGGGTAATAGACCTAGAGCAATACTCAGTAGGTTTGTGGTGACATGAAGGTCAATGGACTGCTTACTTTCAAGTTTGAATTGCAATTTCGTACAAATTATTATCACTTCATGACTATTCGCTTTCTAGCCATTACTTAACATAGAGGGCTGAGTTGTAGAGATTTATAGATACTCGTGTAGCACTTAGTTCTCAAGGACTCTGGAGGTGGCTCCCACAGTTCTGAAAGTAACTGTGTAGCATATAGCTCCTTTGGGGTCTCTAGTGCTAGCTCACATGCATAACCCACAATCCAGACACCTATGATTATATAAGTTCATATGTTCACTTAGTATAAACAAGTCCTTACACACCATATAAAGTTAGCTGACCACAACATGCAAACATAATTCAAGTTTCATTCCAGTCCAAGCACTGTTCACAATCGTATTAAGCTAGACTTGCATCATACTGATGCTTATCTTTACACTCGTTTCGATTATAATTCCTAGAGCTTATTACAAGACAAGATAATTATTAGATATGATTCTTGTCATTTCTCACGAAGTGATACTAGCAATATTTATTTAATCCACTTACCTCAAGATTTAACAATTTCTTCCTGACCTTTCGAATCCGTATTCAAGTCCCTAACCGCTCCGATTTACTACACATAATCCATTAACATTTCAATAACTCTTTGTCATTATGCTTAATCATGCACCAAGAACAAAATCTTAAAAACACTATTAAATTCAATTAACTACTAATCCAAGACTACCTCCTTATCGTCAGTTGCGACATACCCACAGGTACTTATCCTTATTTGTGTGTGTGTGTGTGTATATATATATATATATATATATATATATATGTTTAAACACATATATGCTTATATCTATGTGTATATCCTAATATATTATATATATATATATATATCCATGCTCATCTTTTTCTTTCTCCATATAAATATTTATTACGCATAAGTATATATATATATATATTTATACATATATATCATTTTAATGACATATAAACATATTGATCATCATGATATATATATATATATATCAATCTCTATCACTATTCTCATCCTTTAGCATGCTCATATGTTCACCGTGAGTCAATATTATTTACCTTAAACTCCATTGATTTCAACCCCTTCTTTAAGACTTACTATGCCTCTCGGTTAGCTGTTATTTTCCCTCCTTAAGCTAGCCCTCTTGCTATGTTAAATACCTGATTTTTGTCCCTTATACAACTGCCACTTAAAGCAGCTACAACACTCTCGGGTTAGCCTCCAATAGCTGAGAACCTTAGCCTTTCAGCCTCTGTTTCACTATCATTCCTTGCTTCTTCGATGGTGGCAACAGCCTCGGTTCAACCACTTTCTTCTCCTATTTTTCTACAATTCACAAAAGCTCTTAAAACACCTCAAAGGCATTGCCTTTCGACCTTCATATACAGCCCAAAAATGATAGCCAAAAACTAGAACCTAAAGAGCCATATTCAACTACCAAAAGCCATGACACAACCTCATTTTTTTCCACATTCCAACGCTTAAAGAAATCCATCTTCAACCTCCTTTTAGCCTCCTAAATCCCATCCATTTTCAATCTCAAATCAGCATCCAACTTTGTTCTTCAGTGCCTCAAAAACCCAAATTTTCTAGCCTCTATCTCGCCTCAATAACCCAGCTCACCCTTGGCTTCTCCTCCCTTGTTTCTTGGCTAGAACAGCCACTGCTTTCAAGCACTACATAGCTTTCGGCTGAGCCCTGTTTTAAGCCATGTTCAAACGTTGGTTCAATGCCTAAAAACCTTTCTACACCCCTCAAGAATCCCCTGTATTTTCAGCCTCCAAGGGTCCCCTACTTCTGCCCTGGTTGTCATGACCTGAAGGCCGCGACGTTTACTTGATACTCATACTTTCTCTTCTTACAAATTTATGGACTAAAATTTTCCTTTTCATTCTAAGGTTTTTATTCGGTATCAGTGTAGTCACTACACTAATTTCACTGATCCTTTCTTTATACTCTAGCTTTGATAACTTAAACATACAATCAACCATCATAATCAAATCTCAAAAAGCATTCGATGATTATATGAATCTATATAATAATTTACCATGATCCTAAGTTACATCCCGACTCATTTAACCAAATACGTATTGTGCATCAATTTAAAGTCTTACATGTAAACAAGCAATTTATAAAGAACGTATACCTCAAAAGCGACAAAGTAGGTTCGAAAAACAAGGGCTAGTACCAAGTTTAGATACAGTCTCCGAAGGCCCTCTCAAAAGCTCTCATGGCGGAGTTTAACATCAATAGTCTGAAAAGATGTGAAATTAAGGGAGTGGGCAAATCCACGGCTCAGTAAGATACTAATATAATAACAGAATTAGGATTATACTATCCCTAATGCAATGCATGAAATCCTTCAAGTGTATCTCCTAGTATCATTTAGAAGTCAATATTCTTTGAATATTTATTAGATCATGCCCTAGTGATACTAAATATTCTTGTATCACTGCAAATCATACATCAATACGTGTACAATCATCACATGATTCAATATGTAGCGTATAAACTTTTTACTGTATAAAACACCCATTTCAAATCATGTTTCATGTAGTACATAATCATGTACGAAAGTCATGTAGCTCAAAATCACTTGATGTATGCTTTAAAACACATTTCAAAACATATACAATCTCAAGTCATATCATGTGTGGTATAAAACCATGTGTACATCATTTCATCTCAGTCGTGTCAAATAAACATGGTTTAAAACATATAAAGTCTCAAATCATATAATGTGTAATATAAACCATGTTTAAATCATTCAGTTTCAATCATTTCACGTATACTGTAAAAACATATCATGTCTAGAGTTTCATATATAATAAATCATATTCTAGACATCGTTTAACATTTGGTGAGAGACTAGACATGAATCCCTATTCTGTTATCATATCATCTCTAACTCATTATAGCTATCAATGGGATAGTTTCCCTCGAGGGGTTCTCTATCTATGATCATAGATCCTCCTAGTCCTATTGATCAGCTGGAAACTGAGGAATGTGTCCACGACTATTGTCGGACAGCCTGGAATGATCTCATCAGGCAATATTTACATGTACATATCATATATGTATAAACGGGGTTCCATGCCACACAGGCAGAACCACACAATATATACATACTCTATGCCACATAGGCATTCTATAGGGTACCTGTTGTCTCTAAATCGAAATCTTTGCTTCAAATTTCTTTTCAAATCCTTTAAGACAGTCCACATAATAAAACATTTAAAACTGAATCATTTCTCAAATCAATGCATAATTAAATCTTATGCTCAATCTATTCATGTCATAAGTGATGTAAAACGAGTGTTAAACATCAAGGTCTGTGACTGTCTATTCATTTTAAACATTTACTTTCGCTTAAAGGATTTTGATACATTTTACTTTTAAAACAATACTTTCTCTTTTAAAACGATACATGTTTTTTTAAAGTCATATGCTATGCATGAATGAACCTGAGTACACTAAGATATAGTTCAACCTATATTCAATATAATGTTGTACATGTTTCAGTAAATAGGTTGGTTATATCTACAGTAACCACGATTCTTCATTCACGCGTAACCTTCATACTATTATAACTTGTTAATCATTATGCATTTACATATAGTTTATCAGTCTTCAAAGGTATTTATACATCAGCTTACACCATAAACACCACAAGGCTATCATGTCCTCACAAGTTATTAAAAGTTCACAATGCGTTTGTGTATATATTTATTTAGATGTATTTCAATAACATCCACATGTTACTAGATCATAGGTCTCTCATCTTGCTTACAATATTGTGTAAATACATCTTTTTATATCCAAATATCATCCACCCAAGATATCAATTCACTTTCCTTTTCTATCATCAATTCATAGTCTATTGAAACAAAATGGATATCTATCCATACTCACGTATACATATCTATATAATTTCGATAAAATCACCGAACGTTAAAAATACATTTCCTGTCAAGATCGTGATGCCGCATCAATCCACAGTATCTATATTTTAATATCATCCCTAAGATACCGTAAGTCATATTTCATAATCGTCTTAACAGACCAAAAATTGAAACTATGACTTCAACAATAATATCCATTTTCATCGTGAGACAATTATCCCAATTCACATATTTATTCCCAACGTTATGCTAATACTATTGTCTCATAACTGCCTCAATTGCCTCTATAGTATAGATTCAAATTCAACCATGTACTTTAAAATCTTTCTCAATAAATCATTTAATAATTCTTTCTAAATCTCCATTTACGAGGAAGTCAGTAACTTCTACATTTTAATATCATCTGCGGTCACACATTACCATAAAACAATTCTCTCCAGTCTCAATCACCATGTCATATATAAGTAGCAATTTACTTAATAAAATACAATTCATATTCCATATCACTAATTATACAACGTTTATTATTTATTTCATTTCCACAAGATAGCGTAAGTCATATTTCATAATTGTCTTATTAGACCAAGAATTGAAATTATGACTCCAAGGATAATATCCATTTCCATCGTGAGGCAATTATCCCAATTCACATGTACATAATCCCAACGTTATGCTAATACTAGTGTCTCATATTTACCTCACTTGTCTCTATAGCATAGATTCAAATTCAATCATATACTTTAGAATCTTTCTCAATAAATCATTTTAAATCATTCTTTCTAAATCTCCATTTATGAGGAAGTAAGTAGCTTCTACATAGGACAATTTTTATCTAAAATTCGGCAGCATAACGTTTAAGGAATCGAAACCTCTTGCAAACAATTCCAATAACCCACAATAGTCCGAAGCATTTAAATCCACAAAATCCACTTGTAGTCCAACTTTTAAACCACAACTAGTTCGACAATTATCAATAACGTCAGCACTCATTTCACCAAAATTCCAGTAATCTCTTATCTATACTCTAATATCAACTCATCAATATTCTAACAATATCATTTTCACAACATTTTAACAATTATCCAATATCAACAATTATAACTTTAAACTATACAATATAATACTAACGCAATTTATAAGAGTATTTTACCTAGTATCAAAGTTGACGATTTAATCTTTCCCAATTTCGTCCATGCTCCAATCTTTCTATAATTCCTACAAGTTCAAGCCCATATTCACATTTAAAATCTACAAAATTACTCAATAATGTAACAATAATAATATTATAATAAATTTCCTACCCTTTTCTTCCTCTTCTTCTTCTTCTCCTTCCCTTTCCTTTTTCTTTTTCCCTTTTTCTTTTCTTCTTTTCTTTTTCTTTTTCTTTTCTTTTCCTTTTTCTTTTTTTTTTTGGTCTGAACTGGTTCAAACGGGTTCAACCTCTTCTGGCTGGTTCAACCTCCATCGGCCAGTTCACCGCCTGTCACGACCCAAAGGCCGCGACATACACTTATCAATCTCACTTATACCGTTTTCCCAAATTTATGAACTAAATTTTTCTTTTCACTTTAAGGTTTGTATTCGGTGTCAATGTCACTTCTAAACTAAATTCGCATTTCCAATTCGATTTAACTTTACATTTACCGTTAAATTTACTATCTCTTGGAACAACTCAACTTGATTATATTTTAATTCAATGTTAAATGGGTTAAAGAAAAAGGTCGAAAACTCCTCCTTATATAAAATCGACTTTCCCCAGCTTAATAACCTGCCAAAAATCAACTATTCCCAACAACATCTTTCAATTCCACAACCAACAGTCTATAGCACTATATACTACACATATTTCCTAAATCATTAGTTACCTATATTGGCATTTCATAAGTACATAATTGTCGTACAAAGATCATTTCTTAGATCGCACTCGATAATCATATGAGTTTACAATAATCTAGAACGATCCTAAGTTACATCCCAAAATAATTCCATAAGCATGTACTGTGTATCTTAAATGTCATGCATGATAAACAAAATAACTATTTTTATACCTTAAGCGAGACAAAAACAGCACTCGGAGGACTCAGACCAGTGTTGTTAATAAAGATCGTCCCCGAGGCCTTGCACCAAAACTCTGAGTGTTGAGTCTAGCTCGTATGATCTGCGATGTTGTTTGAAAGGGGTGAGCAAAACCACGGCTTAGTAAGTAGCTTAAGTAAATGCATGTTAAACTCATGTCGATCTACATGCTGTGTAGAAAATGATGCTAAAGTAACAAGTAGCATGGTGTTCTAAGCATGGTCTTGAGTCAAATATTTTCTTCATGCATTTTAGTTTCAAAAACGTTTTCAAGATGCACGTTGTTAAATTCAAACTACCCATGCATTTCGACTAAATCGATTCACTATGCAATCGGTTAAATTCGATACACTATGCATTTCGAATAAAAGATTAATATATTTCGATAAATCAATCAATGACCACTTTGATAAAGCATTCGATAAACACTTGATAAAACGATCAATATGCACTATAATCATTTCGATCAATATGGACTTCAATAATCTATGAGTCATAATTCAAGAAATCAATAGCGGTTAGGCATATTGCCTCGATTCACTGAAAACAGTACTAATAATGAAACAGTAGTGAGTAGAGTTTAGGCAATGATCCTCAATCAATCAATCAATATCCATCCTAGCTAGTGATGGAGTGGTGTCGCAAAAAACACTAAATCTAGGGCTATAGAACAATATCCAGTCTCGCTGATCAGTCGAGAGCTGAAACTTGCCTGTTGGTTTTCCAGACAAGTAACAATATACCTAGAGCACTAGGCTCGATAGGTACAATACAATGATCTAGAGCACAAAGCTCGATAGACGGGCAATAAGGCCCAGAGCTAAGCTCGATAGGCTAGAAATGACCCAAAGGTCGTAGGACATGCCTGCACTCAAAAACAATTCGAAAACAATTTCCTCGTGTAGCACTTGGCTTCCACGAATTTCAAAACACTTATTAAACAAGTTATGAGTTTCAAATATGAAATTATTTCGATTTATTTCAAAGGGTTCGTCCAATCCGAAACTTTATAATTGAAAACATGATACAATTTATCAAAATATGGGCATTAAATAACTCATTTCAAATTATTCGATATGTAAATGCACATATGTATCAATTCGATAATTTTAACAGGCGCGTTCGATTGGCCATAACCCACAAGGCAAGGAGAGTTTAAATGTAGCCCAAGCATAAACTAACTTTTGTACTTCTTAACGGAAGGATAAACTGAGGTATTTAACATATTCAAAATCATTCCACGAAATGATGCTAGCATACTTTACCTAACCCACTTACCTCGAAGCTTTAGCAAATACTTTCCTCGAGCGTCCAAACCAAGATCACGCTCCAACACTGCTCCAATTCACTACATATTAATTCATTAACACTTCAATAACACATCCTCATTATGCTTAATCGTTTTCTAAAGCATGTATCTTACAACTAAGATTATTTAAATTCTTCCTATTTCACATATGTCGACTCGTCCTTATTATTCAAATACTATGTGTACAGATACATAAGGTGTGTGTCTCTGTGTGTGTGTATATAAACACACACACACACATCAATTCTTGATCAATGCGTAGTCTCTTATTCTTGAGAAACTTTTCTTGGTCAAATTCATATCATTTATTCTCAAAATTTTCCAAGACCAAGCATTTATCCTTCATCATATTACTAATGACATACATATATATATGTATGTGTGTGTGTGTGTGTGTGTGTGTGTGTGTGTGTGTGTGTGTGTGTGTGTGTTTATCCAAATGTATTTCAACCATCCTAATCATATCACTTGATATTTACATATATATAGAATATATGCATTGACCTTAAATAATAAAACATTCCCTTAATTCATATTAATATAGATATATATATATATATATATATATTAAAGACATTTGTTGAGCTTAACCAAGGGAGACAAATCTTACCCATGAGAAACCTTCAAACCAAACCCACACTTGTTGTTCAGTTTGCCTTGTCCAACCACCTCAAGTGCTGCATCACAGCCCCAAAAAGTCAGTCTTTAAAAAAATGTGTAAAGCCCCTAATCATCGCTAGAACAGTCTCTAATGATGTCATTTTGTTTTTACCCATTTCAACAAGTTTCTATTTATTTCTACCAAAATCATATTCAAATCCATAACAATTCCTCCAATGTATCCTTTCATTACTCTAACAGTATATATACACAATCGCCATACCGCAATTTAGCATCCAGTCATGATCAACATTACATACCCAAATGATCATTATATTCGCCTATGAGACTATCTAATTTCACTAGTTACCGTAGATTAATATTATATTCTCATCATCCAAAAGTCACATTTCCCTAATTATAACACCCACCAAAATCATGCTTTACATCATAACCCTTTGTATCTAACCATTTACCAAAATTCTCAACTTAATCTATTTAATTTATTTTATATATATCCATTAAGACCCATAATTTTCCAACAACACATATTTAACCAATCACTCAACTACACAATATAACACCAACAATATCTTATAAAAGTAACTTACCAACTCCAATGTTTAGACATATTTCTTCCTCCGCCAAGCTTAAGCCAAGTAGTCTTAAATCCATACTTTCTGGTTTTTCTACAGATCAAACACATACACACATATTTACTTAGAAATTGATCAAAATACATAAAAATTTTATCAACAATCATTATTATTTTCCTTACCCATTCTTGAAATTCTAGCTAATATTTCTACAAAATCTCTCCTTTTCTTCTTCCCTTCCTTTCTCTTTCCTTTCTTTTCTTCTTCTTTTTTCTTTTCTTTCTTTCTTCCCCTGTACCACTCTTATACAGCAGCTCTCGGCACCTCTTATAGCCTCCTAAACCTCTCTTAATTAACCATTAACAGTAGCCCTTTAACCCCTTGGTCAGCTGCTTGTTTCAACCCCTAAACCAGAATCGAAGCAGCCCCTTTTTCCTCATTAATCAGTGCCTATCTTAGCCCTTCCAACCCTTTCGACACCCTCGCATCCTAGCTTTTGTTTTGGCTTCTGGTTTAGTGCTCTGATCAGCACCCAAAACACCAACGCCCAGACTGTTTCTAGCCTTAGACTCTCATCAACTAGCTTCAAATTCAGCCCCCAAGCTGCGCCATTTTGATTCCATCTTCCCTGGACGCTTGGCTACCTCACAGTTTTGGGAAGAATCTCCTTCCACTTCCACGGTTGTTCTTCCAAATTTCCTATTCTTTCTCTTTTTTTTTAATTTGGCAGAGGACGCCTTTTCTTCATTTCAATAACCTACTCCCACGTAAAGCTTATTGGCTTCCTTTGGAAGCCAATCAGTATTTATTTTTTTTCTTTTCATATTATTATTTATTTTATTTTATTAATTTTTTTTATATACATATTTATTACATTAGATATATTATATCTATTTCTTATCTTAATTATATATATATATATCTATTTATTTGTTCTTCTAATTATATTTAATCATTTACAATACATGCACCTAGGTTTTGTATATTCACTAACTTGTTTATTAATGTATTATTTTTCTATTTATATTCTTTATTAAATTAATATGTACATATCTATATATCGAACTTATTTATATAAATCCAATACATATATATTAATCATTTATTGTTAAATGCACTAGCTCCATATTTTAATCTCATTACTTGAGATGATGTAGAATTACTGAATATGTTTTGATACTTAGCTTACTTAATGTCTTTTATTTATTTACAAAAATCGGTACTGAATTTTATAGTCTCCACATTCTCCTCACCTTAGGAAACTTGGTCCTCCAAATTTTTCATGTCCATCTAAAAAGGCGAGGGTCCTTCTCAAATATTAAACTCTCTCGTTCCCATGTAGCTTCTTCTAAAGAGCGATGCTACTTGAGTACTTTAACTAACGAGATTTTTTTTTGACCTTAATATCTTATCTTTCTCATCCAAAATCCAAATAGGCTTCTCAATATAACTAAAGTCCTCCTTGATTTCTAGCGGCTCAAAATTAATCACGTGGGAAGAACTCGTATGATACTTCCTAAGCATGAATATGTGGAGGACGTTGTGCACCCCTGATAGTTCTAGGGATAGCTCTAATCGGTATGCTATGTCACCCACTCTCTCAAGTATCTCGAAGGACTTAATGTGTAGATGACTCAACTTTCCTTTTTTACTAAACCTCATTATATATTTAGATGGAGAGATCTTCAAGAAAACTCAATCCCCAACTTGAACTCAAAGTGTCTTCTCCGATTCTCGGTATAACTCTTCTATCTCTAACTAATCACATATCACCTTTATATTTTCAAAAACCTTTCTCTAACATACTTCTCTGTTCGAACACTGAGTGAATTAGTAGCCTTCATAGCTAGGAAGCATGTGGAACTTGTCAATCCATCAACAATAACCTAGATTTCATCGTGATTTTTGAGATCTCTAGGTGTCCCATGGTGAAGCCTGTAATCACGTGCTCTCATTTCCAAGTCGGTACATGTAAGGATTAAGCAACCCTTCTGGTTTCTGGTGTTTAATCTTAATTTTTTTTTTACATAAAGCATCTGGACACAAAGGTCGCTATATCTTTCTTTGTACCAACCCAATGGTGCACTTCATGCAAATTCCGGTACATCTTCATATTCCCCGGGTGCATTGTGTACCTAGAATTGTGTGCCTCTTCCATTATTTGTCTCTTTAAAGCCTCACTGTCTAGAATGCATATCTTGTCCTTATACCTTAGTAAACCATCTCAATCGATTCATAAGTACGAAACTAACCATAATGCCAGTCACCACTATAATCATCTATCTCAAATCACCTCAACAAGGTTTCCACATTATGCTAAATACATTCATCACATGTTATCTCAATAAAGTCAACAATTTATATCTTGTATCCACGTTTCTTATGGCCTACACAAGCTAATATGCGCTCATTAGTCAATGGGAGCATACAGTGTTTATAAACATATACTTTTACATACTCATCCTACATAGCAAGATTTACAAAATATCGTAATTCAATATTTTCTCAATCTTGTTACTACAACAATTATCAAAATTAACAATTTTCCATGGCCTCAATGAATCTGTCACACATAAATTAACTCTCTCAATAATACCTCAAGACATAAAAATCACCTTACAATCCTCATACGTATCATAGAAAATGTTTTCAAGACATCATTCGTAGTGTCATAGAGCAACTAACCCATGTAGCCTATATCCACAAGGTCACACTCCAAGTTTTCCCACTTAATTCACTCGATGTATCATAATTCACTTTTCCACAAGAAGGTAATTCACCATAGACACATCACGTTCCACAATCATTGATTATACTCATCTATGATCAAATTTCAACTTTCTTATAGACAATTTATTTGCACCAACCATTGCATAGCATTATAAAATCATACAGATCAATTCCAGTCCATCTCCCAATGAGTTTTTCACTTCCTCAACAATCCACATAATAACATAATCTTAATTCTTACCTTTGCAATACACAAATGTATATGTATACAATTACCTAAGTAAATGTACTCTCAGTGCATAATACATTACAAGCATAATTTTCTTACTCTTATCATCTCAATCACACCACCAAGGTGAATCCTTAATCTTTTTTTTTTCATCAAAAGCTATTAGACTAGGTTAATATCAATATAATAATAAAACGATCTCCAAGTTCTTATCTCATACAATCTTAAACTCTCACATCAATTTGTTATCTTGCACAATAAGCTCTAACAATCTCCAATTTTCATTCAAAGACCTCTTTTTATAACCTGTGTTCATTTCGACTCTAATAGTGAGAAATCTAAAGAGCCTTGTAGGTTTTGAATCCACATAGTTCACAATCATAGGGTTCAATTTATTAGACTTTCAAAATTCATGTAGCTCAAACGGTATATTTCTTAAGGTCGAATATTTTCCTAAGTCCATGTACATTCCAAATCATATATCTTTTAAATCATATGGTTTCTAAAATCCATACACTTTTCAAATATATAAGATCCAGTATATTTTTCAAGTCCATAAAGAGGTTAGGCAATTGTTCCTCTTAAGGCATCATAATAAAGTCCACTTCCTATCACACGTGGTGGACATATTTGAATAAATTTCCTGCCACTATCATTGTTAGGCCCAAAATCCTACTGATCCACTCCAATAGACCTAATCTAAACATTCTTTATTGAAGTTCCTTAAAGATGCCTAATCCCTCAAAATCCAAAACTTTCATATTTTAACATCGTTTTCTAATTTCAATAGTTTTCAATACTAATCTGGATTTTGCATTCAATCAAATCCTATACCTTTTAGGTATAATAAGTTCATTGACATAATGCGGTTCAATCCTATCTTTTGTTCAAACTTGAGGTTTTATAGAGCAATACTTGCCAAAGGCTAAATGTACAGTTCAAACTTTAGGCTATCGTACAACCTATTTCTTAGACCAACAATGTAAGGTCACTCCATTGTCATTTCCATCAAACACAATCCTATACATTATTCATGAGTCCGGGGCAAGTATATCATATCAGTCCCCATGGCACAATGTTCTTAAATCTTGCACATAGCAACCATTAGTTCTAACTTTCTTTCCTGCCTCTAGATCAAAGGATTCAAACTACCCTTTTCTCTTGGTCTTGCCTTTGCTTTCATAGTGAGTCAGGGTCTTATCCAAGTCTGACTCAACAAATTAGGCCATTTTTGTGGCCTCTATATAAGACACTTGCAATGCTACTAGTTTGTCCCTAATGGAGGGTTTTAGACCATCAACAAATCTTTTGGTCTTTCTTACCTCATTCTTTGCTATATCGGGTTTGTAGCGATAAAAGGAGATGAAGCAGGACTTATATCGATCCAGGATTATAGTGCCTTGGAGTAGTTTAGGAACTCCTCTTACTTCCTTTGTTGGGCATTTTCTGAAAATATTACTCATTGAGACCCTCAAGAAATGTTTTTCATGTGATGGTGGGATTTCTGATCCCACAACACTATCTTAGCTGACCCCACCAATGGTTGGTCGCATTCTCGAATATATTGGTAACCAATGCCACCTACTCTTTTCAACTATACCATATGATTTCAAACACTTTCTCCATCCTCAATAGCCATATCTCAGCTACCTCTGGATCTTTCATCCCCCATAAATATCATATGGCTCATCCTTTGGAATGCCTTGAATCGAGCCATTTGCAAGCCCACATCATGCAACAATAGCAAAGGTGCTACCCATTGCGAAAGTGCATTATAAGGTTATGGAGCCAAATGATTGATCGGTGGAGACAAAGTAGCTTGCAGTTGTTGTATGCCTCAAACGTTTCCAAATTGTCTTTCACACAAAGCAACAAAGTTAATTAAGTTCTGCTTCCAGTGCTCAAACCTAGTGTCTGGACTCAGAAGCTGTGGAGAAGATGGATGCAACTGAGCTTATCTTACTCGTATGAGTCATCCATAACCTCTTCTCAGGTTTCTATCTTGTATCCCATAAGGGAAACATATGCATTCAAAACAGCTCTCGTATTTATTGAACACTTTACATTCAAGTAAAGACAGTACTATGGGTAACTATCCAGTCCATACCCAAAATGAAACCAATGTCACAAATGTGCAACAATATTAGATCTACTTTTAGGTTTTTATCTCTCACCTTCACTTTACAATGATGATACGCACACTTTTTCATCTAAGATTTCCTTGAAAGGAATATTAATAAACAATAGATAATATAGGGGTTTTGACTCTACATGCAACTTACTAACAAGTACAGTAGATGAAGGTGATAGAGTCGAAAGTGGAATCGACTATTTTCGAGCCAGCCTCCCAAGCTTACTCTTACACCCAATCCTTTCATTTTTGAAATCAAAATAGGAACTTATACTAAGAGCAGATCTATCTTAGTATAAGTTGATAATGGTAAGTTACATGCAGACATTACACAGTACATGGGATGTAACACTAATAACGATCTCTATGACACTAACACGTACTAGACAAACCTTGCTCCGATACCATTAAATCTGTCACGACCCGAAGGCCGCGACATACACTTATCAATCACACTTATACCGTTTTCCCAAATTTACGAACTAAATTTTTCTTTTCACTTTAAGGTTTGTATTCGGTGTCAATGTCACTTCTAAACTAAATTCGCATTTCCAATTCGATTTAACTTTACATTTACCGTTAAATTTACTATCTCTTGGAACAACTCAACTTGATTATATTTTAATTCAATGTTAAATGGGTTAAAGAAAAAGGTCGAAAACTCCACCTTATATAAAATCGACTTTCCCCAGCTTAATAACCTACCAAAAATCAACTATTCCCAACAACATCTTTCAATTCCACAACCAACAGTCTATAGCACTATATACTACACATATTTCCTAAATCATTAGTTACCTATATTGGCATTTCATAAGTACATAATTGTCGTACAAAGATCATTTCTCAGATCGCACTCGATAATCATATGAGTTTACAATAATCTAGAACGATCCTAAGTTACATCCCAAAATAATTCCATAAGCATGTACTGTGTATCTTAAATGTCATGCATGATAAACAAAATAACTATTTTTATACCTTAAGCAAGACAAAAACAGCACTCGGAGGACTCAGACCAGTGTTGCTAATAAAGATCGTCCTCGAGGCCTTGCACCAAAACTCCGAGTGTTGAGTCTAGCTCGTATGATCTGCGATGTTGTTTGAAAGGGGTGAGCAAAACCACGGCTCGGTAAGTAGCTTAAGTCAATGCATGTTAGACTCATGTCGATCTACATGCATATGTGGAAAATGATGCTAAAGTAACAAGTAGCATGGTGTTCTAAGCATGGTCTTGAGTCAAATATTTTCTTCATGCATTTTAGTTTCAAAAACGTTTTCAAGATGCACGTTGTTAAATTCAAACTACCCATGCATTTCGACTAAATCGATTCACTATGCAATCGGTTAAATTCGATACACTATGCATTTCGAATAAAAGATTAATATATTTCGATAAATCAATCAATGACCACTTTGATAAAGCATTCGATAAACACTTGATAAAACGATCAATATGCACTATAATCATTTCGATCAATATGGACTTCAATAATCTATGAGTCATAATTCAAGAAATCAATAGCGGTTAGGCATATTGCCTCGATTCACTGAAAACAGTACTAATAATGAAACAGTAGTGAGTAGAGTTTAGGCAATGATCCTCAATCAATCAATCAATATCCATCCTAGCTAGTGATGGAGTGGTGTCGCAAACAACACTAAATCTAGGGCTATAGAACAATATCCAGTCTCGCTGATCAGTCGAGAGCTTGTGATAACCGTAAATTTTCCATTTATTGGAAATACATATTGAAATAAATAAATAAATAAAATTGTGAGAACGGGATATTGGTGAAAATCCCGAGAATTGAGGCAGTGAAAGAATCGAGAAATTCGTGTGAAGGAAAATAAAATTTGAATTATGGAAAATAAGGAAAGGATGAAATTTAATTTGGATAAATGGAAATCCAAATTAAATAAGAAAATAAGAAATTAATATGATATATATTTATATAATTATATGTTATATAAATATATTTTTATACAAATACATAGGTACTTTAATGATATATAGTACATATGTATACAAGTATAATATTTTATGTATATATAAGAATATATATACATATATATATGGAAAATGTAAATGTTATTTTACATTAAAGTTTATAAGTATATATATGGTAAGTACAATATATATATTTTTAATTACATATATATATAAATGTTATTTAATTTAAAGTACATGAAAATATATTTTTATGTGTAAGTATATATTATTAATATATAATATATATTTATATAGTATATAGTACAAAGTACTATATAATAAAATAATATAATTATATTTATAATATAGTTATAAATATAATTATAATTAAAATAAATACAAAAAAAAAGAAGAAGAAGAAATAGAATCGGGAAGACTCCCGATTCTGTCTTCCCGAGTGGCGCCGGCCACTGTGCCGGAGAAAGGATAGAGAGAGAAGGAAAGGGAGGGCGACGCCGGTGAAGGAGAAAGAAGAGGGAGGTGACCGGCGGTAGCCCGAAACGGAGAAAGAGGAAAAATCGAGAGAAAATCCGGCGGAGAAAACCGAAGAAAAAGAAAAGAGGAACGGACGGTGCCGGCCAAACCGGCCACCGCCACCACAGCCGAAGCACTGCCGGAAGAAGAGGAAAGGGATGGAGGCCACCGGAGAGGCTGGGAACGGCGGAGGAAGGCCGACGGAGGAGGAGAAGTGACCGAGGCAAAACCGAGCAGATCCACCGCCGTGCCGCCGATTCAGGCCAAGCTGAGACCATCGGCGAGTTCCCCTTGACGTCGGCCAGCTGAGGAGAGGCTGAACCGCCGGAGAATCGGCCACCGGAGGAGAACCGGCGGTGAGGGAGGTGACCGAACCGGCTGGGAAGAAAGAAAAAGAAAAAGAAAAGGAAAAAGAAAAAGAAAAAGAAAAAAGAAAAGAAAAAGGAAAAAGAAAAAGAAAAGAAAAGAAAAGAGAAAAAGAAAGAAGAAAGAAAAAGAAGGAAGAGAAAGAAAAGAGGAATTTCAGGAATTTGAAAAATTCTCGAGAATTCGGAAATTACGGAAAATCCCGAGAATTACGGGAATCGGTAAGAAATCCCGAAAAGTATTAAATTATTTAAATAATTTATTTATTTAAATAATTATGGAAAAATTCTAAATTTTAGAATTTAATTTCCAGAAAATTCCCTCGATAATCGAGCTGATGGAATCGGGCGAGGTGAACACGAGCGCAACCTTCGAGAGGCAGTTGCCGACCCGAAACAGGTAAGGGAGACATGTGCCGCCTGTAAGGATATTTGGCCACATGTTTTAAATTATGCATTTAATTTATAAATGCAATTTATAATGATTAGTTTTGGAAATTGTGGTGATTTATTGGTTTCAATTTTTGGTGAAATACCAGTTGAAAAATATAAACTGTATTTTTCGTGTAGGAGGCTAGCCAAATCAGCAGCCGTTATAATGCCGAAAAATTATCGAAAAATTATTAAAATTTACCGAAAATCACCGAAAACCAAAATAAAAGATTTGATTTCACGTGAATCGATTTTCAGGTACGAAAATCAAGAAATTAAGTAAATTTCGTAAAACATGAATATAATGATATTTAATTTTAAAATATTCATGTTTTCGAGAATGGTGAAAAGGAAATCACCGAAAATTCACTCAGTAGGTGATATTTCACGTGAAACGAGATGAAAATGAAAAAGAGACTGAAGTGAATATTTTTATAAATATTCTTAAATATTCACTTGATTTTACATCAAACCTTTATGGTTTTAATTATGGAAACAAATAATTATGAAAATTCCATAAAAGTTAAGAAACGACGGAAAACCATGTTTTGGATAAAAAGCACGGGAAAGCGTGCATATGTGTTTTACGATGGAAAAAGGACAATTTTGCCCTTTTATATTTTCAGTAATGATTTATAAACTGTTTTCACCGTGTGGAAATTATGATTTATACCTTTATGAAATATTTTGAGAAATGTTATTTTAATTTAATTATTTCATAAAGGTGATGATTTATTACATGTGAGCCTTATGGATACTTGTGAAATATTTTAATTTACTGTCTTTAAAATCCATAAAGGCTATGGTACGGTTACACTGTTTTGAGACTTAGGCCCCGAGTTTCATGCATCACATTACTGTTACTGTCACGTGGCTGATTGACCAGCTAGTCATCAGCGTCCCGGATTGTCGCCTAGCAAGCGTACACCGAGGACATATTATAGATCATGGCCATAGATCTCACTACTGTTACTGTGTCCCTAGTGGACGAGATAGCATGATTTAATTGTAGGGTGATGCCTAGTCTCACTTACTGTTTACTGTTTACTGAAAGGATTTACGGAATCCTATTTACTGTATTGTACTGTTTACTGTATTGATTACTGTTTACTGATGAAAAATCGTACCAAAACACTGTTTACTGAACTGTACTGTTTACTGAAATGGTAGCTATTGATTACTGTTTTACTAGACTGAAAGCTACCAAAATACTGTGTTACTGAACTGTACTGTTTACTGAAATGGTAGCCATTGATTACTGTTTTACTGAACTAAAAGCTACCATTTACTGTTTACTGAACTGAAAGCTACCGTATACTATTGACTGAATTGGTAGCTACTGTTTATTGTTACTTACTGAACCGTATCGAGATACTGTTTTACTGAACACTGAATATACTGTTTTACTGAACTGTACGATACGGTTACTGATTCGAAAAGAGAAATAAATGTTTATTCTAAAAGAATAACATAAGAATTATTTCTAAGATAGAAATAATCGAAGAAGTAATTATCCAATGATTGGATATTTACAAATCACTGTACTGTCACGTTTTTTTACTGTATTGAAAAGAAGAGAAGTAAACCACTGTTTTTATTACTGAACTGCCACGTGTTTTAAAATATACTGAAGTGAAAAGAAATAAGTGGTTTATTCTATGGAAAAACGAAAAGTTTATTGTTTTGAAAACAACGGAATTAGTACTCTCTACAGTTGCTTCTAGGTTCCGGAACAAGTCAGGTATTTCAAAATACCTGCCTTACTCTATCTGGATCCCTAGCCGACTGTAGTATCCTTCCTACATGTGAGCCTAGAGCCAGCTAGGAAGATTTTAAAGAGAATAAAAAAAAATAATATTTTCAGCATATAGATAGCTGAATATCAAGTGTGGCATATAACTCTCTTACTGAGCCGTGGTTTGCTGGATTACGACTGTACACAAAGGACAATGTGACAGACCGATATGAGGTACGATTATTTATTTTCTGTATTTAGACATGTATGCAGTACTACTTGCTTATTAAGTAAGATAGGGGATGTATGTAATATAAACAATATTTTATGAAATTGTTTAACATAAGAAATAAAGTGAAGTATCACAGACAGCCCAACCGGATAAATTGTGTAAAATAAGGTGAAAATATGGTAACGGGTCGTTACAGAGCTGGAACTTGCTGCTGGTTTTCCAGACAAGTAACAATCTACCTAGAGCACTAGGCTCGATAGGTACAATACAATGGTCTAGAGCACAAAGCTCGATAGACGGGCAATAAGGCCCAGAGCTAAGCTCGATAGGCTACAAATGACCCGAAGGTCGTAGGACATGCCTGCACTCAAAAACAATTCGAAAAAAATTTCCTCGTGTAGCACTTGGCTTCCACGAATTTCAAAACACTTATTAAACAAGTTATGAGTTTCAAATATGCAATTATTTCGATTTATTTCAAGGGGTTCGTCCAATCCAAAACTTTATAATTGAAAACATGATACAATTTATCAAAATATGGGCATTAAATAACTCATTTCAAACTATTCAATATGTAAATGCACATATGTATCAATTCGATAATTTTAACAGGCGCGTTCGATTGGCCACAACCCACAAGGCAAGGAGAGTTTAAATGTAGCCCAAGCATAAACTAACTTTTGTACTTCTTAACGGAAGGATGAACTGAGGTATTTAACATATTCAAAATCATTCCACGAAATGATGCTAGCATACTTTACCTAATCCACTTACCTCGAAGCTTTAGCAAATACTTTCCTCGAGTGTCCAAACCAAGATCACGCTTCAACACTGCTCCAATTCACTACATATTAATTCATTAACACTTCAATAACACATCCTCATTATGCTTAATCGTTTTCTAAAGCATGTATCTTACAACTAAGATTATTTAAATTCTTCCTATTTCACACATGTCGACTCGTCCTTATTATTCAAATACTATGTGTACAAATACATAAGGTGTGTGTCTCTTTGTGTGTGTATATAAACACACACACACACATCAATTCTTGATCAATGTGTAGTTTCTTATTCTTGAGAAACTTTTCTTGGTCAAATTCATATCATTTATTCTCAAAATTTTCCAAGACCAAGCATTTATCCTTCATCATATTACTAATGACATACATACATATATATATGTGTGTATGTGTGTGTGTGTGTGTGTGTGTGTGTGTGTGTGTGTGTGTGTGTGTGTGTTTATCCAAATGTATTTCAACCATCCTAATCATATCACTTGATATTTACATATATATAGAATATATGCATTGACCTTAAATAATAAAACATTCCCTTAATTCATATTAATATACATATATATATATATATATATATATATATTAAAGACATTTGTTGAGCTTAACCAAGGGAGACAAATCTTACCCATGAGAAACCTTCAAACCAAACCCACACTTGTTGTTCAGTTTGCTTTGTCCAAGCACCTCAAGTGCTGCATCACATCCCCAAAAAGTCAGTCTTTAAAAAATGTGTAAAGCCCCTAATCATCGCTAGAACAGTCTCTAATGATGTCATTTTGTTTTTACCCATTTCAACAAGTTTCTATTTATTTCTACCAAAATCATATTCAAATCCATAACAATTCCTCCAATATATCCTTTCATTACTCTAACAGTATATATACACAATTGCCATACCGCAATTTAGCATCCAATCATGATCAACATTACGTACCCAAATGATCATTATATTCGCCTATGAGATTATGTAATTTCACTAGTTACCGCAGATTAATATTATATTCTCATCATCCAAAAGTCACATTTCCCTAATTATAACACCCACCAAAATCATGCTTTACATCATAAACCTTTGTATCTAACCATTTACCAAAATTCTCGACTTAATCTATTTAATTTATTTTATATATATCCATTAAGACCCATAATTTTCCAACAAGACATATTTAACCAATCACTCAACTACACAATATAACACCAACAATATCTTATAAAAGTAACTTACTAACTCCAATGTTTAGACATATTTCTTCCTCCGCTAAGCTTAAGCCAAGTAGTCTTAAATCCATACTTTCTGATTTTTCTATAGATCAAACACATACACACATATTTACTTAGAAATTGATCAAAATACATAAAAATTTTATCAACAATCATTATTATTTTCCTTACCCATTCTTGAAATTCTAGCTAATATTTCTACAAAATCTCTCCTTTTCTTCTTCCCTTCCTTTCTCTTTCCTTTCTTTTCTTCTTCTTTTTTCTTTTCTTTCTTTCTTCCCCTGTACCACTCTTATACAGCAGCTATCGGCACCTCTTACAGCCTCCTAAACCTCTCTTAATTAACCATTAACAGTAGCCCTTTAACCCCTTGTCAGCTGCTTGTTTCAACCCCTAAACCAGAATCGAAGCAGCCCCTTTTTCCTCATTAATCAGCGCCTATCTTAGCCCTTCCAACCCTTTCGACACCCTCGCATCCCAGCTTTTGTTTTGGCTTCTGGTTTAGTGCTCTGATCAGCACCCAAAACACCAACGCCCAGATTGTTTCTAGCCTTAGACTCTCATCAACTAGCTTCAAATTCAGCCCCCAAGCTGCGCCATTTTGATTCCATCTTCCCTGGACGCTTGGCTGCCTCACAGTTTTGGGAAGAATCTCCTTCCACTTCCACGGTTGTTCTTCCAAATTTCCTATTCTTTCTCTTTTCTTTTTTTTTTTAATTTGGCAGAGGACCCACGTCCTCTGCTCCTCTGCCCTTTTCTTTATTTCAATAACCTACTCCCATGTAAAGTTTATTGGCTTCCTTTGGAAGCCAATCAGTATTTATTTTTTTTCTTTTCATATTATTATTTATTTTATTTTATTATTTTTTTATATACATATTTATTTTACATTAGATATCTTATATTTATTTCTTATCTTAATTATATATATATATATATATCTATTTATTTGTTCTTCTAATTATATTTAATCATTTACAATACATGCACCTAGGTTTTGTAGTGCATTTATATATTCACTAACTTGTTTATTAATGTATTATTTTTCTATTTATTTTCTTTATTAAATTAATATGTACATATCTATATATCGAACTTATTTATATAAATCCAATACATATATATTTATCATTTATTGTTAAATGCACTAACTCCGCATTTCGATCTCATTACTTGAGATGATGTAGAATTACTGAATATATTTTGATACTTAGCTTACTTAATGTCTTTTATTTATTTACAAAAATCGGTACTGAATTTTATAGTCTTCACACCGCCGGGTCATCGCCAGTTCGGCCTCTCTACAGCTGGCCGAGGGGGTGCTGAAGCTGTTTCCGATCTCCTTTTCTCCCCATCGATGGCGACAGCGCTGGATCTGGAAATGGCAGCCTGTCCCCTTTTCCTTTCTTTCTCCCTCTCTTTCCTTTTTCTCCCTTCACCACCGGCCATCTTCTTCTCTCCCTTTACCTTTGTCAATGGTGAGGTTAGCATGGCGGTGGCTGAATCGGCCGGCACCGCCTTTTTCCCTTTTTTTTTCTTTTTTGCTTCCGTTTTGCTTTTTTTCTTTTTCTTTCTGTCGCCAGCCAACTCTTACCTTCTTCGTGCCGACAACGTCTCTCCCTACTTCTCTCTCTCTCTCTCTCTCTCTCTCTCTCTCACTCACTCACATTGCCAACCCCTTTTTTCTTCTCCTCTGTTTGCAAACAGAGGAGATGGGAAGGGAATCGGGTTTTGTATCCCGATTCCCTTTTTTTAAATTATATTTATAATTATATATAAATATAAATATACTTTATTAACAATATATAAATATAAATATACATATTTATACATATGTATAAATATATTAACAATATATATACACTTTAATTTAAAATACCATTTATATTTCATATGTATATATATATATATATATATTTATATATGTACATAAATATGTACAATAATATTATACATATGTACTTAATAATATATAAAATAATATATATATCAATATATAATAATATATCAATATATAATAATATATTTCATTTATGTACATATGTATTTATATAAAAGTGTATATATAAATATATATATATATATATAAATATACACATTTTCATATCCTATTTAATTTGGATCTCGTTATACCCAAATCAAATTCCTCCATACAATTTCTCCGATCTATCACTTTATAAATTTTTAAAATTCCAATACTATTTCAAACCTCGTAATTATATTTTATTTCTTTCCTTTAACTTATTTATTTGCATTAAAATTTAAATTTTCGGATATTTATTCTCAACATATTAAAATTCGTGGTTATCACACTGGTACCCAGATTTTTCAACCTTCAAAAATGCCACATTCAACCCCAAATCAACATCAGTTCAGCCTTCACCGCTCAGTTCCCTTCTCACCAGCTCCCTCTCTTTTCTCTCTGCTCTACTCTCTCTTTTCCCACTTTCTTTTCTTTCCTTTCGTTTTTGGTTTTACAAAGGAGTCTCTGCCTCTTTTCAGTTTTTTTTTGATGTGGGAGTAGGTAAAGGAAAAAGGTTGGCTTCCTTTGGAAGCCAAATCCTGATTTTCCTCTTTCTTTGTATTTTCTATATCTATTTTCTATTTAATAATATTCCTTATATATATATTGTACATATTGTATATATTTGATCATCTTACTTTTATGTATATATATATTTATGTGTTTTTCTTGCCTAATATGTTTTTTTTTCTTGTGGTGATATATACATATTTATTACTCTTCTTTTATTTTAAATCTTACATATATATATATATATATATATATATATATATTCCTTAGTTAATTTATTTTAAATGTTTTAATACTTATGTATACTACATTTCCTTTAGTATACTTGTATCCTTAATGTGCATGACATCCCTTTATTTTCTCTATTGAATTAACATATATATGGATATATATTTATCTCTAACTTATTTATTAAATTTCTAAATTATATATAAGTATCATTCATTTATTGCTAAATTTATTTAACTCGAAACTTTATTCTCATTACTTGAAATAATAAGAATTACAACTACATTTTAATACTTAGTTTATTCAACGTCTTTTATTTATTACTAACTCAGTATAGAAATTTGTAGTCTTTACATGTTAAATGCAAAATTAGTAATTAAATTCCATGTGTTTAGTAAATTATAAGTAAAATAGTGATGTAAGCCCTACTTGCTTTAAAGTGCCCAGATGTACAAGAGAATGATAAAATAGTGTACGGAGGATTTAATAAATATATCGTGAAATTTTCGAACCCAAATTTCCTTATTTAGATTATTTTTGGGAAGTGTGCAAACAAATTCCAAAATGATGATTAAGGACATAACTCGGTGGCATTTTTGTAAATTTTGCCCAAATTAAAATGAATTTGGACGAAGTAAAAGTATCATGATATTTTAAATGAAAATATGTTTTAGGTTATGTCAATAGATTTATCGAATCGGTAGTTAAATTAGAAAATTACGCGATGTACTCGATAGGGGTAATTTCATAATTTCACATTATCGGTGACCTGTACGTCGATAAAACCACCATGATTCATCAAAATACATCCAATAAGAATTTTTGGTGATGAAATCCAAATTTTTGGAGTGCAATTACATAGTTATAAAAATTATGGAAGCTTAAAGGCACTTTTGTCCAAAAATTTCATAATATAGGGCATTTTCGTAATTTTGCCCCTCTCTAGAATTTTCTATACTTTTCCCCATCAGCTGCCAGTACTATTCACTCATCTTCCTCACCTCTCTCACGTTCTCCATGGGAAAAAGAAAGGAGAAAAGAAAAGAAAACCTTCCTAAACTACAACAAAACCACATTTTCTCACCAAACTTTTTCCTCTCTTCATGCTCTATAAACCTATACCAATAGCTTCATGAAAGAGTGACAAATTCAAGATAAAAGTGGGCTGGAAACATTCAGCCAAGGTACCCATTTTTCATGTATTTTAGTTCTTTGAATTTTAAAGGTAGATTTTGATGTTTTCAACCTTGCTAAGCATGAATCTAGTGATAGTTTTGGCTAAATCTCATTGAATCATGCTATATGGATGCTTGAGGGTTTCGGTTAGATGAAGGACACAATGAAATCATGTTGATTCTTGTATAAAAATGGTGCCAAATTATTGTGTGAGCATGGACAAACAAGTATGTAACCTTAGATTGTTGAATTTCCATGGAAATGGCAAGAGGGAGGTTTCAGCCTAAGCAAGGGGAGAGGGTTTCATGGCTGCATTTGATGATTTTAATATGCCATTAGACTGTAGAAATTATGAGGAGCTCACCGGTGCAATTAGATTTAAATTCTGACTTAAAACGGAGAAGTTAAGTTTTACTACTGGTATAATTTCTACTGAGTTGATATTATCAGTGTAGAATGTGGCTGCATTTAGTGGAGGATAATGGCTTAAAAATTAAAGGAAAATTAATTAAAATTATAGGTAAAATTGTTTTGCAACTAAGAGAAGTGAAGTACAAGCTATGCTATCGAGGAGTTCGCTATCACGAGACAGGTAAGGGATGAGTGTGTAGGCTGTAAGGATATCATGAATGCATTTTTGGATGCAAATAATTTTATGAGAATATTTTGAAAGTGAAATACCTTGAAAACTTTACAAATTGTGGTTTTTAGCTAGAATTGAACTATGTTTAAAGTGCAGGAAGGTTAGGATTTAACTAGCTGATATTCTGCCAAAATTTCTAAAAAATCATCTAAATATTCTCCAATAATTTTTAAGCGTGAAAATGTGAGATTCAATGTTTAATTTGCAATTTATTAATTAAATTACATTATTTTATTATTTATTGAAAAATAATATTTAAATATTCGTGTTATCTGATTAAAGAGCACCGAGATGTTTTTCTAGTTTAATTACAGTAGAATAGAACATTTTCATGAAAGAATACTGAATTGTGAATATTTTATGAATTTTTATTCATAAACTGAATATATACTTTCAGTATTTTTATTTATGGACTGACTGAAGATATTATCAGTGGAAGTGATTTCATAAGTGGTGTTTCTACTGTGTATTTACTGTTTTGAAACTGTTATGCCCCGTATCATGCTCACGTGTCATGTTTTACTGTACTATTACTGTGGCTGATAGACCTGCCAAGTCATCAGTAGTCCCAGGGACACCTGGCAAGTGTACTTTGAGGACACATATAGATTATGGTCATATGTCTCACGTGTTTACTGTTACTCCCTTCGGGACTATTGTTATAACATGATATACTTTGGGTGATGCCTGGTCTCCACTTACTGTTGTTGTTACTGAAGTGAAACTGTTCACTGTTACTGTATGAGTTCAGTGTTCACTTAAACAATTTACTGTTAATGAAAACAGTTTTATTAACCTCAAAGTGCTTACAAAATTATGTAGATTGTGGGGGCCACCTCATGAGTCCTACGGGAACAAAGTGCCACGCAGTTATTACATTTTTATCACTAAGATAAAAATGTTTTGCTATTGTTATGATCGAAGTGATAGTGTTTACCGCTACTGAAATGTTTACGGTACTGTTTTATTAAATTGTTACTGTTACCTAATTGTTTCACTGAACTGTTGCTAGTACTCAAGTTATATACTGTCACTGAAAAGATTATTGTTATTGAACTGTTGCTAAAAGTGCTTTATTGAATTGTTAATGTTTTGAAGTGAACAATTTTACTGTCACTAAACCCAATACTGTTTACTGAAACCATTCACTTCACTGTGATGTTTACTGAACTGTGTTGAACTGATACTGTTTATTGAAACTGCTACGATTTACTGAATGGTTACAACTGAATGTGATTACTAAAATAATTGTTAAAGTAAAAACTGTTCACTCACTGTTTTACTGAAGTGTTTACTATGTTAATACTGTGTTAATATTGTTTCCACTGATTTCAGTACTATCACTGTACTATTACCATTGTTCACCGAACTATTTACCGTGCTGTCATTGTTACTGTTTACTATCATCTGTTTTAAACGATACTGAAGTGTTTATTAAATGGTTTTCTCACCATTTATTTATTTAGAAAATATTAAATTGTTTTTATATCAATAATTTAATAATTACTCTCTATAGTCGCTTCTAGGTTTTTGGAACACAATAGGTATTTCAAAATACTTTCCATACTCCATTCGGTTGCCTGGCCAATTATAGTATCCATCATTTTGCTACCTTTAGTGTACTGTTAGGAAAATTAAACGCTTTTGTGCATATAGATTTCATAGTATCAAGACTTACATACGATTTTCTTACTGAGCATGTTTTGCTCACCCTTTATTTTTCCACTCCATAGATCATATTAAGTGGTTAATCGGTATATCGTTTCATGGATTGGCCATGTTTTGGTTATCCCGAAGCAGTTTATAGTGGATTCTAGAGGTATTGTGTTTACATTTGTATGTTCAGACATTTATTATACATTACTACTTGTTATAAATTTAATCTCAGAGGATGTAAACTGATTTATGCGGTACTAAATATTAATTATTTATGTGAATAAAATATTGTGTAAAGTGTTTTACTGTTTTAAATAAATAGTGTTAAAGACATCACAGACAGCTCAACCAACCACTATATACATGTGATATGTGATAAATATGATAATTACTATATATAACAGACTGTTACACGTGTGACACAGGTTATGTACATGGCATCTTTCTCAGAATGCAAGCTTAAACATCTTTAATTTACATTGTTTGAAAGCATTTAATTCCTGCATGATGTCTTGGTGGAGTATTGATAAGTTTGAAAGAGCATGGTCAGACATGATCAACAAATATGAATTAAAAGATCACCAATGGATAAATGAGATGTACGAAAAGAAGCATATGTGGGCCCAGGCACGTTTGAATAGTCATTTTTTTGAAGAAGTGAAGAGTACCTCTCGTTGCGAAGGTATGAATACATTTATAGCTTCTCTTGCAAAAGAAAGGAAGACGTTATTGGAGTTTGTACGTGCACTTGAAAATGGCATTAAGAGTATCCGCAATAATAAGGTAGGGGAAGATTACATCAATTCACACACTAAGCCAATTAAATACCATCCATTCAAGGAGATTGAGTCTCATTTACTAGTATCTACACACAAAAAAAAAATCATTCAACATATTTCGAGAGTATTTGCATTTAAAAGCATTATATTATCATCAAAACATCACCTAGTCAAGCCAATCCACAAAGGTGTACACTTTGAGTAAGTATTGGGAACCTTTAATTCAATTAAATGTGGAGTATAATGATGTGGAAAAAAGCATAAATTGTTCATGTCAAATTTGAAACCGATGGGATGCCTTGTGCGCATGTCATTCATGCGATGATATTGCAGCAACTTACTAGGATCCCTTCTGTGCTTATTATGAATAGATGGACAAAAAATGCCAAAGTTGATGCACCTATAATTATTAATCAAACTATTGAGCCTAAGTACGTTTCAGTGTTTTGTTATGCTTCATTAAGCTCTACTTGTGTGAAAACCGAGAATTTCCAATATTAGGTATCCGGAGAATTTGATTGGGACAAACTGAAATCGAGATTAAATAAGAAATGAAAATGGGGAAAATAAATTTGGATAAAAAGAAATCCAAATTTAATAAGAAATAAAAATATGTAATTTTATATATTTATATAAGGTTATTATATAAATATATTTTAAATAAATATATACATTCATATATGAAATATATGTACATATCATATGTTGAAATACTATTTTATATCATAGAATGAATACGTATATATTTTATTATACATTTACGTATAAATGATATACATATATAAAATATATATGTATAGTATTTTAAAATAAAGTACATATATATATGGTTTATACAAAATATATATATCAATATATATATATATATATCAAAAACAGTAAAAATATATATAATTATATGAATATAATTATATATATAATAATATAAAAGATATATATATATAAAATAAAAAAAACAAGGGAATCGGGATGCAAAACCCGATTCCTACCCCTCTTTGTTGAAAACAAAAGAGAGGAGGGGGGGAAAGATGTGAGGGTCGGTGACGCCGGCAAGAAGAGAGAAAGGGAAGGTAGGGCCGCTGCCGGAAGGAGGAGAGAAAGAAGAGGGGCTGGCGGCGGCGAAAACTAAAAAGGAAGAGAAGAAATGAAGAGGGAAACAAAGAGAAAAGGAAAAACCGAGAAGAGGAAAAGGAGAAAGGAATTGGAGGTACCGATCGGTTCAAGCACCGCCACCACCTTCGACATCACCAGAGAAGATCGACCAAGCGGAATGGGGTAACTGGCGATGATAGGGAAGAGAAAAGGAGGGAGAAAAAGAGAAGAGAAGAGAAAAGTTGAAAAACCCACCTCCAGATCCGCCACTGCCGGCGCCGCCACTCGAGAAATGGAGACCAGATCCAGCTTCGTGGCAAATGCGGGATGCTGTAGGGTGGCTAAACCGGTGGAAATGGTGGCCGTCGGTGGCTGAACCGACCAAGCAAAGACTGAACTGGTCCAACCTGATCCGACCCGGCCAACCCGATCCGACCCGGTCAACCCGACCTGACCCGGTTCAGAAAAGAAAAGAAAAAGAAAAGAAAAAGAAAGAAAAAAAAAGAAAAGAAAGGAGAAAAGAAAAAGAAAAAAGAAGAAAGAAAAGAAGAAAAAGAAAAGAAAGAGAGAAAGAAGGAGAAGGAAGAAGAAGAAAGAGAAGAAGAAAAAGGAAAGAAAAAGAAATGGTAAGGAAAATCAAGGAAATAAAATTTATGATATTTATTGAATAATTTTATTGTTATATTGATGTAAGTGCATTGATATTAAAATTGTAGCAAAAACAGAAATAAGACGAATGGTGGAGTTCGGCAAGGCTCGGACGTCGGAAACACGCTAAGCTTTGGCAAATAGGTAAGATACTTTTATAAAGTAGTGGTAGTGTTATATTGCATGTTTTGAAATTTGTGATCTTAATGATGCATGATTATTGAAATGATTATTGAAATGATTATTAAATGCTAAGAGAACCTACAATTGGTAGTAGAGGTCTTAGTAAGAGATAAAGGAATTGTGAGAATCAACGGCTGTGGTATAAATTGTGTTTTCCTTGCAGGAGGTTTAGTGAAAATTAAGCCGTTATGCTGCCGAAATTCTTAGGAAAAACGTTGAGGAAAAAGATTTAAGTTTCTCACGTAAATGGAATCTTGGAAATAATTATTGAAAAATAAACATTGAAAGGACTTTATGGTATTACCGAAAAAGTTTGATATTGAAATCGATGAGAAAATAGATCGTTGAACATGATAATGTGACGAATTATATGGTTAAAACCTTATAGAATCGATAAATCAAGTCATTTTAATATCACAAATGGTATTAAGTTCAGATTGAGGTGGAATTATTTATTAGACGGATCACGGATAAAAGTGACGATGATTATATGATACAACTTAAAAGAGAAACATTGAAGTTGTAATTTAGATGGTCGAATGACAGAATTGCAGAATTATCAATCGAGTGATGATTATAGAATTGATAGATTCAAATAAATGGACGTCAAACATGTGATTATACAGATTTGAATTATAACCTTGGAATAGGTCTCGAAAAATATTCTTTCACATCTGAGTGACCTGGAGGAATTTGGAGTACATGATGAATGACCCGTCTTAGTGGTATGATTGAGATAATGATAATAAGAAAGTAGATTGTGATGTCTTATGGACATTTGATAGAATAAACGTCTACATAAAAATGTACTTGTACATGTCGATGTTAAATAGACGTGAATTGAGATTTTTGCAATAATATGGATAGTCGCAAGGCGACTTAAATGATTGAAACACTGTTGATAGTGAAAATTGGCAAATTCTTTTAAGTAAATAAATTGCCAACCAAAAAAAATGAATTGATGATGCTTTATAGATAATTCTATCATGATATTACATTCTACAGGCCATATGAAAAGTGAATTGAGGATTGTGATATGATTTTATGATAATGAATGAAATTGAACCGCAAGTCGAAAATTCTGAGTGTGTGCCAATATGTTAGACCATAAACAGATTTGATAGATGACTATTAATCTTGTGGTTGCAATTCCCTCGATGTCGACCCTGGAATATATCTTGAATGGTGGTATTGGTAATGGCATAATTCTAGTATCTTGATGATTATAGAGAAATAAGATATCTAAATGTTCATGATATTAAGAGGACTCATACTAATGATGGTAGTCCTAGTATTAATAATGAAATATACAAGTGATTGTATAGTCGATAACTGTAGAGAAAGAATATGACATATCGAGGAACCACAGTTAATATTGAATTTACCTACTAGGTATGATCTGATTGAAATCAAAAGGATGGAAATGAGGGAATTGAATTATAGTGAACGTTATAATTAAATGACATGTTTGATGAAAATGATAGTTCACTGTTTGAACTTGTGATTTAAATTGCAATGCATTTAAGCATGCCTTGTTACAACTTGAAACATTTTAATAATGTTTATATGAATATTATAAAGTATTGATTAGTTTTGAAAGGAAAGTATATGGTAGATATATATATGTTATATATAAAACTTCTTAAATGATGATACCATATGCTTTACATGATTTTGACATGAAAAGATAAAGATTTAAATGTTTTATGAGATTGTAGGCACCCTAAAAGAATTAAATTCAATAAAGCATAGTGGAAACCGCCTAATTGGAGCTTTGCTCATTAGGCAAAGATGCTTGTCCGACAATAGTCGTGGACAGGTCTCAGTCACGCCTGATCAGTGGGGCTGAGAGAGATGAGGTCTATGACCATAGATAGCGCCCTAGTTGCTTTCCAAGGGACGATGACATGATTTTCACTGCTAGCTACAATGATTTAAGTCTTTATTGATAGAGATGATAGGGATCTAGCCTAGTCTCTAACCAATATGATATGAAGTCTAGAGTATGATTTTATTGATATGAACTCTAGACTTGACATGATTTATACAGTACATGAGACATGTTTGAAATGAAATATATTTTGAAGCAGTACATATCTTAAAACATGTTTTAAAAGTACATGTGATATGATTTCGACACTTATACGATTTATATACGATTTTGTGTCGAATTTGACATGACATGCGGTCTAAAGTATAGGTTGATTTGATATGAACTCTAGACCTGATATGACTTGCAGTATATGAAAAATGTTTTGAATTGACATGATATGAAAAGAGAAATGTGCATGTTTTGATTTGAAATGATATGAAAAGACATGTTTTGAATTGACATGATATGAAAAGAGAAATGTGCACGTTTTGATTTGAAATGATATGAAAAGACATGTTTTGAATTAACATGATATGAAAAGTGAAAAGACATGTTTTGAATGACATGATATAAAAAGAGAATTATGCATACTTTCAACCTTAAATATGAAATGGATTGAAAATTCATATGTTGAGCATGTTCTAAAGTATATATGATATGATTTGAAATAATAGCGGTTCATACAGTGAAATTACATAAGTTGATTACTAAATCATGACATAATATGATGCTTTTTACATAAGATATGTCATGACCTTATATGGTACAAAAACATGAAGGGTATATGAGGAGTATTATGATTCGGTGGTAACGATATTTCTTCTACATGGTGTCATGATGTGATATGAAACATGAATATAGAAATACACGAAGAGAATTATAACTTCGTACCACCGCGATCATGATCCACAATATGAGAAGTGATATGAGAGGATAAAATACAGAAGTATGATTATGAAATGAAAAGTGACTTGATACGATATCTCAATTGGACAGAATGTACTATGAGATTGATGAGAATATGGACTAATAGTACATGATATTCAAATTGGACATGACATATTGTCATGCGATGCACTATAGTATAATGATGAGAAAACTAAAAAGTGATTATGATGATTTATTTAGAAGTCTGAGTGACAGACAGATGACAAGAATTGAGATAATGAGATGATATCGATGAGAAAGGATTAACTGTAATTGCAAACTTGCAAGTTTTAAGTATTGTGGTTTAAGACAGTATAATCCTACTCTTGCATTTATATTAGTATCTTACTGAGCCGTAGTTTTGCTCACCCCACTAAATTTCATCTCTTTTCAGACTATTGAAGTTACAATATGCTATGAGAGCTTTTAAGTGGGCCTTCGGAGACAGTTTGCAGGTTTGGTACTGACCATCATCCTGCGAATTCACTTTGCTACTTTTGAGGTATACATTCCTTGTAAATCTCTTGTTTACATGTATAGACTTTTATTAATACACAGTATGTATGTTGTTCAATGAGTCGAGATGTAACTTAGAGATATGATAAAACATTGTATAGAGGATCAGTGAAATTAGAGTAGTAATTACATTGACACTGAATACAAACCTTAAATTGAAAAAGAAAAATTTAGTCCATAAATTTATAGACTAAGAAAAGTATGAGAACCAAGTGAATGTCGCGGTCTTCGGGTCGTGACAACTTGTTCTAGATTATGTTATGTGGCATCTCAAACAGCCGAGGCCTATACCCAAGGTAGGAGTGAATTAGCTAATCTAACAAAGCGGTATGAAGAGATGTGCGAAGTTGATAATGCAAGCATTCCACCTATGATAGAGCATGTTAATGATCCTATTCGAGTTAAAAAAGGGGCAAACATGAGCTAAAAGTTGAAGCTCATAAGAAGTATAGGAAATGTGGCCATTGCAAAATGGAAGGTCACACCAAGAAAAAGTGTTCATGTCTTGAGCTTATACTTTCTACTAATGTTTTGTGGAATGGTGTTGATGATGATATTGATCTCAATTCAGATAATTGTCTAATGGGCTTTTCTCAAGTAGCCAAAATATCTAGTGATGACTTTTTTTAGGTTATTATTATTATTATTATTATTATTATTATTATTATTATTATTATTATTCGCCTTTCAATTTGTTAATCAATTTCTAAAATAATTTGTTTATCAATTGTTTTTGCAGGAATAACGAATGTACTATCGTTGACCAGTGCCATGCTCTTTGTTTAGTTCTACAAATAATATTGGTAATTTAATATTATTTGGTTTAGGGATGAGAAGAACCATATGGTTTTTATTTTTTGTATCATTATTAACATTTTTGCATAAATATTCATGAATAATTTTAGAATAATTTTATTGCACTTCCTCATTATAAAGCTTCACGTAAGACCTAAAAAAGCTTTTAAAAGTCGACTGCCATATAGTAGCAGTCGACTGCTTTAATTTTCCAAAAAAGAGATTCGGTTGCTCAATAATAGCATCCGACTTCCTCATTATAAAACTTCACCCAGAATCCAAGAAGTCTATTGGTAATCGATTGCCCATATATTAGCAGTCAACTGCTTTAATTTTCCAGATTGGGGATTCAGATGCTTGATAATAGCATCCAATTTCCTTAGTTTTTTATTCCCATAGAACCCAAAAATGATAATGGCAGACGATTGCCTTTTTATAGCAATCAATTGCTATATGTTACAACTGAACGCCTATGCCTAAGATTGGAAAAGCAATTAGATGCAACCTACATTTATTGCACATGGCAGTTGACTGTTATGTATAACTTATTGTGTTAATTCAAAAATATATTAAACAATTATGTTGACAATTTATTAAAAGGTAAAATAAAATTGAATATTACATTCTCAATATAAAGACAAGCTTGGACTAGAATTGCATGGACCTTTTTCCCTCTAGTTGACTCTATATAGGTTGCAACATTTTCACATATAAAACTTTGCACTTGATTTTTTTGGTGTTAAACCAATTGTGCCAACAAATGGTATCGATTAAAATCATTTACACACTGCAAGAAAAATTTTATAAACTAGTATTAGTTTACAAATATCTCAATTTACATCAACTGATAATTAAAGTTTTAGGTAATATTAGAAGCATATAATATCTTGGTACTTAGTTTGATGCATTGAGATCATAAACTAACATATAAACATTCCACAATCATATATGTAAATAATATAAGATGCATATAAAAATAAGTCGAACATAATATATATTTCTATATGTACAACTTATTGCTTATGATTTAAAATAATTGAAAACATATTTTAAACTTACGTATTTGTCTGTCATGGAACATCATCCAAAAAAATAATTTCCTAATCATTTAAATTTGGTAAATCAACTTCTCATCTATGTAATGATAGATCGTTTAATATATCCTCTAAACCTGAAACCTAATAATGAAAGAGAAAACAAGATATATAATGCCATAAAAAAAGTCGACATAAAGAAAATTTTTAAAAAATGTACTTTAAAAAAATACATTACCACTCTTTTAACATCACATAATCTTGTATCGTCATATTTTAATGGTAAAGTGTCTAACACTTTAATAACCTTCTCTTTCAAGTTAATGACGCATAAATACCAATGTATATTTCTGTCTTTCATTAGGACAAAGATCTCAGCAATAAAAAACGAACAAAGTTTAAAAAATAATAATAAATAAAAGGTATAAATTATAAATAGATGCTAAATTTAATAAACTTTTTGTTACCAGTTCACACTTTTGCAAGGAACTTATGTAGTGTTTGATACCAATATTTGTTAAATCATTCAACTTAATTGGTGTATCATATCTACAAACTGCAGTCTATTACAAAATATAAAAATAAATAACATTATATGTAACAAAAAATTATTCAAACATAATAAAATGAGATATTACCTGAAAATGACATGGAAAGTACCACCTAGTCCAAGGAACAGACTCTTTCATAGCAATAAAGAAGCACGTATAAACAACTAAATCAATTACCTGAAATCATTATTTTGTGATATTTAGCATGATCATTGTAATGTAATAAATAAAATTTACAATCTTTATGTTAAACCTTAAGCAACTCACACTAGAATTAAGCCATTTTGTTGGTTGCAGAGTCATCAAGTTAGACCTTGTTGCAAAAGTATACATGAAGTGTACAAGCTTATCCTCACTGTATGTGCAAATGGATTATTATGAAGTGATCAAATTTGAAATAAAAAGAAATGAAGGATTTTCAATTATACCTGCCATTAGTTCGATCACAATTCCATGCAAAATTGCAAACATCAATTACTTGTTCAGACAACTTAAGATGTGATGAAGTTGATGAATTGCAATTTTTAGCTTTTATAATGAAATAGAAACATGTATAATCAAAATTGAATAATAAATTTATAAAATAATTATAAATAATATTATACCCTATGAGTTTATTATAAAACTAAGGGTTTAGGATTTAAAATTACCTTTTTAGGAGTTTTTTTGGTAATTTTCTTATTTATTTTCTTTTTCACATGAGGGATTTTAGATGTCAAAAGTTCTTTCTTCGCTTTTATATTTGTTGCATATACCACATAAGTTGGATTCTCTTTGGACCCATCCATGGAAAGAATTTCAATAACTTTTAACAATTGTAATGCCTACAAAATAAGCATGTAGATATTAATTAATATATTTGTACACATAATAAAATATTTATGAGTATGTAAATGTTACCTTTAGATTTGATATTTGAACAATGTCTCTTTGTGCCAATTCTTTCAAAGAAGACTTTGGATATGGCATATCTTCTTTCATTGGAGATTCTTGAAACACTTTTAAACATTCTATTGGAGAATCATGTATACCTTTTTCTTTTTCCTTGTTATCACTTTTAACAAGAGTCATACAATCTGGCTGTTTCATGGGAGATTTTGGGTATGAGTTATGGGGTTGATCATCACTTAAATCTTTCTCATTATTGTCTGGCTTGTCTGTTTCACTTACAAACTCTCCATTATCCTCATTAGAAATATTATCGGACTTACAACAATGACCAATAGCAGGAGAATAATTTTTGCTTTTGAAGGCTTCAATAATTTCCTCTTTCATTGAACATAAAAAAACAATAATTTTTGCTTTTGAAGGCTTCAATAATTTCCTCTTTCATTGAACATAAAAAATCATCAAAAGATTTTTTGTTTGTATCATTCTCAGCCTTCGAATCCATCATATCTCTCTGTATGCCAATTTTCTCCTTGATTGACTCAAAAAAAAATCATTAAAAGATCTTTTCATGTTATCAATCTCGGACTTCAGCTTCATTATATCTTTCTTTTAGTCGATTATCACATTGTGTTAGGTTTCTTTCATACCTTCTTGCACATTATCAATATGTTCACATAATTCCTATAAAAAAATAATGTTAAAATTATAACTATCATATTAAAAATATGATCACAAATGTAACATTGTATTAAGAAGGTATATGAGCATCATGTGTGATTTTTCCATCTAACTTTCCATTATAATCCTATGTTGAAACATTAATTATTTTATAAAACTCAAAATATCTAAAAAAAACAAATGTATTTTAAGAAATATATTCACATTACTTTAACAACATGATAATTTTTTAAATCTTTAATATCATCTAAAATTTGATTAATCTTGTCTTGGTTCCATGTGGCAATTCTAGGTTCTGGATCTAATCCATCTCCATAGTGAATTTGTGCCAGATACATTATCCAAAAAAAAAAATCTATGCAATAATAAAAAAGTGACATATATTAGATAATTTATAGTTACAAAAATACAATTAACAATAGTTGTACAGATAACTAATTAAACAATACTAACCTGAAGAACCAAAACACATCTACAAAACCATCTTATTTTTCCTGTCGTTGCATGGTTTTTGCTGCAAAACTTACTGACTCTGCTTATCAATGTTTGACATACATATTCAGCCAAATTCAATGATTTACCAAACTTTATACTACTTAGGCAGGAAAGGTATTTTTTTGTATGTATGCCTGTTGAGGGGTATTGTAAACAATTTAAGGCATATAAAAGGAATTTTGCCTTGAACTCATTTGAATTAGGAGGTAATGATGAAATTTGTTCTTCTAATTCATTAAGCAACATGGAACCCTTGTGAATACGAAGGTGCTTACAAACACTTGATTTTTTTGACTCATCAATTTTAGATAGAACAATGGAGCCTTCAGCTGAGACACCAAGAATAACAAACACTATTTCAGGTGTCAATGATATTTGATGACTGTATAAATTCAAGTTTTTTTTTAAATTTACCCTTTCAACCAACCACAAGCAAATATCCCTGTTCAATTTATGCTCCTGAATGTGTAGCAAGCCTCCTAAACCGATATTGTGGATTGAATTATGAAATTTTGAATTAATATTTTTCAATAACATATAAAATCGATGTGGACTACAATGTGTATCTCAAGAACCCCACATTTAAAAATATATACCAAATTAGTATAATTTTATTAGAAAATTGTTATCTACAAATAATTTGTTAATCTTTTATGTTATAAAATAATATCACACTTTCATTAAAATCACATACCTTGTTCATTTTTGAATTTAAAACTTTCTTTTCTTTACCATACCACAGGTAATCAGCAAGCGCCAATTCATCATAAACTAACTTCACATCATCAAGAAGAGATAAAAATACTTTAGCAACCTATCAAAAAATTAATTTTAAATAAAAGATTATATAAACATTTTATATGATTTGATTTACAATATGCATATGAACTGAATTTGATAAAGATTTTCACCTTATTCAAGTTTGTCATCTTCTTTATTTTTTTCTTCTCGGTGCATACTGATTGGCTGTAATCATAAAGTTAAAAAATTATTATTTAAAAAAAATACTATAAACTAAAATAGCCAAAGAAATTTTCATCTGATGTAATGTTCTGTTACTACATAAATATAGCAGTCGACTGCTATACAAGGGAAGTCGACTGCTCAATTATAGCATTCGACTGCTTATGGGAAAATTTTTAACAAAATGTTACAATGATATAGGCAATCAACTAGGTTATGAGGCAATCAACTGCCTTATTCATTGTAACGTTTTCTAACAGATTTTCCCGTAAGTAGTCGAATGCTATAATCGAGTAGTCGACTACCCAAATAAAATTTGACGACTATAGATAAATTTTGAATTCATTGTTTTAGCATCAAGATAATAAAACCAAGCACTCCACTGCTTGCAAACATGTAAATAATTAAAATTCTTACTGGTAAAAGATATAACGATTCCCGGGTCGCTTGGAAGACGTTGTTTGTAAATCATTGATTCTTCGCACTTTTCATCGCAATTTCTATCTTTTATGCAATTTCGTCCAAAAACTTACCTATTGTTAAAAATAAAAGTGGAGAACAAAGAAGAACAACTATTTGATTGAGGCTAGGTTTAAGGTTTAGAATTTATAAAATATTGAAACAATTACAAACTACAAGTGACACAAGAGAAATTAGAATAAAGGCATTTATGATTTAGGGTTTATGATTTAGGAATTAGGGTTTAAAAACAGTAAAAAGGCTTATATAAAAAGAAGAATACTATTGGAATTATGACAAGGTTATATTAGTAATATACATAGTTATTAAATCAAGATACGTATCGTGAATCAAAATTTTATTTTTAAGGATCGAGTATCGAGTATTGTATCGTATCGTAAGATATGGTAAATAACTTTAAAATTAATTATAAATAATATATACACATGTAAGATAAATAAAATATTAAAAATATTATACATATTAATAGGATTAAGTAAATATATGATAAAAATAAAAAAGGATGATTTTTTTCAAACACTTAACATCTTCATTAATAGTATATATTTTTAAATAATATTTTTATATATTTTTTATTTTTAATTTTCTAACTAAAAGTTCATTTTTTTTCAATATTTCAAGATTAAATTTGTGATAACCGCAAATTTTTCAATTATTAAAAATTAATATTAAAGCAAATAAATAAATAAAATTATGAGAACGGGATGTTGGTGAAAATCCTGAAAATTGAGAAAGGAATGGATTAAGAAAATGGTGTGAAGGAAAATTAAATCGGAAATAAGTATAAGATGAAAATTATGGAAAATAATGAAGAAAGGAAATTTAAGTTTTGAATTATGGAAAACTAAAGAATGGAGGAAATTTAATTTGGATAAATGGAAATCCAAATTAAATAAGAAAATGAGAAAAGAACATAATATATGAATATGTATACAAAGGAAATACAAATAAGTACTTTATATTTTGTGTATAGATATATATATATACATGATTTAAAATATAAATATATATATATATATATATACATATAAAATGTATATTGTAGTTAATTTAAATTATATGTATATATATGTTGTAATATAATATATATATCTATATAATATTATATAGTAGAATACTATATAATATAATATTAATATTATATTTATAATATAGTTTATAAATATAATATAAAAAAAAAAGAAACAGAAGGAAACAAATCGGGAGAAACCCGATTCTGTCTCCCCCGGTGAGGCCGACCACCGTCGGCGAGGGAGAGATAGGAAGAGACGGCGCCGGTGAAGAGAAGAGAAGACGCCGGTGACCGGAAGAGGGGAAGAAAAGAACGGAAGGAAAAACGGAAGAAGAAACAGAAGCAAAAACCCGACGAAAGCCGAGAAGGAGAAGAGAAGAGAAAGTGGCGGTGCCGGCCAAATCGGTCGCCACCACTGCAACCGAAGCTTCGCCGGAGGAAGAGGAAGACGTGGGAGGCCACCGGTCAGGCGGAGAACGGCGAAGGAGGGCCGGCGAAGAGGCAGAAGGAGGCCGACCTAAGTCGAGTCGATCCGCCGCCGTGCCGTCGATTTGGGATGAACGGAGGCTAGATCCAAGCTCGCGTGGGGCCGGCCAACTGCTGAGCCATCGAGCCGCCGGAGAACCGGCCGCCGACAAGGAACCGGCGAGGAAGGAAGCTAAATCGGTCTGACGGGAAAGGAAGAGGAAAAAGGAAAAGAAAAAGAAAAGAAAAAGGAAAAAGAAAAAGAAAAAGAAAAAGAAAAGAAAGAGAAAGGAAAGGAAAGAGAAAAAGGAAGAAAAGAGGAAAAGAAGAAAAAGAGAGGAAAAAAGGAGAATTTCGAAAATTACGGGAGATCCCGAGAATTCGAAAACCCGGGAATTACGGGAATCGTTAAGAAATCCAGGAAAGTGATAAATTATTTAAATAATTTATTTATTTAAATAATTATGAAAATATTTTAAATTTTAGAATTTTAATTCCAAAAAATTCCCTCGATGACCGAGCCGATGGAATCGGGCGAGGTGAACACGGGCGCGACCTTTGAGAGTCAGTCGCCAACCCGAAACAGGTAAGGGATGCATGTGTAGCACTGTAAGGATATTCAGTCTGCATGATTTTAATTATGAAATATTTTATGAAAATATTTATGAAAATATTGCGATGAATGACTGGTTGGAAAATTGTGGCAAAGTACCAGTTGAAATCATAAACTGTATTTTCCGTGCAGGAGGCTAACCAATCGGTAGCCGTTATACTACCGAAAAATTATCGAAAATTATCAAAAATTTCATAAAATCATAATAAATGATTTTATTTCACGAGAAATGATTTTCAACCACGAAAATTGAAAAAATAAATATTTTCCATAAAAACATGAATAAAATGAAAGTGATTTTAAAATATTCATGTTTTCGAGAATGGTGATAATGAAATCACCGAAAATTCTCCTGATATGTAAATTACACGTAATACGAGATGAAAAATGAAAAGAAATAAAGTGAATATTTTTATATATATTTCTTAAATATTCACTAAATGATTTTATAACCTTTATGGTTTTAAATTATGAAATTATATATATTTTTATAAATTCCATAAACGTTTATTGATGATGAGAAATACGGTTTTGAGACGAGATGGCATCCTATCATGTTGATATGTGATATGTGATATGTAACATGTAATATGTGATATGTGATATGTAGTCCCAGCCGACACCTGATCAGTGATCCGCCGAGGACAATTATAGACTATGGCCATAGATCTAACATGATGATTTTATACCCTTCGGGGTTTATAGCATGATATGAGTAACGACCCAGTGGACGGACTGGGCGTGCATGCCTAAGTCTCCATATATGAGAAATGTTTTATATGATATGTTATATGTTAAATGTAAACGTTTTACATGATATGTGATAAGTTAAATTAAAGTGATTTACAGCATTTTACACAATGCTTATTTCAGTACTGATTTTAGTACTACGAGATGATCTTCATATGACATGTGATATGAACATGTAATATGTTTTCAAAAGGAAAAAGAGTTTATAAGTCTAATATTCTTACTATGATTTTAAATTGAATATTAGACTATATGTGACATGAATATGTGATATGTTTTCCAAAAAAAAAAGGAAAGAGGAGGAAAATAAATCTAACATTCTTATTTTAATTTTTAAATTGAATATTAGATTTAAATGATATATATGTTATACGAAAAGGATTTAATAGCTGATTTTGCTATTTAAAGTACTGTACTAATTATGGTTGTATAGTAAAACATGAAATAAGTTTTAAATGAAAATGACGAGAATTTAACTAATATTCTTTTCAAAGAATATATGAATATTAGTTACTTTATTTAAATGCTTTATTTTATAAAAGCATTATTTTGAAAAGAATATGAAAATGTTATGGAATAAAAAGGTAAAAAGGATTAAAATTCCAAAAGAAAAGGAAATTATTCTTTACAGTTGCTTCTAGGTTCCGGGACAAGATAGGTATTTCAAAATACCTACCTTACTCCATCCGGATCCCTAGCCGACTGTAGTATCCTTCCTACATGCGAGCCTAGAGCCCATGGGAAAAAATGAAAAAGTTTTTTAGCATATAGATAGCTGAGTATCAAGTGAGGCATATAATTCCCTTACTGAGCCGTGGTTTGCTCACCCCTTAATTTTAACATTTCAGGTTTTCGAAGACTGAGAGTCTAGCACTTAAAGGATTTTTGACTGCGCATTTGGGGACGATGCGACAGGTCGATTTATTTAATAAGGTATGATCATTTATTTTCTATATTTAGACTTATGTACAGTACTACTTCCTTATGAATTAAGATAAGGGATGTAATTCATATTATAATTTAATATGTAATTGTTTATATGTAAAAGAAAAGTAAAGTATCGCAGACAGCCCAACGAAATAAGATGTATAGAATAAGGTGAAAAAATAGGGTCACGAGCTGTGACAGATTTAATGGTATTAGAGCAGGGTTGGCCTGATGTCTATCGATACTTTTGGAAAAAAATGTGTTGAAAAGGTTAACATCCCCTGTAGTACTGTGTTGTCTAAATACATAAAGAAAATAAATGATTGTAAATTGAGTTAAGTGTTTAGAAGGGGGTGAGAATTATGAACTAAAGATGTCAAAAAGGGAAAACGGCTCAGGAATGTTAATTGAAATGGTGATCTTATAATCTAAATGAAGGTCGGTTCGTAAGGAACAGAAATTGTAACGACCCGTTACCACATTTTTCACCTTAATTTTACACCATTTATCCGGTTGAGCTGTCTGTGATACTTCACTTGTACTTAATGTTAAACATATTTAATATAACATTGTTAATATAATACACATCCCCTATCTTATTTACAAAAATGTAGTACTGTATACATGTCTAAATACAGAAAATAAATGATCGTACCTGATATATCTTAGTCGGTCTGTCACATTGTCCATTATGTGCAGCCATAATCCACAAATATTGGATCTCACCATCATCAAAACCTGAAATGTTAAAATTGGGGACTGAGCAAACCACGGCTCAGTAAGAGAGCTATATGTCACACTTGATATTCAGCTATCTATATGCTGAAAATAATTTTTTTGTCATTTTCTTTAAAATCTTCCTAGCTGGCTCTAGGCTCACATGTAGGAAAGATACTACAGTTGGCTAGGGATCCAGATAGAGTAAGGCAGGTATTTTGAAATACCTGGCTTGTTCCGGAACCTAGAAGCAACTGTAGAGAGTACTATTTCCGTTGTTTTCAAAACGATATAATTTTTGTTTTCCACAAAGTAAACCACTTATTTCTTTTCACATCAGTATACTTTAAAACACGTGACAGTTCAGTAATAAAAACAGTGGTTTACTTCTCTTCTCTTCGGTACAGTAAAACACGTGACAGTACAGTGATTTGTAAATATCCAATCATTGGATAGTTACTTCTCCGATTATTTCTTTCTTAGAAATAATTCTTATGTTATTCTTTTAGAATAAACATTTATTTCTCTTTTTGAATCAGTAACCGTATCGTACAGTTCAGTAAAATAGTATATTCAATATTCAGTAAAACAGTATCTCGATACGGTTCAGTCAGTAACAATAAATAGTAGCTACCAATTCAGTAAATAGTCTACGGTAGCTTTCAGTTCAATAAACAGTAAATGGTAGCTTTCAGTTCAGTAAAACGGTAATCAGTGGCTACCATTTTAGTGTACAGTACAGTTCTGTAAATACAATGTTTTGGTACGGTTTTTCATCAGTAACAGTAAATAGTAAATAGTAATTCAGTATAGTAAACAGTACAGTACAGTAAATAGGATTCTGTAAATCCTTTCAGTAAACAGTAATCAGTATGTGAGACTAGGCATCACCCTACAATTAAATCATGCTATCATCGTCCAATAATGGACCAGTAATCATCATCATCCTCGAAGGGACACAGTAACAGTATAACAGTGAGATCTATGGCCATGATCTATATGATGTCCTCGGTGTACACTTGCCAGGTGACATCCGGGACGCTGATGACTGGCAGGTCTATCAGCCACGTGACAGTAACAGTATATGTGATGCATGAAGCTCGGGGCCTAAGTCTTAAAACAGTATAAACCGTACCATAGCCTTTATGGATTTTAAATACAGTAAATCGAAATATTTCACAAATATCCATAAGCCTCACATGTAATAAAATCATCACCTTTATGAAATTTATAATCTAAATAATATTTTTCAAATTATTTCATAAAGGTATAATTATGTTTTCCATACGGTGAAAACAGTTTGCAAAATCATCACTGTAAAAATAGAAGGGAAAAACTGTCTTTTTTTTCACTGTAAAACACATATGCACGCTTTCCCGTGCTTTTTATCCAAAACATGGTTTTCAAAGAAATCGGGATTCAAATCAAATATTTTCATAATTTATGTAAAAATAAATTATTTACTTTCCAAATTCAAAATCCCTTAACCATGTTTTTCTTCTAGAAACACGTGTAGAGACCTCTAGTCTCGAAATCATAGTTTTCCATCATTTCTTAACCTTTATGGAATTTTCATAATTAATTATTTCCATAATTAAAACCATAAAGGTTTTTGTAAAATCAAGTAAATATTTAAGAATATTTATAAAAATATTCACTTCAGTCTCTTTTTCATTTTCATCTCATTTCACGTGAAATATCACCTATCGGGTCAATTTACGGTGATTTCCTTTTCACCATTCTCGAAAACATGAATATTTTAAAATTAAATATCACTATATTCATGTTTTATGAAATTTACTTAATTTCTCGATTTTCGTGCCCGAAAATCAATTCACGTGAAATCAAATCTTTTATTTTGGTTTTCAGTGATTTTCAGTAAATTTCAGTAATTTTTCGATAATTTTTCGGCAGTATAACGGCTGCCGATTTAGCTAGCCTCCTGCACCGAAAATACAATTTATATTTCTCAACTGGTATTTCACCACAATTTAAAACCGATAACTCACCACATTATAAACCGATAATTATCGATAGCATTTAAAAATTAAATGCAATTTAAAAACATGGCCGAATATCCTTACAGGCGGCACATGTCTCCCTTATCTGTTTCGGGTCGGCGACTGCCTCTCGAAGGTCGCGCCCATATTCACCTCTCCCGATTTCATCGTCTCGGTAATCGAGGATGATTTTTTGGAAATTAAATTCTAAAAATTAGAATTTTTCCATAATTATTCAAAAAGTTTAATACTTTTCGGGATTTCTTACCGATTCCCGTATTTCTCGGGATTTTCCGTAATTTTCGAATTCTCAGAAATTCTCCAAATTCTCGGAATTCCTTTTCTCTTTCTCTTCCTTCTTTTTCTTCCTTCTTTCTTTTTTCTTTTCTTTTCTTTTTTTTCTTTTCTTTTTCTTTTTCCTTTTCTTTTCTTTTTTTTTCTTTTTCTTTTTCTTTTCCTTTTCTTTCCTGGCCGGTTCAAACCAGTCAGACCAGCTCCACCCTCCTCACCGCCGATTCTCCTCCGGTGGCCGGTTCTCCGGCGGCTCGGGGGCTCAGCAGCTGGCCGGCGTCGAGGAGAAGCTGCCGGTGGTCTCAGCTTGGCCTGGATCGGTGGCACGGCGGCGGATCTACTCGGTTTCGCCTCAGTCACTTCTCCTCCTCCGTCGGCCTTCCTCCACCGTTCCCAGCCTCTCCGGTGGCCTCCATCCCTTTCCTCTTCTTCCGGCGGTGCTTCGACTATGGTGGCGATGGCCGGTTTGGCCGGCACCGCCATATCTGGTTTCATTTCTCTTCGGTTTTCGCCGCGTTTCTCCCTCTGTTTCCGCTTCCGTTTCTTTCCTTTCCAGCGCCGGTCGTCTTCTCCTCTCTGGTCGGCGCCGTCTCTTCCTTTTTCCCTCGCCGGCGGTGGCGGTCGGTCTCGCCTGGGAGGATCGGGATTCTTCCCCGATCTTCCTTCTCTTTTTCTGTTTTGTGTCTATTTTTTTTTGTATATAATTATACTATAACATATATTTTATACATATATATAATATATACTATATATCATACATATTTATTATTTCATATATAATATAATTCAATATATATATTATATATAATGTATATATTGTATATTACAAAATATATACCTAGTATATATATATCTATATTAATACATTTCCAATTTAAATAACTTTCATATATATTTTCAAACTTTAATGTAAATTAATATTTACATTTCTCTCACATATGTATATATTTATATATACATAAAATGTCATACTTGAATACATATGTATTATTTAAATTTATAAAATAGTATATATATACTTATATATACCCATGTATATTTAATATATACTATATACCATACGGTATTTAAATACATATGTGTTTGCATGAAAATACATTTATATAATATATAATTATATAAATATATTTCACATTTCCTTTCTCATTTTCTTATTTAATTTGGATTTTCATTTATCTAAATTAAATTTCCTCCTTTCATTATTTTCCATAATTCTCATCTTATTTTTCCGATTTAATTTTCCTTCACTCGGATTTGCACCATCTGTTCCTTTCTCAATTCTCGAGATTTGCACCAATATCCCGTTCTCAAAATTTCATTTATTTATTTATTTCCAATATTTATTTTCTCCAATATTTATTTCAAATAAATGGAAAATTTACAGTTATCACAGAAATGGACTCGGTGAGAGCCCTACCAGTACTTTTCTGTCCAGATCAAACTGAGACCTGAAAGTGATGATATAAAGTAGGGGAATGAAATATCATCATTAAATAGACATTAAGATCACCGATTGAAGGTATTTTAAGGAGAGAGAATATTTTTGACCAAAAATGACTAAAATACCCCTGCCTCTGAAATTTTACCAGGAGTCAAAATAAATCAACGAAAGTTTGAATTGACTAATTTGACATAGTAATTGATGATGTAAAGCTGCATTTCATGCAAAATAATCCAATTATGGATCATAGTGGACTTCTCTGTCAAAATCGAAAAAGATTTTAAGCTGCTGATAAAGGTATGAGAAAGGGGTACTATCAGCACATAGATAATAAGATCCTTGGTTTAAATGTATATTTTGAGAAAAAAAAGAAATAAATGTCAAAATGACGAAAATGCCCTTATGTTGGGCGATGTGCTGAATAGTGATGAAACCAAGTGATTTCAAATTCCTTAATGATAATAGAATTATTAATGGCATAGAGGGTGTCATATGGATATATCGATCCCTAGTACTGATTCCACTTATACTTTGATTATGGACGCGAATTGCGATTGACCTCGTGAACGGGCTAGACCTCGTGACGAAACCTCGAGGGGTGACCTAGTGAAAGGGCTGGGCATTCTCAAAGAGGTTCGTACACATGTGTATAGGCGGACGGCAAATGGGTCGAGGCCTTATATGATGCGATCCAACAAAAGTGTATAGTGGAAGGTCATAAGATGATTGGCCCGGTTATTGACGGTAAGGGCCTGAATTAAGAGTGTATTGAATTGGATGTTTATTACGGGATCGTTAAATATTATGAAAAGTGAAAAAATTACAGAAAATGACTGAGAATGTGATCAGAAAACAAAATTGATGAAATCCATAGCAGTACGATTGATTGAGGTTCTATACATTAATACTATTTTGAGGTATTAAATGAATATTTATTTATAGAACCGGAGCATTTAGAGACATGCATTGCAAATTGATGTACTGTATGGAGTATTGTAAATTGGAGAATATTTATAAGAACAATAAAGTGATAAAAAGAAGATAACAGCTAACCTGAGTTCTTCAGGACCCTTGAGACAAAATTGGGATGGGCGACCTAATGATGGGCGACTCGCAGTGGACAATATGATGTGAGATGTGGGCGAATTATGTGGTCGCCGACTCACTTGTAAGGGTAAACCTAGGGCGAAAAGATTGCCTAGGGGATGCTCGCCGACGCCGATTCGAACGGGCGGGACTCTTACAAGGAGCTTAATGATAAAACGAGTGTAAGGAACTAGGTACGTAAGTGTGTCAGTGTTCAAACCTCGTGGATAATATGCTCAAGAGAGTTAAACCTGAATTTATTAAATGAACTTGATTCCAAAGTAAATTATAGTGGTAATAAATTGGTTAGCTGTAACATGTGTTGATAACTGTTGTACTTACTACAGCTTACTGGAATGAGATTTGTAAGGCTGTTGTCACGACCCGAAGGCCGCGACTTTCCTTTATACTTATACTTTTCTTAGTCTACAAATTTATGGACTAAATTTTTCTTTTTCATTTTAAGGTTTGTATTCGCTGTCAGTGTAGTTACTATACTATCTCGGTGACTTATAGTTATTCCATTTAAATATTTAACAACCACGGAAACGGTTCTTAGTTACATCCCGACTTGTTAAACAGAATATGTACTGTGCATCAATTTAAGTCTTACATGTAAACAAGTATTCTATAAAAAACATATACCTCAGAAGACTAGTACCAAGTCCATATACCGTCTCCGATGCCCATTGAGCAGCTCACATGGCATATGTTAACTTCAATAATCTGAAAGAGATGAAATTTAGTGGGGTAAGAAAAACCACGGCTCAGTAAGATACTAATATAAATACATGAGTAGGATTACACTGTCTTAAACTGCAATGCTTAAAACTTGTAAGGATGCAATTACAGTTAATCCTTTCTCATCGATACATCTCATTATCACTTCTCATTTTCACTTTTCATTTCATAATCATACTTTGGTATGCTATCATCTCATATCAATTCTTATATTTACTTTTCATTTCATAATCATATTTCTGTATTTTATCATCTCTTATCGATTCTCATATCATCTCTTATCAATTCTCATATCATCTCTTATCATTCTCATATTGTGGATCATGATCACGGTGGTACGAAGTCATAATTCTCTTCGTGTATTTCTATATTCATGTTTCATATCATATCATGACATCATATAGATGAAATATCTTTACCACCGAGTCATGGTACTCCTCATATATTCTTCATGTTTAATTGAGATATCCTATCGAGTCACTTTACATTTAACAATCATATTCCCGTCTTATATCAATTCATATCACTTATCGTATGGGAATTTATGATCACGATAGAGTAAGATCAGAATTCTCTTCATATCAATCTTATGTTCATATATCATATCATATCATATCATGTCATCGTATAGATGAAACATCATTAACGTCGAGTCATGACATTCCTCATGGAATTCTCATATACTAAGCATATTATCATATCAGGGTTTAATATGCAATTCATGTAATTTTTTTCTGTATAAACCGCTATCATTTCAAATCATAACATATATACTTTAGGACATGCTCAACATATGAATTTTCAATTCATTTCAAGTTTGCCTTTAAGGCATAATAGAAACATATTCAATTTCAATTCATGTATTCATTTTCAGAACATGTCTAAAACATGTGCGGTTTTAAAACATTTTTCATATACTATAAATCATATCAGGTTTAGAGTTCATATCAAATCAATTTATACTCCAAATCGCATGTCGTTTCAAATTCGACACAAAATCGTATATAAATCATATAAGTGTCGAAATCATTTATCATATACTTTTAAAACATTTACTGTAAATCATATCAGGTCTAGAGTTCATATCAAATCAAACTATACTCTAGACTGCATATTATGCCATGTTCGACACAAAATCACATATGAATTATACAAGTGTCGAAATCATATCTCATGGACTTTTAAAACATGTTTAAAACATGTACTGTTTCAAAACATATTTCATTTCAAATCTGTTTCATATACAGTATAAATCATGTCAAGTCTAGAGTTCATATCAATAAAATCATACTCTAGACTTCATATCATATCGGTTAGAGACTAGGCTAGATCCCTATCATCTCTCTATCAATAAAGACTTAAATCACTGTAGCTAGCAGTGAAAATCATGTCATCGTCCCCTGGAAACCAACTAGGGCGTTATCTATGGCCATAGACCTCATCTCTCTCAGCCCCATTGATCGGCGTGACTAAGACCTGTCCATGACTATTGTCGGACAAGCATATCTGCCTAATGAGCAAAGCTCCAATTAGGCGGTTTCCACTATGCTTTATTGAATTTAATTCTTTTAGGGTGCCTACAGTCTCATAAAACATTTAAATCTTTATCTTTCTTTTCTATATCATGTAAAGCATATGGTAAAATTCTATATGAGATTTCATATATCAAAATATATGTATATACCATATACTTTCATTTCAAAACAAATCAATACTTTTCAGTATTCATATAAACATTATTATAATGCTTCATGTTATAAGAAGGCATGCTTAAATGCGATGCTATAAAACATTTCAGTATGCAGCTTCGGTAATATTTTCATCAATTACGCTAAAGCGATTCATTTAACTTATCACCATCAATTATTCGATTTCAAGACTTTCTTTCTGTCAAATCAGTAAATCACTATTCAAATCATTCAAGATTCATTTCATTCAATATTCAGATTGCTCAATACTCTAATTATTCAATAACCATATCACTTGGCATTCAAACCATTCGGTATTCAATATCCTTTTTCGATAATTATCGACTATAATAATCATTTGTACATTTCATTATCGATATTAGAGCCACATCATGTGTGTGAATCCTCTTAGTATCTATGAGCATCTAAATATCATGTTTCCATATAGCCATCATGTTTCCATATAGCCATCATGATACTGAAATTATAAAATACTAATATCCTTATTCGATATTTATTCCAGAGTCGACATCGAGGATCATAGAACCACAAGATCAATAATCGCTTATCAAATCCATTTATGGTTTGACCTATTAGTACATATTCAGAATTTTCGATTTGCGGTTCAATTTCATTCACTATCATAGAATCATATTACAATCCTCAATTCACATTTCATATGGCCTGTAGAATGTAATATCATGCTAAAATTATCTATAAAACATCCTCAATTCGATTTTTTTTTTGATTGGCACTTTACCACTTAAAAGAATTTGCCAATTTCCACTATCAACAATGTTTCAATCGTTTAAGTCGCCTTGCGACTATCCATATTATTGCAAAAATCTCAGTTCACATCTATTTAACATCGATATCACAATCATACCACTAAGACGGTCCATTTATTTGAATCTATCAATTCTATAATCGTCACTCGATTGATAATTCCGCAATTCTATCATTCGACCATCTAAATCACAACTTCGATTTTTTTCCTTTAAGTTGTATCATACAATTATCATCACTTTTATCCGTGATCCGTCTAATAAATACTTCCACCTCAATCTCAACTTGATACCAATTGTGATATTAAAATTAATTGATTTATCGATTCTATAAGGTTTAAACCATATAATTCATCACATTATCGTTTTCAACAATCTATCTTCTCATCGATTTTAATATCAAACTCTTTCAGTAATACTATAAAATCCTTTCAATATTTATTTTCAATAATTATCTCCAAGATTCCATTTATGTGAGAAACTTAATCTTTTTCCTCAAATGTTTTTCTAAAAATTTCGGCAGCATAACGGCTTAATTTTTACTAAACCTCCTGCATGGAAAACAGTTTATAATTACAGCCGTTGTTTCTCACATTTTCTTTATCTCTTACCAAGACCCCCACCATCAGTTGTGGGTCCTCTTAGCATTTTTAAAATCAATTAAATAAATGCATCATATATAAAAATCATAATTCCCACATACAATATAAAGCTACGAATGCTTTATAAAAGTATCTTACTTGGTGTTGAAGCTTAGTGCCTTGACGAGCTCCTAGCATCGTCGGACACCAAATCACATCTTTGTCACCTCCGCTACAATTTCAACAACACCAATTGCACTTGCATAAATACATATTAATAAACTTATTCAATAAATTATAAATCAATTTATTGTTTTTTCCTTACCAATTTCTTTTCTTTTCTTTCCTTCCTTTCTTTTTCTTTTTTTTTCCTTTCTTTTTCTTTTTTTTTTCCTTTCTTTCTTTCTGTTTTTTTTTCCTGGCCTGAACCGGTTCGGACCGATTCAGGCTGGTTCGGGCTGGTTCACCTTCACCTGGCCGGTTCAGCCACCGACGGTCACCCTCTCCGCCGGTTCAAGCCTCCCACAGCTAGCCAACATTGTGAAGATGCCGGATCTGGCCTCCGTTTCTCAATCGGTGGTGCCGGCGGTAGTAGATTTGGGACGGGCGGCGGCGGCTCCTTCTCTCTTTTCTTCCTCTCTTTTCTCACCGTTTTCTTCACCGTCGGGCGTTCCTTCCTCCAGATCTGGCTTCACCGGGGCTTCGCAAGGCGGTGGCGACCGGTGGATCGGCCGGTGTCGCCTCCTTTCCTTTTTCCTTTTTCTTTCGGCTTTCCTTCCTCCCGCTTCGGCCTCTGCCTAGTTTTTTTCTTTCCTTTCCGCCTCGTACCGTCACCGTTTGCTTCTTCTCCGCTGGTGACGTCGCTCCTCCCTTCCCCTTTCTCCTTTGGCCAGCGGGCATTGGCCAGCTCCTCTTGGAAATCCCTCCTCTATTGTAAACAGAGGAGGAAATGGGTAGGAATCGGGTATCTCGATTCCCGCCCGTTTTCATTCTCTTTTTTTAAATATTTATTATTATATATAATAATAATAACTATAATATATAATTATTATACACCATAATTATATATTTATATACACTATTCATAATATGTATTTAAATACATATTTTGTATAAAAATATATATTTATATATATACTTTTTACACTTTTAACACAAAATAATATTTATACTTATCCAAGGTATATTTATATAATATCATTATATAAATATATCAAAATATTTTTATTTCTTATTAAGTTTTGGATTTCTAAATATCCAAAATTATTTTCTCCATTTTCTTATTTAATTTGGATTTCCATTTATCCAAATTAAATTTCCTCCTTCATGTCTTATTTCCAATTTAATTTTTTTCCTTTTCATTTTCTTATTTAATTTGGATTTCAATTTGTGCAAATTAAATTTTTTCGGATACCTTATATTTATTTAGAGAATTCTCAGTCTTTACAGCTGTAAAGTTTGAGTAAACAATGAAATCAAGGTAGAGTATGAGTCGAAATGAATCGAATAGTAAATGTCTCTGCCTTGAGAATACACAGTGTAAATGATAGGACATGAGGATGAAATGTTCGAATTAATAAGAAATGTGTAATTAAAGAAAGTATCAGATTTGATTTCCGATAGAACTTTCAGAGTTATATAAATTGGAGGGATGGAGATGACATTGACTCGATTTTGAATATGAAATCTGATTCTAAGCTTATATCGGAGAGCTTAAGAAACTCCGAAAGCTTAAGAAATCCACTCTGGAAAATGTGAGAATAATGAAATGCACGTGTATAAGGTGTGATTGAAGGAAATATAGATAACGTAAATTAAGGATAAGAAAGTTATCTGTATAAGTGTAAGTGAGAGAAGCACTGATGATATTGGGATGTAGATGAAATAAAGTGATATAGTAAATGTTTACTATCTAATAAAGTTCTCATGAAGAACAAGTATTCATCTACATAAAAAAATAGACGTTTTACTGATCTGATCACAGATATATTTGGAGTTAATAAGACTAACCTTAGTATAAAGCGTCCTTAGATAAAAGATTGGAGACTAATGTCCATAAGATGATGATTAGAACTCGAAGTAAATTTTACGAGTTCCTATTGAGGTTAAGAGGTTAATGATTTGCCTTGTGAGGTATATAAGCCTAAAGAATGAGGCATCCATACATGAGTAAATTGTTGAAATACTGATAGAGTCTAAAGTATAAATGGAAAATGAGCAGCATGGTGATATAACCTTTAAACTCTTAAAGACTATGGAATTATGTTAAGATTGATAACTAAGAGATTTGGCTAGATAGTATCTCCTCCTGAGATATATGATCTCGAGACGACAAGATGACAGTGAACCTGTCTATGATATAGAGATAATGATTGAGATACGAAATGTACTGAGTCTAGCTAGATACTATTGCCAGTCTATAGAAGAGTTATTGGGTTAGCTGCTCTACAGATGCTACTGATAAGTAAATAAGTTTAAGTCGATGAATGAATAAGTATAAAAATGGTATACAAAAGATTAAGAGAGTTTAATAGTGGAATATTTTACCACTAAGGAAAAGTGATCGAAATGATGATGAAGGAAAAGATGTAAAGGTAAGAAGAGGATAAGTACAGGATGATGAGGGAACATGAATATGAAGCAATTCCCGAATTTAAGACTAAAACTGATTTCAGGTTGGTTATCACATGAAAGTGGCTAGATGTAAAATCAAGCCAAATTGGACAAGTGAAAGTAATGGTACTCAAAGGAGTAAGAGGAACGATATGTTTACTGCTAGTATCTAAGTAGAAAAGTGTTATACGTACACATAACCATCTTGAAATGATAGAAATGGTGGAACTATATAGATGATGTGGTGATTTAATATAGAAATTGAGGATTCAATTGTGGAATCTAAATTATGAAAAGAGATGTAAAGACCATACTACATGAAGAGAACATGATAGTTTCATGATTTATGATTGTAAGAGATGATTCACAGTAAAGTCTGCAAGGGGGATGCAGCCTTGATAAAATGAATATTGTGGACAACAAAGAGTCCAAAAGAGAAATGATGATATGGAAGTGATTAAAGATTGAAGATCTAAATAGAATCACTTTCCATTTTCAGAATCCTAGATTCTCTAGTGCCATAGTCTAAGTATGAGCATGAAATAGTATAAATACATATGTACAGTTCCAGTGAGCATTACACGTGATGCGAGTCTCTGAGTTGCCATATGCTAATGAGAGATAGTAAAAGGCTTTGAGATCCCAAGTGTACTGATAGCACCGCTCCATACTGATGTATACATATATGAGCGTGAGATGTAAACGCTCCATGATGTTGGGAGAGCGCGTGCATGAGATGTATAAGTTACTGGGACAATTACATATAACTGATTGACGTGTGTAATTGATAGTTTTAAACTATATCGACTTGGCACTAAGTGAGAAAAATGGATGATGAACAACATAGATTAGCTATAATATGAAAAATAATGTGAATAGACTCTTATATGAAAAGAGGAATGAAATGAATGACTCCCAATTTGATAAAGGAACTTACGGGAGTATAGATATATGTGATGAAAGACAGCATGCAGTGGTCTAAAGTACTCTTGATGTTGAAAATGTACTGGCAGTATTAATTGGAGGATGAACTAGAGGTCAAAAATCGTAAGTATACGACATGTACCACCTTTGGACTTAAGTTAAATTCGGAGGACTGAATTTCTTAAGGTAGGAAGAATGTGATAACTGTAAATTTTTCAATTATTGGAAATTAATATTAAAGCAAATAAATAAATAAAATTATGAGAATGGGATATTGGTGAAAATCTCAAAAATTGAGAAAGGAATGGATTAAGAAAATGGTGTGAAGGAAAATTAAATCGGAAATAAGTATAAGATGTGAAATTACGGAAAATAATGAAGAAAGGAAATTTAAATTTTGAATTATGAAAAACAGAAGAATGGAGGAAATTTAATTTGGATAAATGGAAATCCAAATTAAATAAGAAAATGAGAAAAGAACATAATATATGAATATGTATACAAAGGAAATACAAATAAGTACTTTATATTTTGTGTATAGATATATATATACATGATTTAAAATATAAATATATATATACATATAAAATGTATATTGTAGTTAATTTAAATTATATGTATATATATGTTGTAATATAATATATATATCTATATAATATTATATAGTAGAATACTATATAATATAATATTAATATTATATTTATAATATAGTTTATAAATATAATATAAAAAAAAGAAACAGAAGGAAACAAATCGGGAGAAACCCGATTCTGTCTCCCTCGGTGAGGCCGACCACCGTCGGCGAGGGAGAGAAAGGAAGAGACGGCGACGGTGAAGAGAAGAGAAGACGCCGGTGACCGGAAGAGGGGAAGAAACAAACGGAAGGAAAAACGAAAGAACAAACAGAAGCAAAAACCCGACGGAAGCCGAGAAGGAGAAGAGAAGAGAAAGTGGCGGTGCCGGCCAAATCGGTCACCGCCACTGTAACCGAAGCTTCACCGGAGGAAGAGGAAGACGTGGGAGGCCACCGGTCAGGCGGAGAACGACGGAAGAGGGCCGGCGAAGAGGCAGAAGGAAGCCGACCTAAGTCGAGTCGATCCGCCGCCGTGCCGTCGATTCGGGATGAACGGAGGCCAGATCCAAGCTCGCCGTGGCGCCGGCCAACTGCTAAGCCATCGAGCCGCTGGAGAACCGACCGTCGACAAGGAACCGGTAAGGAAGGAAGCTAAACCGGTTTGACGGGAAAGGAAGAGGAAAAAGGAAAAGAAAAGAAAAAGAAAAGAAAAAGGAAAAAGAAAAAGAAAAAGAAAAGAAAGAAAAGGAAAGAAAAGAGAAAAAGGAAGAAAAGAGGAAAAGAAGAAAAAGAGAGGAAAAAAGGAGAATTTCAGAAATTACGGGAGATCCCGAGAATTCGAAAACCCGAGAATTACGGGAATCGGTAAGAAATCCCGGAAAGTGATAAATTATTTAAATAATTTATTTATTTAAATAATTATGAAAAAATTTTAAATTTTAGAATTTTAATTCCAGAAAATTCCCTCGATGACCGAGCCAATGGAATCGGGCGAGGTGAACACGAGCGCGACCTTCGAAAGTCAGTCGCCGACCCGAAACAAGTAAGGGATGCATGTGCAGCATTGTAAGGATATTCAGTCTGCATGATTTTAATTATGAAATATTTTATGAAAATATTTATGAAAATATTGCGAGGAATGATTGGTTGGAAAATTGTGGTGAAGTACCGGTTGAAATTATAAACTGTATTTTCCGTGCAGGAGGCTAGCCAATCGGCAGCCGTCATACTGCCGAAAAATTATCGAAAATTTCTAGAAAATTTCATAAAATCATAATAAATGATTTTATTTCACAAGAAATGATTTTCAACCACGAAAATCAAGAAAATGAATATTTTCCATAAAAACATGAATAAAATGAAAGTGATTTTAAAATATTCATGTTTTCGAAAATGATGATAATAAAATCACCGAAAATTCTCCTGATATTTAAATTACACGTAATACGAGATGAAAAATGAAAAGAAATGAAGTGAATATTTATATATATATTTATTAAATATTCACTAAATGGTTTTATAACCTTTATAGTTTTAAATTATGAAATTATATATATTTTTATAAATTTCATAAAGGTTTATTGATGATGAGAAATACGGTTTTGAGACGAGATGGCATCCTATCATGCTGATATGTGATATGTAACATGTAATATGTGATATGTAGTCCCGGCCGACACCTGATCAGTGATCCGCCGAGGACAATTATAGACTATGGCCATAGATCTGACATGATGATTTTATACCCTTCGGGGTCTATAGCATGATATGAGTAACGACCCAGTGGACGGACTAGGCATGCGTGCCTAAGTTTCCATATATGAGAAATGTTTTATATGATATGTTATATGTTAAATGTAAACATTTTACATGATATGTGATAAGTTAAATGAAAGTGATTTACAACATTTTACATAATGCTTATTTCAGTACTGATTTTAGTACTACGAGATGATCTTCATATGACATGATATGAACATATAATATGTTTTCAAAAGGAAAAAGAGTTTATAAGTCTAATATTCTTACTATGATTTTAAATTGAATATTAGACTATATGTGACATGAATATGTGATATGTTTTCCAAAAAAAAAGGAAAGAGGAGGAAAATAAATCTAATATTCTTATTTTAATTTTTAAATTGAATATTAGATTTAAATAATATATATGTTATACGAAAAGGATTTAATAGCTGATTTTGCTATTTAAAGTACTGTACTAATTATGGTTGTACAGTAAAACATGAAATAAGTTTTAAATGAGAATGATGAGAATTTAACTAATATTCTTTTCAAAGAATATATGAATATTAGTTACTTTATTTAAATGCTTTATTTTATAAAAGCATTATTTTGAAGAGAATATGAAAATGTTATGGAATAAAAAGGTAAAAAGGATTAAAATTCCAAACGAAAAGGAAATTATTCTCTACAGTTGCTTCTAGGTTATGGGACAAGATAGGTATTTCAAAATACCTACCTTACTCCATCTGGATCCCTAGCTGACTGTAGTATCCTTCCTACATGCAAGCCTAGAGCCCATAGGAAAAAATGAAAAAGTTTTTCAGCATATAGATAGCTGAGTATCAAGTGAGGCATATAATTCCCTTACTGAGCCGTGGTATGCTCACCCCTTAATTTTAACATTTCAGGTTTTCGAAGACTGAGAGTCTAGCACTTAAAGGATTTTCGACTGCGCATTTGGGGACGATGCGACAGGTCGATTTATTTAGTAAGGTATGATCATTTATTTTCTGTATTTAGACTTATTTACAGTATTACTTCCTTATAAATTAAGATAGGGGATGTAATTAATATTATAATTTAATATGTAATTGTTTATATGTAAAAGAAAAGTAAAGTATCGCAGACAGCCCAACCAAATAAGATGTATAGAATAAGGTGAAAAATTAGGGTCACGGGCTGTGACAAAATTATATGGAAAATATGTTTTTAAGTGTTTTTTTGGTTAAAAAACTATTAAAATTGCATTTTTAGTTAATTCGGCCAAATCAGATTTTTTTGGGCCTGGCCCATTATTACTCTAAAGCATATTGAAGTGAATCGGTGTATCGTACGATACGTATCGATTCACTTGTGTATCGATAGATACGCTACCGATTCATGATAAAATCGATTCTTTGTATAGATACGTATCGAATTTATACTGAATCGAACCGAATCGTACGATACTGTTAGCTTTAAATTGACATATATATTTTGAAATGACAAAAACTTAAGTAAGCTTTAATGTTTTAATTCACATTGTAAATTTGCCTTATCACACATGATTTTCTCAATACATTTTAAGTGATCATATCAAACATTAAGACCATGATTTAATGATACATCCTTATTGGTCTTAATTCTTTATAAATGTTTTGAATATTTTAGAAAATCACTTAATGAATTTTTGGACAATGTTTTCATCAAATAAAGTCAAGAAAAACTCCCACAAAAGTGTCAATATGTTTTGGGTTAAATTAGGATCAAAGACCACATCATTTCTAACCCAAAAGTGCAGGAAAAACTCATTCTGGAAGCATGAGATCGATCCCCTAAGGAAAGGGATCGATCCCTTTTGGCAGAATGCCCCGAAGGCATAAAATGAAGCATGGGATCGATCCCCTAAGGAAAGGGATCGATCCCTTTGTGTCAGAAAGTCCCCAACAGCTAGTTTCTGTGAGATAGAACGGCTAGTTTCTGTTTTGGCTCCAACCAACGTCCACAAACCATCCAAGGGACTATAAATAGAGGCTTAGAAGCTAAAGGAAGGAAGAGGAACAACCAAGCAACATCTTTCATCATCTTATTCATCTTCCTCAAGCCTCAACATCAATTCAAGAGATAAAGAGTCTTCATCTTCTATCATTCATCTATTTCTTGTATTGCTTAGCACAAACTTTGTATAGGCTTTTCATTGTGCTTAATTTCTGTAATCATTTGCCTACCTAGAGGCCTCTCTTGATTACATTATTTGTAACCCACCATTCCTTGTAAAAAGGGAGGTTTCTCTTAAGCCTTGAAAAAGAGGGAGGTTACTCTTTAACCTAAGAAAAAGAGAGAGGTTTCTCTTGAGCCTAGAAAAAGAGGGAGGTTACTCTTGAGCCTTGAAAAGAGGGATTGTAATCACAAATTCAAGATAGTGGATTTGGGGAAAATCCTTGGGAGCGTCTCAAGGTAGAGGATGTAGGCAAGGTAGCCGAACCTCTATAAATCGCTTGCGTACATTTCTCTTCCCTACTCTCCTTATTTATTTGCAATTATATTTGTGTTAATTGTTTTGAATTTATATTGCATAATTGAGTAGCCTAGAGAACTTAGAAAATATCAATGTAGGCTAGAGAATTTAGAGAAACCGAAAAACGAACATAAGGATAGCTAAAAACCGATTCACTCCCCCTCTCGGTATAGCCTATAAGAGCCAACAATTGGTATCAAAGCTTGAGCTCGAGATTGAATTAGACTAACCTCTATCGAGCAAAACGATCATAAATGGCTCACTTGAATGTAGGCACACCCCTAGGAGAAGAGGGACAATCATTAGTTAGACCTCCACTTTTCAATGGTGAAAATTATTCATATTGGAAAACTAGGATGATGTTATTTGTACAATCCAATGATTATGAAGTGTGGAGAATTATTGTGAATGGTCCTAGAATTCCTATGAAGAAAGTAGATGGAAAGGATGTCCCTAAGAGTGAGGATGAGTGGGACACAAATGACATGAGAGTGGCACAATTGAATGCCAAGGCCATGCACACTCTCTTTTGTGCATTAGGTCCCAATGAATATAATAGAGTGTCCCTATGTGAAAATGCTAAGCAAATATGGGACAAATTGGCCATCACACATGAAGGGACCAATCAAGTGAAAGAAACCAAAGTAGGTATGCTCACACATGATTATGAGCTATTTAGGATGAATGAAAATGAGTCCATTAGCGAAATGTTCACTAGGTTTAATGATATAATTAATGGACTTAAAGCATTAGGCAAGAGCTATTCCAATGTAGAAATGGTCAAGAAAATCTTGAATAGCTTGCCAAAATCTTGGGAGGCAAAGGTGACTGCTATAGAAGAATCTAAGGACCCTAACACCTTGTCTCTAGATGAACTTATGGGCTCCCTACTTACATATGAAATGAAATTAAAAAGAAATGAAGAGCCTTCAAAGAAAGTAGGGGTAGCACTTAAATCTTCCACTCATGAGGTCATTGAAGATAATAGTGATGAGAGTGGAAATGAGGAAGAAAAGGAAATGGCAATGTTTGCCAAAAGATTTAATAGATTTATGAGAATGAAAGAGAGAGAGCAAAATAGGAAACATCATAGGGGAGAGTCAAGTAGAAGAGAAAAAGATCACTTAGTGTGTTATGAATGTAATGAACCGGGTCACACTAAGTTAGATTGCCCCTTACTTAGGAAGGAAAAGGATAGGAAGCCTAGGAAGAAAGCATTTGTGGCTACATGGAGCGATAGTGATAGCTCCGATGATGAAAACATAGATGATGAGGTAGCCTACACATGCTTTATGGCTATTAGTGATGATGAGGCTAGTTGTAGTTCTAGTGAAGATGATGATTATACATTTGATGAACTACAAAATGCTTTTAATGATTTAGCAAATGAATTTCAATGCATGAATTCTAAATATAAGAAAATCATTGCTAAATTGAAAATAGAAAATGAAGCCTTGACAAATGCTAAGCTAGAATTTGAAAAGAAATTAGAAGAGGCTAACTTGGAGATAAATGAGTTGAATAAAAAGAACTTAAACTTACATAACTCATTCACTAGGTTTTATATGGGTCAACAAAAGCTAGATCATATGCTTGAGACCCAAAGAGCTTTCTTTGATAAAGATGGGTTAGGATATAATGCAATACATAAAGAAACTCATCTTAAGAATTTCCTAGTGAGCAAAAATTCTATGCATGATACATCTCTCACATGCTCACTATGTAATAGGATAGGCCACTCTTCACAAGCATGCACATATAGAAAAACTACCTTTAGAGGAAAAGTGGTTAGGAAGATGTGGATGCCAAAGCATGTTATAAATGATGATTTGTGCTTGAAATGGATCCCAAAAGGATCAAAAATTATTTGCACTAACTTTCAAGGACCCAAGAAAATTTGGGTACCAAAGCATGCTTGAATTTGTGTGTTGTAGGAGTGTTAGAGCATGGAGATACAAGATACAATGAAGTTTAAATGCTCTACACACCTCTATGGAGATTGCTTGTGCCAATGAGAAAAAGGAAAAGCTTGAGGATCCATTACAACAATTCTTCAAAGGATAGCTCAAGGAGGACTCAACTGTTCAAGGCAAAGCATTCTCTAGCAAAGGAGTTTTGTAAGATTAAATCCTATCTCTTCAAGACTCATGTTTGCTAAAATTATTGAGGCACTTGGTTGATGATTATTGATGCATTATGAGTTGAATGATTGAACAAAAAGGCATGACAATGATCTTTGATTGTTTGATGAATTGTTCTTGATACATTGAATGAAAGGCATGTTTTGTGACTTTGAAATGATTTTTAGTTTTCTGCATCTTGAGCAAGTTTGATATGTCTAGATAAAATATTTAGTTGCTCAAAAGCTGTCAATTATGTCACTCATGCAAAATGCCATGTCATGAGCCTTAATGAAGAATTTGTTTGTTGGAAATCATGGCATGTTGTTCACAAAATGTATGATTTGATGTTATATGTACTTAAAATCTATGTGAACAAGTTTGTTTTGGCATATTTGTGATTTCTAATAATTTGGTTTGGCCAAAATATGCATAACTCTCAAAATGACCTCCTTTGAGGCCAAAAATGCTTTTATTGGTGAAAATCCTTCCAAAATTGCAAAATCTTTTGTAAAATGGTTTTTCAATCATATTCTTCATTCATACAAGTCCAAAATCATGTTTTACTAATGTTTGAACCTTTACTTGGACTTAAATAACTCAAAAACGAAGTTTTGGTACCTCAAAGGTTGGATTTTCTGTCAAAAATCTGCAGAAACAGTATGAGGGATCGATCCCTTTTCAAACAGGATCGATCCCCTTGAGCAGAACACAGAATTGGTGTATTCTGGAACTAAGGGATCGATCCCCCTCCAAAAGGGATCGATCCCCCCAGGCCAGAAAGGGCATTTCTGCACTTTTTCAACCGAAATTGAGAAGAACTTTTCATTGTGTTGATATTTTCTCTCTTCTCAACTTAAAATTCATTGTTTTAACTTCTTTTTGATGATCTTTAATGTATGAAAATTCATTTTTCATTGATATCATGCCTCAACTTCAACAATTAATATCATTTCCAACAAATGGTATCACTTTCAACAATCTATATCATTTTTTCTTGAACTCACAAGTGCAAAATCAGTTTTCTCATTGAAAATGGTCATGAATTGCATAAATCTTGAAATAATCTTGAAACATACTTTCAATGAATGCTTAAACATAATTTTGAGATCTATTTCAATGATTTATGGATATATTTGAGAATTTGATGAACTTGTGCATAATGAGTGTTTTTCATATCTTTTGTTCATCTTAGTCAAGCATGCTTATAGGATTATGTCTCTTGGCTTGACTTATCAATTCCACACTAGGTTTCATGATAATTTTACATCTAGTGGATTGATTCCAAATGTAAATTCAACAATTGGTAATAGTCATTGGCCTATAATGTGTGATGGTAAATGGATCCTAAATGTTCAAATACATGAAACTTTATCATCCTTGTACTTAAAGAACTAAGGTCTTAATGACAACACCAACATTCAAAGATAAATGCAAACTTGAACATATGTATTTTGATTGATATCCATGCATTTATTGTTTTGATGTTGAACTTACATGATTGCTTGAGTTGAATCAATAATCATGCCTATGAGATGAGAATAGTTATTTTCATGATATTATGTACTTAACCTCACTCATAGTTTATGGATTTTAATGATAAAATATATATTAGCTTGATAATATTGATTCACTTAGGTGAAGCCATTTTAATTAAAATAGCATATACCCTCTAGAACATTAAATGATGATAACAACTAGAGATATGGCTATTAATTGATTAAAATGAATCTTTCCTTGCTCATAATTGGTTAAGGATTTGAATTGAAAATGAGCATAGGATTATTGTGCTTGAAACCATGGAAGAAAATGTGTTTGCTTGAATATCTTGTTTTTTGAATCTTCCATGTGGTATAAATTTGTGAATATGAATATGGATTAATTCCTTATGATAGTATGCTAATGATTGATTGATCCATATACATACTTGATGATGTGTGTAATTGTGTTCTTGCATTTTTAGAATGATTATTTTCTTGACATGAACACACTACACATAGATATTGGATTCATGCAAAATGCTTAAGTCAACCATTAGTAACAATTGGTATTTAGATTGAAATAACACTTAGTATCATTGGCAACCATATTTTCACTAATTGGTAAGCCAAATCTAAATTGACAATTCTTCTCATGCTTTTTAGATTGAAATGACTAATAGAGAAGAATTCTCTTAGGATATTTTTGTATGAAACTCTTGTGTGCTAGAATTTGAAGTTAATTGCTATATGATTTAATTCTAGACACAATATTTCTTGAGAATGATTTATGAGCACATGCATATGATATGTTATATAATTTTAGCTCATAATCATGATGTATTGTCATGCACCTTAGTTGGACCTTAGAGAACAATTGATATACTTAGGTACTTGCTTAACTTCTTACCAATTGGAACCTTCTTGCAAAATTACTTATCAACAATTGGTATCAAAATTATTTATAAACAATTGGTATAGGATCATAAGTCATATTCATTGCATAAATATTTCATACTCTTTGAGAATATTGACTTATTTATTTGTGCTATAAGTCCCATGTACTAACATGTTTCTTGTTGGATGGAGCATTTTTATTTGTTCTCATATAGCCATGATTTTAGGGAGAGCATATTTTTTTATTATTTTTCCTTCTTTTTGCTATGACAAAAAGGGGGAGAGATAGATAAAGGGAGAGATATTAAGGGGGAGAGATAATGAGGGAAAATTCATTTTCAAAACCCATGCTTATATTAAGGGGGAGCTTTATAAAATCCTGCTTTATTTGAGGGGGAGTATTTTTTCAAAGAATTTTCAAAGCAAATTTACATTAAGTTTTGTCATATCAAAAAGGGGGAGATTGTTAGCTTTAAATTGACATATATATTTTGAAATGACAAAAACTTAAGTAAGCTTTAATGTTTTAATTCACATTGTAAATTTGCCTTATCACACATGATTTTCTCAATACATTTTAAGTGATCATATCAAACATTAAGACCATGATTTAATGATACATCCTTATTGGTCTTAATTCTTTATAAATGTTTTGAATATTTTAGAAAATCACTTAATGAATTTTTGGACAATGTTTTCATCAAACAAAGTCAAGAAAAACTCCCACAAAAGTGTCAATATGTTTTGGGTTAAATTAGGATCAAAGACCACATCATTTCTAACCCAAACGTGCAGGAAAAACTCATTCTGGAAGCATGGGATCGATCCCTTTGTGTCAGAAAGTCCCCAACGGCTAGTTTCTGTGAGATACAACGGCTAGTTTCTGTTTTGGCTCCAACCAATGTCCACAAACCATCCAAGGGACTATAAATAGAGGCTTAGAAGCTAAAGGAAGGAAGAGGAACAACCAAGCAACATCTTTCATCATCTTATTCATCTTCCTCAAGCCTCAACATCAATTCAAGAGATAAAGAGTCTTCATCTTCTATCATTCATCTATTTCTTGTATTGCTTAGCACAAACTTTGTATAGGCTTTTCATTGTGCTTAATTTTTGTAATCATTTGCCTACCTAGAGGCCTCTCTTGATTACATTATTTGTAACCCACCATTCCTTGTAAAAGGGGAGGTTTCTCTTAAGCCTTGAAAAAGAGGGAGGTTACTCTTTAGCCTAAGAAAAAGAGAGAGATTTCTCTTGAGCATAGAAAAAGAGGGAGGTTACTCTTGAGCCTTGAAAAGAGGGATTATAATCACAAATTCAAGATAGTGGATTTGGGGAAAATCCTTGGGAGCGTCTCAAGGTAGAGGACGTAGGCAAGGTAGCCGAACCTCTATAAATCGCTTGCGTACATTTCTCTTCCCTACTCTCCTTATTTATTTGCAATTATATTTGTGTTAATTGTTTTGAATTTATATTGCATAATTGAGTAGCCTAGAGAACTGAGAAAATATCAATATAGGCTAGAGAATTTAGAGAAACCGAAAAACGAACATAAGGATAGCTAAAAACCGATTCACCCCCCCTCTCGGTATAGCCTATAAGAGCCAACAGATACGTATCGCGTATCGTACGATTTTGATAACAGAGGTAATATACTATTATAATTTTAATAATATTTAGTAAATAATGATAATTTTAATAACTAGTTTAGTAGGTTATTAGGTTTAAGGGATTTTTAATTTTTTTTAAATTTAATCAAAGTTTTCGATTAGATTTGACTAATCTAAAAGTTATAATTCGATGATTTTATAATAAGATCAATTTTTGTAAACTTACCGTAGAATTCCCCTATGAACTTATGCTAAGTTGTTAGTATGAATTTTCTTCATCCACGTATTTTTATCTAAAGTAGTATGTTATTCCAACTCTCGTTTTGTCAGATATTTTCGGATAACTTCCTTTCAAGTCTTTTTTTCTCCTTTCCCCTTACTTTGACATTTCTTTCATCACTGATAGTCTCCACTCTTCTAGCTGGAGTATCCACAAGTTTATATCATATGTATGCAAAACAACATAAACAACTTTCACTCATCTTGTCTTCCATAAGTGCCACTACAAGCTTCTTACGAATGTTCTCATTTCTCACTCTATCCTTTATCGTATATTCACACATCCATTACAACATTTGCATTCTGCTACATTTATTTTCTATGTATGCGATCTTTTAGTTGCCCAACATTCACTACCATAGAGCATTAATGGTTTAACAACCGTCTTGTAAAACTTGCATTTAAAGTTTTCAACCATGTAGGAATTCTTCTATTACACAACACATATATAGCGCTTCTCCATTTGTTAATCCAACATAAATCCTATAGGTTATATCATCATCAATCTCTCCATTTATTTGTACAATGAACCCAAATATCTAAAATGATCTCGCTTAAGGATCTCCACTCCACCTAGCATCATTATGTTTTAATCTTCTTCTTTGTTTGAACTGAATTTACATTCTATGTATTCAATCTTTATGTGATAACCGCAAAAATCTCCACTATTTAATATTTGAAAATAAATATTAAAGAAAATAGATAAGTGAAAATAAATAAATATAATTTAAAGTATATGGAAATATTGTGGAAATAAATAAATCTAAATATGAGATTCGGAATACTAGTGAAAATTTCAAGAATTGAGCAAGCGATGAAATTGGAAATTTAAGTGAAGGAAATTTAAATTTTAAATTATGGAAAACTGAAGAATGGAGGAAATTTAATTTGGATAAATGGAAATCCAAATTAAATAAGAAAATGAGAAAAAGAATAAGAAATATATTTATATAATTATATATTATATAAATGTATTCTTATACAGATACATATGTATTTAAATGCTATATATAGTATATATTATTATACAATCGTATATATATACTATTTTATACATTAAATAATACATATGTATACAATTAATGTTATTTTTACATTAAAGTTTGTAAATATATATATATATATATATATATTGTAAATACAATATATATAGTATTATTTCATTTATATCAAAATATACAAATGTAATTTAAGTTAAAAGTATGTAGATATATATATATATATATATTAGATATATATATATATTAAATATATATATGTGTTGATATATAATATATATATATCTATATAATATTATATAGTATTTATTATATAATATAATATTAATATTATATTTATAAAGTAAATTATAAATATAATATATAACAAAAATAAAATAAAATAAAAAGAAGAGAAGAATCGGGAAAACCCGATTCTTCTCGATTCAGAGGCCGACGGCAGCAACAATTGCCGCTGCCTGCGAGACAAGAGAGAAAAGGGGGTAGAGACGCCGTCACCGACCGAAGAGGAAAGGAAAGAAGCTACGGGTGGCGGAAGAAAGGAAAGAAATAGAGGCGAAACCGACGGAAAAAGCTGAAAGAAAAAAAGAAGAGGGAAACGGCGGTGCCAGTCGGTCCAGGCACCGCCACCCTACCGTCGACCTCGGCGGAAGTGAGAGGAAGGTAAAGGAGTTGCCAGTGGTAAAGGAAAACGGCGGAGGAAGGGAGAACGAAGGAGGAGAAAAGCCAAACCTTCCGTCACCAGATCTGCCGTCGTACCACCGAACTGGATTGAACGGAGGCCATCGATAGGTTCGCCTTGACGTTGGCTAGCTGAGGAGCCACCGAACCGTCGGAGAACCGGCGACGATGGGAGATTGGTTGGTTTGAATTGGTCTGACCGGAAAAGAAAGAAAAAAAGGAAAAAGAAAAAGGAAAAGAAAAGAAAAAGGAAAAAGGAAAAAGAAAAAAGAAAAAGAAAAAGAAAAAGAAAAAGAAAAAGAGGAATTTTCGAAATTTGGAAATTACGGGAAATCCCGAAAATTCGAAAAACCTGAAAAAATCCGAGAAATTCGGTAAGAATTTCGAAAATTAATTCTGAGTATTTAATTTAAATAATTATGGAAAAATTCTAAATTTTAGAATTTAATTTTCGAAAAATTCCCTCGATGATCGAGCCGATGAAATCGGGCGGGGTGAACACGAGCGCGACGAACTAGGCGATCGTCGACCCGAGATAGGTAAGGGAGACATGTGCCACCTGTAAGGATATTCGGCCACATGTTTTAAATTATGCATTTAAATTTTATAAATGCAATTAACAATGATTGATTGAAAATTGTGGTGATTTATCTGTTTGAAAATTGTGGTGATTTACCGGTTGAGAAATATAAACTGTATTTTCTGTGCAGGAGGCTAGCCAATCGGCAGCCGTTATACTGCCGAAAAATTACTAAAATTTACTGAAAATCATCGAAAATCATAATAAATGATTTGATTTCACGAGAAATGATTTTCAGTCACGAAAATCGAGAAATCAAGTATTTTTCATAAAACATGAATATATGGAAGTTTAAATTTAAAATATTCATGTTTTCAAGAATGGTGAAAATGAAATCACTGAAAATTCACCCGATAAGTGATATCTCACGTGAAACGAGATAAAAAAAGGACTGAAGTGAATATTTTATAAATATTTCTTAAATATTCCCTTGATTTTATATAAAACCTTTATGGTTTTAATTATGAAAATAATTAATTCCATAAATTCCATAAAGGTTAAGAAATGATGGAAAACTATGATTTCGAGACTAGAGGTTTCTACATGTGTTTTTAGAAGAAAACATGGTGACGGGAGTGTTGATTTGGAAAATAAATATTTTAATTTTCCATAAATCATAAAAATAATTGATTTGAATCCAGATAACTTTGAAAACCATGTTTTGGAAAGAAAGCACGGAAAAACTTGCGTATATGTTTTTACGGTGAAAAAGACAGTCACGAGATGTGTTTTTAGTGTGAAGATTTTATAACTGTTTTCACCATATGGAAAACATGATTTATACTTTTATGAAATATTTTGAGAAATGATATTTAAATTATAAATTTTATAAAGGTGATGATTTATACATGTGAGCCTTATAGATAATTGTGAAATAATTTGATTTACTGTGTTTTAAATCCATAAAGGCTATGGTACGATTTTTATACTGTTTTGAGACTTAGATCCCGAGCTTCATGCATCATACCATACTGTTACTGCCACGTGGCTGATTGACCAGCTAGTCATCAGCGTTCCGGATTGTCACCTAGCAAGTGTACACCGAGGACATATTATAGATCATGGCCATAGATCTCATTACTGTTACTGTGTCCCTAGTGGACAATGATAGCATGATTTACTTGTAGGGTGTTGCCTAGTCTCACTTACTACTTATTGCTTACTATTTACTGAAAGGATTTACGGAATCCTATTTACTGTATTGTACTGTTTACTGTACTGTTTACTGTTTACTGATGAAAAACTGTACCAAAATACTGTTTATGGTACTGTACTGTTTACTGAAATGGTAGCCACTGATTACTGTTTACTGGATTGAAAGCTACCATTTACTGTTTACTGAACTGAAAGCTACCGTATACTATTTTATGAATTGGTAGCTACTGTTTACTGTTTTCTGACTAAACCGTATCGAAATACTGTTTTACTGAATATTAATGTTTTACTGAGCTATAAGATATGGTTTTACTGAGTTGTAAGGTACTGAATTAATAAATAGTACCGAAAACTACTGTTTACTGATCCAATGGTTTTGGATATTTATAAACCATTGTACTGTCACGTGTTTTAACTAAACCGACGAGAACAGAAGTAAACCATTATCTTACTACTGAACTGTCACGTCTTTTAAAATATATTGAAGTGGAGAAATAAATGGTTTACTTTACGGAAACGAATATTATATCGTTTTGAGAACAATTGACATAGTACTCTCTACAGTTGCTTCTAGGTTCCGGAACAAGTCAGGTATTTTAAAATACCTTCCTTACTTTATTTGGATCCCTAGCCAACTGTAGTATCCTTCCTACATGTGAGCCTAGAGCCCATCTACGAAAATTTAAAGAAAGTGAAAAAAAATATTTTCAGCATATAGGTAGCTGAATATCAAGTGTGACAGATAACTATCTTACTGAGCCGTGGTTTGCTCACTCTCCAATTTTAACATTTCAGGTTTGATGATTGTGAGATCCGATATTTATGGATTACGGCTGTTCACAAAGGACAATGTGACAGACCGACTGAGATATATAAGGTACGATCATTTATTTTCTGTATTTAGACATGTCTACAGTACTACATTTTTGTAAAAAAGATAGGGGATGTGTATAATGTTAACAATGTGGTATAAAATTGTTTTACATTTAATGAAAAGTGAAGTATCGCAGATAGCCCAACCGGATAAGTAGTGTAGAATAACATGAAAAATGTGGTAACGGATCGTTACACTTTACTTTACTATGCATAGTTTGAACCCTTTTAATTTTAGAGTTTGTCTCCACAATTTTAACTTTTCATTAACTTCCGCTTTAGTCTTAACACACAAAACAATATCATTTGCAAACATCATACACCAAGGCATATTATCTTGGATGGATTTTGTCATCTCGTTAATTACTGTAGCAAACGAATAGGTTTAACACTGACTCTTGATGTAGTCTGCTGTGATAGAAAATTTGCTTGTTTACCTTCCACATATCTTCACATGTATTCTTGCATCTCCATACATGTCTTTAATTATTTAAATATATTTTACGGGGTTAAGGACTACCATATGCTTTCTCATATGCATTCTTAGTTTTTTTTCTTTTTAATAAAAGAGTGTTTTTTCTCTTTAATTTAGATTCAAAGATGAGGGGTGTAAACGAATACAACATTTGACGAACCATTTGCAAACCCGTTTGGTTTTCGTTAGTTTATGTTTGTTTACTAAGTTTAACAAAAAAACACAAATAACATTTTAGTGTTCGTTTATTAAACGAATCGAACATGAACAGAGGTGTGGTTCGTTAGTTTTTGTTCACGAATAGGCTCATTTATATTCATTTATTATTCGTTCATTTAAAATGTCATTTGTTATTCATTTGTTTATATTCATTTATAACTCGTTCATTTTAAGTGTTATTTGTTATTCATTTATTGTTCGTTCATTTAAAGTTGTATTACTTCTATTATGCAAGTTATATAATATATACCCTATTTTTAAAACATTAACTTAAAAAATTAATACTTAATTCTTAAACATATTCATACAATACAATTTTGTTGGCTTAAAAAATTAATAAAATATAATAATAAAATAATAACAAATTTGAATTAGTTAAATATGCTTAAAATTATTTTTTTAAGTTTTAAATATGATGTATTGAAATTAAATTAATAAAAGTTTTATAATAAATTAAGATCTCATTCTTATCTATTGACCATTTATATGATATATATATATATATATATATATATATATATATATAATACACATATGTGTGTATCACACATATATATATATATATATAATATTTTAATATATGTATACCAATATATGTACATGTATATGATACAAATTGTACTTAAAATTATAATTATCAATTTTAATAAACATTATTGACTTAAGTTGTGTTATATTTAAGATTTCATATTGGATGATTTCAATTTGCATGTGAAATTTAATATTTATGCAGGATTTTTAATATTTAATATTTAGTTTGTTCTCATGAACACTTGTTTATGAACATATGTTCGTGAACGTGTTTGTTTAATGGTTTATGAACACTTATTCACGAACGCATTAATTTAAATGTTCGCGAATGCATTTGTTTAAATGCTTATGAACAAATTCATTTATATGTTTCCGAGTGCGTTCGTTTAGGATGAACGAGTTTATTCACGAAAATTTAACGAACAGTCCTTTTCAAACAAACGAACGAACTCGAATGTAAAAATCAAATTCCTTAATGAATACGAACGACACTAAAAAACAAACGAACAAATAGAGAAATAGTTGTTTGTTCGTGTTCGGTTCAATTACAGCCCTGGAGATGAAATTCATTTCAAATTAATGAAATTGGAAGGTTTTCCTTTCCTTTTTCAGGTTCAAAGTGTTTCTTTGCTTAAGTAATTAAAAGTTTTTTTTGTGTCAATTATCTTAGTCCAACTCAATTTCATTTAGCCATGTCATCATGCTACATAATCCTCCATGTGGCCATCTAATGCCAAGTGGCAAATGAGTTAATGCATTTTTTCTATTAGAGATAAAGGCTTGCACATGTATAAATTGAAGGGCTTATTTAAGTACTACAAGGACTTATTAAGAAAAAAATGAAAGTATAGGGGCTTTTTTAGTATTTTAGGCTTTTAACCTTTAGCTTTTACTTTAGATATAATGTATACCATTGACTTAAAGATGGATTAATATCTCCTACATCGTCAGTTAAGTTTTTTTACTCTACAAGCGGTGTTAAGATGATGACACATGTCCTTTAAAAATATTAAGAAAATAAAAAATATATAAAACAAGACATGTGTTATCATCCAAACCTTACTTGTGGAATCAAAAAAACTCCACTGACGATGTATAGGATAATTATCCTTAAAGATTTAAATTATTATTTTTCTTAGAAAGGGACAATACTAATAAGAAATTTGGTGGAAATGGAAAGGCTAAGAGCTTGCTAAGGCTTTAAAGACTTAAGGCATTAAGTCAACAGTAGGACCAGTTGGAAGTGGTAATATTATTTGCATAGGTATAATTTACAAATTAATAAAAAATTTGCAAATTGTTTTAATTATTATTATTTTGTTTAATTTTTTAAAGAATTTATATTTGATACATTAATAGTATATAGTTTTTATACATTGTTAGTTATATGTCACCTCATTAATGAGTAAAATTAAAAAAAATGCATGTCCTTTAAAATAAATATTATATTTGATGTACTAATAATGTATAATATTTATACACTGTCAATCAATTACAAAATATCATTTCATTAATGAGTAAAATTTAAAAATGCTCATGCCTTCAAAATAAATTAAAGTTTTTAAGTACATTTTATGTACATAATTTAGTGTTGGATTGTTATCCCATCCATCGCCAATGGAGTTTTTTTAACTCCACAAGCGGAGTTAGGATGACAACATGTGTCATTTAAAAATATTAAAAAATAAAAAATAAATAAAATCAAACACGTGTTATCACCTTAATCCCGCTTGTGGAGTTAAAAAACTCCACTAGCAGTGGATAGGATAATAATTCATTTAGTGTTTACTTCATATATAAGACATATAATGGGTAAAGTGCATTTGTAGTCCTAAACATTTCACTTGAGTTTCATTTTAGTCCGTAATCTTTAATGTGAGAACCGTGATTTTCTTAAAATATATATGTACTCAAGGTGTGATTTGTGTGTATGTGGTAAAGACATTTACTTCAAGGAAAAAGCTTAGAATATATAAAACTACTATGGTTCATATTCATAGAAAAGAAGCCTTCAAGTAGAACGTATATCGTACACTAATACAATATATGCAACGTATGTGTATACAGGGAATTTAAATACGTAAGCCTTGGGTAAATAGAGATATATCCAAAAATAAGTGTGTACGTGTACATGTATCATTGCAAAGTACATGCATGAAATTTGAAATATATATATACATATACGTATTCGGGAATATACATATATAGGTACAAATCATAGTTGTAAGAACAAGAAAATATATAAAGTATATATATGTATAGAATATATATGTATATATAAGATATAAAAGAATTATATTTTAAAAATATATATATGTAAATAGATAAATAATAATATAAAATGAATAAGATAAAAGTATGCATAAATGAAATAATTTAAAATATATATAGAATATATATTTTACGGGTTGATGGGAAAAGTCCCACCAACCTGTCTAATCACACTGCAACCCTCAACATCTCTTTTGCCTTATTTGAAAATTTTTCTCTTCCATCGATTTTCTCCAGCCGGCTATCTCTCCCTTTACTGTTTCCATAGACTACCATTAACTCTCAAGCCTCCCATTTTCTCTCAACCTCACGACCTCTCCTTGTAGATCTCTACCTCACGCATCAACTCATCTTCGCCACTAACTGAATACGTCTTCCTTTACTCCATCCCCTTGTTGTGTTGAGCGAACCTGAGTGGAGAGAAACAGAAGAACGACTGCATAAAAAAAAAATGAAGACAGAATCGCAGCAGCAAGATGGCATTTTTTGTTTTTGTGTGAGTTTAGGAACATCATTAAGGTGGTATTTTCGAGCTTGAAGGAAAGGCCAAAAGAAGGAGACGACTGGAAATGCTTGCTGGAAACCGAACTTGATTGGGAAAAGAAAAGGGAGACAGCAATGGTGTTGGTGAAGGCTGAGTAAGGTAGTGTGTCGTGACTCCATTTAAGGACAGGAAACTGATTTTTCAAAGGGATCTCGTGTGTGTGGTATTTTATTTCAAGATAAAGGGGGCTGGAACAGGAGACTTTGGGTAGAAAGGAAAACAGAGGTATAAGCTGGGATTTTTGGGGCTACGTTTAAGGAGAATAAGGAAGGAGAGAGGGCTGGAAATCAAGGTTTATTTCCTGAAGGTTCAAGGCTGTTCTAGGGTTGAACGAAAGCTTCATGTGGCTGTGATTTGGTGACTGGCGGAGAAGCAGAAAAATCAAGCATCATGGAGGCTGTTTGGGACATTCTTAGTGACTAAGAGAAGGAGGAGAAGGTGTGGAAAGAGAGCACAAGGAGGGAGCTGCTTCACGTGGTGGTTGTAGCTGACAAACAAGGGCTGCCGTAGGGGGAGCATTTCCACACCAGGCTGCCGGAAATTCAAGGTAAAAAGGAAAAATAAAAGAAAGAGAAATAAAAGAGAAAGAAAGAAGAAAATAAAGAAAAGTCAAAAGAAAGAAAAATATATATGAAAATATATATTTGTAAATATATGGAGATGAGAAGAATAGAGTTGAGAATTTTATTTAATTTATGATATAAATGCTAAATATATGAATATATATGTGTAAGTGTGCATATATATTATTATTATCTTGGAGACAAATAAGAAACAAGGAAAAAAATAAATAAATAAATAAAAGGGAAGAAGAATATATATATATATATATATATATATACACACACACACACACATAGGAAAATGAGAGAAATAGGTTTGAAGATTTTAATATATAGATATTATGTTGGAGTTTAAATTTATATAAGCGTATTGAAAACTTGAGCTAGACTTTATTAAGTCGAAATTCCTTGTGAATGTGTAGTGTGCCAAGAGGACGACGGACACGGTCTAGCTGGACACGGGACACGCTCAACTAAACTCGCCTTAGGTAAGACGTTTATATAAGGTAGAAGTAGGATTATCCTGTATAGGATTGAATCTTACTATAGAATGAATTGAATACCTAGAGATTGAATATAACGAAATGAAATGTAGGTATGATATTCAACTTGATAAAGTACCAAGGTGAGAGACATTGATCGGAAGTGAATCGATATGGTATAGGTTCATAGATATTATGAGATGAAATGATAAACATTCATGCAATTCATGAGCATGTCATTTTATGATCTTATTTCACTTCCTTGAATTTTATTGCCATCAAGCATGACTTATTACTATACATGAAAAACTGAAATGATTTATTCTTATCATGTTTACAAGAATATTTTGGATGCTTGAATGGCTTTGAAAAGAATGAAATGATAGTTTTCACATATGTACGTATATATATGTAAATGATCTTTAGAAAAGCATTACGTACATTAAACTATTTTTATACGAAAGATTGAATTGCTTTATGAGACTGTAGGCACCCTAAGAGAATTAAAGTCAATAAAGCATAGTGGAAGCCGCCTAATTGGAGATTACTCATTAGGCATAAAAGCTTGTCCGACAATAGTCGTGGACAGGTCTCAGTCTTGCCTGATCAGTGGGATTGAGAGATATGAGGTCTATGGCCATAGATAGCGCCCTAGTGGTTTCCAGGGGACGATGATATGATTCTTCACTGCTAGCTACAGTGAACTAAGTCTTTATTGATAGAGAGATAGGGATCTAGCCTAGTCTCAAATGATATGAAATGAAGTTTAGAGTATGCCTTTAAAATGAAAATGAACTCTAAACTCGATATTGATTACAGTATATGAAACGCATTTTGATGCTATATGTGATATGAAATACTTCAAAAGTATATGTGATATGAAATGTATTTCAAAAGTATATGTGACATGAAATGTATTTCAAAAGTATGTGTGATATGAAATGTGCTTCAAAAGCATATGTGATATGAAATGTATTTCAAAAGTATATGTGATATGAAATATGCTTTAAAAAGTATATTTGACATGAAATGTAAACGCTTACATATTTCAAGCATGTCTTAAAAGAACACATGAAATGTATTGATACTTCACATGCCTTGAAACTTGTTGGAAAAGAACATGTAGTATATATTTTTGATTGTAACCATTTCATTCATAATTACATGTTCAAGATCACATTATGACTTCAAGACTTAGACATCTCATGATATGTTGAAGCATAATAGGATTGAGTTGGAAAATACATGTAAATGCTGCATGATGAATAAGAAAATGATCAATAATGGATTCTCCTCATATGACATCATGCATGGCATATAGAACAGTATAATTCTAACTCTGCACTTATATAAATGACTTACTGAGCCTTGCTCATTAAACGCTATTTAAATTTTTCAGACTGAGCACGGAGTTGGGGGAGTATTTCGGAGCCTTCCGAATAGTCCCGAGCCTGAAATATAGTCCCAACTCTCCAAAGAAATTTTTGTGAACATTTGGGGTATACATACTTTCCTTTTGTATTTATTACTAATTCAGGCTATTTTGATTCAGTACTTAGATGGGATGTAATCTGATATAGAGAATAGCATCTAGACTAGTAATGATGAAGTATGGAATATTGATTTTTGCATGAGTATGGATTATGGATTGAATAGCATGAATAAGTGACTAAGTAGGAAAAATGTGAACCATAAGATGAGATGTTATGATATGGAAATGAACTTGGTCATAGGAATGCTAGAATATGATTAACTGTCATTCTGGGAAGCATGAGCTGGATTATTACTTGTAATTCTTATGCAGGAAAATAACCTGGGTAAAGTCATAAAAATAGGCGAGGGAGTTAACGTCCCGAAACAAAAATTCACTACATTGCACTTAGACAAAGTAAATATAGGAAATCGAAAAATTAGCCCTAATTTCTACGCATCCGTACAAGTAAGAGACACCGTCGCGGTCTTCGGGTCGTGACAGATTTATTGGTATCAGAGCCTAGATTGTCTAGTGCATGTCAGTGTAGATGAGTTAGAATGGTTTACATCCCATAGTACTGTCATTGCTTGATTGTTAAGTGCTCAGTAAGTGCAGAATACTGTTCTAAATGCATGTGTTTTTATATAGAAATTAAATGATAACAAAGTAAAGAAGACTGCTAAGTGGTGAATGATTTGAAACCTCGATAAGTAACACAATAGCCTGTAAGGTATTGTGATGTAAAAAAAAAAGGGACTCTTCAAACTTGTCATTGGTAGAATTAAGATTGAATACGACATGCTATACACTATGAATCTTTTGTAAATGTTAGAGATTTGTAAGGAATGTCGTGCAAGATAACAAATTGATGTGGAAGTTAAGATTGCGTGAAATAAGACACGCAAGACCATAATGTCTTGCTATTGATCTTGACCTAGTTGGATAGTTTCTAAAGTATAAGAGAATGAATAATCATAAGATATGAATTTACGAGATACCTCAAATTTGGCAAAGTTATTGATTATTGAACTTTTAAATTAAAAAGGGATTGTAATCCGAGAATTTTACATGAAATAGGTGATCTTATAATCTTAATGTTAGGTCTGTTCGGTAAGGCATTAAGAAGAACTCGGTGAGGGCCCCACCAGGACTTCTCTATCCGAATCGAACTAAGACCCTAAAATGATGATATTGGAATGAAAGGGATATCATCAGTCAATAGATTTTAAGATCACCTGTTTAAAAGGTATCTTGAAGAGAGAGAAATAAACTGAGAAATGATGAATATACCCCTATATTGAAATAATTCTACCGAATCATAGATAACTAAATTGATTTGGAACCGATTGATGATAATAATGTAATGGATGGTGTAAAGAATATATTACAGGTCTAATGGTACCTATTATTAGCCCCACCTATACTCTGATGAGTGATGCGATCGGAGTGTATTTTGTGGGAGATCGCGAGATAGTCGGCCCTGTTATGGATTCTTAAGGCCTGAATTAAATGTGAAAAGACGAGGTATTTGGTTAGGGATTATTGGATATTATGAAACGTAATACGCTTACTAAGTGTGACTAAATAAGTGAATCGATGTGAAATAAATGTTAAATGATTTGAAAGTTATACGTATGTGTTTTGAGGATACATAGTAGAATTGTAGAACGTAAATAACGAAACATCGAAGATGATATGAGGTTATGATTTAGAAGTTACTGGATGAATTTCTAAATAATTTTCAGAGTAATGTGGATTCGAGAGATTATTAACTCGATTCACAACATGGAACCTATTTATAAGCTGTTATCAGGAAAAAAAAAAGTATGAAGAGCTTAAGAGATTACTCCAGAGATTAATGAATAAAGAGCCCATCTGTATTAGTGTAACTGGTGGAAACACAGATGATATGGTTTGAAAGAATAAGTATAGCTTATTATTGTGTACCAAATTCTGAGTACTCAATAGTATTATTATTGAGAATGAATAAGTTATTGTTCAAGATTGATGTTTTACTTGATCCACTAAATGGTGTATGTAAAGTTTCAATATCAATCTTTGAACAAGATGTTATCGATAAAAAGCTTACAGATAAGTGTTCATAAGGTGATGTTCAGAACTCGGTATAACTCTTACGAGTCCTTTGTGGTACTTAAGAGATTTATGAAATATCTTGTGATGTTTGTGGATTTAATGAATGAAATATTTCAATCACGTACAGATAAATTATAATGGCATGAAACCACGAGATGTGAATATGTATATTTATTTGAAGAATATAAACAACATCCTTGAATAATTCCACAAACTTCTGGAAATTGAGAATTTTGTTGTCCAATTTGAATGAAATGATGCGTGTGAGCACAGTTTCGTAGAGTTGAAACATCGATTGACTACAGCACCAGTCCTCACCATTCCTAGTGGTTCCGGGGGAATTGCTGTATATAGTGACACTTCACATCAAGGTCTGGGGTGCGTATTGATGCAAAATGAAAAAGTAGTGGCTTATGGTTATAGACAGTTAAAGAACCATGAGAGGAATTACCCCACCCATGACCTAGAGCTAGCGGTAGTGATGTTTGCACTAAAGATATGGCGTCATTATTTGTATGGAGAAAAGTTTCAGATTTACACAGATCACAAGAGTCTGAAGTATCTCTTCTCACAAAAAGAATTGAACATGAGACAGAGAAGGTGGATGGAGTTACTTAAGGACTATGATTGTGAGATTCTCTACCATCCAGGCAAGGCTAATAAGGTGGCTGATGCACTGAGTAGAAAGAGTGTGGGCATGGTCAGCTACATGATGGTTAGAGAGTGGGAGTTGATAGAGCAGTCTTCGGAGTTGAATTTGAATCTAGAGCCTACAAGTGAATGTTTGATGACTAGTTTGAGAATAGAGCCTAGCATCATAGAACAAATTTGGCAGGCTTAGAGTGACGACCCTAAGTTGATTGAGGCTATCGGTTGGATACGGAAGGGTCAGGAATCAGAGTATGAGATTAGCAACGATGATTTATTGAGGTTCAATGGGAGATGTTCCAAACAATGAAGCCTTAAAGAGACAGATCATGGAAGAGGCACATAGTTCTAACTACACGATGCATCCGGGTAATACGAAGATGTATCAGAACTTACGTAAAGTGTACTGGTGGTCAGGTATGAAGAAAGACATAGCAACTTTTGTGTCTAAGTGCTTAATGTGCCAACAAGTTAAGTTGGAGCATTAGAAGCCGATAGGGTTGCTCACTCCTTTGTTTGTGCCAACTTGAAAATGGGAGCACGTAACCATGGACTTTATCATGGGACTTTCTAGGACCCGAAGAAACCATGATGCCATTTGGGTGATTGTCGATAGATTGACTAAGTCGGCACACATTTTGGCTATGAAAGTCACAGATTCACTTAGTGCCCTTGCAGATTTGTATGTTAGGGAGATCGTGAGACTACATGGGGTCCTAGTGAGCATAGTATCGAATAGAGATTCTAGATTTACTTCTCGCTTTTGGGAACACTTCCAAGATGCTCTGGGAACAAAATTGAGTTTCAGCACTGCTTTCCATCCTCAAACTGATGGGCAATCCGAGAGAACAATTCAAACTCTTGAAGATATGTTGAGAGCATGAATCATGGATTTTTAGGGATCATGGGATGATCATTTAGCACTGGCTGAATTTACATATAACAATAGTTTCCACTCCAGCATTGGGATGACACCTTATGAGGCATTGTATGGGCGTAGGTGTAGATCCCCGATAGGCTGGGAAGAAGTGGGTGAAAGGAAGATATTTGCTCCCGAACTTGTAGAAAAGGCTTCAGAAAGTGTCAGATTGATATGTGATCGATTGAAGACAGCTCAGAGCAGACAGAAGAGTTATGCTGATAATCATAGGAGACACTTGGAGTTCAGGTTGGAGATAAGGTGTTTTTAAAGATCTCTCCATCTAAAGGCATAATGAGGTTTGGTAAAAGAGGAAAGTTGAGTCCTCGGTACATTGGTCCGTTTGACATACTAGACAGAGTGGGTGATGTGGCATATCGATTAGCGCTACCACCAGAGCTGTCGAGTGTGCACAACGTCTTCCACGTATCTATACTCAGGAAATTATCATTCGGAACCCTCTCATGTGATTGATTATGAACCTTTGGAGATTAGAAAGGACTTAAGTTATGTTGAGAGACCGCTTCGAATTTTGGATAGGAAGGATAAAGTACTGCGGTCCAAGACAATTCCCTTGGTAAAGGTGTTTTGGCAACACCACAGCTCAGAAGAAGCTACATGGGAGTTAGAGAGTCTAATGAAAGAGAAGTACCCCCACTTATTCTAGGAGAACTTGTAGCAATTTGGAGGACCAAATCTTTCAAGGTGGGGAGGATGTGAGAACCGTGATTTTCTTAAAATATATATGTACTCAAGGTGTGATTTGTGTGTATGTGGTAAAGACATGTACTTCAAGGAAAAAGCTTAGAATATATAAAACTACTATGGTTCATATTCATAGAAAAGAAGCCTTCAAGTAGAACGTATATCGTACACTAATACAATATATGCAACGTATGTGTATACAGGGAATTTAAATACGTAAGCCTTGGGTAAATAGAGATATATCCAAAAATAAGTGTGTACGTGTACATGTATCATTGCAAAGTACATGCATGAAATTTGAAATATATATATACATATACGTATTCGGGAATATACATATATAGGTACAAATCATAGTTGTAAGAACAAGAAAATATATAAAGTATATATATGTATAGAATATATATGTATATATAAGATATAAAAGAATTATATTTTAAAAATATATATATGTAAATAGATAAATAATAATATAAAATGAATAAGATAAAAGTATGCATAAATGAAATAATTTAAAATATATATAGAATATATATTTTACGGGTTGATGGGAAAAGTCCCACCAACCTGTCTAATCACACTGCAACCCTCAACATCTCTTTTGCCTTATTTGAAAATTTTTCTCTTCCATCGATTTTCTCCAGCCGGCTATCTCTCCCTTTACTGTTTCCATAGACTACCATTAACTCTCAAGCCTCCCATTTTCTCTCAACCTCACGACCTCTCCTTGTAGATCTCTACCTCACGCATCAACTCATCTTCGCCACTAACTGAATACGTCTTCCTTTACTCCATCCCCTTGTTGTGTTGAGCGAACCTGAGTGGAGAGAAACAGAAGAACGACTGCATAAAAAAAAATGAAGACAGAATCGCAGCAGCAAGATGGCATTTTTTGTTTTTGTGTGAGTTTAGGAACATCATTAAGGTGGTATTTTCGAGCTTGAAGGAAAGGCCAAAAGAAGGAGACGACTGGAAATGCTTGCTGGAAACCGAACTTGATTGGGAAAAGAAAAGGGAGACAGCAATGGTGTTGGTGAAGGCTGAGTAAGGTAGTGTGTCGTGACTCCATTTAAGGACAGGAAACTGATTTTTCAAAGGGATCTCGTGTGTGTGGTATTTTATTTCAAGATAAAGGGGGCTGGAACAGGAGACTTTGGGTAGAAAGGAAAACAGAGGTATAAGCTGGGATTTTTGGGGCTACGTTTAAGGAGAATAAGGAAGGAGAGAGGGCTGGCAATCAAGGTTTATTTCCTGAAGGTTCAAGGCTGTTCTAGGGTTGAACGAAAGCTTCATGTGGCTGTGATTTGGTGACTGGCGGAGAAGCAGAAAAATCAAGCATCATGGAGGCTGTTTGGGACATTCTTAGTGACTAAGAGAAGGAGGAGAAGGTGTGGAAAGAGAGCACAAGGAGGGAGCTGCTTCACGTGGTGGTTGTAGCTGACAAACAAGGGCTGCCGTAGGGGGAGCATTTCCACACCAGGCTGCCGGAAATTCAAGGTAAAAAGGAAAAATAAAAGAAAGAGAAATAAAAGAGAAAGAAAGAAGAAAATAAAGAAAAGTCAAAAGAAAGAAAAATATATATGAAAATATATATTTGTAAATATATGGAGATGAGAAGAATAGAGTTGAGAATTTTATTTAATTTATGATATAAATGCTAAATATATGAATATATATGTGTAAGTGTGCATATATATTATTATTATCTTGGAGACAAATAAGAAACAAGGAAAAAAATAAATAAATAAATAAAAGGGAAGAAGAATATATATATATATATATATATATATATATACACACACACACACACATAGGAAAATAAGAGAAATAGGTTTGAAGATTTTAATATATAGATATTATGTTGGAGTTTAAATTTATATAAGCGTATTGAAAACTTGAGCTAGACTTTATTAAGTCGAAATTCCTTGTGAATGTGTAGTGTGCCAAGAGGACGACGGACACGGTCTAGCTGGACACGGGACACGCTCAACTAAACTCGCCTTAGGTAAGACGTTTATATAAGGTAGAAGTAGGATTATCCTGTATAGGATTGAATCTTACTATAGAATGAATTGAATACCTAGAGATTGAATATAACGAAATGAAATGTAGGTATGATATTCAACTTGATAAAGTACCAAGGTGAGAGACATTGATCGGAAGTGAATCGATATGGTATAGGTTCATAGATATTATGAGATGAAATGATAAACATTCATGCAATTCATGAGCATGTCATTTTATGATCTTATTTCACTTCCTTGAATTTTATTGCCATCAAGCATGACTTATTACTATACATGAAAAACTGAAATGATTTATTCTTATCATGTTTACAAGAATATTTTGGATGCTTGAATGGCTTTGAAAAGAATGAAATGATAGTTTTCACATATGTACGTATATATATGTAAATGATCTTTAGAAAAGCATTACGTACATTAAACTATTTTTATACGAAAGATTGAATTGCTTTATGAGACTGTAGGCACCCTAAGAGAATTAAAGTCAATAAAGCATAGTGGAAGCCGCCTAATTGGAGATTACTCATTAGGCATAAAAGCTTGTCCGACAATAGTCGTGGACAGGTCTCAGTCTTGCCTGATCAGTGGGATTGAGAGATATGAGGTCTATGGCCATAGATAGCGCCCTAGTGGTTTCCAGGGGACGATGATATGATTCTTCACTGCTAGCTACAGTGAACTAAGTCTTTATTGATAGAGAGATAGGGATCTAGCCTAGTCTCAAATGATATGAAATGAAGTTTAGAGTATGCCTTTAAAATGAAAATGAACTCTAAACTCGATATTGATTACAGTATATGAAACGCATTTTGATGCTATATGTGATATGAAATACTTCAAAAGTATATGTGATATGAAATGTATTTCAAAAGTATATGTGACATGAAATGTATTTCAAAAGTATGTGTGATATGAAATGTGCTTCAAAAGCATATGTGATATGAAATGTATTTCAAAAGTATATGTGATATGAAATATGCTTTAAAAAGTATATTTGACATGAAATGTAAACGCTTACATATTTCAAGCATGTCTTAAAAGAACACATGAAATGTATTGATACTTCACATGCCTTGAAACTTGTTGGAAAAGAACATGTAGTATATATTTTTGATTGTAACCATTTCATTCATAATTACATGTTCAAGATCACATTATGACTTCAAGACTTAGACATCTCATGATATGTTGAAGCATAATAGGATTGAGTTGGAAAATACATGTAAATGCTGCATGATGAATAAGAAAATGATCAATAATGGATTCTCCTCATATGACATCATGCATGGCATATAGAACAGTATAATTCTAACTCTGCACTTATATAAATGACTTACTGAGCCTTGCTCATTAAACGCTATTTAAATTTTTCAGACTGAGCACGGAGTTGGGGGAGTATTTCGGAGCCTTCCGAATAGTCCCGAGCCTGAAATATAGTCCCAACTCTCCAAAGAAATTTTTGTGAACATTTGGGGTATACATACTTTCCTTTTGTATTTATTACTAATTCAGGCTATTTTGATTCAGTACTTAGATGGGATGTAATCTGATATAGAGAATAGCATCTAGACTAGTAATGATGAAGTATGGAATATTGATTTTTGCATGAGTATGGATTATGGATTGAATAGCATGAATAAGTGACTAAGTAGGAAAAATGTGAACCATAAGATGAGATGTTATGATATGGAAATGAACTTGGTCATAGGAATGCTAGAATATGATTAACTGTCATTCTGGGAAGCATGAGCTGGATTATTACTTGTAATTCTTATGCAGGAAAATAACCTGGGTAAAGTCATAAAAATAGGCGAGGGAGTTAACGTCCCGAAACAAAAATTCACTACATTGCACTTAGACAAAGTAAATATAGGAAATCGAAAAATTAGCCCTAATTTCTACGCATCCGTACAAGTAAGAGACACCGTCGCGGTCTTCGGGTCGTGACATTTAAATTGTTTCATAAAAATCCCAAACCTTTTAAAAGGGCGTCAATAAGGTCCTCTCTCATAAAAGTATGATAAAAGTATAAAATAGGACAATAGATCTATAATTATTATTTTTACTATTATACTAAAATATATTTATTAAAACAAAAATAAAATTTTAAAAATGAATTCAATAGACCTGTTTAAGCTTGAAGGTCAGTCCAAATTTTTTTTAGGTTTGAACAAAAATATTAAGCTTGTTAAATGGGTTAAACTTGAAAATCAAAACGAATAAAAAATCAGCTCGGGCTTGGATTCATCATTTCAAGTCCAAGCTTAGCTCAATCCGATAATTATAATTTTTTAATATTTTTATACTAATTCATTTTTAATTACTTTTAATTATTTTTATACAACTTAATTTGAACTTGTATTATTTTTAAAACTTTAATTTTAAATTTTCATGTTTTTTATAATCTTTATAAGAATTTACTTTAGGTTAATTATATTTTAGTTTAACACATTGTACAGTAAAGGTATAATATTTTTAATTTTTTTAAAGAAAGGAAATAACTCTATAAATCATTTCTTTGCAATTTTATATAAATATATAAAAGTCAAAATTTTGATTAAATAAATTGGCTTATAAGTAAATTATTAGACAAAACTCTTAGTAAGAAGAATTTTTTTTTTAAAGCCAAATGTTTGACACATGTATATTTTTAAACTAAAAAATAATTCATTTTTTAAAATTTCAAAACTTAAGATAGACATATATAAACATTAAAATTATAAAATAAATCAACTATCTATTTTAGTTTTTTTAATGCTTTTATCAATTTAACATCAATAAGGATTAACAAACTAAATTACCAACATTGGGATGAAATTACCATCACAACATAGATAATTAATTATATTTTATCAATATATATATTAAGATTAAAAAAGGTCAATTATTTTTTCAAATTTCTTTACATATGATTAAACATTTAAAAAAACCTTATTATTTTTTCAATTTCTTTATTCATATAGGTTAAAAATAAAATAAAAATCCATGCTACAATAAAATATATTATTACTATCCTATTTTTCTCCCGATATTTTTTTATTTATTAATTAAACTGAATTTGAAGAATATAATAGAGATGGTGATAAGGACTCAGAATGACAACAATTGGCTGGTTATTTTAACTATTGAAGCTTGCAATCAAAATATTTGATTTTTGAGTAAATTCCACTAAGGTCCTTAAGATTTTACCATAATTTAACTTTAGTACATTAGTTTTGAAAATGAACACTTTGGTCCAAAATCACAATTGATTTTAACATATATCAGTCAATTACTAAATCTAAATTAATAAAATCACATTACCAAGTATCAATAATAAATTTTATTACTATTTATTATTTTTAATTAATTTTTTTAAAAAATTATTCTATGTAAGATTTTTATTTTTTAATTCTAAAAAAGGTATTATGGATATTTACTGAATAACAAATGTTTAGATTAATAAATTTTTTAATAATAACTTAATAGAACAATTTTTTGTACCGTTAAATTTATAATTTTGGACCAAAATATCCATTTCTCAAACAATGGACTAAAGTTAAATTATAATAAAACCTTTAGAATCTCAGTAGAATTTACCCTTGATTTTTTTAAAATATGCTCTTAACATATTTGATATTTGGCTAGTAAGAAATTTTGAGTTATTTTTTATTAATTCTTTTTGAGTTGCTTATATCATATGTATGTATGTATGTATGTATGTATGTATGTATGTATGTATGTATGTATGTATGTATGTATGTATGTATGCATATAATGTTGTTTTTTTGACCTCCTCAAAATATTTATCGGAAAAGAAAAGTTGATTTTGATTGAGACCAAATGCTAATAAATTAACATATCAATGTAATTACGCATTGTTATGCTAGAAATACCATGTAACAACTTTGTTAATGAAAATGAAAAATAAAGATACCAAACATATTTTCATAATTTTCATTTTTAAAAACAATAGTTTATTTTCTTGCACGAAAAATAAAAAATACAAAATTAAAAAAAATATTTTAAAAAAAATGCCTTACTTTTTCGAAAACTCATTTATTTCTTTTTTTTTTTTTGTGAATAAACGACAATATTATAACTAAAACATTATTCCCTAGTGGGGATACAACCAAGAGTTTTGGGGTTACTATACCCATAGCATCAAACAAAAGAAAGAGATTAACATTATCTGGTGGGAGGTTAAAAATAACAAAAGAAGAATCAAAAGATCCTCCCATCCGAGCAAGTTTATTAGCACATTGGTTGGGTTCCCTATATATATGGGATACTGAGACTTGCTCCAGCTGCTACAAAAGATTCCTACATTCAGAAACAATAGTTTTGTAAGGATGAGTAGAATGAACTCCCTTAAAAACAAAGCTTACCACGTTCAATTAGTCTATCTCAATAATGAGTTTACTGAATCCTTCGTTAATCGCTATACGCAGTCCATCTCTGAGGCCCTACAACTCTGGGCAAGTGCTAGTGGCGAGTCCAATGTTTCTTGCAAATCCACAAACCCATTTGCCAGTAGCATATCTGAACAAGCCACCAGCTCCAGCTTTTCCTTGATTGCCCATTGCCGAACCATCAGTATTCAACTTGATGAAGTTAGATGGAAGAGGTTTCTAGGAAATGTTAATACCGATTTTTGTATTTAATCTTTGTCCTGGATTGTGGATAGCCCAAAACTTTTTTTTCTTCTTTGATTGCCTTATCAAGAATCACATGGCTGGGATCTTGAACATTGTTGAAAACTATGTTATTTCTTCCTAACCAAATGTGCGAAATGGTGAAGGAGAAAATCACTTTCCAAGGAACTTCGCACTCGAGAGTAGTGAGATTTGATTTGATGTTGTTGATGATCCAATCTTTAAAGTTAGTGTGGGAGATATCAGAAGAAGAGTTAAAAAAAAAAAAATAAGTCTTGCCAAATATCTCTGACTATCTCGCAGTCTCTAAGACAATGTTCAATGGATTCTTCAGAATCATTGCATCTGGGACATAAAATGGGAATGTTAAGACCTCTTGAAACAAGAGTTAGTTTTGTGGCAATTTTCCTATGTAAACATTGCCAGAGGAAAAGGTTGATTTTCAGAAGGGAAGGAAGTTTCCAGATTTCATTCCAGCTAGGATCTTTTGATGGACCAAAATTCTTTGAAATAGCATATGCTGATCCTAATGAGAACATCCCTGTCGGATAAGGTTTCTAAGAGATGTTATCCTTTTCAATGTTGGTCGAGTCGAAAGAAGTAGCTTGGATAATTAGCTTGATGTCTTCAAGAATAGGGGTGTTAATAACCTCAGAGTTCCACTCCTCATTATTACGGATAACATCCTTGACAAGAGTCTTTTCATCATTTGGCATCCAAGGTCCAAATATTATTGAATTTAATGGACCCAAACCAGTGCAATCATCTTTCCAGAAAAAGGTTTGAGCACCTGAATTTATCACCCATCTTATTCCTTTTTTAATGATTCCAACAGCTCTCCTCATACCACTTCAAAGAGGAGAACAAGCTTTTTTCACAAAAATGTTGTCTTTAGAATATTTGGCTTTCAAGACTTCAACCCAAGTACTAGAAGAATCAGTAAACTGCCTCTATCCTATTTTTGCCATATTAGCTTCACTTAGATTGTGCATGTCTTTAATGCCAAGACCTCCCTCTGCTTTTGGGAGTGGGATTGTTTCCCAATTAATCATATGAGTTTTCTTTTGATCTTCTGATGAACCCCAAAGGAAATTTCGAGTAATTCTATTGATTTCCTCACCAGTATTTCGGAGAAAGAAAGTTCCTTGCATGTAATAGTTGGGTATTGCATTAAGTACATACTTGATGAGCATTGTCCTTCCTGTCATGGAAAGAGTCTTGGCTTTCCAACCAGCTAATTTGCGTTTGATCTTATCAACCAAAAATTGAAAACTAGAACTTTTTCGTCTTTTGGCAATAGGAAATCCAAGATAATTTTCGAAGTCTTCAATAATAGGAAAACCAAGAATACTACTGAAACTTTCTTTCGCAAAGATTCCATATTATTTGAGAACAAAATGGTAGACTTTGCACCATTAACTTTTTGTCCAGATTTATTGCAAAAGTCTTGAAGAACATTTAGCATAGTATGGCATGTCTTGTTACAGGCTTTTCCCATGAGGATTTGATAATCTGCAAAGAATAGGTGGGAGAGTTTTGGACCTTATCTGCAGATCTAGAATAGTTCCCATCTATTTTCTTCACAAGCTTCAAGAATTTTTAATGAGAGATATTCCATACAAAGAATAAAAATATAAGGCGATAGTGGATCACCTTGGCAAATTCCCCTAGTTGGGATGATTCGATTACTTTGTTCACCATTGATGAGTATTGTCATTTGTTGGCTCTATAGGCTATACCGAGAGGGGGGTGAATCATTTTTTAACTAACCTTTAAGTTGTTTTTCGATTTCTCTAAATTCACTAGCCTATATTAATGTTTTCTAAGCTCTCTAGGCTACGCAAGCATGCAATCTAAATTTAATACAATAAACACAAATATAATTGCAAGTAAATAAAGAGAGAAGGGAAAGAGAAATGTACGCAAGTGATTTATAGAGGTTCGGCAACCTTGCCTACATCCTTTACCTTGAGACGCTCCCAAGGATTTTCCTCAAATTCACTAAGTTGAATTTGTGTGTTACAATCCCTCTTTTTCGTAGGCTAAAGAGAAACCTCCCTCTTTTTCTAAGGCTAAAGAGAAACCTCTCCTTTACAAGGTGTGTTTGTATTTACAATGGGTGTAACCAAAGAAGGCCTCTAGGTAGGCAAATGATTACAAAGATTAAGCATAAAGAAAAGCCTATACAATATTTGTGTTATGTTATACAAGGAATATGAGAGTGATGGAAGATGAAGACTTTGTAGCACTTGAATTGTTGTTGAGGGTTGAAGAAGATGAAGAAGATGATGAAAAATATTGCTTAGCTATTCCTCTTGCTTCCTTAAGCTTCCAAGCCTCTATTTATAGTCCCTTGGATGGTTTATGAACGTTGCTTGGAGCTAAAAATGAATGTAGCTATTGTATCTCATAGAAACTAGTCGTTGGGTACTGATTTCGTGAAAATGGATCGATCCTTTGCCATAGGGGATCGATCCAAATTTTCCCGAATGCCTTCCAATGCATTCTGCCATGAAGGGATCGATCCCTTACCTTAGGGGATCGATCCCATGCTTCCAGAGAGCTTTTCCTGAACTTTTCTAGACCATTTTGGGTTAGAAATGATGTAGACTTTGATTTTAATTCAACTCAAAACATTTTACAATTTTGTGGGAGTTTTTCTTGACTTTCTCAAATGAAATCATAGTCCTAAAATTCATTAAAAAGTTTTCTAAGATTTTGTTCAAATATATTCTTAAAAACATTGCTTAATGAAAATATTCAAAACCATTTTATAAAGTATTAAGACCAATAAGAATATCTCATTAAATCATGATCTTAGACTTCAAATGGTTTGAGAAAATCATGTGTGATAAAGCAAATTTACAATATGAATCAAAACATAAAATATCACTTAAGTTTTTGTCATTTCAAAATACATATGTCAATTTAAAGTTAACAATCTCCCCCATTTTGATATGACAAAACTTAAGGTAAATTTGCTTTGAAAATTCTTCGATAAAATACTCCCCCTCAAATAAAGCATAATTTTGTAAAGCTCCCCCTTAATATAAGCATAGTTTTCAAAACACATTTCAAACCCCATTATTTCTCCCCCTTTTTGTCATAGCAAAAAGAAGGAAAAATAAAATTATGCTCCCCCTAAAATTATGGCTATGTGAGAATAAGAAGATAAGCTCCATCCAACAAGAAACATGTTAGTACATGGGACTCATAGCACAAACAAATAAGTCAATGTCCATAAAAAAAAATATGAAATTTGTGTTCAAAGAACATGACTTATGATCCTATACCAATTGTTTGTAAATAATTTTGCAAGAAGTTTTCAGTTGGTAAATAATGAAGCAAGTTGATTATAAAATATTTACTAAGTCCTATAACTTGCTAATTTCAATTTTATCAAGCACCTAAGTATGTCAATTGTTCTCTAAGGTTCAACTAAGGTGCATGACAATACATCATGATTATGAGCTGAAATTAGATGACATATCATATGCATGAGCTCATAAATCATTTTCAAGAAAGAATGTGCATAGAATTAAATCATATATCAATTAACCACAAATTCTAGCACACAAGTGTCTAATGCAAAAGTGTCTTAAATGAATTCTTCTCTATTTGTCATTTCAATCTAAAGAAAGTGAGAAGAATTGTCAATTTAAAGCTCATACCAATAATTACCAATGGTTGACTTAGCCATTTTGCATGATGCTAATCGTTATGTGTGGTGTGCTTAGTGAATACTTAAGTCAAACATGTAAGCATACAATCACACACACCAATAAACATGGATATGGATTAATTAAACATTAGCATATTATCATAAAGTAGTAATCCATATTCATAAACACAACTCTTATTATATGGAAAATTTAAAAATTTATATCCTTCAAGCACACACATTTTCTTCCATAGTTATAAGCACAAAAATCTTATGCTCATTTTCCAATTCAAATCCTTAACCAATTATGAGCAAGGAAAGGTTTAAGATTTTCCTCTTAATCATTTAATAGCCATATCCCTAGTTATTTTTATCATTTAAGGTTTTAGAGGGTATATGCTAAAATGGCTTTACTTAAGTGAATCAATATTATCAAGCTAAAATGTCTTTTATCATTAAGATTTTCAATCTATGAGTGGAATCAAGTAGAGTTTCATAAAATCAAATATTCACATATCATAGACATAATCATTGATTCAACTTAAGCAAATATGCAAGTTCAACATCAAAACAATCAAGCTTCAATGCATGGATATCAATCAAGGTGCATTTGTTCAAGTTTGCATTTATCTTTGAATGTTGGTGTTGTCATTAAAGCACAAGTTCTTTAATAATTTGGCCATAAGAAAATCTAAGTTCATGGATGACAAATTTTCATGCATTTGAACATTTAAGATCCATTTATCATCACAAATTATAAGCCAAGGATAATTATGACTTTAGGTAAAGCTTTTTGTATTTCATGTATTTCATTCACCTAAGTCATATATGAATTCTATCATTAAGATAAAGTTTTGATCATTTTATCTTTCAAGCATATATCTTGACCTTTAAATTTTCATATTCCACTAGATGTATAGTTATCATGAAGCCTAGTGAGGAATAGGTAAGTCAAGTTATGAAATAAAGTCCTCTAAGCATGCTTGACTAAGATGAACTAAGGAAATTAATATGCTTATCAATCACTAGTTCATCAAATTCTCTAATATACACAAATCCTTGAAATAATTCTCAAAACAATATTTAAGCATTTATTGAAAGTCTAATTTGAGATAATTTCAAGATTTATGCAACTCATGAATGTCTTCAACAAGAAAATGACTTTGTACTCCTGAGTTCAATGAAAAAGCTATTAATTGTTGAAAATAATACCAAATGTTGACGTTGAGGCATGATACCAATGAAAAGTGATTTAAAAGATCATTAAAAAGAAGTTGAAAACAATGAATTTTAAGTTAAGAAGGAAGAAGGTATCAAGAAAATTAAGAAAACTTCTCAGTTTTTGTTTAAAAGTGCATAAATAGGCACATTTTGCTTAGAGGGATCGATCTTTTAATTCCAGAATGCAGATTTTCTGCATTATGTCCAAGGGGATCGATCCTACATGTGGAGGGATTGATCCCTCATCCAGTTTCTGCAAAATTTTGACAGAAAATTCAACTTGTGAGGTGACAAAATTTCGTTTTTGAGTATTTTAAATCCAAGTAAAAGTTTAAACATTTGTGTAACATGATTTTGGACTTGTATGAATGAAAAATATGAATGAAAAACCATTTAACAATAGATTTTGCAATTTTGGAAGGATTTTCACCAATAAATGCATTTTTGGTCTCAAAGGAGATTATTTTAAAAGTTATGCATATTTTGTCAAAACCAAGGCATTGGATAACACAAATATGCCAAAATAAACATGTTCACATAGAATTTAAGCACATATATCATCAAATCATCCAACTTGTGAACATTATGCCATAATTTTCACATGCATATTTCTCATTGATGCTCATGACATGACATTTTGCATACATGACATATTTGACAATTTTGGAGCAAATAAGTATATTATCAACACATCTCATTCTTGCTCAAATCACACAATATCATTTCAAAATCATTAAACATACTTTTCATTCAATCATTTAATGCATCAAGAACTATCCATCAAACAATTAAAAATCATTTATCATGCCTTTTATTCAATCATTCAACTCACAATGCGTTGAATTGTTGAATCCACCTTGAGCCATTCTTTTGAAGAATTGTTGTGACTTTGCCAAGAATGGATTCCCAAGCTCTTCCTCTTTTTCATTGGCACAAGCAAACTCCATGAGGATGTGTTGAGCATTCAAACTTCATTGTTCCATTGTAATTCCATGCTCTAACACTCCTACATCAAGCAATTTAAAACATGCTTTAGTACCCAAATTTTCTTGGATCCATGAAAGTTAGTGCAAGCAATTTTTGATCCTTTAGGGATCTATTTCAAACTCAAATCATCATTGTTTATTGTATGCTTTGGAATCCACATCTTCCTAACTACTACTTTTCCTCTAAAAGTAGTTTTTCTATATGTGCATGCTTGAGAGGTGTGGCATATCCTATTGCATAGTGAGCATATGAGAGATGTATCATGCATAGAATTTTTGCTCATTAGGAAATTCTTAAGATGAGTTTCTTTTTGTTTTGCATTATATCCTATGTCACGGCCCAAAGGCCGCGACTTTCCTTTAATACTTATACTTTTCTTAGTCTACAAATTTATGGACTAAAATTTTCTTTTTCATTTTAAGGTTTGTATTCGGTGTCAGTGCAGTTACTATACTATCTAGGTGACCTATAGTCATTTCATTTAAATATTAAACTAACAAGGAAACGGTTCTTAGTTACATCCCGACTTGTTAAATAGAATATGTACTGTGCATCAATTTAAGTCTTACATGTAAACAAGTATTTTATAAGGAACATATACCTCAGAAAACTAGTACCAAGTCCATACACCGTCTCCGATGCCCACTTATGTCACAGCCCGTGACCCTATTTTTCACCTTATTCTATACATCTTATTTGGTTGGGCTGTCTGTGATACTTTACTTTTCTTTTACATTTAAACAATTTCATATAAAATAATAATATGAATTACATCCCCTATCTTAATTCATAAAGAAGTAATACTATAAGTAAGTCTAAATACAGAAAATAGATGATCATACCTCATGTAATTAAATCGAGTTGTCGTAGTATCTCTAAATGCGCAACCGAGATCCTTTAGATTGTCAGACTCTCAGTCCTTAAAATCTGAAATGTTAAAATTAAGAGGTGAGCAAAGCACGGCTCAGTAAGAGAATTATATGCCTCACTTGATACTCAGCTATCTATATGCTGAAAAACTTTTTCATTTTTCCTATGGGCTCTAGGCTCGCATGTAGGAAGGATACTACAGTCGGCTAGGGATCCGGATAGAGTAAGGTAGGTATTTTGAAATACCTATCTTGTCCCGGAACCTAGAAGCAACTGTAGAGAGTAATTAATTTCTTTTCGTTTGAAATTTAAATCATTTTCTTTTTTATTCCTTATCATTTTCATATTCTTTTTTTAAAATAATGCTTTTATGAAATAAAGCATTTAAATAAAGTAACTAATATTCATATATTCTTTGAAAAGAATATTAGTTAAATTATCATTATTCTCATTTAAACTCATTTCTTATTTTATTGTACAATCATAATTAGTATAGTACTTTAAATAGCAAATAAGTTATTAAATCTTTTCGTATAACATATAAAGCATTTAAATCTAATATTAAATTTAAAAATAAGAATATTAGATTTATTTTCCTCCTTTTCCTTTTTGAAAACATATTACATATTCATATCACATATCATATGAAAATCATTTCATAGTACTCAAATCAGTACTGTAAAAAGCATTATATAAAATGTTGTAAATCACTTCCATTTAACTTGTCACATATCATGTAAAACATTTACATTTCACATATCACATATCATATAAAACATTTTCATATATGGAGACTAAGGCACACCCAGCCCGTCCACTGGGTCATTACTCATATCATGCTATAAACCCCGAAGGGTATAAAATCATCATGTCAGATCTATGGCCATAGTCTATAATTGTCCTCGGTGGATCACTGATCAGGTGTCGGTCGGGACTACATGTTACATATCACATATCACATATCAGCATGATATGATGCCATCTAGTCTCAAAACCGTATTTTTCATCATCAATAAACCTTTATGGAATTTATAAAAATATATATAATTTCATAATTTAAAACCATAAAGGTTATAAAACCATTTAGTGAATATTTAAGAAATATATAAAAATATTCACTTTATTTCCTTTCATTTTTCATCTCGTATTACGTGTAATTTACATATCAAAAGAATTTTCAGTGATTTCATTATCACCATTCTCGCAGATAATTTTCGATGATTTCATTATCACCATTCTCAAAAACATGAATATTTTAAAATCACTTTCATTTTATTCATGTTTTTATGAAAATATTCATTTTCTCGATTTTCGTGGTTGAAAATCCTTGTTCGTGTAATAAAATCATTATTATGATTTTCTGTAGTTTTCTAGAAATTTTCAGTAATTTTCGATAATTTTTTGACAGTATAACGGCTGCCGATTGGCTAGCCTTTAGCATGAAAAATACAGTTTATAATCTCAGCCAGTACATCATCACAAATTTTCAGCCGATGAAGCATCACAACATTTTCATAAAATAATTTATAATTTAAAAGCATGCAGACTGAATATCCATACAATGCTACACATGCATCCCTTACCTATCCCGGGTCGGTGACTGCCTCGTTCGTCGCGCCCGTGTTCACCTCGCCCGATTTCGTCGTTTCGGTCATCGAGGAAATTTTCTGAAATTTAAATTCTAAAATTTAGAATTTTTTCATAATTATTTAAATAAATAAATTATTTAAATAATTTAACACTTTCCGGGATTTCTTACCGATTCTCGTCATTCCCGGGTTTCCAAATTCTCGGGATTTCCTGTAATTTTCGAAATTCCCAAAACCCGAAAATTTCTCTTTTTCTCTTTTCTTTTCTTTCTTTTTCTCTTCTTTTCTTTTTCTTTTTCCTTTTTCTTTTTCTTCTTTTTTTTTCCTGGTCTGACCGGTTCAGACCAATCAGACCGGTTTGGCCTCCCTTATGGCCGGTCTTCCGACGGTGGTCGGTTCCCCACCGGTTCTGGCCTCCCACAGCTGGTCGAGGTGGCGACGAAGCTGGATCCGACCTCCGTTCTTTCCCATCGCCGGCGACGGTGCCAGATCTGGAACGATGGGTTTCAACGCCTTTCTCCTCTGTTTCTTCCCTCCTCCGCCGTTTCTTTCACCACCGGTGGCTCCTCTCACCTTCGTCTCCCTTCGGCGGTGGCGGTGGCGGTGGCGGTGCCTGAACTGGCCTGCACCGCTGTTTCCTTTCTTTCTTCTCTTCTCGATTTTTCCTTCGTTTTCGTATTTTCCGTTTCGCTTTCCGCTTCCTATTTTCCTTCTTTCTTTTCCTTTCCGGTCGCCGGACGTTCCTTTCTCTTCCTCTCTTGCCGGCGACGGCTCCCCCCTCTTCTTTCCTCTTTCCGCCATCTGCGGCAGTTTTCCTTCTCTGTTTTATAACAGAGAAGGAAACAGGGATCGGGTTATATCCCGATCCTGTTTCTTTCTCTTTTTTTTTTTAATATAATATATATTATCATGTGTATATAATTATACATATACTTATGAAATATATTTATACAATATATGTATAAATATACTATTATTACTATATGTATATAAATACATATATTTGTATTTTATATTGATACATACATATATATATATTTTACATTAACAATATATATATGTACAATAGGATTTATATTTCATGTATATACATATATTTATGTATATCAAAACTTTATAATAGTATATATGTTACTTATTTAGTGACTTAAAATAGTATATATCACTAAATAATAATATATACATATATTTCATATATGTAGATACGTATTTATATTTAAATATATTTATATAAATATATAATAGTACATATGTATTTATGTAACCATATATTTATATAATATAATTATATGAATATCTCATTATATTCATTTTTCCGTTTTTCTTATTTTACTTGGATTTTTTTTATCCAAATAATTTCCCATTTTCCTTTTCTTATTTAATTTAGATTCTAATTTATCCAAATTAATTTCCTCCATATAATTTATCAATTCCTTAACTTCATTATTTACAGAATTTCCAACAATATTCCATCTTGTAAATAATTCCTTTATTTACTTTAATTTATCTTTCGCATTTAAAAAATTAAATTTTCGAATAAGTAATATAAAAATTCAGAAATTTGCGGTTATCACATTCTCCCCACCTTAAGAAATTCGATCCTCCGAATTTAACTTAGGTTAAAGGTGGCACTGTTTCGTATACTCATCACTCTTGTCCTCTCAATCATCTTTTAATTAATACTGCCAGTATGCCATTAACCTCGGAATCACTTTTATACCACTATATATCATTTCTCATCATATTTTTATACGCCCTGCGAATTACTTATCAATTGGGAGTTATCCATTTCCACTCCTTTTCATATCACATATTTTTCATACTGTTCATCTATTTTCTTAATTAGTGCCAAATCGATATATTTCGATAATTATCATTTACCGATTTTAAATCAAAAGTATGTAATTGTCCCAGTAGCTTTCACATCTCGTGCATCCGCTCACTCAACATATCTTCGAGTGTTTCCATACTACGCTCAGATATTTACATCAATACAGAGCGATGCTATCAATAAATTTGGAATCTCAAGGCTTTTTGCTATTTCCCATAAACATATAGCTATTTAGATATTCCCATCACATATAGGGCTCACTGGAACTTCACATATATTCTTTAAATCTTTTAATCATATTTCGACTATGGCACTAAAGAATCTAAGAGTTTGATAATGGGGAAGTGATTTCATTAGACTATCAGCCTATAATCACTTTCATATTATCATATCTCTTTTATATTCTTCATTATTATTCCCTAATACTCTTTTCGTATTTATTTCATCAAATGCTACAGCTCATTTGCAGACTTTACTATTTACCATCTTTTACCATAATTGAATCAGAAGACAATTATTTTCTCTCCATATCTCTTTTCATGTAATCTCATCCTCCCTTCTCTTATTCTTATGGTATACTCAATATCACTTAGGTTTTAGAATATACCTGAGATTATACTTTTTTGATAATTTAGATTCCATAATTGCATAATCAAATTATAATTTAATCTTCTCATTATCCATATAGATCCACTATTTCCATCTTTTCGAGGTGGTATATATTATATATATATATATATATATATATATATCCTCTTTCCATTTGTATGATTGGCAGTAAAATATAAATCATTTCTTTACTCCTTAGAGTATAATTACTTTTCCTCTATCAAGTTTGGCTCGATCTTACATTTAGCCATAATCATGTGATAACCACAAAAATCACTATTAGTTTTAAATTCAGGAATTACTTCATATTCGTGTTCCCTCTTCATCATGTACTTATCCTCTTATTTCATTTTCATCGTTTCCTTCATCATCATTTCGATCACTTTTTAATAGTGGTGGAGTATTCTACTGTTAGAATCCTTTAACCTTTTACATATCATCTTTACATTTATTCATTCATCAACTTAAACTTATTTACTTATCAGTCACATCTGTAGAGCAGCTAACCCAAAACTCTTTTATAGACTGAAAATAATATTTAGCAAGACCCAGTACATTTCATATCTCAATCACCATCTTTCAGTCATAGACAAATTCACCGTCATTCTGTAATTTGAGATCATATATCTCAGAAAGAGATACTGTCTAGTCACATCTCTTATTTGCCAATCTTAACATATAGATCACAATCTTTGAGAGTTTGTAGGGTCATACCACTATGCTGCTCATTTTCCATTGATGTCTTAGACCGTATCGGTATCTCAATACTTTATCCATATCTGGGTGCCTCATTCATTAGGCTTATGTTGGCTCTTATAGGCAATACCGAGAGAGGGGTGAATCAGTTTTTCACTAACCTTAGGTTCGTTTTTCAGTTCCTCTAAATTCTCTAGCCTATATTGATATTTCTTTGTTCTCTAGGCTACTCAATTATGCAATATAAATTTAACACAATAAACACAAATATAATTGCAAATAAGTAAAGAGAGTAAGGATAGAGAAATGTACGCAAGTGATTTATAGAGGTTCGGCAACCTTGCCTACGTTCTCTACCTTGAGACGCTCTCAAGGATTTTCCCCAGATTCACTATCTTTGAATTTGTATTACACTCCCTCTTTTTCTAGGCTAAAGAGAAACCTCTCTCTTTTTCTAGGCTCAAGAGAAACCTCCCTCTTTTTCTTAGGCTAAAGAGAAACCTCCCCTTTTACAAGGAATGAATTGGTTTACAATGGGTGTAATCAAAGAAGGCCTCTAAGTAGGCAAATGATTACAAAGATTAAGCACAAGGAAAAAGCTTAAACAATATTTGTGCTATTCTATACAAGGAATATAAGAGTGATAGAAGATATTGAATTCTAGCTCTTGAACTCTTTGATTTGCTTGAAGAGATGAAGAAATTGAAGAATGATATGTCTTGGGTGCTCTCTCTTCTTTCTTCAGCTTCCAAGCCTCTATTTATAGTCTATTGGATGTGTTTTAGACGTTGGTTGGAGCCAAAACTTGAATATGACCGTTGTGTCTCACAAAACTAGCTGTTACAGCACTTTTTCGTCGTGACGGATCGATCCCATTCTCAAAGGGATCGATCCCTTTAGTCCAGAATCTTAATTCTTGGCTTGAGGGACCTTGGAAGCCATTCTGCCATAAAGGGATCTATCCCTTTGATCAGGGGATCGATCCCTTTGATCAGGGGATCCATCCCTTCAGACAGGGGATCCATCCCTTACAATATTCATTTGCATTTTCTAGGTCTTTAGGCATTAAAAACATTCTAAAACCAATTTTGAATATTTTTAAATATGACATGATTTTGAAAACATGAATTTGAGTCCAAAAAATTTATTAAGTAATTTTCTTAAAATATATTCAATAATTTCATAAGAAAATTACTTAAACCAACAATTAAAAAATGTTTTCTAAATTGATTAAAGCCAATAAAGATAATCAATTAAATCATGGTTTTATATTTGATAAAAGCACTTAATATGGTTTATGAAAATCATAATTGATGAAGTAAATTTACAATATGAATCGAACATTTAAGATTACTTAAGTTTTTGTCATTTCAAAATATATATGTCAATTTAAAGCTAACAATCTCCCCATTTTTGATATGACAAAACTTAAGGTAAATTTGCTTTGAAAATTCTTTGAAAATTCTTGAGAGAAATACTCCCCCTCAAATAAAGCTGGATTTTATAAAGCTCTTCCTTAATGTAAGCATGGTTTGAAGAGAATTTTCCAAAAGAGATTTTCAAACTATTTCTCCCTCATTATCTCTCCCCCTTAATATCTTAATATCTCTCCCCCTTTTTGTCATAGAAAAAAGAAGAAAAAATGAAAAGTATGCTCCCCCTAAAATTATGGCTATGTGAGAATTAAAAGATATGCTCCACTCAACAAGAAACATATTAGTACATAGGACTCATAGCACAAATAAATAAGTCAATATTCACAAAGAGTATGAAATATTCATGCAATGAATATGACTTATGATCTTATACCAATTGTTTATAAATAATTTTACAAGAAGTTCCCAATTAGTAAATAATGAATCAAGTTGTTTATAAATTTTCTACTATGTTTTATAACTTGCTTATATTAATTCTATCAAGCACCTAAGTATATCAATTATTCTCTAAAGTCTAACTAAGGTGCATGTCAATACATCATGATTATGAGCTAAAATTAGATGACATATCATATGCAAGAGCTCATAAATCATTTTCAAGTAAGATAGAATTAAATCATACATCAATTAATCAAAAATTCTAGCAAAAAAGTGTTTCATGCAATAGTGTCTTATGTGAATTCTTCCCTATTTGTCATTTCAATCTAAGGAGCATGAGAAGAATTGTCAATTTAAAGCTCATACCAATAGTCAATTTAGTTTTGGCTTACCAATTGGTGAAAATATGGTTACCAATGATACCAATTGTTATTTCAATCTAAATACCAATTGTTACTAATGGTTAACTTACACATTTTGCATGAATCCAATATTTATATGTAGTGTGTTCATGTCAAGAAAATAGTCATTCTAAATATGCAAGAACACAACACACATCATCAAATATGCATATGGATCAATTAATCATTAGCACACTATCATAAAGTATTAATCCATATTCATATTCACAAATTTATACCATATGGAAGATTCAAAAAAATCAAGGAATTCAAGCAAACACATTTTCTTTGATGGTTTCAAGCACAAAAATCCTATGCTCATTTTCCAATTCAAGTCCTTAACCAATTATGAGCAAGGAAAGATTCAAAATTACCATTTTAATCAATTAAGAGCCATATCCCTAGTTGTTATCATCATTTAATGTTCTAGAGGGTATATGCTATTTTAACTAAAATGGCTTCACCTAAGTGAATCAATATTATCAAGCTAAAATATATTTTATCATTAAAATCCATAAACTACGAGTGAGGTTAAGCACATAATATCATGAAAACAACTATTCTCATCTCACAAGCATGATTATTTATTCAACTTAAGTAAACATGCATATTCAACATCAAAACAATCAAGATACAATGCATGTATATCAATTGTTGGTGTTGTCATTAAAGCCCAAGTTCTTTAATAATTTGGCCATAAGAAAAATTTAAGTACATGGATGATAAAGTTTCATGCATTTGAACATTTAGGATCCATTTACCATCACAAATTATAGGCCAATGACCATTACCAATTGTTGAATTTACATTTGAAATCAATCCACTAGATGTATAATTATCATGAAACCTAGTGTGGAATAGATGAGTCAGGCTAAGAGATTTAATCCTATATGTATGCTTGACTAAGATGAACAAAAGGAATGAAGAATAGTCATTATGCACAAGTTCATCAAATTCTCAAATATATCCATAAATTCTTGAAATAATTCTCAAAATTATGTTTAAGCATTCATTGAAAGTATGTTTCAAGATTATTTCAAGAGTTATGCAAATCATGAATGTTTTCAATAAGAAAAATGATTTTGCACTTGTGAGTTCAATGAAAATGATATTGATTGTTGAAAGTCATATCAATTGTTGGAAATAATACAAATTGATGGAGTTGAGGCATGATATCAATGAAAAATGATTTTTCATATTGAAAAGATCATTAAAAAGAAGTTAAAATACTGGATTTTAAGTTGAGAAGAAAGAAGATATCAAGAAAGTGAAAAATCCTTCTCAAATTCGGTTGAAAAAGTGCAGGGAAGGCATTCTGCCTTGGGGGGATCGATCCCTATAGGAGGGGGATCGATCCCTCATACGTTTTCTGCAGTTTTTGACAGAAAATTCAAGTTGTGAGGTGCCAAAACTTGGTTTTTGAGTATTTTAAGTCCAAGTAAGAGTTTAAACATTTGTGTAACATGATTTTGGATTTTTATGAATGAAAAATATGAATGAAAAACCATTTTACAAAAGATTTTGCAATTTTGGAAGAATTTTCACAATGAAATGCATTTTTGGCCTCAAAAGAGGTCATTTTGAGAGTTATGCATGTTTTGGCAAAACCAATGCATTGGAAACCACCAATATGTCAAAACAAACTTGTTCACATAGGTTTTAAGCACATATATCATTAAAACATACATCTTGTGAACAACATGCCATGATTTCCAACATACAAATTTCTCATTGATGCTCATGACATAGCATTTGACATAAATGACATATTTAACAATTTTTGGAGCATATCAATGTATTATCAACACGTCTCATACTTGCTCCAATCATACAAAGTCATTTCAAAATCATCAAACATGTTTTTCATTCAATCATTCAATGCCTCAAGTACTATAATCAAACAATCAAAAATCTTTGTCATGCCTTTTTGTTCAATTATTCAACTCACAATGCCTCAAGAATCATCAACCAAGTGCCTCATTAAATCAAACAAATAATTTTGATACATATGAGTTTTGAAAAGATGGAATATAAACTTACAAAACTCCTTTGCTTGAGTATGCTTTGCCTTGAATTGTTGAGTCCACCTTGAGCTATCCTTTGAAGAATTTTTGTGATCTTACCAAGGGTGGATCCTCAAGCTCTTCCTCTCTCTCATTGGCACAAGCAAACTCCGAGGGACGTGTAGAGCATTTGAACTCCATTGTTTCATTGTATTCCCATGCTCTAGCACTCCTACAACAAACAAATTCAAGCATGCTTTGGTACCCAAATTTTCTTGGGTCCATGAGAGTTAGTGCAAACAATTTTAGATCCTTTTGGGATCCATTTTAAGCTCATTTCATCATCATTTATAACATGCTTTGGGATCCATATCTTCCTAACTACTTTTCCTCTAAAAAGTAGTTTTTCTATATGTGCATGCTTGTGAAAAGTGGCCTATCCTATTGCATAGTGAGCATGTGAGAGATGTATCATGCATAGAATTTTTGCTCACTAGGAAGTTCTTAAGATGAGCTTCTTTTTGTTTTGCATTATAGCCTAACCCATCTTTGTCAAAGAAGGCTCTTTGGGTCTCTAGCATGTGATCTAATTTTTGTTGACCCATATAGAACCTAGTAAATGAGTTATGCAAATTTGTATTCTTTTCATTCAACTCATTTATCTCTAAGTTAGCCTCTTCTAATTTCTTTTGAAATTCTAACTTAGCATTCAATAGCTCATCATTTTCCATTTTTAATTTTGTAATCATTTTCTTGTATTTGGAGTTCATGCATTCAAATTCACTAGCTAGCTCATTAAAGGCATTTTGTAAATCGTCATAGGAATGGTCATTACATTCACTAGAGCTAGGTTTCTCCTTTTCATCCTCAATAGTCAAGGAGCTAGGATTTTCTAATTTATCTTTAATGTCTTCTAATTTCTTTTCTAGCTCTAATTTCACCTTGGTGAGTTCATCATTCTTTGAGCCTAGATCTTTTATTTTCTTCTCCAACTCAAAATTAGTATTCATCAAAATTTCATTCTCTTTTCTAAATTTATTTAACTTTTTGTTATATTTTGCATGCATTGATTTATATTCATCACTTAGTTCATTAAATGCATCTTGAAGCTCATCAAATGAATATTCTTTTAAAGTTCGTGAGCTAATCTCAAAATCATCACCAAGAGCCATTTATGATCATTTTGCTTGATAGAGGTTAGTCTAAATTAATCTCGAGCCCAAGCTCTAATACCAATTGTTGGCTCTTCTAGGCAATACCGAGAGGGGGGTGAATCGGTTTTTCACTAACCTTAGGTTCGTTTTTTGGTTCCTCTAAATTCTCTAGCCTATATTGATATTTTCTTTGTTCTCTAGGCTACTCAATTATGCAATATAAATTCAACACAATAAACACAAATATAATTGCAAATAAGTAAAGAGAGTAAGGATAGAGAAATGTACGCAAGTGATTTATAGAGGTTCGGCAACCTTGCCTACGTCCTCTACCTTGATACGCTCTCAAGGATTTTCCCCAAATTCACTATCTTTGAATTTGTATTACACTCCCTCTTTTTCTAGGCTAAAGAGAAACCTCCCTCTTTTTGTTAGGCTAAAGAGAAACCTCCCCTTTTACAAGGAATGAATTGGTTTACAATGGGTGTAATCAAAGAAGGCCTCTAAGTAGGCAAATGATTACAAAGATTAAGCACAAGGAAAAAGCTTATACAATATTTGTGCTATTCTATACAAGGAATATAAGAGTGATAGAAGATATTGAATTCTAGCTCTTGAACTCTTTGATTTGCTTGAAGAGATGAAGAAATTGAAGAATGATATGTCTTAGGTGCTCTCTCTTCTTTCTTCAGCTTCCAAGCCTCTATTTATAGTCCATTGGATGTGTTCTAGACGTTGGTTGGAGCCAAAACTTGAATATGACCGCTGTGTCTCACAAAACTAGCCGTTACAGCACTTTTTCGTCGCGACGGATCGATCCCATTCCCAAAGGGATCGATCCCTTTAGTCCAGAATCTTAATTCTTGGCTTGCAGGACCTTGGAAGCCGTTCTGCCATAAAGGGATTGATCCCTTTTCTCAGGGGATCGATCCCTTTGATCAGGAGATCCATCCCTTCAGACAGGGGATCCATCCCTTACAATATTCATTTGCATTTTCTAGGTCTTTAGGCATTAAAAACATTCTAAAACCAATTTTGAATATTTTTAAATATGACATGATTTTGAAAACATGAATTTGAGTCCAAAAAATTTATCAAGTAATTTTCTTAAAATATATTTAATAATTTCATAAGAAAATTACTTAAACCAATAATTAAAAAATGTTTTCTAAATTGATTAAAGCCAATAAAGATAATCAATTAAATCATGGTTTTATATTTGATAAAAGCACTTAATATGGTTTATGAAAATCATAATTAATGAAGCAAATTTACAATATGAATCAAACATTTAAGATTACTTAAGTTTTTGTCATTTCAAAATATATACGTCAATTTAAAGCTAACAGCTTATATATCTCATAAGGAATTGCATTAACCTTGTAAACCTCAATAGGAACTCGTGATAATTTTTTTTCGAGTTCAAATCATTATCATCTTATAACCATCAGCCTTCAACTTTTCATCGGATGATGCCTTTTACAAAGATTAGTCTTATAGACTTCTCATATATCTCTGATTAAATTAAATAAGGCATCAATTTCATACAGATGATTATTTATTCTGTATAAGAACTCATAAATTACTAGGAATTTAATATTTCATTTAATTCATCCTCAAATCATATCATCTGTATTTCCATCAATTATCCTTATATAAGTGAATTTCATTATTCACTAATTTTTCAAAGTTATTTTATTATTTTTTTAAGCTTTTCGAATTCTTCTCTGTTCTCCGATATAAGCTTAAAATTAGATTCCATATCACCAATCGAGTCAATGTTAGCTCGATTTTTCCAATCTATATAATTTTGAAAATTTATCAGGAATCTCATCCGATACTTCCTTTAATCACACATCTCTTATCATTTTGGACATTTCATCTTTGTCTCCTATCATTTCCACTGTATGTTCTCAAGGCAGAGACATTTAATATTTAAATCATTTTAACATCTACTCCGCCTTGATTCACTTATTTCCTCATACTTCACAGCATATTGATCGTCTTAATGAATATACTATATCAAGTGTCATATTTGATTAACACCTTTCAGAGCTAACCGATTTATTACTACTGTAATTTACTTTTACAATCATTTTCATTTAATAATTCAGGTTAGCTGTTGTCTTCCTCATCGCTTATCTTCACTTACTGTTCTTATGCATATTCTCCAATTTCATATACTCCATACAGTACATTATTCTATAAAACATATTCCAAAATATTTCGGTTCTATAAATATCCATTAAATACTTTAGAAACTAGAATAACAGTATAGAACCGAAATTAACCATACTACTATGGATTTCATCATCTATACTGATCTCTTTTTCAGTCATCTCCATTAATCATATTACTTTTCATCATATCCAACGATCCTGTATTAATATCCCATCAATACACTTTTTAATTTAGACCCTTAAGAATCAATAACTGAGTCGCTCATCTTGCGACTTCCCTGTAACCATTCAGGTCACATCAGCAATATAAATGTAGATGGAAGTTTATAATCAGATCGTTATACACATATTATGTCCTTCATACCCTCAATAATTCCATTACTATCAATAGATTCAAAATCAACTTGATTTACCACTATTCAAAACATAATCCCACATAGGGGCATTTTCGTCATTTCATATTTTTTTCTCCTCAATATACATTTAAACCAAGGATCTTATTATCTATGTGCTGATAGTATCCTTTCTTATACTACTATTAGCAGTTTAAAATCCTTTTCGATTTTGACAGAGAAGTCCACTAAGATCCATAATTGGGTTATTTTGTATGTAATGCAGCTTTATATCATCAATTTCTCTGTCAAATCAATCAATTCCAACTTCTGTTGGTTTATTTTGACTCTTGGTAAAATTTTGGAGGTAAGGGTATTTTGGTCATTTTTGGCCAAAAATTTTCTCTCTTTAAAATACCTTCAATCGGTAATCTTAAGGTTTATTTAATGATTATATTTCATTCCCCTCCTTTATATCATCACTTTCAGATCTCAATTCGATCCGGACAGAAAAGTACTGGTGGGGCCCTCACCGAGTCCATTTATGTTCCTTACCGAACCAACCTTCATTTAGATTATAAGATCACCATTTCAGGTAACATTCCTGAGCTGTTTTCCCTTTTAACATTCCTTATTTCAAAATTGCTCACTCCCTTCTAAACACTTAATTCTAATTGCAATCATTTATTTTCTCTATATATTCAGACTACACAGTACTACAGGGGATGTTAACCTTTTCAACACATTTCCTTTCCAAAGTATCGACAAACATCAGGCCAACCGTGCTCTGATACCATTAAATATGTCACAGCCCGTGACCCTATTTTTCACCTTATTCTATACATCTTATTTGGTTGGGCTGTCTGCGATACTTTACTTTTCTTTTACATCTAAACAATTTCATATAAAATAATAATATGAATTACATCCCTTATCTTAATTCATAAAGAAGTAGTACTGTAAGGAAGTATAAATACAGAAAATAGATGATCATACCTCATGTAATTAAATCGAGCCGTCGTAGTGTCTCTATATGCGCAGCCGAGATCCTTTAGATTGTCAGACTCTTAGTCCTCAAAATCTGAAATGCTAAAATTAAGGGGTGAGCAAACCACGGCTCAGTAAGAGAATTATATGCCTCACTTAATACTCAGCTATCTATATGCTGAAAAACTTTTTCATTTTTCCTATGGGCTTTAGGCTCGCATGTAGGAAGGATACTAAAGTCGGCTAGGGATCCGGATGGAGTAAGGTAGGTATTTTGAAATACCTATCTTGTCCCGGAACCTAGAAGCAACTGTAGAGAGTAATTGATTTCTTTTCGTTTGAAATTTAAATCCTTTTCCCTTTTATTCCTTATCATTTTCATATTTTTTTTAAATAATACTTTTATGAAATAAAGCATTTAAATAAAGTAACTAATATTCATATATTCTTTGAAAAGAATATTAGTTAAATCATCATTATTCTCATTTCTTATTTTACTGTACAATCATAATTAGTACAGTACTTTAAATAGCAAATAAGCTATTAAATCTTTTTCGTATAACATATAAAGCATTTAAATCTAATATTAAATTTAAAAATAAGAATATTAGATTTATTTTCCTCCTTTTCCTTTTTGAAAACATATTACATATTCATATCACATATCATATGAAAATCATTTCATAGTACTCAAATCAGTACCGTAAAAAGCATTATATAAAATGCTGTAAATCACTTCCATTTAACTTGTCACATATCATGTAAAACATTTACATTTCTCATATCACATATCATATAAAACATTTTCATATATGGAGACTAAGGCACACCTAGCCCGTCCACTAGGTCGTTACTCATATCATGCTATAGACCCCGAAGGGTATAAAATCATCATGTCAGATCTATGGCCATAGTCTATAATTGTCCTCGGTGGATCACTGATCAGGTGTCGGCCGGGACTACATATCACATAGCACATATCACATATCACATATTACATGTTACATATCACATACCACATATCAGCATGATAGGATGCCATCTAGTCTCAAAATCGTATTTTTCATCATCAATAAACCTTTATGGAATTTATAAAAATATATAATTTCATAATTTAAAACCATAAAGGTTATAAAACCATTTAGTGAATATTTAAGAAATATATAAAAGTATTCACTTTATTTCCTTTCATTTTTCATTTCGTATTACGTGTAATTTACATATCAAAAGAATTTTCAGTGATTTCATTATCACCATTTTCGAAGATAATTTTCGGTGATTTCATTATCACCATTCTCGAAAACATGAATATTTTAAAATTACTTTCATTTTATTCATGTTTTTATGAAAATATTCATTTTCTCGATTTTCGTGTAATAAAATCATTATTATGATTTTCTGTAGTTTTCTAGAAATTTTCGGTAATTTTCGATAATTTTTCAGCAGTATAACGGCTGTCGATTGGCTAGCCTTTTGTACGAAAAATACAGTTTATAATCTCAGCCAGTACATCATCACAAATTTTCAGCCGATGAAACATCACAACATTTTCATAAAATAATTTATAATTTAAAAGCATGCAGACTAAATATCCTTACAGTGCTGCACATGCATCCCATACCTGTCCTGGGTCGGTGACTGCCTCGTTCGTCGTGCCCGTGTTCACCTCGCCCGATTTCGTCGTCTCGGTCATCGAAGGAATTTTCTAAAAATTAAATTCTAAAATTTAGAATTTTTCCACAATTATTTAAATAATTTAACACTTTCTGGGATTTCTTACCGATTCTCATCATTCCCGGGTTTCCGAATTCTCGGGATTTCCCGTAATTTCTGAAATTTTCAAATCCCGAAAATTTCTCTTTTTCTTTTCTTTTCTTTCTTTCTTTTCTTTCTTTTTCTCTTCTTTTCTTTTTCTTTTTCTTTTTTCTTTTTCTTCTTTTTTTTCCTGGTTTGACCGGTTCAGACCAGTCAGACCGGTTTGGCCTCCCTTATGGCCGATCTTCCGCTGGTGGTTGGTTCCCCACTGGTTCTGGCCTCCCACAGCTGGCCGAGGTGGCGACGAAGCTGGATCCGACCTCCATTCTTCCCCATCGCCGACGACGGTGTCAGATCTGGAACGATGGGTTTCGGCGCCTTTCTCCTCTATTTCTTCCCTCCTCCGCCATTTCTTTCACCACCTGTGGCTCCTCTCACGTTCATCTCCCTTCGACGGTGGTGCTGGTGGCGGTGGCGATGCCTGAACGGGCCTGCACCGTCGTTTCCTTTCTCTCTTCTCTTCTCGATTTTTCCTTCGTTTTCGTATTTTTTGTTTCGCTTTCCGCTTCCGATTTTCCTTCTTTCTTTTCCTTTCCCGTCGCCGGACGTTCCTTTCTCTTCCTCTCTTGCCGGCGACGGCTCCCCCCTCTTCTTTCCTCTTTCCGCAGTCTGCGACAGTTTTCCTTCTCTATTTTGTAACAAAGAAGGAAACAGGGATCGGGTTATATCCCGATCCCATTTCTTTCTTTCTTTTTAATATAATATATATTATCATATGTATATAATTATACATATACTTATAAAATATATTTATACAATATATGTATAACTATACTATTATTACTATATGTATATAAATACATATATTTGTATTTTATATTGAAACATATATATATTTTACATTAACAATATATATATATATATATATATATATATATATATATGTACAATAGGATTTATATTTCATGTATATACATATATTTATGTATATCAAAACTTTATAATAGTATATATGTTACTTATGTAGTGACTTAAAATAGTATATATCACTAAATAATAATATATATATATATATTTCATATATGTAGATACATATTTATATTTAAATATATTTATATAAATATATAATAGTACATATGTATTTATGTAACTATATATTTATATAATATAATTATATGAATATCTCATTATATTCATTTTTCCATTTTTCTTATTTTACTTGGATTTTTTTTATCCAAATAATTTCCCATTTTCCTTTTCTTATTTAATTTGGATTCTAATTTATCCAAATTAATTTCCTCCATATAATTTATCAATTCCTTAACTTCATTATTTACAGAATTTCCAACAAAATTCCATCTTGTAAATAATTCCTTTATTTACTTTAATTGATCTTTCGCATTTAAAAAATTAAATTTCCGAATAAGTAATATAAAAATTCAGAAATTTGCGGTTATCACAACTTAGCAGCTCAAATGGCAGATGTTAACTTTAATAGTCTGAAAGAGATGAAATTTAGTGGGGTGAGCAAAACCACGGCTCAATAAGATACTAATATAAATACAAGAGTAGGATTATACTGTCTTAAAATGCAATGCTTAAAACTGGCAAGTTTGCAATTACAGTTAATCCTTTCTCATCGATAACATATCATTATCTCATTTCTTGTCTTCTGTCTATCACTTATACTTTTAAATAAATCATCATAATCACTTTTTCAGTTTTTTCATCCTTATACTATAGTGCATCGCACAACAATATGTCATGTCAAATTTGTATGTCATATATTATTAGTCTATACTTTCCTCAATCTCGGAATACCTCATGTCCAATTGAAATATCGTATCAAATCACTTTATGTTTCATAATCGTACTCCTGTATTCTATCATCTCGTATCACTTTCCATATGGAGGATTACAATCACGGTGGTACAAAGTCATAATTCTCTTCGTGCATATTCTATATTCATGTATCATATCATATCATATCTGACATCATGCAGATGAAATATTGTTACCACCAAGTCATGATACTCCTCATATACTTTTCATGTTTTTGTACCATATAAGGTCATGACATATCTTACGTAAGAAGCATCCTATTATGTCATGATTTAATAGGCAACTTATGTAATTTCATTGTATGAATCACTATCATTTCAGATCATATCATATATACTTTAGAACATGCTCAACATATGAATTTTCAATTCATTTCGTATTTAAGGTTGAAAGCATGCACAATTCTCTTTTTATATCATGTCAATTCAAAATATGTCTTTTCACTTTTCATATCACGTTAATTCAAACATGTCTTTTCATATCATTTCAAATCAAAACGTGCACATTTCTCTTTTCATATCATATCAATTCAAAACATGTCTTTTCATATCATTTCAAATCAGAACGTGCACATTTCTCTTTTCATATCATGTCGGTTCAAAACATTTTTCATATACTGTAAGTCATATCAAGTCTAGAGTTCATATCAAATCAAACTATACTCTAGACAGCATATCAAGTCTAGAGTTCATATCAAATCAAACTATACTCTAGACAGCATATCAAGTCATGTTCGACACAAAATCATATATAAATCATATAAGTATCGAAATCATATATCATGTACTTTTAAAACATGTACAGTTTCAAAACATATTTCATATTCATCTCAAGAATGTTTCATGTACTGTATAAATCATGTCAAGTCTAGAGTTCATATCAATAAAATCATACTCTAGACTTCATATCATATCAGTTAGAGACTAGGCTAGATCCCTATCATCTCTATCAATAAAGACTTAAATCACTGTAGCTAGCAGTGAAAATCATGTCATCGTCCCCTGGAAACCAACTAGGGCGCTATCTATTGCCATAGACCTCATCTCTCTCAACCCCACTGATCAGGCGTGACTGAGACCTGTCCACGACTATTGTCGGACAAGCATCTTTGCCTAATGAGCAAAGCTCCAATTAGGCGATTTCCACTATGCTATATTGAATTTAATTCTTTTAGGGTGCCTACAGTCTCATAAAACATTTAAATCTTTAGCTTTCTTTTCAATATCATGTAAAGCATATGGTAAAATTCTGTATGAGACTTCATATATCAAAATATATATATCTACCATATACTTTCATTTCAAAACAAATCAATACTTTTCAATATTCATATAAACATTATTATAATGTTTCAAGTTGTAAGAAGGCATGCTTAAATGCGATACTATAAAACATTTCAGTATGCAACTTTGGTAATATTTTCATCAAATACAGTGAAGCGATTCATTTAACTTTATCACCATCAATTATTCAATTTCAAGACTTTCTTATCACTGTTCAAATCATTCAAGATTCATTTCATTCAGTATTCAGATTGTTTAGTACTCTAATTATTTAATAATCAGATCACTTGGTATTCAAACCATTCGGTATTCAATATCCTTTTTCGATAATTATCGACTATAACAATCATTTGTACATTTCATTATCGATACTAGAACCACATCATCAGTGTGAATCCTCTTAGTATCTATGAGCATTTAAATACCGTGTTTCCATATAGCCATCATGATACTAAAATTATGCAATACTAATATCCTCATTCGATATCTATTCCAAAGTCGACATCGAGGATCATAGAACCACAAGATCAATAATCGCTTATCAAATCCATTTATGGTTTGACCTGTTGGTACATATTCAGAATTTTCGACTTGCGGTTCAATTTCATTCACTATCATAAAATCAGATCACAATCCTCAATACACTTTTCATATGGCCTGTAGAATGTAATATCATGCTAGAATTATCTATAAAACATCATCAATTCAATTTTTGATTGGCAATTTACCCACTTAAAAGAATTTGCCAATTTCCACTATCAACAGTGTTTCAATCATTTAAGTCGCCTTGCGACTATCCATATTATTGCAAAAATCTTAGTTCACATCTATTTAACATCGATATGTATAAGTACATTTTTATGTAAACGTATGTTCTATCAAATGTCCATAAGATATTAAAATCTACTTTCTTATTATCATTGTCTCAATCATACCACTAAGACGGTCCATTTATTTGAATCTATCAATTCTATAATCATCACTCGATTGATAATTCCGCAATTCTATCATTCGACCATCTGAATCACAACTTCGATTTTTTTTTCTTTTAAGTTGTATCATATAATCATCGTCACTTTTATCCGTGATCCGTCTAATAAATAATTCCACCTCAATCTCAACTTGATACCATTTGTGGTATTAAACTTACTTGATTTATCGATTTTATAAGATTTAAACCATATAATTCATCACATTATCGTGTTCAACGATCTATCTTCTCATCAATTTCAATATCAAACTTTTCCGGTAATACCATAAAGTCCTTTCAATGTTTATTTTTCAATAATTATTTCCAAAATTCCATTTACTTGAGAAACTTAAATCTTTTTCCTCAACGTTTTCCTAGGAATTTCGGCAGCATAACGGCTTAATTTTCACTAAACCTCCTGCAAGGAAGACACAATTTATACCATAGCCGTTGATTCTCACAATTCATATGTCTCTACTAAGACCCCCACCATCAGTTGTGGGTCCTCTTAGCATTTTTAACATCAATTCAATTAAAGCATCATATAAAAAAATCACAATTCTGTTAAAAATCGTTCCATCAATGCATTATATAAAATTATAATCCCTCATACAATATAATGCTACTAATACTTTATAAAAGTATCTTACCTATTCACCAAAGCTTAGCGCACTTTCGATTTTCGAGCCTTGTCGAACTCCACCATTCGTCTCATTTCCGTTTTGCTACAATTTCAATAATTGACATATATTTTCATTTAGAAAATAATCCAACAATTTCCAATAAATTTCATAGAAATGTAGCCAAATCTTTTAATTTTCCTTACCCATTTCTTCTTCTTCTTCTTCTTCTTCTTCTTCTTCTTCTTCTTCCTTTTCCTTTTTCCTTTTTCTTTTTCTTTTCTTTTCTTCTTTTTCCTTTCTCTTTCTTCCTCTTTTTCTTTTCTTTTCTTCTTTTTCCTTTCTTTCTTTTTCTTTTCTTTTTCTAAACCGGGTCGGGTCGGGTCGGGTCAGACCAGGTCAGTCTTTGCTTGGCCGGTTCAGCCTCTTCCCGCCGGCATCACCGCCGGTTCGGACCTTCCACAGCTAGCCACGATTGCAGGGACGTTGGATCTGGCCTCGGTTTCGCCCCATCACCGGCGCCAAATCTGGCGACGTGGGTTTCGGCTCCTTTCTCCTTTGTTTCTTCCTTCCTCCGCCATTTCCTTCACCGCTAGTGGTCTCCTTCTCCTTTGTTGGTCCTTGCCGGTGGCGTTGGTGGAGGTGGCGGTGCCTGGATCGTCCGGCACCGCCGAACTCCCTTTCTCCTTTCTCTTCGATTTTTCCCCGTTTTCACTTTGCTTCTGTTTTCCTTTTCCTTTCCCACCGTCGGTGTCGGCATCGGTTTCCTCTCCTTGGCTCGCCGGCAGCGTCGCTGCCTCTCCCTCCTCCCCACGTCGGCTGGCTCTCCATTTGTTTCTCTTCTGTTTGGGCTAAACAGAAGAGAAATTGTGGGAATTAGGTTCCCCGATTCCCATTTCTGTTACTTTTTTTTAATAATATAATTATATTTATAATTATATTTTTTTGTAATATATAATTATATTTATATGGATATAAATATAACCATTTTATTCCTTATTATTTTGGATCTTTTAATATCCAAAATAATTTTCCTCAATTCATCACTTCATCAATTTCCGAAATTCTATATATTCTAATCCTCATAAATAACTTTATTTATTTATTTCCGGATAATTAATACCAAAAATAGGAAAAATTTTCGGTTATCACATCCTAACCCATCTTTGTCAAAGAAAGCTCTGTGGGTCCCAAGCATGTGATCTATCTTTTGTTGACCCATGTAAAACCTAGAAAATGAGTTATGCAAATTTAAGTTCTTTTTATTCAACTCATTTATCTCTGGGTTAGCCTCTTCTAATTTCTTCTGTAGTTCTAGCTTAGCATTTGTCAAGGCTTCTTTTTCTATTTTCACATTAGTAATGATTTTCTTATATTTGGAGTTCATGCATTGAAATTCATTTACTAATTCATTACAGGCATTTTGTAGTTCATCAAATGTATAAATATTATTTTTACTAGAACTACAACTAGCCTCATCATCACTAATGGCCATAAAACATGTGTAGGCTACCTCATCATCCATGTTATCCTCATTGGAGCTATCACCATCGCTCCATGCAACCACAAATACTTTCTTCCTAGGTTTCCTATCCTTTCTTTCCTAAGTAAGTGGCAATCTAGCTTAGTGTGACCCGGTTCATTACATTCATAGCACACTAAGAGGTCTTTTTCTTTCCTACTTGACTCTCCTCTTATTACCCCTCTTCTTTGATGTCTCCTATCATTCTCTCTCTCCTTCATTCTCATGAACCAATTAAATCTTTTAACAAATATTGCCATTTTCTTTTCTTCCTCATTTCCACTCCCATCACTATCATCTTCAATGATCTCATGAGTGGAAGACTTAAGTGCTACCCCTACTTTCTTTGAAGGCTCTTCATTTCTTTTTAATTTCATTTCATATGTAAGTAAGGAGCCCATATGTTCATATAGAGACAAGGTATTAGGATCCTTAGACTCTTCTATTGCGGTTACCTTTGCCTCCCAAGATTTTGGCAAGCTATTCAAAATTTTCTTAACCATTTCTACATTGGAATAGGTCTTGCCTAATGCCTTAAGTCCATTGATTATGTCATTAAACCTAGTGAACATCTCACTCATGGACTCATTTTCTTTCATCCTAAAAAGCTCATAGTCATGTGTGAGCATTCCTACTTTGGTTTCTCTAACTTGATTTATCCTTTCATGTGTAATGGCTAATTCGTCCCATATTTGCTTGGCATTCTCACATAGGGAGACTCTATTATATTCATTGGGACCTAATGCACAAAAGAGAGTGTGCATAGCCTTGGCATTCAATTGTATCAATCTCATATCATTTGTGTCTTACTCATCCTCACTTTTAGGGACATCTTTTTCATCAACTTTCTTCATTGGGATCTTGGGACCATTTACTATTACTCTCCACATTTTATAGTCATTTGATTGCACAAACAACATATCCTAATTTTTCAATATGAGTAATTCTCTCCATTGAAAAGTAGAGGTCTGACTAATGAGTGTCCCTCTTCTCCTAGGGGTGTGCCTACATTCAAGTGAGCCATTTATGATCGTTTTACTCGATAGACGCTAATCTAAATCAATCTCAAGCCCTAGCTCTAATACCAATTGTTGGCTCTATAGGCAATGCAAGCATGCAATCTAAATTCAATACAATAAACACAAATATAATTGCAAGAAAATAAAGAGAGAAGGGAAAGAGAAATGTACGTAAGTGATTTATAGAGGTTCGGCAACCTTGCCTACGTCCACTACCTTGAGACGCTCCCAAGGATTTTTCCCAAATTCACTAACTTGAATTTGTGTGTTACAATCCTTTTTTTTCGTAGGCTCAAGAGAAACCTCTCTCTTTTTCTAGGCTTAAGAGAAACCTCCTTTTTTTTCTAAGGCTAAAGAGAAACCTCCCTCTTTTTCTAAGGCTAAAGAGAAACCTCCCCTTTACAAGGTGTGTTTGTGTTTACAATAGGTGTAACCAAAGAAGGCCTCTAGGTAGGCAAACGATTACAAAGATTAAGCATAAAGAAAAGGCTATACAATATTTGTGCTATGCTATACAAGTAATATGAGAGTGATGGAAGATGAAGACTTTGTAGCACTTGAATTGTTGTTGAGGGTTGAGGAAGATGAAGAAGATGATGAAAAATGTTACTCAGCTATTTCGTTGGCTTCCTTAAGCTTCCAAGCCTCTATTTATAGTCCCTTGGATGGTTTATGAACGTTGGTTAGAGCTAAAAACGAATGTAGCCGTTGTATCTCACAGAAAATAGTCGTTAGGCACTGATTTTGTGAAAAGGGATCGATCCTTTGTCATAGGGGATCAATCCGAATTTTCTCTGTCGTAACGATTTTCGTCCGGGGACTCGATCGCTAGACGATTTTGATAAGAAACACAAAATAGAGTCGCCACTAATCTTTTTTGACTAGGTGTGATTGGTCACCTAAAATTATTTATCTTTTTAATAAAATCTTAAAATTAATTAGGTTTTATCAAAAAATAATTTTGGTCTGCGAAAACAAAGTTTGGGTTCGGAAGTTCGGTTACGTGTAGGGAAGGATTAGCACCCCCACAGCGCCCGTTAAAAACGGTACCACTTAATCATATATTATCTTTTGATCTTAATAAAATGGTCTTAATTAAACATTTAAAAAGAAATTCATTTATTTTGAAATCAATTTTTTATTTGCTTATTTTAAATTTTTTTTATAGTGAAAATCTTTTGTATTGAAAATTATTCCAAAGTACCCTAATACTTTTGGTAGTATTTCGGATAATTTCCTCACCTAGAGATTTCTTAAGAATCGCTACTTGCGATTTCTATAGAATCCCATCCTCGGGAGATTCACACTTATTTTGAAATTTCATGGATGCAAATGATGCAATCAAAATATAGATGATGCACATGAAAAATCCATTATTTCATTTTATTATTTTTTAATTCATTTATACTTATATTATTATTTTGTAATTTATTTATATTTATAAAATCTTGTCTTTATTGAAAAATCATGCTAAATATTCCAATACGCTGGTAACATTTAGCATATTTCTCTCACCTAGAGATCAGTTAGGAATCACTACTTGTGAATTCCGTAACATCTCATCATCGGAAAATCTTATACTTTTTATTTAATTTTTAATTGTTTTATTATCATTTATTTCCGAAGGTTAATTGTAACAATTTAGTACACTTATTTATTTGTTTAAAAATTTTATTTATTTATTATTTGTTTATTAATAATAATTTATTTCATCGAACTAAAATTACTTGAATACCCCAATACGCTAGTAATATTCAAATATTTTATTTCGACCCTAAGGATTATCAAAGAATCACTACTTGTGATTTCTAAGAAATCCTATCACAGGATATTCTTTTAAATTTATATTTTATTTATTTATTTATAATTCATATTTATATTTATTTATTTGTTCATTTTAAATTTTATATTTGATTAATTTATTTTTATTTTTTATATTAATTTATTTAAAGAATTTTGAAATCGAGATGAAACTAATTAAATGTTCCAATACGCTAGTAACATTTAAGTATTTTATCTCGATCCTAAGGATTATCAAAGAATCGCTACTTGCGATTTCTAAGAAATCCCATCATCGGATATAAACATTTATAAATATTTCGTTTTTATTATTTATCTTTACAGGTTTTTATTATTTTATTAAATAACTTTTCATCAATTTGGAATATATATATATATATATATATATATATATACTTGGGAAAAATATTAGAAAATCACTTTTGATGTTTATTTAAAAGGAATATTCCTAACTTTTATTTCAATTCATACAATATTTTTTACTATGTATAATTCTTTAAAGGAACATAATATATATTTTACTTAAAAAAAATACAAGGGAAGACACGTAGAGAAAGAGCACTAACAAGCTTACCTTAAAATCTTTTAGCCTGACTTGCACCTTCCTCAAACAGAAGCAAATGGCGAGATGATGGAGGAACAGCAAGGGTAGGCAATCACGGCAGCAAGTGACAGCAACAAGAACACAACGAAACAGATGGCACTGGGCAAAGGAAAACGCAGTAGCAGAGATGCTGTAGGGGGGCGACGCAGCCGCAGTTAGGCAATGTAAGGGATACCGTTGCGATGGCGATGCAAACAGCAGTAAGCAGTGGCGTGAATGACAACAGCATAGCTACGGGGAGAGACAGTAAGGCACAATAAGGAGGAGAGACCACAGCGGGGTGCAGAGGCTAGCTTCTCAAGCAGGGACGCAACAACGGTGGAGAAAACTTGGAGCCTGATCAAGGGTGTAGCAACAGTTTCGGGTATGAAGATGGAGAAACGGGAGCAACTTAGGGGTCCAAGCAGAACGGGAAACTTGATGCGAGCAGCTTGAGCAGCAAACATGGACAGTAGCCGGCCCAGGAAGGTTTGAAGCGTCCTCCTTCAATAGTTTAGGGTTTCTTTTCTCCCCTGGATGGGTATTGGTGTATGCAGGCCAACGAAGTAACGGAGCCAGCAGCTGTGCTGTTCGGTTCTGTCCAGCAGTAGAAGAATGTGCTTTGCTGGGTTTTTGGCTAAGCTTTTTGGATGATTGGTTGTGAAGGGACCTTGGTGGAATAATGAAGAGAGGAGTAGGTTTTACTAGGTGTATCGTGAGGATGAGCTAACGGAAATGGGAGCAAATGAGAGGAAAAATCGAAACAGAAGATGCAGCAAGTAGGTCGGTGATGAGGAAGGCTGGTGCAAAAGGTTGTTCAAGGTGACTGGTTTGGCAGCAATGAAGGTGAAAAAAACGATGAGCAGTGGCTGTGCAGGAAGCTTAGTTTTTTCTAGGTTTTTTTTCGTGTGTTCTCCTCCTAGGTTTTCTAGGTTTTTTTTTTCGTGTGTTCTCCTCCTAGGTTTTCTAGGTTTTTTTTTTCGTGTCCTCTTTTTGTCTAAAACCCTCCCCTTTTATAACTATGTAACCCTCTTTATTTAGGAAAGAAAAATCTTGATTTTAATGTATTAACCTCATGATTAGGGAATTTTTATTTTGTCATTTATTTTTATTTGACCTATCTTTTTATTCCTTTTTTCATTGTATTATTTTTGGTAATTTATTTTCAGCTTTTATTACATTTAATTATTTCCTTTTTTGCATGATTTATTTTCCTTTTATTGACTTATTCATATTTGGTCTAAATCTCTCAAGTCAACCTTGCCTTAAATTTGCATGATGCATGGGCATTGAAGAATGAGTTTAATTTATTTATTATTATATTTTTTTTATTTTTTTGCTTTTTTTCAATTTTTTTAATTTAAGTTTTTCGGACAAAATTTGGTGTCTACATTCTCAAATGCCTTCCAATGCATTCTGCCATGAAGGGATCGATCCCTTACCTTAGGGGATTGATCCCATGCTTCCAGAGAGCTTTTCCTGCACTTTTCTAGACCATTTTGGGTTAGAAATGATGTAAACTTTGATTTTAATTCAACCCAAAACATTTTAGAATTTTATGGGAGTTTTTATTGACTTTCTCAAATGAAAACATAGTCCTAAAATTCATTAAGAAGTTTTGTAAGATTTTGTTCAAATATATTCTTAAAAACATTACTTAATGAAAATATTCAAAACCATTTTATAAAGTATTAAGACCAATAAGAATATCTCATTAAATCATGATCTTAGACTTAAAATGGTTTGAGAAGCAAATTTACAATATGAATCAAAACATAAAAGATCACTTAAGTTTTTGTCATTTCAAAATACATATGTCAATTTAAAGTTAACATCATTGATGAAGAAGAAATACAAGACATTATGAGCTCAACCCAATTTTTAGGGAACTGAAAGAATAGGAGAACTTTACGGATGAATCGTTATTCTAACCTGTCGTAAGCTTTCTCGAGGTCTATTTTTGCTAAGAACACTCCTTTTCTTCCTTTCTTTTTCCTCATCGAATGAATAATTTCTTATGCAATGATAACATTATCTTATGCTCTTCTCCCAGTTATAAAGCTTGCTTGAAATGGATGGATTATTCGGAAGAGGATAGGTTTGAATCTGTTGACTAGGACTTTGGTAATAACCTTATAAATAGTATTGCAAAGGCCAATAGGGCAGAATTGCCCAATAGATTCAAGATTTGGAGTTTAGGAATCAGGCAGATAAAGTACTCATTGATCTTTTTTGGAACTCTTTTCTCTGTGAGCACTTGAGAAATTAATTGAAAGACAGATTGCCCTAATGATTTCCCAACATCTTTGGTAAAATATTGGATGTAGACCATCAGGGCCTGGTGCTTTGAGAGGTTTCATGGATCTGACAGCTTTAAAAACTTCTTTGAAGGTGATGGGTCTATTAAGAGCTTCTTTTTCTTCTTAAATAAGGACAGATCGAAATCTGCATTTAATATGGGGAACAAGAGAATTACTTTCTACAAAAGTAGAGAATAAATGGGAGAAATGATCAGAAATGTAGGACTTAATTTGTGACACATCTGAGATCCAATTTCCCATCGAATCCTTAATTTGGAAAATCTTAATATTCTATCAATGTCTAATGGTAGTAAGATGGTAGAATTTGGTATTTCTTTCTCCATCCGAAATCCAATCAACTTTAGATTTGAGTGCCCATAATTCCTCTTTGAGTTTTAAAGTATGCATGTACTCAGCTTCAAGCTCCTCCTCAAGTTTAATGAGCCACTCATTATGACGTCTCGAAAGACTTTTTTGAATACCTACCAATCTGGCTCGAAGACTCTTCTTTTTCGAGATAATGTTACCAAAAGAAGATTTATTCCAAATAGAAATATTATCTCTGAATACCTCAATAGTGTCAAGTAGGTTATTGTTAGCTGATCTCCAAGATTCTTCTACACCTTTATTGAACTCTAAGTGGGAAAACCAGATAGTTTCAAATTTGAATGGTCTCCTACCAAAATGTAGGTTTTAAGGTTGGGAGTCTAAGAGGATAGGACAATGATCAGAGTGAATTCTAGTAAGATGGAAAAGGGTAGCGTTAGGAAATCTAACACACCATTCTCCATTCGTCCAAGCTCTATCCAATCTCTTCCTAATTATTTGGCCTTGATGATTTTTATTGGTCTAAGTATATCGATTACCAACAATGCCCAAATCCATCATGCCACATTTTTGCATGCATTCATTAAGAAGTTTCGGACGGTATTGACTAATTGGTCTACCTATAAACTTCCTAGAATTATCCACAAGATCATTGAAGTCTCCTATCATCACCCATGAGAGATTGTGTGTGGTAGCAAATCCAACTAATTCATCCTAAAGTTTTCGTCGAAGTTCTAATTTTGGTCTTGCATAGACAACTAAAAGAATCCAAGTAAAATTTGAATGAGCAAAAGGAGAAGAAGGCTGAGGAGAATTTACCTGGATTGATGCATGTATCACTTAAGGAGATGCAAGCAAAATATCGACTTTGACTTCAAGCGTATGCCAAAGAAGCCAGATTCCTCTCGAGAATCCATCAGCATCAACTTTGTAGGATCTGGTGAAACCAAGAGAATTACAAACTTGTTCTGCTCTTTCACTAGAAATTCTGGTTTCAGTGATGATGACCACACTTGGATTGTTGATCCAAGTTAAATCCATCAGTGCACTTGTAAGTTAGGGTTACCTGCCCCTCGAGCATTCCAACACAAAATCCTCATGGGAAAAGAATCAAGAGAAGGAAGGTTAAGGAGCCATTCTGCCAGTTCCGACATTATCTTGACTTCTCTCGATTGAGTATTGCATATTAATTTTGGAGTATGATGGTGTTGAGGGAGGAACTTTATTGAGATTTCCCTCTCGTTCATCATACTCAATGGTTGAGATTTAGCCACTATGGTTATCGGGTATACCGTCGGCCTCGATGTGCATAGAAATGTTATTTTATTGTTCCCTATAAATGTCACTATTCTTACTGTGTTTATGTAAATCTGTTTCAGCATTGTTTGGTTTAAAGGTGGAAGAGACTCTACCTCCCTAATCAGATTGGTTTGGATGTTCTCGTTCAACAACTGCAGATGATCTTGAAGGTTCGATACATTTAGATTGATTACCAAGTTGTTCCATGCCTGCATTACTTCTTCCTCTTTCTAATCTTCCACCTGAGGATTCACTCCTAACAGGATTTCCATTGCTTATTTCAAACTGATGAATTTGTTGTCCAAAATTAAAAACTTCATTTCTAGATGCTAGAAATTTTCCTGTGAAGTTGGCATTTAGATCGAGTTTTGGAAAATTTCTAAATGGCTTGGTTCTCTATGATCTTGAAGAACTAGCTTTCTGTGGGTCTTGGCTTGAAAAATGAAAAGGATTTTCAGCTTTGTAATTGTTTACCTTTATACGTCATCATTACCTTGAGTCTTCATTACTTGAGTTGACGTGAGGTTATTATTCCCAAAGCCTGTGTTCACTTCAAAACTTTTCCCTTTTGAAGATTTGACCCATTGTGTTGTTTGTCCACTGTCAAATCGAGGGATATGGAACTAGCTTTGGTGGCTGTGTGTATCTGTTGCTTATCATTTTGACTCTTGTCAGAAATCTTTTTCTTCCCTTTCTCTTTGCCTATTCGGGTCGGGTTAGCTGTTGCATTTTCATGTTCCGCTCCCGCACTCTTGTTCAGCCTTGGCTTTCGCCGATTGACGATCATCCATGGCCCAAAATTTGTTTCATCATTCATTGGCTTATTGTTCGACGACTGACGATCATCCATGGCTCGAGATTCATCCTTCTTCAATTGTTGTACTACCATATCTAGATCTTTCCTCTCTTTCTTGTTCATTTGACACATCTCCTTTCTATGGCAATTAATCCACATTTAAAACAAAGATTGACTCCTTCATATAATATAGGTTGTATGAACTTTCTGATCCTGATCTTTGGTATAAGTGGCTTATCTAAGTCAACTTGGACACAAATTCTAGCAAAACGTCCTCTGGAATTTGATTTAGTGAAGGTGTCGATTTTTAGAAGAAAACCAATTTGGTTACCTATCCTTTGAAGGATGCTTCTGTCAAAAAACTCCATGGGAAGTCCTGGAAGTCTGATCCAAACAACAGTCGTAGTGTAAGCTAGTGAAGAATCTATCTTGAATACAGTTTCCCACATACACATGGTGAGATAGTGTCCACCAACAAACCAAGGTCCTCTATAGAGAACCTTTTGGAAGTCTTCTTGATTTTGGAAACGAAACAGGAAGAAGTCATTGCCAAGATCTATGCATTGCATACTTCCATTGGGTTTCCATAAAGCAGCCACCTTAGGTTACAAGAATTTGTATCCTAAAGTTTTCCCGAAAGCTTTGACTATAATAGCATTTCTCTAAGGTCTACGAATTCTCCTTTTTTCTTCCTTGGACAATAGTATTGTAGGAATGTCATCATCTAATTCCTGTTCTTGATCTGATTCTTCAGCTAAGTAAGAAGGATGATTTTCAAGAGAGAAATCATTGTTAACCAGACTTCCTATTAGAAAGTCTTTGTATGAAGTTGTAGCAGAAGTTTGGCTATCTTGCAACTCGTGATCATTGGATTTGAATTACCCATTTTTCGTCCTTTTGACACTTCTTAACTTAAGGTCTTCTTCTTCCGTGCCATTCAAGGAGTTAGTGTTCTTGTTCATGATTGTAGAGAGAGTTTTAGAAACTCATTTATTTCTCGAGTTAATGAAATGAAATTAAAAAAAAACAGTGATTCGGTTCGGGTTTCTTAAAGTTGGCTAGGGTCGTTACCGGATCCGGGTCTTCAACAACCTCAAACATCTCAAACGGTGTCGCATGCTGACCAATGCCCTTATCGAAACTGTGCCGTTTTGCGCAAAGACGAGAAAACCAATCTCCTTCTTTCTCCTTCAGTTTGAACCTTAACAGCGTGTTTGGTTGGGCAGATTTGCATTTCAATTCTGCATTTTTCCAAAGATTCATGGAATATGTAGATTGGTTGAGGGGAGAAAAAAATAGCAGAAATCCTGTGCAGAAAAGTGGAGCCGCGAGGGAAGGAAAACCAAATAATTTTTCCCCCCAATGAATAGCTTTTCTGTGGGCAAAACAATATTTTTGGACAAGCATGTCCTTCAAAAATCGAAAAATGACAGCAAATGCCACCATCAACCTTCTCTTCTGTCGACTTCTTCTGCTGGATTGCTTCTGCTCGACTCCTCTTCTGCTAGACTTCTCCCTATTTTTTTTAATTTCAATCTATAAAATTTCAAATTTGAAGATCATTACTCAACTTATATTGTAAATTTGTTTTAGGTAAATGATGTATGCTTGCCCCATGGTTGTATTTTGTTTTTATGTATTAATGGTGCTTAAAAGGGCTGTCAATGGAAACATCTATGATTCTATTCTAAAAGCTATTATATGAAATATTATTTTGAATGTTATGTTTATAGGGTAGCTAAAATTTAAGAATTTGCATAAGTCAATGCATGAACTCATAATTTATTTATACATTTTTATTACTTATTTATTTATGTTAGTAAGCTTTTATTTTATATTTAAATCAGTACAAATTCTTATTTTAAGGCAAAATGAATTGGCTAAAACAAAGCAAAAAAAATTGTGATTGTAAGCATTTCAGAAAAAGAATTTGCCTTTGAGCATAGGGCATTCAAATGCCCTATGCAGGGCATTTGGATTCTTTTGTTCCAGGGCATTCTGTTTGCCCTTGAGCATAGGGCATTTGAATGCCCTGCTTGAATGCCCTATGCAGGGCATTCGAATTCTCTTATTTTAGGGCATTCTGTTTGCCCTGGAGTATAGGGAATTCGAATTCCTTGTGCAGGGCATTCAGATTCCCTATGCTCCAAGGCATTCTATAGCCCTATAATCTATCCCTTTTGCATTTTTTTATTAAAGAAAAGGTAATCATATCATTTTCAATAGATTATCTTATTCATTCTCAATTTGGTGTAATTAATCTTTGTTTTACTTGTCATACAACCAAAATTTTGATTAAATTATTAATTTAAATGTGCAATGAGTTGGCTTTTATAATTCAAATGTGGAGATAAATAAAAAAACAATCATAACATCTATGGAAAAATATACAAATTATGTAAAAAAAAAACATCTAAGGTAAGATGAAAGCCTACTAATGTCATAAAAAAACAACTATAATAACAATAAACAATTGTATCATTAATCTAAAACATTTCTCATCAACATCCCATTACATTAAAAAAAAAATTACAACTCAAGCCTGAGCATCATCAAAGGTAGGTGCAAGGGACTGCTGTGCAAATTCTGTTTGCTGCTCATCAGTCACTAGGGCGTCGATCCATTAGAAAATAATAAAATTTAAATATTTTATAAAATATTTGTAAATTTATAATTTTTATAAATTAATTTTAATTATTTAAAAAATAATAATTCTAAATATTTTATAATTACTTGTAAAATTATATATTTTATAAATAAATATTAATTATTTAGCAAATAATAATTTTATAAATAAAAAAATTAATATTAATTTCACGATAATTTTATAAATTTATATATTTTAATATTAATTTTATAATAATTTTATAAATAAATTTATATATTTTATAAATAAATTTAAATATTTTAATATTAATGGGTATTTTTATTATATGTATAACAACAATGGTGATTATAATTACAAATATAAAATTCAAATTTTAATAAATTAATATTGAACGGTATTTTAATTGTGATAGCAAAATATATTTAAAAAAAGTATTTTAGTAATTATGCTAATAACAGATGTTTTTGTGATTATTGTAGGAGAAGATATTTTCGTCATATTAATTTAAATGTAAGGTATTTCAGTAAATATTTAAATGAAAAAAATTATATTCAATTTTAATAACTTTATATTAAAATGATATTTTGATCATTTTAATCTTATTCTTACCTTTTTCATTTCTTTGAACCAAAACAAAAAAAAAATCAAAAAAATTATTACATTCCGTCAACTAAACAACATAATACATATGCCTCCTATTTTCTATTCTCTCGTAATATATTGTTGGCTTAATAGCTAAATAAGCCCTCAACTTTTACTCAAAATGGAATTCAGCCATCAACTTTTTATCGTATGACATTTAGTCTATAAATTTTTATTTTGATGAAAATAAACTCTCAACCTTTTAAAATTATGCAATTAAATCTAAATATGTTAAATGACAAAACTGCCCACATTCGTCGATCTACAAATACCTTCTGGCCAAAAACTCCAAATTGCTTGTATTTATGCTTTCCGTTTCTGTCTTTGTGGATCTTTCTTGTGCTGTTTTGGTTCACGGTTTTGTTTTGTGTTTATGGGTTCTTGACTGTGTGCATGTGCTGGGTATTTCAGCTTTGAGTCTTTGTCTCTGCGCCTACATGTTTTGAGGTTAGATTCTCAACACCATTCTCTCTCTGTCTCTCTTCTCATATTGATTTCCTGACAAACAAAATAACAATTTTTCCTCCTGCTAAAAGAGAAAAAGATATCGCTTTGTATATACCCAGCAATCAAGCCAGCTGCAATTTCTTTAATAAATAGTAATATGAATGCTCTTCATAGAGATTGCTTGAGGAATGTTTACCATAAAACAAAGCTCTTTATCTCTACGAACCCAGTTCGCCATTTTTCTTATTACACTGGTTTTTCTTCTTATCTGAATCCCTTTATCAGTAACTTTAAGCCTAAACAAAGTCCTTTTGGCTTTATCCAAATTGATCCAGTGTCCATAGTGTCTCCTACTTCAATCTCACATCAATTTTATCACATTTCTTTCTCTTCTCTTTATTCAACTAGAGCCCCATCTAGATCGTTTAGAAGGAGAAATAATAAGAGATTAAAAGCTAGTAGAAAACCTGTTCTCGATCAAGCTAAATTTCAGAAGGCCGTCTCGCAACTCCCCCCTAGATTCACTGATGAAGAGCTTTGTAATGTGATAACCCTAGAGGAAGATCCTTTAGTATGTTGGGAGTTATTTAATTGGTCGGCGCAGCAGCCTAGGTTTAGGCATGATGTTTCCTCTTATCATATTACCATAAAGAAGCTCGGTGTTGCAAAAATGTATGAAGAAATGGATGTTGTTGTTAACCAAGTTCTTGCACGTCGTTCTTTCGGATCTGAGCCTCTTTATAATACCATCATATACTTTTTTACAGAAGCTAGGAAGTTGACTAGAGCCATAAATATATTTAAGCATATGAGAAACAACAGAAAATTGGATTGTAGACCAACTATTAGAACATATAACATTCTTTTCACGGCAATGTTGAGTAGGGGAAGAGATACTTATATAAACCATTTGTACATGGAGACTATCAGGTGTCTTTTCAGGCAAATGGTCAATGATGGGATTGAGCCCGATGTTTTCTCATTGAATTCTATGATAAAAGGATATGTGCTTTCGCTTCATGTCAATGATGCTTTACGAGTGTTTCACCAGATGGGTGTGGTCTATAAGTGTCTGCCTAATGCTTACTCCTATGATTATCTGATTTATGGGTTATGTGCACAAGGTAGAACAAATAATGCTAGGGAGTTGTGCAACGAAATGAAAAAAAATGGGTTTACTCCTAGCAATAAATCATATAACTCCCTTGTGAATGCTTTGGCACTTGCTGGAGAGGTTGAGGAAGCAGGACATTATCTAAGAGAGATGATTGAAATGCGGAAGTCTGCTGATTTAATAACGTACAGAACACTCTTAGATGAGATTTGCAGAAGAGGAAGGGTTGAAGAGGCCATGGGATTGTTAAAAGAGTTGCAAGACAAAGATCTTGTTGATGGACATACTTACAGGAAACTTCTATATGCAATGGAGGATGACTTTGGAGATTGAAATGATAAAAGCTAGATCAGGTATAGCATGCATGATTTTTAATTTTTACTCATGATATCTTCTGTTCTCTTATGGGTAAATCATTATTTCTTTGGCATTTATTTCAGAGCCAACCACTAGAATATGCACTGTCAGCCTAAGCTCAAATTTATGAAGTTATTACCAATGAGTGGTTGGCAGCTGGTCCTTATGTTGAACTTATATAGGGTGGCAGATGATAAATTGACAATAAAAACTCAAAAGCATACTTTTAATGGTTTTTCATGTTTTCTTTTGTTTAAACTTGTTTATTCAAATCAGATTTGCACTCTCATGAATTGATCTTAAGGTTTAAGGTAGACGAAATTAAATCTATAAACCATGGAAGAACTCAACTGCTCAACTCTCTTATACTTGATAGTATTTTTTTTTGTTTTTGCTATCTTCCAGTATATATGATTTGCTTAAAAAAAGTTTATATGATGAAATAACTTTCTTTTTGAAGTCTAAGAGAGTTTTAAAATTTGTGCTTCATTGGCATTTGCAGTAATGGTGTTGCAAACAATTGTCTTACATGCAGTTTGATGATCAACTTGTGTTTGACTTATGGAGAAAACCGTACAATGCGTTGGATGTTGCTACTTCCACTCAATTTTTTGTTATGAAGGTACAACCTGGTACTTGATCAATATATAAGTTACATTGGTGATCCTTTTTTAGTTCAAAATTTTCAAATTTTTAGACATAAACTCTTGGCTGTGCCAGCAGATCATCTGTTGCGATTAGATAATAAGAGTTAAAGGAATGACTTTATTGAAAACAACTTATGGGTGTTTTCATTATTTAGGGAATGATGGGGGGAATGATATTCACATAAAAGAAGGTTTTTACATAGTTACAGTTCCAGAAAAATGGGTTATCTAGTTGGCAACCTTGGTAAATGATCTACTGTTTTGGAATTTGTAAGTATACTCTTAGATGATTCAAGTTGCTAATCAATTTTTAATAAGCTTCAATCCTACCATCTTAGCTATGTCAGGTGCAATTGTTGTTTCTCTTTTGAGAACTAAAACGTCTATAAGTGGGTTTTTGAATTAGTTTTGTTTTTTCTCATTCAAGTGGCTTAGTAAATATACTATTTTGAATTCTTGAAAATGCATCCTTACTCCTAAGTCTCCTTAATTCATGCCTTTTTTTTTTACCAAATATAGAGGAATCTCTCTGATTAGCCTCCATTGTTATCTATCATGGCTTTTCTTACAACTTATTACATTTGTTAACAGCATTTCCCTGCATCATGTAAAGAGCAATTGGATCCTGACCAAGGGACCATTGTTGGTATTGATCATCAAATGTTGCTAAAGGTGTTGATGCTTCAAACATCATTATTATATTATTGAAAGTGTATACTCTTTCTTTTTTTTTTTTGGGAGGTATAAGGAGGGAAGGGGGAATCAAACCTTGGATCTAATCCTTCTTAAGGAAGGTTAACAATCACTAGGTCAAGTCTTAGTTTTTGTATTCTCATGTTCTTTATTGTTGTTTTAAAATGCCTTTCCTTTTTTTAAGATAAAAAATTAAATATAATTTTGTTCAAATTTTATTCTGTTATATTTAATTATATTTGACCCTAGCGATTTTCAGTCTTGTCAAAGACAGTATGTGGTTTAAATATTTTGGCACTTATCCTATCTTGGTTGCCTTGTTAGTTATAGTAGGTGATGATGTTAAAAAGTTTTTATAAAAATACTGAAAATGTCCTCAGGTGTAGAAGGTGTTTTCAATAGAAATATACATAAACCCAAGTGATTTTTTTTGTCATTTATTTGAAAAAGTTAACGGCATAGCTTCCCATGACTAATGGAGCAAACAAGATAATTGTCAATTTGAGATGGGTTAAGCCTCAATTTTGAAGCCACTGGGGCGAAATTCATTACTTACCCTCATGTTTTTGTTCTCTGATTAGTTATAATAGGTTATGATGTTAAAAAGTTTTTATAAAAATACTGAAAATGTCCTCAGGTGTAGAAGGTGTTTTCAATAGAAATATTAACATAAACCCAAGTGAGTTTTTTTGTCATTTATTTTAAAAATTTAACGGCATTGCTTCCCATGACTAATGGAGCAAACAAGATAATTGTCAATTTGAGATGGGTTAAGCCTCAATTTTGAAACCACTGGGGGAAAATCATTACTTACCCTCATGTTTTTGTTCTCTGATTAGTTATAATAGGTTATGATGTTAAAAAGTTTTTATAAAAATACTGAAAATGTCCTCAGGTGTAGAAGGTGTTTTCAATAGAAATATTAACATAAACCCAAGTGAGTTTTTTTGTCATTTATTTTAAAAATTTAACGGCATAGCTTCCCATGACTAATGGAGCAAACAAGATAATTGTCAATTTGAGATGGGTTAAGCCTCAATTTTGAAACCACTGGGGGAAAATCATTACTTACCCTCATGTTTTTGTTCTCTGATTAGTTATAATAGGTTATGATGTTAAAAAGTTTTTATAAAAGTACTGAAAATGTCCTCAGGTATAGAAGTTTTTTCAATAGAAATAATAACATAAACCCAAGTGAGTTTTTTTGTCATTTATTTTAAAAAGTTAACGACATAGCTTCCCATGACTAATGGAGCAAACAAGATAATTGTCAATTTGAGATGGGTTAAAACTCACTTTTGAAACCACTGGGAAAATCATTACTTACCCTTATGTTTTTGTTCTCTGAAATTTCCAAGCCAGAACTTAAGGATTTGGTCAAGAATGAGGTTGAGTTGTCACCCAATTGAATTTGCTACACATGTGATATGTTATGGATAAAGAGGGGATCTAAGAAATTTTGTCGTTAGATGCACCAAAGTATCTATTTATGTGTTTTTTCCTCCTGTAGTTTGCTGCTCTGTTGCTATATATCTGTTGTCTTGTTCAAGCTTGTTCCATGCCAATTATTATGACAGTCCTCACAGTGACAAAATATGCATAGTGGGTAAGACCCATTTTGGCCCTTGCTTCCTTTAGCACCTCATCATTATCAGAACCTTTATCCTAATAAATTGGGGTAGGCTACATGAACCAATATCTGAACTCATACTTGATTGTCTATATGAATTTTCCTCTTCCACACATTCCTATCCAAGGCAATGTGTTCATCCAACTTTAATGTCTCCACATCTCTTCAAATTACTTTCTTCCAAGTCTTTTTTGATCTTTCTTTAGTCTTACCTTTTCTCTTAACATTCATAGTTTTTACTCTCCTAACCTTCTTTTGGCACCTAACCCCTTAAAAACTGTTCAAGTTTTTTTGTAATTTTGAATCGTGTCCGACTTAGTGAGCTATCCTGGTCATAGATATTATGCTGCATTTTTTTTGTGAACTGCCAATGCAGCATTTGAAAACCTAGCATTCCCAGATATCTTCAATTTTTATTTTTGTTTCTTTCTCAACTTCTATGGATTGCCTGAAATGGTTTCATACTAAGATGCCATGAAGGGAATAATTGAGCTTAGAAAAAATTATGACAAACAAGAATTTTTTATTTCATTTTTGAATATATGCTGCAGTAATGAAACTTCTTTTTGTTTTTAGCTGAATGATATTTTTAGCAAATTCATTGTTAATTTCCCCGAGATTTTCTGTCTCTTCATCATCTCACCTTGTTTTAAAAAAATTTACTCCTATCTGTTGAATACAATAAAGTATAGCATTCCAGACAAACATATTATTCTACCCTCTTTGAATTTGTCTTATACTTAAAGTATTTTATTCTCATTGGTATGCATCATCATGATGATATATTTCTGTGCTTTTACCAGATAAATTCAAATGGCTTGGATACTGCTAGATTTATATCAATTTTTGTCTCGACTTTTTCTGCTTTTCAAAGGTGTACACCACTGGAGGGTTGCTTAAGTCATGCATACAGCTTCTGAAACAAAATGGATGATTCATCTGAATATGTTTTGAATGTTATTATTCATTACAGGGAGCGCCTGGGAACATGCTGGCTAATGCCCTTCATTACTGCCTGTCATGCACCTGCTTTATGAATTCTAAAATATTTGGAATGAATATATTATCAGTTGTGCATGGATTGATAATTGGCATTGACAGCATTGTCTTGGAGAACAGAAGTGACTTGGTTTAAGCATTGATCCGGACAAGAGATCTGACACTCCATAGAATACGCAATAGTTCTCATGAAAAGAAAACATGGAAGTGATGCATCATGTGCTTATTGTAATTAAGGTTTTGTTTGCTTTTTATCTTTAATACTTGCAAATAGCAAAAATTATGTTTGAACACAAGAATGAATTTCTTCTGAAGAATTTAGGGATAACGTACGAATGTATAATTTTGTTTAAGTGAGTACTTTAAATTTATCATTAAATATTATTGTTATATTTAAATATTTTTAATTTGGTAAAATTCTTTTTTATTATATTTCAAATTATAGATAAAAAATGATCAAGATTGAACAGTAAAAATATAATTCATTAAAAACTATATTACAATTAAAAAAATCTTGAAAATGACATGGCATGAAAAAAATCAATTGAAAACGTATTAGTATTACGTGATATTTTAGTTGGTAAAAAATATCATGATAAAAAAATAAAATAAAAAATTTGAATTATGTGACTTTATATTTAGTAGAAATGTCAAGCTGAAAGAAGAAAAAGAAATACTAATCTCATAATTAAGTTTCCTGATAATTCCATATGTCATATCATTTTAACAATTGTAAAAGTATTCTATATAATATTCCACTTAATTAAAAGTATGATCGTAAATTTATTTTAAAATTTAAATATTAATAATAATTTGGGAAAAACTCGTACAAATATAATAGTAAATTTGTACTTCATCCAAAAATTTATTTTAATAAATAGAGTGATAGAAACTAATAATTCATATATGCATGCCGTGTTTGTTTCGTGTTGAACATATATAAAATATAAAATTTATTATACTTCAATTGGTGAACACATTATATATGGAACAAAACTTTTGTCAAAATTTTAATTTGTGGCATTTTTATATTTTTATGTCATTTGTGTTGTGATAGTGTCTTCTGAGTTCAGTTTAAAACCTGTATTTAATCACACCAAAAAAAAAAACCTTTATTTAAGCTATGAACCAAAAAAAAACAAAATAGCTGCATTTAATGTATTAAGCCACTTAAAACATGACACTGAAGAAGCCCATATCGGGTCTCCATTTGGGCTATTAACCGAGCTATTCAAAATATCAAATTAATATTAAAGATTATCACAATCAAACAAGTCACTCATAAATAAGTCATTTTTAATGGAGATTGTGTGAATTTATAAATGTTGTAAAAAGCACATATATATATATATATATATATATATATTATGTATGGATTGGAAATAAATATTGAAATTTAGATTGGGTACAAAAATAGATTTTAAATATAGGATGAAAGAAAAAAATTAGAGAAAACTAAACTAATATTTTAAGAATTAACATAAAATTAGTAGCAATATTAAAAAAAATCATATTTACAATAACATGAGTAATAATTTTTAAAACAAAATAGCTGTTACTTATTAAAATAAATAATCAATAATACAAAATTAAATATTTTATTTTTGAAAGTAATTCTGGTTTTTTTTCCAACAAAATAATACTTGTTTAATTCCATTAAATAACACTATATCAACAATTTCAATTTTCGATCAGAGAAACGATATTATGTGGACATCAGACGAGGCAACTTTAATCTGTAACCGTTGGATAGAAGACCACTGAAATCCAGCGGCCAGAATAGAAACCCTAAACTCGAAAACTCCCTTTAAAACCATAGCTTCTTTCTTCGTTGCTCGTTCCTCATCCTCTCTATTCACTCAATTACCGGGCGGCTCTCTTCTCTGCGTTTATTTCTCAAAGGTTAGAATTCCTTCTTCATTACTTCATCAATATTGGTATTTTTTATAATTCTTTTTGTAAATTATGGTTTCTGTTTGTATTTTTTCTTTTTTGTTTTATTAGATCTGGTATTTTCTGAAGCCCAATGTTAGACTTGAATCTTTTGAATCAAGATGTTTTAGTCGTCTTTGGTTTTGTTTGGGTTACTCTTTATTCTTATGGAAATTGGAATGTATGTGATTTCAGACCATGTTTGCTCATTCTCTTTTAGTAACCTTAGCTTCTCAATTTTTTTTTATTTTCCGGTAATTCAGAATGGGTAAGGAAAAGGTTCACATTAACATCGTGGTCATCGGCCACGTCGACTCCGGTAAGTCAACCACCACCGGCCACTTGATCTACAAGCTTGGTGGTATCGACAAGCGTGTGATTGAGAGATTCGAGAAAGAAGCTGCGGAGATGAACAAGAGGTCATTCAAGTATGCTTGGGTGCTTGACAAGCTCAAGGCCGAGCGGGAGCGTGGTATTACCATTGATATCGCCTTGTGGAAGTTCGAGACTACCAAATACTACTGCACTGTCATTGATGCACCTGGACACCGTGACTTCATCAAGAACATGATTACTGGTACCTCGCAGGCTGACTGCGCTGTTTTGATTATCGATTCCACCACGGGTGGTTTCGAGGCTGGTATTTCCAAGGATGGTCAGACTCGCGAGCATGCTCTGCTTGCCTTTACCCTTGGTGTCAAGCAAATGATTTGCTGCTGCAACAAGGTTAGATTTGTTGCAACCTTATTGTTTCTATGTGGTTGCTTTAATCGTACATTTTTCTTAATTGTTGTTTGCTTAATGTGTGCAGATGGATGCCACTACCCCTAAATACTCCAAGGCTAGATATGATGAAATCGTGAAGGAAGTCTCTTCCTACTTGAAGAAGGTGGGTTACAACCCGGAGAAGATTCCATTTGTTCCCATTTCTGGTTTTGAGGGTGACAACATGATTGAGAGGTCTACAAACTTGGACTGGTACAAGGGACCTACTCTTCTTGAGGCTCTTGACCAGATCAATGAGCCCAAGAGACCTTCAGACAAGCCCCTCCGTCTCCCACTTCAGGATGTGTACAAGATTGGTGGTATTGGAACTGTCCCAGTTGGTCGTGTTGAAACTGGTATCTTGAAGCCTGGTATGGTTGTGACCTTTGGTCCCTCTGGTCTGACCACTGAAGTTAAGTCTGTTGAGATGCACCATGAAGCTCTTCAAGAGGCTCTCCCTGGTGATAATGTTGGCTTCAATGTTAAGAATGTTGCTGTTAAGGATCTTAAGCGTGGTTTTGTCGCATCTAACTCCAAGGATGATCCTGCCAAGGAGGCTGCCAACTTCACTTCTCAGGTCATCATCATGAATCACCCTGGCCAAATTGGAAATGGATATGCCCCAGTCCTTGACTGTCACACCTCCCACATCGCTGTCAAGTTCGCTGAGTTGCTGACCAAGATTGACAGGCGATCTGGCAAGGAGCTTGAGAAGGAACCCAAGTTCTTGAAGAATGGTGATGCTGGTATGGTGAAGATGGTTCCCACCAAGCCCATGGTTGTGGAGACCTTCTCTGAGTACCCACCTTTGGGGCGTTTTGCTGTGAGGGACATGCGCCAGACTGTTGCTGTTGGTGTTATTAAGAGTGTCGAGAAGAAGGAACCAAGTGGCGCCAAGGTTACCAAGTCTGCAGCTAAGAAGGGTGGAAAGTGAACAATGCAAGAGCTTAATGGTTTTGCCGTACGTGCAGATGGAGTATCATATCCTGGTTATAGTTATAAGATATTGGTCCTCAGTCTTTTAAAAGTTTTCTTTGTCGTTATATGTAGTTTCTTGCCTTCCCACTTGCGTAGCAATTCTCAGAATATGGTGCTTGACGGGCGGTGGCAGTCATAGCTTTTTGGTTCGTTTTACCTGTTTTGTGGAGTATTTATTTTAGGTTGAGGTGCTTTGGTTTGCCAAGGCATCTTTTGGAATTTTGTGTCTGATTTTGCGGGACTCTCTTCTTCTAGTACTATATTTACTCCGTTTCTTTGCGTGCCCTATAGTTTTCTTGTTCTATTCTTGCTCTCAATTTTTGGAACGAGTTAATTTGTGCTTTGATTCGAACCCTCTGCAGAGCAAGAAAGCATTAGGACAAAACTATACCACCGCTTGAAAAACCATTAATTTTGAACAAGATTCTTTGAAAAATCCATATTTAAGCAAAACCCAAACCAAAATTTTATTTTGGCTGAAAGAAATCAGAGGGACATTACCGATCACAGATTAATCACAGGTCAAAATCTAGTCCTTTGGTGCTGATACTGTATTGGAAATATGCTTCAAAAATTTTTAAGTGGATTTAGGCCACCTTGAAAATAATACCATTTTACATATTTCCATGAACAAATGTTGCGTACTTTTTTTTTTTGAGTAAAAAGAATAGCTTTCACTCATTCTTCGGTGAAAATTTGCATCGTCGGTAACATCTTTGAGTTTAGCTAGACAATCCTCTACGCAGTACCATTCCTTTCTACACCCAATCCCATTTTTAGAAACTGTATGAGCAGCTGCATTTCCAGTTCGCACTGTATGCAGGATATTACATGAGTTGAACTGTATCATAGTGTTTCGGGCTTCGTCAATTATGTTACCAATCAAAGAAAGCTCAGATTCCTTGCTTTGAAGATTCTTAATGATCCACAATGCATCGCCTTCTAGCTTTACATCCGTAAATCACATCTTCAACAAGAAATCTATAAAGGCAACGAACCTTTATGAAACCATACTGGAATGTATATCCCTACTAAAAAAATACCATATTACTATGACTTAACACATGCTACACACAGTTGGAACAAGGAAGCATACAATTGGAGCTATGTAAACGCACTACCATACTGTTGTACAAAAGATATTGCTTTGGTGTTGAACCTCCTTCGTGGATAAAAAGATAACCTTGAGTTTTCTTGAGTGCCTTGAATCACTTTGAACTTTGATCTCCTTGGTAATTACGAACAAATGCAGAAATAGCTTCTTAGCGTGCTGCTATAATGCCCATTTCATTAGGATTATTTCGCTCCCACCAATTACGGTATGCAACATGGGTTTATCGAATATCCCTAGGATAAAAAGAAGCCATTGTTTAAAACCACTTTGCACTAGTGAAATTAAACCACTAAATACCCTTGACAAGTACAAAAGTATCTTGTCTTAGTCACTATCTTTTGCAGCAAATAATGCCTAAAAGATTTATCTTTAGTTTGAGAGGGAGAGGGAAGAAAGATTATCAAAATTGTTCTGGTATATTTTTATATATCTGAAGTATGAACTTGACATCTCTATTTATAGAGATTAATTCCAAGTGATGTAACCTTTAATCAAGTGATATGATTTTTCAATTATGTTGTTTGATTCATCAAACACAATTGTTTAACAAGATCACAACATCTGGAGACAAATGGTAATGTTGCTTAACCATTCAGAAGTTGAAAAACATCTTTTGGAAGAGTTTGTAACTTTTCAAGCAAGAAACTAGTCGTTGTATATACTTTTATATTGGGCAGTCAGATGCCCGAAAATGGCAGCCGAATGCCTTAGTGTACTTTTAAAACAGTGAACAATTCCAAGTAGGGCAGTTAGCTGCCCTACTTAGAGCAGTTGACTGCTCTAACATTAATTTTATACAGAAACTTGACTGTATTATGGGCAGTTGACTGCTCTATAAGGGCAGCTGATTGCCCTCAGGGCATTTGACTACCTTCTCAAGGCATCCAACTGCCTTAGAGTAAATTTTTTACAGAATCTTTTCTGCACAACGGTAGTTGATTGCCCTATATAAGTAGTTGACTATCATTCCAAGCTTCAATTAATCAAGTTTACTTCGATTTTCTTAACCCGGAACCTTACCAAGACATTAGTTTCTTAATTCCATTGATTAAACTTTATATTTAATCAATAATTCATCCACTTATTTTGAAAATATTCTAACATATACTTGGTTCGGGATTGAGATGCTAACCATGATGAGCAGAGGCCTCTTCTTTTCCGCTTGAAAGGTGTTGTCCAGGACAAGGCATCTGATATGAAACCAGCTAAGACTTGTTACATTATCTTTGTTTTAGCTTTGGTCATTGGACCTCCATGAATGCTCAAAGGATCACAATAATCTCGAACATGATTTGAGATTTGTGAGCTGGATGGGCCTCCATTAGCATCCATAGTCAAATGCATTTGATTTGGGTGAACGAGAGGGGAAGAAGAAATGGAGAAAGCCCTATTTTTCAGTAGAGGAACTAACTGTACCAACCACTCGAATGGCATTTGCACATGACGGAAATCCTCCAATAACATTATCACAAATATTGTTGTTTATTACTCTCGACCTGAATATAATTAATTTTAGATCGTAAAACAGATGAAGATATCTGCACTTACACCAAAAAAAGGTTGAGATCAATTTTGTTATCAGTGAATTTGGGTTCTGCTTTAAAATCATACAATAGGATAATTATTCTATGTATCGTTAGTGGAGTTTTTTTACTTTACAAACTGGGTTAGGATAATAACACATATTTTTTTAATTGTTATTTATTTTTTAAAATATTTTAGAAGATATATGTCTTTATTCTAATATCATTTATGGAATAAAAAAAATCTACTTCGATGTATAGAATAATTATTTCATTCAGTATTTAGTACACAATTGTATATATGGAAAGTAATTTCTCATGTTATCCTCCTTTTAGTCATATAAAAACCATACCTGAGATGGGATAGAACCAGATCCTATCACGGTAAATCTCATTCGCAGCAAATATTGTGCACAACAAAAATTCAATAAAATATAAGCTACAATAAACATAATATAAGATAATATTAGAATGTTGTATGCAAAAATACTCAAATTCGAATTTTCACGGTCCTTCGTAGATGATTTATAAGTTCAAAAAATTTGTCAAGTGAAAATCCAATAAATCCATTAATTTTAATAATGAATTGAAGACTTGCTTAACTTGTATTTACCATATTTTTTCACAGTATATTTTATGCACTAGTATTGGATAAAAAGAGGGCACATACTTGAAAAAGGAAAAGATAAAATAAAAGACAATTGTGTTAAGCAATTAGCATGACCTTTTTGCACTTAAATTACAACTGATAATGGTTATAAACGAAGATAAGCTTTCTTGAATTAAACTCTTATTTGTTACTTCTAAATTATAACATGGAACTTTGACTTAAAATGTTGGGATTTGTCAAATAAAATCGGCACATAATCTTCAAGCCTCCATCTCTGATTCTCTTAGGAACCGTTTGGTTCGCGGAATCTAGGATTACATTTGAGAATCATTTAACCCCAAAATCATTTTACTTGACGGATTTCTGGGAATATTAGATTCTTGTGTTTGGTTGTATTAGTGGGAATATAAGATTTATGTGTTTGGTTAAAAGAAAGTAAAATTACTTAATTACTTATTTTATTATAATACCTTCCGTATTATTAGTTGATGTAGAGTGAATAACACTTAATATAGATTATATTTAAATTAATTACCTATTTATTTATTTAAGATGCTCATTTATTTGTTTATTTGGTCCCTTTTTTTTATAAAGTTTTTGTCATGTAAATTATTTTGATTTAACAAACTATTACTATATTAAATTGATTTTGATTAATCAAAAACTTTAGGGTCCATCTTATTATTGGTCTGTTTGATTTTAAATTTATTTTTCTCTTAAATGTCAATTCATCAAAATAAAAAAAAAACAATGACACTTTAAATTTAAGTGAACACTACATTTATTGATACCAATTTAGTTAAGAAATGATATTTTGATACATGCAAACTTGTAAATTATCTTTAGATTTAAAAAAAATTAATGATTATGTTGTAATTAAGAAAAAGTTTTTAATGGCCTAAAAAAAGAGTTTTTAATAAGTGTTTTATTTAGGGTTGTAATTTTTAACAAATCCAATGGTATAATTACATTTAAATTACTTATTTAAGTATTTAAGATGTTTATTTATTTATTTATTTATTTTAATATATAAACAATTATCTAGGACGTAATACCTTTGATAGTAAAAGAGTAAAGTTGACCCAAATGAAAAGATGTTAAGAATAAAATTGAAACAAAAAAAGAATTCTCAAGGGAAAATAAAAATACCTCAAGGGAGGGAGGGTATTGTTTTTCTTCCTATTTCTCTCTTTTTGACACTGATGGAAACTTAAGATTCCTGATGAGGAAAAAATTATCCAATCAAATGAGGTTAAATAATTAAAAAAAATAAAATTTTTATGAGATAATCTTAAATTCCACGATCAAACTGCCTATCATCTCATCTCATCTCTTCTTTCTTGGGCTCAAGTCCAGTTTGCAAACGTGGGCAAAGCGGCAATTGCCAATGGAGCTGCAAGAGGGAATCTAAAAGCGTAAAGCTCAATTCAAACTTTACTTACAAAGTCCCATGCTTCGGATATAGCTTGCAAAACAATCCAAATCAAATGCCAAAACCTGAAGCAACCGCCCGCCACCTGAAGCAACCCCCCCTTTAGGCGGGCGGTTGTTCGTTCCCAACGGTCATTTCGCCGCAAAGAACGCATCACGTCCAAGAATGACCGAGTCATCTCAAAACAACACTCCAAATCCAGACTCCCAAGAAGTAACCATTCCTAGCATCCCAATCGAGCTCGTGAGTGAAGAAGAGATGGCTCTCATCGAAGCAGCCTATGCAGCAACTCGCTCCTCCCTCTCCGCCTGCTCCTCCTCGATTTGTTCCCCGTCTCGCTTTCAAAGCAAGACGAGGTCAATCCAGTCGATTACTTTCCGCTCTAAACGATGCTTAAGTGGTCCCAGGGAGCTCGATATAGAGGATTCCGGCAATTTAAAAAGTACCCAGAAGAGAAGTAAAGTGGCTCAACCCTTTTTGCATCAGTTTAGAAGCAAAAGGGGGTTGTCGGTCACTGACATTGCTGCCACGGTATGGAAAAAATTTCTTTCTGAAGGTTTTTTGATTATGGGTTTGCTTTGCTTTCGAATTTTAATTTGCGTTTGAATACAAATCTTCATAGGAATGGTGTGAAAAGCAAATGGAATTTGTTCTCCTTTTTGGCAACCGAAAAATCAATAAGGCTATGAAAGCTGGTCAGGCACGTCACATGAAACTTGAAGAAGAGGTACTATACTCTTTTAAACTCCACAATTTTCAAATTTCCTTTAAATATGTCTGCTTTTTACATATTGTCTGGCTTATTTGACAGATCTTAGTTAGGTTCTTTATGTTTATGCATTCAGTTTCACCTTTATATTCTCAAATTTAGGCAAAAATTTTCCTTTAATTTAATAGAAGATGACCTTGTTTTACTTATGTTGTGCATTTTAGTTACATGTTCTACTTGGATCAAACTGGTTTCTTGCCAAATTAAATAACATAAATCGCGTTGAATGAAATTCTTTCTAGTATGAAACGCTTGCACATGGAACTGAAATTAATTTAAGTTTAAATCACCCTGCACATTCCAAAGTTGTTTCTTTTTCATTCATTCTGTAATCTTCTCTAAGACTTCATTGTGAACTTCTTATTCCTTTTGACACATTTAAATGTACTTATTTGGGCATTGATTGCATTTCTTTGCAGGTTGTTAACAAAGTAAAAGTTTGTGTTCAATCAGTTGAAGATACCTGGGCAATAAAGTTTATTAATTTCATAACTGGTGCAAATCAATTATTGTTTGATGGACTAACACGTGAGCTACCCCTGTAAGTTCAACTGTTTATTGTTATCTCCAAAATCAAAATCCAACTTTGGCGCCTCATGGTTACATTAACTCTCAGCCACTATGTGGCAGTGAGTTGTATAATTTTATTGTGCAAGAAAGAGAAACAGATTGTGCTTGAGCTCTAGGTTATTACATCTTTCATGTAAGGCTTTTCGTTGACAAATTGAGTTCAAGAAAAGTGGCTGCTAAGATCTTCCCAAGATTTTGTTTGTAGATCCATGTTTCAAGATTGTCTTATCTTGATTAGTGGATTTTTTTCTTAAGCATGTAACAATTGGCAATCCAGAAGCCTCTGCCAAACTCAGATTATATATCAGAATAGCAATTTTAATGAAGTTGGGTCCGGTTATTTTTTAATTACTTTCTTGCATTTAAACTTTCAGGATGGGTTTTTTTTTTTTTCCAACTAATGCTTCAGGATTTAACGAAATTTGTGTGGAAATGAATCAATGAAATCAGAAGTTTACTAAATGCAATTTTTAAAATTGGCATAGAAATGGTGCTGATGAAATGTTTTAGTATGCTTTTGTTTATTTAAGTTTTTGTTGTTAAAATAGAGGGTTAAAATTACATAAAATAATGGTTTGTCAACTTGTTTTAGTTCAGTGGTCTTTGTTTAATTTACCCTTCAAGTAATTCTTCCCTGTTTGATGTAAATTAGAGATATTGATTTTCATTTTAATTTCCCTGCTCATGGACTCTGTTGCTTATATAACACCAGAATAGGCTTTGTGGAAGGTGTATTCTTGGTAGGAGTTATCGATGAGATCCGAATGCCTGAAAAAGAAAGTAATAGAAGTCCAGTATTAGTCGACACAAAGACTCGTGTAGGAGACTCTCTTCCGAGTGAACCACAAAGGAGAAATGGAAGGTATGCATGTTATACCGGCCTCTCTTTTAATGCAATTATGATGAAGATTTGCCATATATCAGAATCTTTCTAATGACCAGCTCTAGCTCTTTTATCAACTTTATATTGCTTGCACCAAATGTGGCAAGATTTCATGAATTTAACTTATTTTGTCATGTCAGGCTTCAATTAATGTGCTATAAGAATCTGTGGGACACCTTGGTTGCTGATAGCTTCCCTTCTGGACAGTTTTTCAATCTCTTTTCATTGGACCCTAACTATATATTATCTGAAGACATCAGAGAGAAAACTGCTAATTCAGGTTTTCCAGCTAAGGTAACTTTAAATGTCATCTTTTTTATTTTTTATTTTTTTTTCATCTGCAATGGTCAGGGTGTTTAGAGACTTTTATTCGAAAAACTATACAATACTTCTATTCATATCTTTTGGTTCTGGAGTCCTGTTTATTGATGAGGAAGGTTTTCTGGCTACCTACCAAATAAATCTCACAATTTGTGCATCATGGTGAGGGGTGAAACATAGAGTTACTCAAGGCTTCAAGTCTGACTCAAATGGTTGTTTTTTCCCCTACAATTGCTGTGCAGACACTTGATGATGTAGTTGGATATTACAGAAATACATGTAGCATGCTTCCCCCCGCTCATAACCAGCTACTATTGAGGTGGGTGAAAATTTGTCTTAGAGAGATTCAGTTAATTTTTTTTGTTTATTTTGATAGTTGTATATTTTTGTTTTACAATTACGTAATTAAATTTAAATTATATTAGTTGGAATAAAATGGTCTTTTTCATAAAACTCAAGAGCCCTTTGATTCAATTTGGTAAAGCATTGCTGAGATTGAAATCAAAAACTAATTTTCCAGCCAGTTAGATTAGAAATAGAACAATATTAAACATTTTCTGAAAATGTTATTATTTACAGTATTGTATGCTCAAATGCTATTAACATTTGTTCTAGCAGCACCTGCCATAACTGTTTTGATATCAAAAATAAAAAATTAGGAGAATTTAAGAAGTCATGTTTATTAGCAATGAGAACTCAATTGTTTTAGTCAACTTTTTATGGTTGGGAACTCAATTGTATTTATCATGGAATACACTAGCTGATTTCAAGTTGGAAAAACAAAGAAGGAACTCAATTGTATTTATGATTTTAATGAACTTGTTATTTAGGGAACTTAATTGCACTTGTTGTAGAATATACTTTAGGCCATACTTAATACAAGAGGATTGAGGAACATTTAGCTGTATTATCTGGTTGCTTTGAAGCAGATATGAACTACAAAAAGATCAGTCAGTGCTTGGTGAAGATCAATTTGCATACGATCCTGACTGGGTCAAAAAACAAATTCAAGGCAGTCTTGAATTCTGGTTGGGTGAGCGAGAATCCAGTTACACCCCTGATGAAGAGCGGTGGAAGTGTCGCTATTGTCAATTTGCTTCAGTTTGTCCTGGAAACCCAAATCCTAATAGTCCGCGTTCTTCCACGAGCTCCGGTCCTATCAGTCCTTAAAGCTGGACAAAGCACACTGACCGTCCTCTCTGATAATTTTTTAGAATTGCTTCCTAGAGGTGATAATTGTTCTTCTGCAAAAGAAGCGCAGTTTTAATATATGCTTCTTTGTGCAATTCATTTGTTGTATCTATTTCCAAGTGTTGTTATTCAAATACAACAATAATTATGGTTGACGTGATAATATTGATCTTTGCGCTAACCTGTATCCAAGAACTCAAAAAAAAAAAACATCAGAGGGGCGCAGGGGCTTTTCTTTGAGTGCGCACTCGGATGTTTAAGTCAGACAAGATTTTAGTAGAGTTTTTAATAAGCAAATAGATATTAAGGTTTAAAAATAATATCTGTGATTTATTTATAAGAGTAATATTGCGCGTAATTATAGTTAAGATTCATAGTTTAAATGATAATTTAGTGGATCTTTCATGGTTCTTTTTAGTCCTTTTTTCTCTTGGGTTTAGACTATTATTAGGCTCAATGTTCTTCAGCATGACTTGTATCAAGGTCAAATGACTTTTAGTAAGACTTTCATCAATTGCTTTTCACTTTTTCGTAGGTATACTCTGTGGAAGAGCATATAAAGGTTAGTTATTATTTAAATAATGTTTATGTGTAGTTTACTTTGTGCACTTTTTGCTTCAGGCCTTTTTCTTCTCGTGCGTGACTTATCTCACGCATTTTTTTCTTTAAGCCTTTTTTTTTATTCGTGGCTCATCTCGTGTATTTTTTTCATTTCAAGCCCATGTATTGCCCATCTCGTGTATTTTTCGCTTCAAGCTCATGTGTTGCTCATCTCGTGTATTTTTCACTTAGGAACTTTTATTTCATTCATTGCTTACTTTGCGCATTTTTCATTTCAAGCTCATGTGTTGCCCATCTCGCGCATTTTTCGCTTAGAGATTTTTATTTCATTCACCGTTTACCTCGCTCAATTTTTGCTTCAAGCCCACGCATAGCCTACTTTGCGCACTTTTCATTTCAGGCCTTTTTCTTTGAGTGCGTGCTTATCTCGTGCATTTTTTGCTTCAAGTCTTTGCGCTTTTTGTTTTCATACATAACTTACATTACGCATTTTTCGTTTCAAGCCTATGTATAACTTACTTCGCACGCTTTTTGTTTCAGGCTTTTTTCTTCTTGTTAACCCCCAAGTGCCCTCATTGACAAACAAAGCTTATAATAGAGTGCTTGACTAGCAAGACTTGTACAAACCTGCATGGTAGCTTTATGGATTATATTTATCATAGGATGTAACTTGTCATGAGATGGTAAAAGAGAGGGACGGCTGCCGCCATTTCATGCTTGCAATAGGTAAATCCACAAATTCTTTTGAAATCATGCTCATTGTTGGGACATCTTTTATCAAAATCTTCAATAGCTAGTAAGGTATTCCAACCTTCAATCCAATGTAAACAGAAGCCCATACAAAGGCCTAAAGAGCTACAAAGAGCAATACAAGCAAAATATACATACTTCCTGTACCTACATATAACATTCTCTTAAAAGCATATAGTTTGGTAATGCACTAGCAAACAATACTGATGCTTAAAATGCATTTTTACTTTAACAAGTAAATATAAGAATGTAAATCACCATGATAAATGAGAAAAATAGGATGGGCAGTTCAAGGGCACCCAATCTTTTGCAAGCAAGACTAATATAAGATGGAAATGAGCCTCGAAATAAGGCAATAATGATTGAGACTGATAAATTGACCCATGTAAAAGAATAAACTTTAAATGGTGAAAGTATTTAACATGTTGGCCTAAATGGCCTCTAGTAGTACAGTAAGCACTTTGTCGGGGGAGCAAATAGTGTGTAAATAATAGCTATAATAAGCATCCAATTGCATTTAGGAACGGTGATTGCTCTATTGCTCTATAAGAGTCATGGCAATTGGAGATGTTTTGTTCCACTTCTCATTGCAAGAATATGAAATACGAGTGACTTTTAATAGAAATTAAGTACTTTATATACAATTATTTGATTATCTTACCATGATATTAAAATTAGAATAGTTTAATTGTTTCTAATATTAAATTGGTATGTTAGTTTGTAAGAGAAATGAGAATCTTTTAATGCCAGCAATATTAGTTACAAGAAACAAAGGAATATGTGACGTCTAAATGATCCATTCTCAAAATAAAGACAAAAACTTAAGCCATGTCTATGATTATTGTTGCATAGTAGTAGTTTTTTTTTTTTAAATTGATTTGGCTGATGCTAGATTTAAGTCGTACTATAAAATTAATATTACAATTTACTTTTGGTTGCTTATGAATAAATCACGAAGCACCTTGCAATTTTACTCTTATTTACTTTTTTTAATGTTTTTCATAATATAAAAGATATTTTTTTTTGAAATAATTGCTTGAGCACCATCTAATTTGCTTTAACTCTTGTCCTCCTTCTGCTGTGGGCAGTGAGTAGCATAAGCTTTTTTGCTACGTTCTCTTTCACAACTTTTTCCTTAAAGTTCATTAGGTTCAGTGATTTTAATGACATGATAAAAGTCCAACTTAAAACACTGGGTAGTTTCAAGTGTTCTGATTAGTATAATGGATTCAAAACTAAGCTTCTATATTTATTGTCCAATTTTTGAAAAAATCATTAAATAAATGCAAAGAATCGGAGTAAATAATGAAAAGCCAAAAAGTAATAGAAAAGAGAGTAAAATATTTCTTCCTTTTTTGGGAGTTTCACCTTGAATCAACTTTTACATTGGAGGGAATATTCAAAGAATATTTTCTCATCTTTTTGTTGGTTTACATGGGTTGGGATAACTCAAAACCCGTTTTTTTTTTCACAAATTTCTTCAAAAATCTTCAAATTCTAATGAGTTTCATTCAATCAATCACTATATTTCATACATTGAAGGTAGATCAACAAAGCCTAGGCATTATTTTAATGTAAAACAACATGTAAAGTGAGGAATTTAAATATCAAATTATTCTTTGTGATCAAGAATAAAGATTTCGTGCTTTTTTTTAAGATATAATCATAACAAATCTATAAGCAACAGTAGGAAATCGAAAGCTAACTCATTTTTCAATTGAAAATATCGAAACCATACTAATGTGATGGTGAACAAATGGCTCGTCGATTTCTCATAGACGGCTCCAATTGTTGTTACCCAAATACAACAATGATTATGACTGACGTGAAAATTGTTAGCTTTAAATTGACATATATTTTGAAATGACAAAAACTTAAGTAATATTAAATGTTTGATTCATATTGCAAATTTGCTTTATCAATTATGATGTCACAAACCATATTAAGTGCTTTTATCAAATGTAAAACCATGATTTAATTGATTATCTTTATTGGCTTTAATCAATTTAGAAAACATTTTTTTAATTATTTGTTTAAGTAATTTTCTTATGAAATTATTGAATATATTTTAAGAAAATTACTTGATAAATTTTTTTGACTCAAATTCATGTTTTCAAAGTCATGTCATATTTAAAAATACTCAAAATTGATTTTAGAATGTTTTTAATGCCTAAAGACCTAGAAAAGGCAAATGAATATTGTAAGGGATGGATCCCCTGATCAAAGGGATGGATCCTTTGTCTGAAAGGATGGATCCCCTGATCAAAGGGATGGATCCCTTGTCTGAAGGGATGGGGATCCCCTGATCAAAAGAATCGATCCCCTGAGGAAAGGGATTGATCCCTTTATGGCAGAATGGCTTCCAAGGTCCCTCAAGCCAAGAATTAAGATTCTGGACTAAAGGGATCGATCCCTTTGGGCATGGGATCGATCCGTTGGGACGAAAAAGTGCTATAACGACTAGTTATGTGAGACACAACGGTCATATTCAAGTTTTGGCTCCAACCAATGTCTAGAACACATCCAAGGGACTATAAATAGAGGCTTGGAAGCTGAAGAAAGTAGAGAAAGCACCCAAGACATATCATTCTTCAATTTCTTCATCTCTTCAAGCAAATCAAAGAGTTCAAGAGCTAGAATTCAATATCTTCTATCACTCTCATATTTCTTGTATAGAATAGCACAAATATTGTATAGGCTTTTTCCTTGTACTTAATCTTTGTAATCATTTGCCTACCTAGAGGTCTTTCTTTGATTACATCTCTTGTAAACCAAATCATTCTTTGTAAAAGGGGAGGTTTCTCTTTAGCCTAAGAAAAAGAGGGAGGTTTCTCTTTAGCCTAAAAAAAAGAGAGAGGTTTCTCTTGAGCCTGCAAAAAGAGGGAGTGTAACACAAATTCAAGAATAGTGAATTTGGAGAAAATCCTTGGGAGCGTCTCAAGGTAGAGGACGTAGGCAAGGTTACCAAACCTCTATAAATCACTTGCGTACAATTCTCTTTCCCTACTCTCTTTATTTACTTGCAATTATATTTGTGCTTATTGTATTGAATTTGGATTGCATGATTGAATAGCCTAGAGAACTTAGAAAATATTTATATAAGCTAGAGAATTTAGAAGAATCGAAAAACGAGCTTAAGGTTAGTTAAAAACCTATTCACTTCCCCTCTCGGTATTGCCTATAAGAGCCAACAATTGGTATCAGAGCTTGGGCTCGAGATTAATTTAGACTAACCTCTATCGAGCAAAACGATCATAAATAGCTCTTGGTGATAATTTTGAGATTAGCTTACAAACTTTAGAAGAATATTCATTTGATGAGCTTCAACATGCATTTAATGAGCTAAGCGATGAATATAAATCAATGCATGTAAAATATAATAAAAAGTTAAATAAATTTAGAAAAGAGAATGAAATTTTGATGAATACTAATTTTGAGTTGGAGGAAAAAATAAAAGATCTAGCCTCAAAGAATGATGAACTCACCAAGGTGAAATTAGAGCTAGAAAAGAAATTAGAAGACATTAAAGATAAACTAGCAAATCCTATCTCCTTGACTATTGAGGATGAAAAGGAGAAACCTAGCTCTAGTGAATGTAATGACCATTCCTATGACAATTTACAAAATGCCTTTGATGAGCTAGCTAGTGAATTTGAATGCATGAACTCAAAATACAAGAAAATGATTACAAAATTAAAAATGGAAAATGATGAGCTATTGAATGCTAAGTTAGAATTTCAAAAGAAATTAGAAGAGGCTAACTTAGAGATAAATGAATTGAATGAAAAGGATACAAATTTGCATAACTCATTTTCTAGGTTTTACATGGGTCAACAAAAATTAGATCATATGCTTGAGACCCAAAGAGCTTTCTTTGACAAAGATGGGTTAGCATATAATGCAATACAAAAAGAAACTCATCTAAAGAATTTCCTAGTGAGCAAAAATTCTATGCATGATACATCTCTCACATAAATGAATTGAATGAAAAGGATACAAATTTGCATAACTCATTTTCTAGGTTTTACATGGGTCAACAAAAATTAGATCATATGCTTGAGACCCAAAGAGCTTTCTTTGACAAAGATGGGTTAGCATATAATGCAATACAAAAAGAAACTCATCTAAAGAATTTCCTAGTGAGCAAAAATTCTATGCATGATACATCTCTCACATGCTCACTATGCAATAGGATAGGCCACTCTTCACAAGCATGCACATATAGAAAAACCACATTTAGAGGAAGAGTAGTTAGAAAAATGTGGGTGCCAAAACATGCTGTAAATAATGATGAATTGTGCTCAAAATGGATCCCAAAAGGATCAAAAATTATTTGCACTAACTCTCAAGGACGCAAGAAAATTTGGGTACCAAAACATGCATGAATGTGTTTGTTGTAGGAATGTTAGAGCATGGGGCTACAATGAAACAGTGAAGTTCAAATGCTTTACACACCCCCATGGAGTTTGCTTATGCCAATGAGAAAGAGGAAGAGCTTGAGAAATCCATCCTTGGCAAAGATCACAACAATTCCTAAAAGAATGGCACAAGGTGGATTCAACAAATCAAGGCAAAGCATTCTCTAGCAAAGGAGTATTGTAAGCTTAATTCCTTACTTCTTAAACTTTTTATTGTTTGTGCTTTGATGAGAAAATTTGTTAATGATCCTTGGTGCATTGTGAGTTGAATGAATAAAGAAAAGGCATGATGAATGATTTTTGATTGGTTGATGGATAGTTCTTGAGGCATTGGATGACTGGATGAAAAGCATGTTTGTAATTTTGAAATGATTATTGAATTTCTACATTTTGATCAAGTTTTCTTTGTGTTGATAATGTATTTACTTGCCTCAAATTGCCAAATATGTCATATATGCAAAATGCCATGTCATGTGCATTAATGAAGTATTCATATGTTGGAAATCATGGCATGTTGTTCACAAGATGTATGCTTTAATGATATATGTGCTTAAAACCTATGTGAACAAGTTTGTTTTGACATATGTATGTAATTCAATGCATTGGTTTTGTCAAAATATGCATAACTCTCAAAATGACTTCCTTTGAGGCTAAAAATGCATTTTATTGTGAAAATTCTTTCAAAATTGCAAAATCTATTGTAAAAAGGTTTTTCATTCATGTTTTTCATTCATACAAGTCCAAAATCATGTTTTACACATGTTTAAACCTTTACTTGGACTTAAAATACTCAAAAACGAAGTTTTGGCACCTCAAAGGTTGGATTTTCTGTCAAAAATCTGTAGAAACAGGATAAGGGATCGATCCCTCCATAAGTAGGATCAATCCCCCTTGAACAGAATGCAGAATCTGTGATTCTGGAACTAAGGGATCGATCCCCCTCCTCTTGGGATCGATCCCCCCAAGCCAAAATGGCTTTTCTGCACTTTTTCAACTGAATTTGAGAAGGATTTTTCACTTTCTTGATCTCTTCTTTCCTCTCAACTTAAAATCCAGTATTTTAACTTTTTTTGATGATCTTTACAAAATGAAAAATCATTTCTCATTGATATCATGCCTCAGTTCCATCAATTTATATTATTTCCAACAATTGGTATCACTTTCATCAATCAATATTATTTTTTATTGAGCTCACAAGTGCAAAATCGGTTTTCTCATTGAAGATGGTCATGAATTGCATAAATCTTGAAATAATCTTGAAACATACTTTCAATGGATGCTTAAACATAATTTTGAGATTTATTTCAATGATTTGTGTTTATATTTGAGAATTTGATGAACTTGTGTATAATGAGTATTCTTCATATCTTTTGTTCATCTTAGTCAAGCATGCTTATAGGATTATATCTCTTAGCTTGACTTATCAATTCCACACTAGTCTTCATGATAATTATACATCTAGTGGAAGATGAAATGTTAAGGTCATATACTTTAATGATAAAATAATTAAAACTTGACCTTAAGGATTGATTTCAAATGTAAATTCAACAATTGGTAATGGTCATTGGCCTATAATTTGTGATGGTAAATGGATCCTAAATGTTCAAATTACTTAAATTTTTCTTATGGCCAACTTATTAAAGAACTTGGGCTTTAATGACAACACCAACTTTCAAAGATAAATGCAAACTTGAACATATGTACCTTGATTAATATCCATGCATTTATTATTTGAATCTTTCTTTGCTCATAATTGCTTAAGGACTTGAATTGGAAAATGAGCATAGGATTTTTGTGCTTAAAACCATGGAAGAAAATGTGTTTGCTTGAATACCTTTATTTTTGAATCTTCCATATGGTATAATTTTGTGTGATTGTATTCTTGCATATTTAGAATGATTATTTTCTTGACATGAACACACTACACATAAATATTGGATTCATGCAAAATATCTAAGTTAACCATTAGTAACAATTGGCATTTAGATTGAAATAACAATTGGTATCATTGGTTACCATATTTTCAACAATTGGTAAGCCAAAACTAAATTGACAATTGGTATGAGCTTTAAATTGATAATTCTTCTTGTGCTCTTTAGTTTGAAATTACAAATAGAGAAGAATTCATTTAGGATATTTTTCCATTAAACTCTTGTGTGCTAGAATTTATGGATAATTGATATATGTATTAATTCTAAGCACATTCTTTCTTGAAAGTGATTTATGAGTTCATGCATATGATAGGTCATCTAATTTCAGTTCATAATCATGATGCTTTGTTATGCACCTTAGTTGGACCTTAGAGAACAATTGATATACTTAGGTGCTTGATAGAATTGAAATAAGCAAGTTATAGAACATAGTAGAAAATTTATAAACAACTTGCTTAATGTCTTACCAATTGGAGACTTCTTGCAAAACTATTTATAAACAATTGGTATAGGATCATAAGTCATATTCTTTGTATGAATTTTTCATACTCCTTGTGGATATTGACTTATTAATTTGTGCTATGAGTCCCACATACTAACATGTTTCTTGTTGGATGGAGCATATTTCTTTGTTCTCACATTTCTTTAAGCCATAGTTTTAGGGGGAGCATAATTTTTTCCCTTCTTTTTACTATGACAAAAAGGGGGAGAAATCATGAGGTTTGAAAACTTCTTTTGAAAACCATGCTTATATTAAGGGAAATCTTTGCAAAATCATGCTTTATTTAAGGGGGAGTATTTTTTTCAAAGAATTTTCAAAGCAAATTTACTTTAAGTTTTGTCATATCAAAAAGGGGGAGATTGTTATCTTTAAATTGACATATATTTTGAAATGACAAAAACTTAAGTAATCTTAAATGTTTGATTCATATTGTAAATTTGCTTTATCAATTATGATTTCACAAACCATATTAAGTGCTTTTATCAAATGTAAAACCATGATTTAATTGATTATCTTTATTGGCTTTAATCAATTTAGAAAACATTTTTTTAATTATTTGTTTAAGTAATTTTCTTATGAAATTATTGAATATATTTTAAGAAAATTACTTGATAAATTTTTTTGACTCAAATTCATGTTTTCAAAGTCATGTCATATTTAAAAATACTCAAAATTGGTTTTAGAATGTTTTTAATGCCTAAAGACTTAGAAAAGGCAAATGAATATTGTAAGGGATGGATCCCCTAATAGAAGGGATGGATCCTTTGTCTGAAGGGATGGATCCCCTGATCAAAGGGATGGATCCCTTGAGGAAAGGGAACGATCCCTTTATGGCAAAATGGCTTCTAAGGTCCCTCAAGCCAAAAATTAAGATTCTGGACTAAAGGGATCGATCCCTTTGGGCATGGGATCGATCCGTCAGGATGAAAAAGTGCTGTAACGGCTAGTTATGTGAGACACAATGATCATATTCAAGTTTTGGCTCCAACCAACGTCTAGAACACATCCAAGGGACTATAAATAGAGGCTTGGAAGCTGAAGAAAGTAGAGAGAGCACCCAAGACATATCATTCTTCAATTTCTTCATCTCTTGAAGCAAATCAAAGAGTTCAAGAGCTAGAATTCAATATCTTCTATCACTCTCATATTCCTTGTATAGAATAGCACAAATATTGTATAGGCTTTTTCCTTGTGCTTAATCTTTGTAATCATTTGTCTACCTAGAGGTCTTTCTTTGATTACATCTCTTGTAAACCAAATCATTCCTTGTAGGGAGGTTTCTCTTAAGCCTAGAAAAAGAGGGAGGTTTTTCTTAAGCCTAGAAAAAGAGGGAGGTTTCTCTTGAGCCTGCAAAAAGAGGGAGTGTAACATAAATTCAAAAATAGTGAATTTAGGGAAAATCCTTGGGAGCGTCTCAAGGTAGAGGACGTAGGCAAGGTTGCCGAACCTCTATGAATCACTCTCATACAATTCTCTTTCCCTACTCTCTTTATTTATTTGCAATTATATTTGTGCTCATTGTATTGAATTTGGATTGCGTGATTGAATAGCCTAGAGAACTTAGAAAATATTTATATAAGCTAGAGAATTTAGAAGAATCGAAAAACGAGCTTAAGGTTAGTTAAAAACCGATTCACCCCCCCTCTCGGTATTACCTATAAGAGCCAACAATAATCTTGATCTTCACGCTAACCTATATCCAAGAACTCTGTAAAAAAGAAAACCATCAGAGGGGCACAGGGGCTTTTCCCTGCGTGCGTACTCTGATGCTTAAGTCAGACAGGATTTTGTTAGGGTTTTTAATAAGCAAATAGAGATTAAGGTTTAAAAATAATACTTGTGACCTATTTATAGGAGTAATATGGTGCATAATTATGGTTAAGACTTATAGCTTAAATGATAACCTAGTGGATCTTTCATGGCCCTTCTTAGTCCTCTTTCCTCTTGAGCTTAGACTACTATTAGGCCTAATGTTTTTTAGCATGACTTATATCAAGGCCCAATAACCTTTAATAAGACCCTTATCACCAAGATTTGTTGTAGAACTTTATTATTTGCTCAAATGCATCTGTTGTAGGGTTTTTGTAAAATTGTAAAAAAGGGAGAGACAAAAATGAAGAATTTATGTGTTACTGAGTATCGATGACATAAGCTTTATACATTGTAAAGAAAAGCTGCTTTATATTCTAGCTAAGTGTTCTTTAACTAATTGCTAATTATAACAATAATTCATATAATTACTCTAAATCTTAAACGCCAAATATCATGCTCACAATCACTACAAATCATAGTTGTACACTGATTCATGATCAGAACTCTAGGTGATTTTCTTTTCTTTAATGCTCTCACTTGAATTGAACCGTGAATGTCAAAAACTCCCATCTTAATCCGAAATCCATTATTAGGGAACTTTTCGAGATCGGAGATCTCTTCATCATCTTTCGCGATAATTATGTCATCCACATAGAATGATAAAGCAGTAAAAGAGTATTAATAAAGACATCTGTTTATAAATCGAGTTGGATTAGAATTTGAGTGGAGTTTAGGTAAGTGTTATATAATTGTATGTGAGTCTAAGTCAAGTACGGCTTGATTTTCAAATTTGATTTTTTTCGTAAACAATTTTTACAAACAATAAAAAAAAATCTAAACTCATGATCGAAATAGTGTACTTTTTTTCAAGCACAATGCATATTACTTTTTATTAAATTTGTATAACTTATAAGGATTTAAAAGAAAAGAGAAACATTGTGGATATACTCTTTATACAACTCAGTGAGATTTTAACAAAGAGGCTGCCAAGGTAAGAATCTGTGCTTGCAATTGTAAACTGATTTTGAGATTGAATTGTTACAGGTTTAGATGTTCAGACATTTGGGCTTCACAAGTTTTGAGATTGAATTATTGGATCTCAAAGGCTTAAAGCTCTTACAGGAACAAATCCATGTGGACGCCCGCTTGCTGTCAAATTAAAGCCTTTTGTTGTCAAAATTTTCTTCCAAGGAACTCTTAAGATTGCATGCATAATTGGTAGGTTCTGGATCTTATGATACACAATCACAGCTGCATAATGCATAATGGCGGATTGGACCAAATTTGGGTCTTTAAAGGTAAGATCAAAGCTCGACTTGTCTTTTAATTGGGCTTCATTTTTTTAGTTCATGCCAATTTTACAAGTTTAATATTTTTGTTCAAATTCATCCAAAAGTCATTTAAATTTTCAAATTTAAACGAATAATTTGACTCAAGAACAAGTCTTCTTAAGAATCTTAATAAGCAAAAAATAACTTTGATAAAGTTGAATATTTTCACGAAAGACGTCTTAGGAGGTGAAAATTTTATGTCTATCTCACATACTATATATCCTTTTTATTGGGGGATAGCTAAAAAAATTATGCACAAAATGTGTGACGAGCTAAATTTTTTTATAGGTTTAGTTTTGTTAGTATCCTATTGACATAAGGCCTAAATACGGGGCATAATCACCCATTTAATTAGTGCACGAACATTTAGGAACTTCACACCATCTCTATAACTATCCATTTATTGTACCAACATTAAGCCCCCGAAACAAAGGTATGGAGATCATGTCAAAGGGGGACTCTAACTCTCTTATTATCTAAAATACTCTCAAATAATCTTATTGACTTAGGCATCATATCAAGTCCCACCAAAAATAACCCTGCTGGACCTTCTATTTTGCAGGTTGATTTAAGGAGGAAAGTGTTGATCCACCTTCAACAAGCGCAATGCATTTTTGGCATCAACATTTTGACATTGTTTGTGGGAACTCGACGAAGGAGCCATGTCGAACCCCTAAGCAAATCAACAAACATAAAAATGCATAGCAACCTGATTGCTTGCTTAATGACCTTAGAGCTAGTATTTGGGCACTTGCTCGCACATGGCTTAAGCGTTAGCCTCATTGACACCTGCTTGCTTATGGACTAAGCTCTAGTCTTATTGTCACGACCCAAAAGCTGTGACGTTCATTTGACACTTGTATTTAGTTCTGTTAACAAATTTACCAACTAAAATTTTTTTTTCCATTTTATAGTTTGAATTCGGTGTCAGTGTAGTCACTAAACCATTTTCATTCATTCTTTAATTCAATTATGATTTAGATTACTCTCTAAGATAGAGAAAAATCATTTACAGCCCATAATTTACTATTTCTTAAAAACAGACTGAATATATCTCCCTTTATATTTTGAGATTTTCCAATTAGCTACCTGCAAATCATCACGAGGCAACAGAACCACTTTTCCCACAATCCACAATATATTCACCAAATATGTATCATCTCCACAATTCTAGTATCCATAACTAATCACCACACACATCATATAATATCAGAATATTATATCAACTACTCATTATCCTAGTTTACATCCCATTCTATAGTACTGTGCAAACAATGCCTAAAAAATGAAGCATATAGAGAGGAAATATTACTATACCCAGGGTATTCAATAATAAGAACTTCAAGAGTCGAGACACTATCAAGTCACCAGAACTGTTCAACGTGTCCCTTTAATCAATCTGAAAAATAGTTCTCGTTTAATGAGTGAGGGCTTAATAAGTCATTTATATAAGTGTAGAATTAGAATTATAATGTTTTAATGCAAAGGCATGAAACCTTGAAGTAAAGATTCTCATGTCATATTCACTCTGTAATCGTTTATCAAATAGCTCTGATCATGTCATAAAGGTTTCTTAGTGTGTAAGGGTTTAAGGTATCAATGAAAAGGGGTTTTTTCGAAATACTATATTATACCCATCACGGCACCTACTTATCACATTAATCTTTGATCATAACCGATCAACCATTTTCAATCCTCTTATCATTATTCCATAGTATGTCATGCAATAATGAATACGTAACTTCGACATTATGTGGTATTAGTTTGCACTCATATCAGTCTCATGCCATATCATATCTCATATGAAAATTATGTTAAGACACAATATTAAATCATATCACTTTTCATCTAGTAAGTACACTTTGTAATGTATTAAATTACGTCACTTTCAATGTGGAGAAACATAATCACATGTAATATATAAGTCATGACACTTCTTCGTGTACAACTTTTACTCATGTATAGTATAAGGTCAAGACCTCTTTTATGCAAAGCATCTCGTTTTGTCATGATTCATTATGTAAACTTATGCAAGCTTTATTGTATAAAAATGACTATCATTTCAAATCATATTACATATATTTTTTTAGCATATTTAAAACAAGTAAAATCTCAATTCATTTCATGTTCACTTTTAAGACATGTTAGAGTATGAACAATTCGTAAATCACATCGCTTGCACTTTTAAGGCATGTTTGAAATATGTAATGTCTCAAAACATTTCATATTCACTTTTAGAACATGTTTAAAACATATACAGTCTCAAAAAATTTCTCATATACCATAAAATCATGTCAAGTCTATATTTCATATCAAATAAAACCATACTCGAGACAGCATATCATATCAAGGTTGAAACTAGGCTGAATCCCTAATACTCTATCAATAAAGACTTTAATCACTGTAGCTAGTAGTGAAAATCATGTCATCGTCCCCTGGAAACCAACTAGGGTGCTATCTATGGCCATAGACCTCATGTCTCTCAACTCCACTGATCAGGTGTGACTGAGCACTGTCCACGACTATTGTCGGACAAGCATTTATGCCTAATGAGTAATCTCCAATTAAGCGGCTTCCACCATGCTTTATTGAATTTAATTTCCTTAGGGTGCTTATAGTCTCATAAAACATTTAACGTTTCTTATGAAAATAGTGTAAGGTACACAATACATTTCTTTAAGATCATTTACATATATACGTACATATGAGTACACTATATAGTCATTCTTTTCAAAACCATTTAAGCATCCAAAGTATTCTTGTAAGCACGATAAAAATAAATCCTTTCAAGTTTCATGTATAGAAATAAGGCATGCTTAATGGCGATAAAAATTCAAGCAGATGAAATGAAAACAGTAAAATGGAATGCTCATGAAATGCATGAATGCTTATCATTCCATCTCATGATGCCTATAAGTCAATACCATATCATTCATTTCCTGCTAACATCGCATCACTATGGTACTTTATCGAGCTTAACATTGTACCTACATGTCATTTCATTAAATAGAGTCTCTAGATACTCAAATCATTTCATTATTAAGTTTCAACCTATACAGGATAATCCTACTTCTACGTTATATAAACGTCTTACCTCTATTGAGCTTGGCGTTCGTGCGCCGAACTTCATCGAACTTGAATTGTCGCCTTATGTCATACTACATATTCAAATATTATTAAGAGGCTTAGTGTCGATTTAATACTATTCTAGATATTTATAAAAATAAAAGTGGCGTTTGCTTATTGACTTCCTTAAACCAAACACGCTACGAGTGCCTCGAGATTTGCTAGATTAGCGGTTGTCGTTCAATCGGCCACGAAGTCCTTGCTTCATAGCTTTCCTACAATTTCCACATTGTAGCCTATGTTGGCATATTCCTTGATCACAGGTTGACAAAATCTGGCTATTGCCATAAATAACCTGTGATAATCAATGCCAAATAAATGGTCCATTATTTCACTGATTCTCTGACCATAAAAGGACGCTTTGTGATGGTTTGAATGATCGTTTTAGAGTTGGTCAAAATTTGAGAGGCTCTAAGTTCACAAACAGAGAGCAAGAATCTGGTCCTCACGCATCACTTGCTCTATTATACACCATCTAGTGAGCATTCGAGTGCTTGGAAGGCCTGTGATCGATATAGAGAAGATTGTCAGATTCTAGAATCGCTTCAACAGCAAAGTTACAAAGTGCAATGGCTGGAGGTTAGATCTTGTCGCTTCCATATTTGATCGTTTTAACATGTTTCATATTGTGTAGAAGCATGTGTAATCTGTATGATGTACTTACATTTGGCATTAGAGCCCTATTAACCTCTGTCTTGCGTTAAGATATGTACTCTGTATCTTGTTAATCTGCCAAAATTGTCTGCCTCTGTTTTGTAAGTTTTGGTTATAATGGATTCCTTGAAAATTTGGAATTATGTTTTAAGACATTTTCAGCCAAAACCATTTTCAAGAAAACTGTTTTTGTTTCCTCCTGATTGATTTGGGATCAAGAACCACTCAAATCAAAGCAGGGAAGGTGGTTTTTCAAACGGGTGGCAAATCGAGTTGAAAACCAGGCATTCGGGCGAAGAAGATGGTGTTTTTCGCGAAGAAGAGAGCAGCAAACGATGTCGATCGTCGTTCGCCATAAGGGAAAAGGCGGACGCATTCGCCATCAAGTTTGTTTCCTTTGATCGTCGTACCCCATAAAGGAATGGTGGGGTATGTTCACCATTAAGTTTTGCTCCTCACGAATTACTGTTCGCCTTAAAGGAAACGCGAACACTATTCGCCATAAGGGGAAGGCTTGTGTCTGTTCGCCATTCAACTAATGGCGAATGGGACACGCTCGTCATTTGGCTAGGGCGAAACGACAAGCACTCAATTCGCCATTCAGATAGGGTGAAATGGACTCACCGTTCGCCATTTGTCAAGAGTCGAAATGGCGAGCACACAGTTCGCCATTAAGTTAAGGCGGACCTACTTCCTCGATCGTGTTGCGATTAAAAGGGGCAGGCACAATTCGCCATAAGGAGCGGCGAGCACTGTTCACCGTAAAGAAATGGGAGATCATGATGGGCATTCAGCTCGCCATTAAAGTTAAGGCAATAGCGGGCACACAGTTCACCACTTCAACTAAAAGCGGAATGACGAGCACTCAGCTCACCATTCGTTAAGGCGAAATGGTCGACACGCCATTCGCCGTTCGAATTAAGGTGAAATGGCGAGCACATTTGTTTGCCTCAAGACTAGATCGCCGTTTACCATACAGACCGCCTGGAATTTCCAAAAAAAAAATGAAAGGCAGTTTGGCATAATTTTAATATTTAAAAATTTTCTTTAATTGTGTGCTTATTATGATTATGTATAATTTGTTATTTACATACTGTGATTGATTTAAGCACATGTAATAGAATTTATTCATATTATTAGGAGTTAAATTGCCTTGTGTTGATTGCAATTTTAAAATATGAATAAACTTAAAATTTGATAATATGTCTAAGTGATCCATAATTTGTTTGATTAGGGCTAGCCACAGCAACCTTAATTAAATAAAATTATATTTGTCAGAATCACATAATGGTATTAGACATAAATTGTGATTAGTTACAAGGTTATGGTAAATTTTATCCCACAGAAATTTTTATCATAATTTTATAACTAATTAGGATAAAATATCAAATTAGTTTCTTAATTTACCCACAGGGATTAAGAAATGATATAATTTGATAGTTTTATCATTATGATATGAATATATTAGAATTAGAACTTTAGCCTACAGGCAAGTTTTACGTCTAAGATTCATAATTGATTAATAAAATATGTTTACATTGGTAGACATAATTAAGTTTGCCTCAAAAAAATTCTTGATACATAAGCATGTCTTTTTCTATACGCAGTGTTTCCTCAAGCTAGTATCAACCTAGAAGTTCCCGAATTAGATGGAGAGAACTACAAGGTTTGGAAAGAGAGAGTTCTCCTCCAATTAGGGTGCATGGATATAAGCTATGCTATAAGGAGAGACGAGCCCGTATTAATTGAGACCAGCACTCCTGCTCAAGTAGCTTTACATGAATGCTGGGAGCTATCCAATCGCCTTAGTGTCATGTATATTAAGACAAAGATATCTGCTGGGATATGTGGTTCAGTCGAATAGCATACCAACATTAGGACCTTACTGAACGCCATAGGTGATCAGTTTGTCACTTTAGACAAAGTGTTGGCTAACACCTTGATAATGAAGTTCTCATCAATAAGGCTCACCAATGTCAAAGGAGTGCGCAAGCACATAATGGCCAGAGAGATATAGTGGCCCAACTCAAGAAGCTAGAGGTGGAGATGTCTGAATCTTTCCTTGTGCACTATATACTGAACACTTTACCAAAGTAGTACGGACCATTCAAGATATCCTATAACACACATAAGGATAAGTGGACCATCAATGAATTGATGACTATGTGTGTTCAAGAGGAGGGAAGACTACTTATGGAATCGGGTGAAAGTGCATTTTTTGCAAGCCAAGGAAAGACCAAGGATCGAGCCAAGAACAAGGGAAAAGGGAAAATCCCTGCCCAAGCTGACATTAAGAAAGAGTCCAAGTATTTCTTTTGTAAAAAGAAGGGACACATGAAGAAGGACTGTGTCAAGCTTCAGCAGTGGCTCGTTAAGAAAGGTAATCCACTCTCATATGTTTGTTTTGAACAAATATGGTTGAGGTTAATCATAACACATGGTGGATTGATTCTGGATCTACAATTCACATTTTGACTATCTTACAGGGTATGACAAACCTAAGGAAGCCAATGGGAAATGAGGAGAGCATCTATTCAGGAAACAAGATGCGCTAGTGTGTTGAAGGCGTTGGAACGTGCACTTTAGTTCTTAGGAGTGGTTTTGTTTTGCAATTGGAAAAGACCTTTTATATTCCTAGTTTCTCGAGAAATTTAATCTCTGTTTCTAGGCTGGTACCTTATGGATATTCCTTTCAATTTTCAAATAAATCAGTATTGATATATTTTAAGTCTGATATTGTTGGGAATGGTACCTTATGTGATGGTGTTTTCTCTACTGATTTACAAAATAACATTGCTTATAACGCCTTGCATGTCCAAACTGGCACTAAAAGATGTGTTATGAATGAGGACTCCTCCACATTATGGCACCAGAGATTAGGTCATATCTCCATAAATAGAATTAAGAGATTGGTAAATGACAAAATACTTAGTACTATCGATTTTACTGATTTCGACACTTGTGTAGATTGCATTAAAGGTAAGCAAACCAACAAGTCTAAGAAAGGTGCCAATAGTAGTTCAACCATATTAGAAATCATATATTTTGACATATGCTGTCCAGACATTGATGCATATGGTCAGAAGTACTTCATTACCTTTATTGATGATTACTCGAGGTTTATGTATCTCTACATGCTTTATAACAAGAACGAAGCATTAGATGCCTTTAAAATTTTTAAGGCTGAAGTAGAGAAACAATGTGAAAAACCCATAAAGATAATAAGCACTGATAAAGGTGGGGAGTATTACGGTAGATACACTGAAAATGGACAAGCACCTGGACCATTTGCAAAGTTCCTTCAAGAAAATGGGATTGTTGCCCAATATACCATGCCTAGTTCACCGAATCAAAATGGTGTTGCAAAAAGAAAGAACTGAACTTTGATGGAAATGGTACGTAGTATGCTTAGCAACTCGAAGTTGCCTAAGTCTTTGTGGATTGAAGCTCTTAAAACGGCAAAGTATATATTGAACCGGGTTCCAACCAAGGCTGTTCCAAAGACGCCTTTCAAATTATTCAAAGGTTGGAAACCGAGTTTGCGTCATATGCGCGTTTGGGGATGCCCTTCTGAGATAAGAGTTTACAACCTACAAGAAAAGAAACTGTATCCTAAGACCATAAGTGGGTATTTCATTGGATATGTCTAACGATCTAAAGGCTACAGATTCTATTGTCCATCTCATAGCACTAGAATTGTGGAATCAAGGAACGCCAAGTTTCTTAAAAATGACTTAGTTAGTGGGAGCGATCAATCTCAAGAACTAGTTTCTGTGAGAGATCAACCCTCTAACTCGAGTCAAGGATTGGTTATCATGAACAATGTCCCTTCAGTACAGCTGGACATTGAACAACCAATCATTGAAGGTCCACAAGTAGTTGATAACTTACCAGTAGACGAGGCTCCGCGAGATACACTAGAATTGAGTGAGCAACCAGTTGAACAACATGATCCTTTAGAGAATGTTGAACCAACATTAAGAAGGTCTACTAGAGAAAGGAAATCAGCTATTCCTAGTGATTACATTGTATATCTACAAGAGTATGATTTCAATATTGGGCTTGTTAATGATTCAAAGACGTTTTCATAAGCCGTGAACAACAAAAAATCAAAACTTTGGTTCGATGCTATGAAGGATGAGATGGATTCAATGGCATCTAATGCGAGTTGCCTAATGGGGTCAAGGCTATAGGCTGTAAATGGGTCTTTAAGACCAAGACGAACTCATTAGGCAACATTGAGCGTTATAAGACAAGACTCGTAGCCAAAGGATTCACTCAAAAGGAATGAATCGATTACAAGGAGACCTTCTCTCCTGTATCTAAGAAAGATTCTCTCCGCATCACAATGGCGCTTGTTGCACATTTTGACTTAGAATTGCAACAAATGGATGTGAAAACAGTATTTCTCAATGGTGATCTAGAAGAAGAGGTTTACATGAAACAACCTAAAGGCTTTTCCTCTAGTAATGATGAGCATTTGGTCTGTAAGCTGAAGAAATCCATATATGGGTTGAAACAAGCTTTCCGCCAATGGTATCTAAAATTCCATGAAGTCATCTCTTCATTTGGTTTTGTTGAGAACATCACGGATCAGTGTATATACCAAAAGGTCAGTGGGAGTAGGATTTGTTTCCTTGTGCTGTATGCGGATGATATTCTGCTTGCAACCAATGATAAGGGGATGCTACATGAGGTGAAACAATTTCTTTCTGAGAACTTTGATATGAAGGATATGGGCGATGCATCTTATGTCATTGGCATTAAGATCTATAGATATAGACATAGAGGCATATTAGGTCTGTCACAAGAAGCCTATATCAATAAAGTCTTGGAAAGATTCAGAATGAAAGAGTGTTCACCAAGCCCAGCTCCCATTGTGAAGAGTGACAGGTTCAATTTGAACCAGTGCCCAAAAAAATGATCTTGAGCGGGAACAGATGAAGAACATTCCATATGCGTCAGCTGTTGGAAGCATTATGTATGCACAGGTCTGTACCAGGCCTGATATTGCTTTTGCTGTGGGAATGTTGGTAGATACCAAAGTGACCCGGGGATGGACCACTAGAGAGCTGCGAAGAAGGTGCTTAGATATCTTCAAGGTACTAAGGATTACATGCTTATGTATAGACGGACCAATGAGTTGGAAGTGATTGGTTACTCAGACTCAGACTTTGCTGGTTGTGTTGATACCCGAAAATCAACATCCGGTTACATCTTCATGCTTGCCGGTAGAGCTGTTTCATGGAAGAGTGCTAAGTAGACATTGACTGCCACTTCCACTATGGAGGCCAAGTTCGTTTCCTGTTTTAAGGCTACCTCACATGGTGTATGACTTAAGAGTTTCATTGGTGGGCTTAGAGTTGTTGACTTCATATCTAAGCCATTGAAGATATATTGTGACAATTCAACTGCAGTATTCATGGCTAAGAATAATAAGAGTGGAAGTCGAAGTAAGCACATCGACATTAAGTACTTAGCCATTAGAGAACGTGTTAGAGATGAAAAAGTGGTCATTGAACACGTTAGCACTGAATTGATGTTAGCTTATCTTTTGACTAAGGGCATGCCACCGTTTAAATTTAAGGATCATGTAGAGAGGATGGGACTTGGTCCCACATTATGATTGTAATTGAAACTCTTATTAATAATATGATGTTTCTCATTTTGATTTGTATACACTAAAGTTTTATTTGAGAAATATCCTTATTATTTGGACCAAGAATAAACATAAGGTTTATTCATTAAGTAAGAATGGGTTGATTAGAGACATTTTACATAGTAATACGTGGAAGATAATACTCGTCATTAGAGGAACTATCGCCATGATTCATGTGATTTGTTTCTTCTGTGAGTGAAGTATATGGACCAAGTGGGAGAATGTTGGCATATTCCTTGATCACAGGTTGACAAAATCTGGCTATTGCCATATATAACCTGTGATAATTAATGCCAAATAAATGGTCCATTATTTCACTGATTCTCTTACCATAAAATGATGTTCTGTGATGGTTTGAATGATTATTTTAGAATTGGTCAAAATTTGAAAGGCTCTAAGTTCACAAACAGAGAGCAAGAATCCGATCCCCAGGCATCACTTGCTTCGTTATACACCATCTAGTGAGCATTCGAGTGCTTGGAAGGCCTGTGATCGACACAGAGAAGATTGTCAAATTCTGGAATCGCTTCAACAGCAAAGTTACAGAGTGCAATGGCTGGAGGTTAGATCCTGTCGCTTCCGCATTTGATTGTTTTAACATGTTTCATATTATGTAGAAGCATGTATAATCTGTATGATGTACTTACAGCCTAATCAAGTATTAATTAAATGTATTCATAAAAGCTTCATGAACATATTTCTAAAGCTCACTTATTATCTCACTAAATTTTCGTATAAGGATTTAACAAATCCTCCACATGTCTTTTCCTATTTCTTCCCTTTTCTTCCTTGTTTCATATAAATATATAAATATATATATATATATATATTCTCCTTTATTTTCAGCCTTTACAACCCTTGATTACTCAATGTTTTCGATAGCCCTAAACACGCTTACATAACCACCATAGCTGCCCCTTTTATAGCACCACAATGTCAGCCTTAACCCCTAGCCTAGCTGTTTACTTTTTAGCCCTTGAATAATCCTTGTCTGATGCCTTGATTAGCGTTGAGGACAGCCATCATACACTCACTCAAACTACCCTGTACAACACCACTCAACAGCACCATAATCCTCTTCAATTTCAGCCCCTATTTTGGCCTTAAAACACCTACTGATAAGTTTATTTTTAAGCCTTTTCTCAGCCCTGCTTCTCCCTCGTCACAGCAGCCCAAAACCTCCTTAAACAACCACTATATAGCCTCCTTGCAATTGCCACAAGTCAACCTTAAATCCTTTTCCCAACAGCCACCGAACACCACTTCTAGCTCCTATTTATTTGATCTCTTTTAGCCTGTCTTCTTCCTCATCTCACTCTATTTATCACTTTGTTCAATGTTTATTTTCAGTAGCCAAAGGTTAACTCCCAATCAGTACAAAATTCATACTTTCAACCCTTTAAAATGACACCATTCTGAGCTTCAGTTTCTTCTCCTAGGCCAGCCACCTTCCAGCCTTCAAATTCAGCTCCAAGGGCACCATTTCAGCCTCCAACTCCTTGATACAGCCCTGTTTTTCTTGGCACTAAATAAATACCACGATGGACCCCTGAATCATGCTTAAAACCCAGCCAAAGAACTACCTGCTTCAGCCCTAAAAAATGTCATATTTCAGCCTCCATACAGTCACTGTTAGCGTCTCTCTCTCCTTTGCCTGTTACAACAAAGCAAAGCTACCTGTTTCAGTCGATCTTGCGATTTGTTTTTAAGTCGCATTCATTCTTCCTTTTGTTTTGGCCCTTGGCAGTGGCTGCCTTCTTTCTCCTCTCGGTTCTGTCCTCAGCTCTTCCTTCTTCTCTCGCGTCGCCTCTCTCTTCACCATTCCACTTCAATTTCTTCCCACCCGTCCCTTTCGATTCTTCTGCTGCAGTTTTCTTTCTTTTCTTTGTGTTCAGTAAAGATAAGAGAGGGAGCATTGTGCTGTGAGTGAAGCCAAGAGTGATTGTGAAAGACAGAGAAATGAGAGAAGAGATGGAAGTGAAGAGAGGCTGAGGAATGGAGAGAGAAACGGACTGAGAAGGGAGAGGTGAAAAGAGGTGATGCAATGGGGAGGCAGAGTCTGCCTCTTTGTCACGTTGATGGGGTTGGTGGGAGTTTTTCCACTAACCCAAAAATTTATAATATATTTATTTTTATATACACATTTATTTATTACTCTTTTTATGTATTTTTAAATCTTAAAATATCCGTATATTTTGTAAAATATTTATTTCTATAAATATATATTTTAACTACTAAGATATAATATATGTGTGTGTGTGTATATATATATATATATATATATATATAAGATATATGTAATCCACATATATATATATACACACATTTATCCCAAGATATGATATATATTATTTTAAATTCCTAAAATATATATATCTTATTTTAATTTCCATATAAATATATATATATATACACACACACACACACACACCCACACTCCATATACTTGTGTGTACATATATTAATCCATGGTATACTTATTTAAATTCCTTAATCTCTCAAATGTATTTATATATATATATATACACGTATATTTCCAAATATATACATATATATTTACACGTGTAATTCATATATATTATTTTTACTTCAATTGGTCATTCATTTATATAATTAGTTATATATATGTGTTTACATTCGTACGTATGCAAACACATTGCATGCATTGGTTGGCGCATGCATGTACGTAACCTATACGTAGAACTTTGAGTACTCCTTTCGTATCAATATAAGTACATCGTATATATTGCATACGTGCACGTTTCACGTCATTCTTGATTTCTATTCTCGAAGACTTCATTTCGATAAATTGCGTTATCTATACTCACAATTACATATTGAGTATATGACCCATTTAAGAAAATTGCGGTTCTCACACTTATTGGTACTTGTTCGCCTATGGTCTAAGTGCTGGTCCCTTAGGCTTTCAATCGCCCACGGCCTAAATGCTAATTTCTTGAACACGTGCTCATCCACGACCTTAGACTTCTCCTCACCTTGAGTGCCATAATTTTACGCCTCCAACTTGGTTAATTCCTCGCTAGTGGATACAGCTCCCAAAATGCAAGATGAGTAATGAAATGTCTATGGCAAACACCCATCACTTTATAATTGCCATTCGTTGGGGGAGCATTATGTTAGTATCCTATTGACATGAGTCCTAAATATGGGACATAACCACCCACTTAATTAATCACTAACATTAAAAAACTTTCCATCATCTCCATAACTGCCCACTTACTACACTAATATTAAGCTCCTGAAATAAGAGTGTGGAGATCATGTCAAAAGGGGATTCTAACTCTCTTATTCTCTAAAATGCTCTTGAATGATCTTACTGACTTAGGCACTGTAGTAAGTCCCACCGGGAATAATCCTAGTGGACCTTCAATTTTGTAGGTTGATTCAAAGAAAAAAGAGTTGATCTACCATCAACAAGCCCAATACCTTTTTGATATCAATATTTTGACACCGTTTGTGGGAAATCGAAGAAGAATCTATGTCAAACTTCCAATCAAATCAAGAAACATAAAAAAAAATGCACAGTAGTTTGATTGCTTGCTTAATGACCTTAGCGCTAGTATTTAGGCCCTTGCTCGCCCATGGCTTAAGCGCTAGCCTCATTGGCACCTGCTCACCTACGGCCTGAGTTTTAGTCTCATTAGCACTTGTTCGCCTATGGCCTAGGTGCTGGTCTCTTAGGCTTTTAATCGCCCATGGCTTGAACACCAATTTCTTGAACGCATGCTCATCGCTAGTGGATGCAGCTCCCAAAATGCAAGACGAGCAATGAAATGTCTTTGATGCACTGATCACTTTATAATCTTCATTCAGCGGGAGTATTATGTTAGTATCCTATTGACATGAGTCCTAAACATGGGGCAAAACGACCTACTTAACTAAGCCTGATCTGGATTCCCCCGCACTAAAGGCCAAAACAAAAATCACAAAAAGACAAAAAAATAAGTAAAATTATTTTTGTATCCTTTGATTTTAATTTTTTTATTATTTTATTAAAAAACTTATACTCATAGTGCTCATTTCACTTTTTTCAATTTTATCGGAGTCAATCACACCACCTATTCAAACTAGCCCGAACATTCACAAACTTTTCACCATCTCCATAGTTGCCCACTTATCGCACCAATATTAAGCCGGAAAACAAAGGTGCGGAGATCATCTTAAAAGTTGACTCTAACTTTCTTGTTCCCTAAAATATTCTCAAATATTACACTAGATATCTTATTTTAATTTATCTGATACTTTTTTATAAGATAAGAGTAAAATATCATATTATCCAAAAAAAAAAACTGATGGATACTAGTATATAATGTAACTTGGTTTAGCGTTTAACGCCATGCAACAGTACAGAACGGCTAATCAAATGTTCCACACCCAACAGCCTAACGCCAAACCGCCACATCCGATTCTAATAAAAACTCGAGTTCTTCGGAGGTGGAACCCAGATTCTTAAACTCAAGGTATCGCAATTAGTGATAATGTTTAATAGAATAGTGTGAAAGATTTTACTGCTGCCTCTTCGGCTGGGGTATTATTAACAGGTTTCATAGTACTGGAAACAACTCTGCACTTAAAACGTTTGTTGAAATGACAGAGACAATTTTCAGAGTTTGTTTCTTCACGTTTTAACTATGTTCACGAGGATGTTTGCTAAGGGTTCTTTTTTAGTAAATGGGTCTTCTTTGAGATTCTTGTCACCATCAACATCAAATGTACTTAAAATTGGAGATCTTTTAAGGCATAAAAGAATATTTTCAAATGAAGATGTTGTTGAGTATTCTAAAGTGAGCCATGATGCAAATCCTCTGCACTTTGATTCTGAATCTGCTCGAGCTGCCGGATTCGAAGACCGGCTTGTACATGGTATGCTTGTTGCGTCATTGTTTCCTCGGATTATTTCGTCCCACTTTGTAAGTCGATTTACGTTCTCTCAACCTTTTTAACTTTTAGCAAACTCAATGTTTATATGGTAGGTGCATGATCTCCTAATAAAAATACTGTCATTGACTAAAAAAATAAAGTTTCTTAACTCACTTCTTTATTTAACTGTCTGATAAAATACTAGTGAAAAAATAACCTTGATCAAGGTTTTATATCTAGTGAAAATACACTAGGAGAAAAAACTAACTAGCCTACTGCCCCAGGGGTGTGTGTGTTTTTTTTCTTTTTACTTTCGCACAATATGAAAGAAATTCTTGAAGCTGTAACATGGGTTCTCATTACTAAGTCTTATATTGGCACATCTCTTGTTTATTTAGCACTTTTAAGTGTAAAGTTGGAATTAAGTTGATAGAAAGATGTGTTTACCTTCTAGTTTATATTCCCTTTAGAATCTCCTCATTTCAGTGAAAGTTAATATAAAATATACATATGAAGTTTGTCTAACTTTTTGAGTATTTGGAATTATATAGCCTGGAGCTATATATGTTTCACAAAGCTTGAACTTCAGGTCTCCAGTTTTCATTGGAGATGAAATTGCCGGAGAGGTACAAGCTCTTAATATAAAAGGAAACAAGAAGAGATACATGTAAGTTTCATCCCTTTAATTTGTTTCAAATTTCATAGGAGTAAACAAGAGTTTGGAGAACTGACTTAAGTTTTCGGTTATTGCGTGGTTCAGAGCAAAATTCTCAACAAAGTGCTTCAAGAATGGTGATCTTCTTGTTCTTGATGGTGAGGCCATGGCAATTTTACCAACTCTAGCTGTAGAACAAGTGCATTCCCATGATAGTAGAAGCTGATTAAAGCCGAAGTCACGAATCTATTACAATTTGATTAATTACATTGCACTTGAAGATGCCATGCTTTTTATATTTGCTGTTTTCGAGAGTTGAGAAAGTGATTTATTCCAGATAACACTTACAACTGAAGGATGATCTGTCCAGCTGTTGATGGTCTTCCTAAGCTTGCGAGATTTTGCATACTCACATGGTTGATGCTCGTTCACTAGTTTCTAGCTATCACATCTTTTTCTTGCGACTTCTAGGGGAAAAAAACAATGCTCTCCTGTCTCGAAGTCCTGAGCAATAGAATCGGTTTGGAGACATTTAACTGGCTTGAAAGGAACAAGAATTTTACAAATTGGATCTGAACCCTTTCAAGGAAAGATCGTACTTGATTTGATTTTATATTGAATAGTCTCGTTTTCTTATCATGACCATTTCTGCAAAACAATTTTCTTGACTTCATTTTGATTCAAGCTTCAATAATCTGCCAACAGAAAACAGTTCATGGATTTGTCCAAGAATTTTACTTCACAATAATACCCATTCTGTCAAAAAAATAGTCTAGTTGTTTTACATTCCTTAATTGGCATTTTATAAGCAGCATTTTTATCTCATTGATGGGCCAATATGGCCTAAATGATTACCATATTGTTGTCATGAATTTTATGATCTAAGTTATTCTATTCTTATGAACCAAAAACCCATGGTCGTATCTCCTTGCCCTAACTGGATAAAGGTGGACATTGTAACCACAGAAAGAATAACATTTGTCATGTCTATGATGAAATGAAGACAGAATGATAATGTAAAGTGAATGAAAGAATTCTTATCTCGAACGGCACATTTTTAGCAATTTTAGAAAATATAAACAAATGTCTATTCTTGTTAATAAGGCGTTTAATTGTAGAGCAGTAGATGGTCTTACAATTTCTTCCCACTGCCAAATTAATAAATGACTTTTAACATGAATTTGTATTTGATGTATTGACAATGTATAAATGTTATAAACTGTCAATCAACAATAAAATATCACTTCATCAATGACAGCAGAAATTTTAAACAGCAGTTTAAGAAACTGAAGCAACAAGAAGCCTTAGGTGTCAACTGATTGTCGTCACAATCACAAGAAGAAACTACAGTTTGCAGATTGAATTGAAAGCAACTATCGTGAACCAGAACAAATCACGTTTTCTTGATTATTTTCCATTGTAGCCAACATCTTGAAAAGTTTCTCAATCCCATTGACAAAATAAATATTAGAAATTTTATTCTTTTAACTTTTTTACTCACCAGTAATGAAGTAATAGAATGAGCCTACACCATATACACCTGCCCTTACACGCCAAACCTATTATAGAAATTTTGATATCTCAGTCTGTCTTAAAATCGCCCTGAGTTACCTCTTCCTGCACTTCTATATCATCAAATGAGGTTTGTTCTACTTCTATGGTATTGTTGAGAGGGCCTTGTGGGGTTCCAAAAAGTGTGGTAAATATCTGTCTATGGCATTCATGGCAGAAATAGAAATACGTAAAATGACCCTCATATGGGAGTTTATGCACTGCAGCCCCTGGTAGAACCCTATGAACGAAATCAGTCATCGAAGGTGGGACCACTTTATCATCCATCCCCTGTATAACACCGGAAAACAGCAAATAAAATATAAAAAAAATTTCAATTAGATTGCCTTAATACAGATTCAATAACCATATTGAAGTAGTAACCATGTGTTGTTCTGCTCTCAAACTACAAATTGAAACAATAGCTTATAGGTTGCAAGGAATCTAGGACTCCGCCTATTTTAGATATAAAAAATGCATACATACAGTAGGCATTTAAAAACAAAAATTTTGTTTCACCAATGATCTTATATGCCAGGGTACCTTCTTTCAAAATAAAAGTTTGATGTCAAGAGCTCAAGTACTCTATGGATTGGGCATGGCATGGGTTGAGCAATACCGGAATACTAGCCTTTTGGTTTCTACGAGGAGGTGTCTTTGTTATAAAACCCGGCAAGTTTTGGTAAAAAAGAAAAAGGTTGTTCCAACAAATTTTATTAGCATGACTGCATGAATCCAAGATATAAAGCAAGTTAACTATAATAATCATTTGCAAGTAATTAAACACAGAAACAAGGAAAAAAGAGAACTTTTGAACCAAATAACTTCACAGCTATCCCATTTCACAGTAGAGAACAATGAACAGGAAAAAAAAGAGCAGCAGTACAGTTTAATGCAGTGGCAATATATGAACAAAAGGATGGTGGTATACCTGCCATATGTGTATTGGACCAAGGAAGCCAGTATATTCTTCCTTAGATCCGCTAAGTAAAAACCTAATCAAATTGAGGATGCCTTTCCCTCGCTGTTTCTTCTGCAATTTGAGATCTGCAAGGCTGAAACCCCAGTTTGAAACTTGCAATACAGCTTCCTCCACAAAAGGTTTTGCATTTCCTTGTCGGATTGATTCTTCTACATCTCTTTGCCAGAATTCTTCATAGACAGGGTCTTCTATCAAGGCCCTATCCTAGAAAGATGAGAAACATGATAACGTAAATGAATCTAGATTAGATGTTTGACACATGAAACGCTGCAGCAAGCAATTAACTTTTACAATATAATATATTTCCACATTTAAAACCATAGAATGTTCTTGAAAAAGAATTACACATTAAGCATTAAACTTAACTGGTTTCCAGAACCTTTAAAGAGTTCATAGTGTTCAGAATCACTCACCCTCCCTCCCAGTGTCAATGCTAGCCATTGATCAATCTGACCATGCTTTCCAGAGAGGAAGCTTCGCTGGTAGAAGAAAGATAGAGATCGAGGAAATCTTCGAGCCAAAAAGTACATAAATTTCCTTTTTTTAGACCACTTTTCCCATGTTCCATATTTTTCTCCCCTATTCATCAGTGAATCAAAGGGATTAACCATTGGAGCAAACATAGCTGCACCTGCAAATTAGCCATGGTGAATCAAAGATGATTGGTTCTCCAGACTATAGAGGGAAGTTTCATTCCAATAACCATGCAACAAATGAGAAAAGAATAATGATTATTAAATCACAAGCAATTTTAAATGAGGATAATGCAACAAAATTTGCATTGACCTTGTAAATGTATTCTATTGGTTTTGTGCCTCCCAACCAAAAAGAAAAAAAACTTCTTTCACATGCAATTAAGCAAAGCACCTTTTAATTGAAGTTATACCACGTGGTCAGCAATAATAAAAATGGTACTCTAAGTAGGATTATAACAAAAGTGCCATTTCCACAATCCTCTATTCATCTAGGAAAGAATGTATGGTTTAGAACTCCAGAAATTGCTATAAAACTCCTTAGACTTTGCATTGGATGCACAGTGTTTTTAAAGCTCACTTCAAAATAACTAATGTAGCAACTTTCCACCCAAAACTGAAAAATAGCCCTGCTGTTATAATGCACTAATATTTTAAGTGGAGAGATTGGTTTTTCAATCCGCTATCTCCTGAACTATCTGAGTTCACTTGCAACGAGACACATGAACACCTATTATTTTGTATACTATCATTTTTTATTTTCACAGTATGATTTCTCCTTAAAGCAATTGGGCATGCTCTCCACCTCCTTTAATCACCTAGAATAGAAGATAAATAAATGTATCAAAGTATTTCAGAAGCTACCATGTTTTATTCCAGCTTTCCCAGGGAAAAGATTCCATTACTAAAGAGATGCAGCCTGGGAGAATCAAAGTTCCAAGTAGCAAACATTCAGCAGGAAGGCAAAAAGATGATTATAACTTTAATACTTCCTGTTTTCTTTGTATTTTGGGAAGCCCCCCTTTTTTATTCCTGCTTTCCCAGGGAAAAAATTCCATTGCCAAAGAGATGCAGCCTTGGGAGATCTAAGTTCCAAGTTACAAACATTGCGCAGGAAGAGGGAAAGATCACTATCACTTTAATAGCATCATACTAAAAAGAATAATCTTTTATATCATTTTGGAAATGGTTAAACAGCATGACATGTGCAAAGCCTTTATATTTCCGATAATGAAAATAATCAGCTTCAATATGTATTTTGAAAAAACTAAATTTCACATAGTTTTATTCCTAGCTATGCAATATAAGGATATACCAGAGGTGATACAAGAAACTGTTACAAACTAATGTTCATGGAGATAAAGTGAAATTAGTACCTGCAAGTCTATCAGGAATATATTTGAGAGCAGCCCAAGCATGCAGGCTACCAGTTGAGTATCCAATTACCCAGAACTTGTCGCTGACACCAAGAGCATTTGCTAAGAATAACATATCTGATGCTGATGACTCAAGGTTTCGCTTGGGGTGAGGATCACTCTCACCGAAACCCGGAAGATCATATGTTAACAAGCGCACACCAAACTCTTCTAGTAGGGAAGCTTTAAGTCCGGGAATCCCTAGTATTGGAGGGGAGGAAAGAAACAAACTGAGAAAATAAGTGTGAATTTTACAAAGACATGTCACTCAATAAATCCAAGTTCTTATATACTCAACTTTGATAACAAACCTGCAAGTCGGGAAGAAAGGAATGAATGTGGCACGATCATTGAAAATCTAGCCATGTCAGCTGGAACACCTTGCTCTCTATATGCCATATATCTTCCATCTGGTAGCATTATCCGATCAGCGCTAGGAGGATGTATGTACATTTTCTTTGCCACTGGGATGGCAGTGTTGTGTTCTATACTTACCCTTAATACTGCAAGATTGCTTTTTTATGTCAGTAACTGCTCAATGGAAACGCAAGAAAAATAAATGTGTTATCAGGTTAATCATCCTCTGACATCAAAAGGAAAACGAAGGCTGAGTGGATGGCAGTAGCAAAACATCCTTGCTACAGCATGAAAACGAAGAATTACCAAAGCAGAAAATTTTTGATCGAAAATATAAAAATCACAGGTACAAGACATGTTTGTAGGCTTCAAGGTCAGAGGTTTTCCATGGCTGAAAAATAATTATTCTAAAATTCAATCACTGCTAATGACATCCAAGTGAACGGCCATAGGTTCCAAAGTGAAGCATAAGTAAGCACAAACAGGACTGAACAGAAACAAAAGTTTTCCAATGCCGAATTTAGTAGTCAAGAGTCTAGATTTTTGTGTAGCAAGAAAAGAAAATAATTCCACATACAGAAATTATGATCCATAATAAATTTACATTGAAAATGGCAATTTGATGTCTTCTATACTACCAAATTGAATCCATGTGAGAATCTTAAATCTTGTCAATTATTTGTGTTAACCATGACTGATTTAACCCAAAAAAGAAAAGTCCCTCAAAAGAAAAAAAGAAATATGAATTCACTGTATTAACTGGCAACAAAAATAAAACAATAATTTCTGCATAATTTAGTTAATTACTCATTCATAACTCGCCCTAATTATAAAATTCCCGGTTAACTGAAAATCAAATATAATTAGCATAATTCAGATTTCCTCATTCCAATAGTAATGAAACAGAGTCAAATTAAAAAAAAAAATTTCATGTAGCCCCATATCTAACCAATCAAACCAACAACAAATAGAAAAGATGGGAAAAAAGAAGAAAAGTAACAATACCTGCAAGCGCGAGAACAAAAATGAACGAGATCACCGACCAAGCATGCAACGGATTCGTATCTTCAGGAAGCAAGTACTCATTAAACAACCTTAATCTCCTCAAAACGTGGTCGTAAGGAGCCTTCATTTTCCGACCAATGTAAGAATCCTTACCAAAATTCCTGACTAAAAACGAATCCTCTCTAACCAAACTCTGCTGCACCACATCCCTGCAACCTCTCCCGAATTCCACGCTCATCTCAAGCAATCCCCTCATGAATTCACGAAAAACAACCTTAAAATTGGCTGCTTTCTGCGGTGGTACGCCAGTGTCTGTTGTTCTAAACGGCTGCTCCGCCTGATCGCCACCCTCCATTTCTTTTTCGATGAAAACAGAGAAGATAAAAAGTAAAAGGGTGTGGTTTTGAAGTTCACTTACAAAGTCTTGAATTTGACGCAGAAGTTAATGGGAACACACTTAAGCAAGAGATCTGTATTTGTGGAAACTAAAAGAGAAAGGAGAAAAAGTTGAAAGAGAAAGGTTTGGTGAGAAAAAAAAGGTAACTTTTTATTTAACCGGTTGATTTTGTTGGCGGATAGCGGTGACTGGATGGAGATGGAAGGTGGGAAATTTGTCCAAAGTGGACAAATGGGTGTTTGTCAGAGTGCTTATCCCAGGGGCTGTGGAACTGTGGAAGTGAAAGTGGAAGTTGTGGAATAATAGTTTGTCTGCTTTCTTTCTTTTTACAGGCAATCCAATTACCATCGTCACTTTGCAGAGGGTTTTTTTTTTTTTTTTCAACAAGTCTATGGTCACTGCCGTGTCAATTATACATCTATTAACGGCTTATCTCTGCTGCTTCGACCGTTGATGTCAGTTATCTTCGTGTAAACTTGATTATATATTAAAATTTGTGTTTACATTTTGAACATAAAATATTATTTTTAATTTTTATCAGATTATATATAATTTTTAATTAAATTTTAATTTGTATAACTTTTGAGCCTATTTTTATATTATTTTTGCTTCGTATCTAGAATTACCGAAATTCATGGCTGATTTATTTTAAAATTTTGAATTTAAATGGCTTTAAATTAATTTTATAAAATTTATTTGGATTGAAAACTCTATTTTTTAAGATTTTGAAAAAAAAGCTTTATTTATAATAATTTTAATAATAAAAGGTAAGTGAGCAAAAATAAAAATAAAATGAAAAATAATTTATTATTTGATTTTTTAAAAAAAATTTAAATCAATTCAAAATAATTAAATACAATATTTATAATAATACATGTTTTAGAAGAATAAATAATTCATATAGATATTTTTTTATCAAAGTTAAATAAACAAAATGATTGAACAAATAAACAAATTTTCCACCTAGGATGTTTGAACAAATAGACAAAATGGAGTTAATATAAATAAAAGAGAAGAACTGAAATTGTTAAATAGAATAAAAAAATTAAAGAAAAAGCTGAAAAAAATGGAAGTTTGATTTTAATGTTAAAAAATATAGACTTCAATACTCAAATTTTTTTTTGAGAAAATGTTTAAAACTTGTCTTGTTCTGTTTGATCATTGATTTTGGTTTTTTTTTTTTCAGAGAAAGAACAGACCATTAACACCAAAACGCGTTGATTTTTTTAGATATTTGTTTGTTTTTGTTGCTTACATTTGTGCAAAACACTGGAAGCTTACTATCATTAAATGAAGATCTACAAGGAGTTTGAGTTGTTTTTATGGTGGGATTTCTAATCATGGGTCCCTAATTTTCCCGTGCAGACACAAGCCATTGAGACCAGCATTGCATTAACTTCTAAATCACGTTTGCAGAAAAATGTGGCCATTAATGATAAAACTCTCCGGCCTCCACCATGAACTGGAAATTTTCCAATTCCATATTGGTTAAAAACGAGATCAAATTAACCTATTCTAAGCCATGATGCAGAAAGGATAGAGAAAAGGGTTGAGACAGTTTTCATTGGAAAGGGAAAAAGTTGGATCGCCAAAAGAGCACATGATTCGCGGCAACTTAGGAATGACACCAGGGCCTGAGTGCTCCAGTGGTCCCAGACCAACAACAGCAACTACCACTGTTACTACTATTCAATTTACTTAATTGGATGCAGAAAGACTGTTGTAAGAATAACATCCAATGATTTTTTTCCAAGACCCCTGTAACTTATATAAAAAGAATCTCGAGTTCTTTGATTGACTTTTGTCAAGAATATAAAAATAATTTTAATAATTTATTTGTTTATTAAATTTTTTTTTAAAAAAGGGAGAAAGTAAAAAAAAACAAACTAGAAAGGTGAAAGTCAAAATTTTAGGAAGAAAATCTAAAATTTTGAGGAATCAACAAAACAAGAAAATAATTAAAATAAAAATAATGAATTAAATCGGATAAAAAAGGAAAAAATACAATTAAAATTTAGAATCTTCAATCTATAATATTAAAAAAAATCTAATATTATACTCCTTATAGACTAGCTCAATGTGCGAACAACCTGTTCAAGTCCAAAAACTCCACCAATATTTGATCAGACTTGGGCAAAAATATCAGATGTAATTAATGAGATTTAGTAAAATTTTTAGACTAGATAAAAAGTCGAGTACAGTCCAGACTTAACCCCTGTAAACCCAAGCTTGACTTGACCTGAATATAATTAAAATTACAAGTTTTTTAAAATATATTTTTTAAATATAATATAATTATATGTATATAAAAAAATTATTGATTAATAAATTTGATTGTATATTTAATATGAAAATTGATATGTAAATTTTGACAAATCAAATTAAACTTTAAAAGGAATAAAAGAATAAAAAATTAAAATATAAAAAAATATCTAAAATAATATTCAAGCCAGGCTGGATCAGGCTCGCATTTGTATTATAAAATAAAAACGGACTTAAACTAAAAGTTTGGCTCGAATTTATGAAACCCATTTTTTTTTATTTTGGTCTATTTAATTTTCCAACTTTATATTAAACTTTTATTTTTTCTGAAAAAAAAAGAAAATAATTAATTGATAACTTAAATATTATCATTTTCATTTAAAAGATCAATATTTTAAAATAATTATTTTGATTTATTATCGTTTTTAATGAATACTATTTAAATATTAATTTTTTAGAAAAAAAAAACTCATGAGAAGCAGGAGCAACATACCAATAATCAATAATGTTTATGTTATTCAGACAAGAGTCCAGGGCTAATTAAAGGCACATGGATGGCCTGGACTCTGCAGTCTATAGGCAGGAAAAGCTTCAGGAAATCATAGGGACAAGCAGCTATATGGCTTGCTTTTAAAAGAGCTAACTGATAACATTTAAGAAATATGAATCATGAAGAAGGGAGAAAAGAGAAGAAAATAGCAAGGCCAAAGGTTATTAAACAAGTTTTAATATATTTAATGTAGTAGACTGATTTGCTAAATGCCCAAACCCTGTCAACAAGAGTAGCTGGTGCCTTACATTCAGTTAGTCACTCAAATGTAATTCTGTGGCAAATGAGGATGAGAGTTGGTGTAAGCAGTTAAAATTTGAATTTGTGCGTAAAATAACTGAGTTTTAATCTCACGATCTTTTATTGACAGGCTATGTGTAAGTTTGAAGAATTTACAAATAAGAATTCAATGAATTCATAAATTTCAAATGATTGGTTATTTGTTTTAATCTGGAAATTGAAAAAACCTCGACTCTACTATTAAAATTTTTCTTGAAAAAGAAAAAACAAATGCCTCCACCTCCGGTCAAGGTAAATGAAGAACTCATCGCCGACTCCATAATCTTTCGGCCATCTCATCAGATGAAAACATGATTCAGGCAAATTCGAGGTCAGACTCCAGAGTGTGGACAGCCATGAGCAGTGGTGCTGTTGGAAGAGTGAAGTGTGGAGGTCGCGTGGTTTGCGTTCGAGTCATTACCAACAAATTGCCAGTGGTTTCGGCTTAACTCGATTAGGCATTCAACTCGAGAACAGAGCTGTCCCTAAACGGGCCGGCCCAAATAAGCATTGTAAGTTTTAGCAACTTGGGGCCATATCTAGAGTTTATTTTTCAATCCAAGCCTACATTGGCTTGAAATATAAATACCCATAGTTAAAAATTATTCGGGTTCGTGGTGATTTATTTGTTGTTTTTTTTTTAATTTTTTTTCCTTTTGTTTAATAATAGTTTTTTTTAAATTAATAGATTATTTTTTAAAAATGACATTTTTATAATATAAATAAATATATATTATCCAAAAAATTAAATCAACAAAGAAAAAAATACAAACCGCAATTAAAAAAATTTATCACAAAAAAATGTCACTAAAATCTAGAAAAGGGTCTTTTTTTTTAAATTGAAAATTCCACAATTTAAAAAAAATGTTTTAAAAAAATAAAAAATCCAACAGAAAAAACCAAAAAAACAGTCAAGAGAAAGATCAAGTAACACATAGAAAACAAACAAAAAATGAGAAAGAAAGTCTTGCAATATTCTATTTCATAGAGTTTCGGGAGTAAAAAATTCTAAAAGGCTTTTGGACATTTTGAACCAGCAAAATACTAGTAGAATTAAAAAATAACATGTTTTTGGATTGGATCGTTGATGACAATGTCCCTACATCTTTTTTGGAATGGGTTCGAGGGAACTTGATTCTGGACCATTTTCTGCCGGTGCTCTCGGTCTAGGCTATTTGTTGTCGGCAATTCTTTGTGAGCTTATTTAGGCCCTTTATGCCCATAATCAAAATTCTGATTAAGAACAGGAATTATTAGAATCATGTCCATAATCTACTGGTCCAAGATTACTCTCAAACAAGATCTCCACCAACCAGAATCCAAAATGCATCAACAACTCCTGTTTGGGCTTGTGGCTTGCTAATCAAATTGATAAATGCAGCATTACTGCAATGGAATGGAGTAGTGATAAATGATTAAGAATATATATTTTATTGTGACATCATGTAATAGCAATAAATAAAAATATATTTGTTTTACAAATTTATTCGTTGAGGAGTTTGAAAGTGGGATCGGATGAGTTTGCCTACTTTGGAAGGATTGTGTTTTGATTGACCGGGACCAACCTAGCTAGCTAGCTGCCTGCAGCATGCTGGGAGAAACCGCTAGGAGTCAGCTAACCATATTTTCAAAGCGAAAAGTCTTGTCTTCAACGGATTACATCAAACTAAAGAGACAGTTCAACAATTACTCATGTCCATTTGTGTTGGATTTCCACACCGATTACCTAACGCTTAATTTTTATGTATTAAATTCTATCAGTATCATTACATACCGCCAATTTGACTGTTTTGCATAATACTGCAGAATTTGAGTTTGTTCTGGCGCATAGAGATAGAGTATTCTACAACTATTTTGAAGAATACCACAGAACACTGATCAAGAATCAAGACTCGCTTGATTTAAGCTACCTTCTTTTAGTTTATTTGATCTTGACTTGCCAAATTTAGTGTGAACGAACTTGAGTTGTAACTCAACAAGTTGATAATTCCATTTGAGTATTCCATCATTCAAGTTTAAAGTAATTTATTATTGTAATTTTTAATGATTAATTTTTTTATTATTGTTGCTACTTGCCATATGTAATTTCAACGTTGGGGTTGATTGATGTTACGTTTAATCTCAGGCAAATACAAAACCTTTGCCGGCAAACAAATTTTTTCCAAGTTGTTTTGCTTTCTTTTTAGTTGTCCTTCTTATTGGAGTGTCTGACACTGCGTAATTAGTTGACTCTAGATTTCCAGACGACGCATGCAGCAGCAATAAGCCAAATTAATAAGAAAAGCAGTTCATACAGTAATATAATAAAGCACATATAGATTTGGAAAAAAGCAATGAGATCAGATTTATCAACGAAATTAATGAAGCTTATCCGTTTGGAGTTAAAAACTGAGCAAATTAGGGTTATAATTATGCGAAAGATTTTCAGTAGGAATTCAATCTTGGTTTGTTGAAAATTTCAGCTGCCATTTTTTTCCAAAATGAATTGCTAGCTTTACGAGTTTTCTTTTCAAATCTGCAGCGCTTAGTTTGAAAATGCCACAAACGATCGTTACAGCCAATTCGGAAAATGAAATAAAGGCAGTGGAGCTAGCAACAAAGCTAGTAAAATTAAAAGAGCACAAATTATTGGAAGAGACAATAAAAAGAACTAGAAGCGATGTAAAGTGATATTTATATTTTTCATTATAATATATAAGATTTATTTATTATTGAAAAATAAAAATAAGAAATTAAGTTGGTGACTGAGATTAAGATATAAAGTGCTTATACCAAATAAAGATAAAACAAGGAAATCCAGGAAATGGTGAACATATCAGGGAGCGAATGATTAATTTTTCCGCGTTAAAAAGGGTCGCAAAAAGATGTGATTATTATTATGATTATAAAAGAATAATTAAAAGGTTTGGTGTGGGTCCAATATATTAAATATAGATGAATAAAGTTAAATCATTCGTTTTACGCGTTCTCTTGAAAACTTTAGGGAAATGTTTAATATATAAATCAATGGCCGAACGTAAACCCAGCTATGTAAAAGAGAGAGAGAGAGAGAGAGTCAACGGAAGATGATGATTCGCATCGTTTATAGTGAGAAAGAAACGAGCAAAGTTCAGTTCAGAAGACTGCGCTACCTCTTCATTCCAAAGCAATAAAGGCAGATTAATGCAAACAAAAAAGAAGTAACCAAAAGTTTTGCCGGTGTCTTAATGATTATATCTATACACACACATATATATATATATATATATATATATATAAATATAAAAGTTGGATTATCATTTAATAGAGTGTTGTGAAATGCTTTATTCCATAAGTGAAATTAAAAGGTGTATCAGATGAATAATTTTTAAGAAAATTTAATCTAATCTCTTCTTTTGATTATTATAAAATTCATTTACTTTTTTAAAAAATAATCTTCAAATTTCAAATTATTATATTTTTTTATTCAGAATTATATAAAAAAACATATTTTTACTTGGATTTGATACATCTAAAATTTTATTTACAAAAATTCTCAAGAAATATTAAACTTTTATTAACAAAAAAAATTGTCAATTGGACTAATACTTATGGAAATCATTATAATTATATATTTAATATTATTGTACTTTAAATGTTTTTCCAGGTTAAAAAAATCCAACGTAGACTAGGTAATTAGCTACCTAGAATTAAAATATATCATAATATTATAATAACAAAACATTGGCTCAAAAGTTAATAATAATGTTATAGCTATGAGGTTTTGGTTTAACGATATGGTGGAGGTTTAAGTTCAAGGCTCATTATATATGAGTTGTATATTTAATTATATACTAATTTATTTGATTGATTTTTTTGTTTATTATTTACTTGATTGATTTAAGTGATCTATAGATGTAATATTTGATTATTATTGTAATTTTTTTAATGTAATTTTATTAAATTTAAATTAAAAATACAATTTTATTAAATTAAAAATAAATCAATATATGCAGATATGATAAATTTAGTGCCATAATCTAATTAATTAAATGAGTTTATTTTTGACATAGTAAGAAAATAAAAAAATATCTGATCATTATATGTATTACACTGTACAGAGTTGTTTTCCTTTCTTTTTCTTTTTTTAGGGTAGATACTTTCGAAACATGAAAAGGGTCCCCACCGGCTTCAGGTTCTTTGGCGTTTGGCCTTTTTAGATTAAGTGGGATTGCTGTTTAATGTGTCATGGCTGCCTATAGATCAGCTTTGTCCTATCTTATTTCATCTTTTTGAAAATCATTTTGATTAGTTGACACGTACCCTTAAATATAAATGCAAAATTAACCAAATGCCACTGCACTCTACGTTCGATAATGTAAAATCTATCATACATCCATCACCACTTTTAATGGTTTTTTATCATTAAATTCAGTATTTTTTGTTTTATATGTATATCCATGACCAGTTGCCTTCTCCTTGGGTGGACATTATGTCTACATACATATATATATATATATATATATATATATATATATATATATGTATATATATACACACACACACACACACACATTGACATATATAAATTTCATATATTATCATTAATCATATCATGATAATTAATAAATTTAATAGTATTTATATTTCTTAAAGTTTTTATTTTAAAATTTATAAATTAATGAAGTGATAAGTTATTATTCATTGATAGTATATATGTGATTTATATACTGATAATGCATTAAATTTAAAATCATAAATTATAAGAGGAAGAAAATCTAGTAATTAAAATTTTTTGAAATGTCAAGTATAAATGTTCGATAATTATTATTATTATTATTATTATTATTATTATTATTATTATTTAGGGTTGAGGAAAAGATGGAATACATGGGTGCCAAACCTTGGCACGTGGCTGTCGTTGTTATGCTTATCAAGGAATGGGTAAGGGAGCTCCATGTCCATGGCTATCAGTTCAGAGAAGAAAATTAAGGGACAATGCACATGATCTCAACCATGTGGGCAGGCATTGAATGGTGATGATAAGATATAGCTAGTCTCTTGTTCTAAATTGTCCTTAATTAATCATTTAAGGCAGAAACTTTGTATCTATATTGACAACATCTTGATTCTTAATTCAAGGGTTTTATACTAATTAAAGAGGATATTCTGATAAATTATAATAACATATTTGACTAAATTAAAGAATAATTCAAGGCTGAAACTTTGTCTTTATGCTTACTTTTTTTTTCATTAAACTAACTAATAATTATTATGTTTAATATAAAAATATTACTATAAATAATAATTTGATTAATCTTAAAAAAGTATTTTCAAAGCATTCATGCAGAATTCATGACCAAAAAAAATGCGCATTCATGCAGAATCCTTTGAAAAAAATCTGCCAAACTCATCAAAATTAGCAATATTAATTATGGCAATAAAACTAGTTCCTTTTCGAGAATTAATATTCAACATAAATTCCTTTAACTGATAGATTAGAACAAAGGGTAGATTCAATAATCTTAGATAAGATACGATGGTAAGATACAAAAATGACATGAAAAAAATATAGAAGTGACAAAAAGTTAAAATTTAATTAAAATTGTAAATAAATTTGATAAAAGCTAAAATAAATGTTTTATATTTGGTGTGTTGATGTAAATTTTGATATAAATTTTTTACATTTTACAAGATAAATACAATTTTACACAAAAATAACATACAAGAATCACCAAGTCTAACCATGAAATAACATAGCCGTACAAACTGCCGATGAAATTCCAAAAATAGCCGCTAAGAGGGGCTCACGCCCGAATAACCACCCAAATTTTCGCCACATAAGGCAATGATAGCTACATGTTGCTGTTGGAGGTGGGCGGTTCACCAAGAATTGAGGAATCTATGGCTCCATTAATGTATATGTGGCATTTTCCCATTGAACTAAGCTAATGACTCATAAAAATGATATGCATATTGAATAAAATTTTAAAAGTTGTGAATTTAAAAAAATTTAAATGCATAATATTCTTCTTATATGAATAAAGTATTTAAAGATCGGAGAATCAAAAAGTAGATGAGAAATTAAAAACTGGTTTTTGTCATTTTTAGAGTAACGTCTCTATGTAATTTCAACCCTCATTATGAATTTGTTATGTTCCAATTGACTCAAATGATCATGTTCTTTCGCTTTTAAAATGTGAAATTCGAATAATAACTTGCATTTTCTCTTCTTCAAACCAAAAACTTTTATTGTAAAAAATAATCAATAAAAAACCTTAATATCAATGTGACTCCTTACTATACTTGATAATTCGTGTTTATAATTTGTACTTGTATTATGTAAAATAATATTTGTGTTGTGTAAAATATGAAAAATTCGTATCAAAATTCGTACTAACATAAAAAACACAAAACTTTGTTTTCAACTTTCATCATATTCATATACAAATTTTATTTAATTTTTATCTATGTTATCTTTGTATATTTTATTCATAGTGTATTATCGTATTGTATTTAAGATTATCAGGTCCATTTCATACCTAAAATTTAGCATGGCCATATTAACACAAGATTTTTTTAAGTATCTAATTAACATTTCTTACCTTTACTTATGACTATTCGAAGCACATGCTTTCTTTCAATATGGTCCAACAAGATCTGATCTTACAAGTACAAGAGATCCAACATGACATTGTGTGTCCTTTCGTATTCCTCTTTGGTTCGTTGTAATCCAATCGGCATGCAATAACAAAATGACTAGTCATTCTGAACAGCTATTATCATAGTTTTTGTTGTACATGGAAAACTGTTGGTTTCATTTGATTAGCTTTGACAACTCAATCTCATTTTCAAAGCTTAAAAACAAAAAGGCGAAGAGAACTTCACACACTTTTCAGTCAAAATAAGACAATATGTGTCCCGTTGCAAGAATGGAAAATAATGGCATGTTGGGTAAAGCACAAGACGATTTTTTACCGACAAATCACCAATGTGTTGTAGCCTTTCTTAACATCAATTCACGTGGGAAGGATGCACTCGATTTGATTTATACTTTCCCAAACCGCGTTTACGGTACGGTGGACGAGGAGGGAGACAAAAACTCAAAAGCCAATCACATTTGCACGTTTGCTGTTAATTACATCTTTTACCATGGAACATGAATTCGTAATCCCAACTAGAATGGGTCCATTTTCTAGATGAATGTTAAAAAGTTTAAAAGATATTAAAGACATCCAATCATGATTAAAACGCGCAATTAATCTTTATTAATTATGACTTTATATGTAGTACTGTACATTCAATACATAGAATCTTTGGGATTTTATTTTTTTTACAATAAAAACTTTTGATATGAGAGAAAGAAATACAGATGTTACTTAAAATTCAACACCGAACCAATCAATCAATTATTGAAATTAATCCGTTTACTATTGAAGAAACAAATAAACATCCTTATTAGTTAAGTGATAGGAAGATGCCAAAATTGAGGAATTAATATTTTTTTTGTGTAAACAACAAATATTCTCATTTGTTTTAATGATCTAAGACTAATCCTGTTCGGAGTTTTGTCAGAGTTAAAGCTCCTCACTTCTCATCAAATGTGTGTTTAGTGAAAATTGAATCTGAGAACTCTTAGTTAATTTTTACCATACTTGTGGACTAATGGATGTACAAGTTAGTTGCAATTACCGAACTATCCATCGACAAGTGGGTTGAAGAAGTGGAAGTGGATTTTTTCTGCAAACATTTGGATATGATTCAAATATTGAAGTTGTAATTGTTGAGAATGTTTTACTGTTTGCCACTTTTGGCTTGCATAAGATTAGTCTCAGACCATAAAATGAATGAAAATACTTGTAGTTACATCAAAAATAAAATTATCAAACTATGACTTATATTATAAAGATTCGGATCTATATGTTAATATTCTTTTTTTTTTGTACATGGATCTATATGTTAATGTTCTATTCATTTATATTTTATAATAAAATTTGACTTTTTGTGAACCTAATGCTCATCACATAAATTTCTTGTTTATTCAAAATCAAAATCTTTAATTGTAAATCCATTTTTCTTACAAAGAAACTATTGTTTATTGTTTGTACATGGATACCCTGGGTAAAAGTAATCTTATTTCACTTTTCTCTAAAGAGTACATTTTTAAGGTTATTTTCTGTTTGTTTGCAAGGTTAAAATTTAAAAATCTAATTTGAAGTTTTTAAATTCAAATCTTGATGTGAAAATGACATAGTTTATGAAATAAACTAAGATTTATCATACCGTATAATCTAACTTTATGATTAAAGGGTAAAAATTATCGGTTCCATTTATCTCATCTATCTTTGTTTAATGGGATGAATCAAAGATATATATTTAAAATATTTGGAAAAATAAGAAGAATGAAACAAGAGGCATGGAAGAGCATCCAGACATCTAGATATCATGACAATTCCATTCTTGGTCTGCTATCACCATGCCATATTCCATTTATAGGAAGAGGATTTGTCAATGTATAGGTTATTAGTTATGAAACATCAGCAAGAGGAGGAAGAGAGGGGTGGATGATTTAGATTATAATTCTATAGAAATTAATTGTGGTGAAGCTGAGATGGGATTCTCGATCCTTCCAAATGGTCAAATAGTCATCCAACTTAGTCAAACTTACGAAAATAAAATTGGAAAAAACACAAGGTAATGGAAAATGAACCCATGAAATCAGAAGCAGACAAACAGAAACAAAACTAGAACAAGTCAGACCGAACCATGTTACCTCCAGACCATAAACATCTCATGTCTATCAACCCCTGTTTTTACTAGAACATCTGTTATCCCATTTGCTTATCTAAACATCTTTATCATCCTATCCTCTCCGGTCACAGCACAAAAATCATCAAATTCAACAAAGTTAATGCAATTACTGGTGAAGGTGGGTTGCCTTGTGAAGTGACCGAAGAAGAAAACTTGCAAGGAAAAAAAGTAAGTTCAGGAGAGATGTCGGAGTCGATGTTTTAGGACGCACTTCAACACTCAAGTTAGGGTTATGCGAGTTTAAGGAAGGAAAGAGGCAAATTGAAGAGCAGAATATCAGAGCCTAGGAGGGTTAATTAAGGGTTTTGTAGAGGATTCTCAAATTAATGAAGATGAAGGAATGTCTGAATATTTGGGATCACATGTCTTTATTAGAGGATAAGATCTTGTTTTGGCAAGATTCAATTCTTTAAAATGGCAAAGCAACATGTGCTAAGTGTCATTGTTCATTTAGAAATAACAAAGCCAATTGTTAGTTGAGATACCACTAAACTTCTGATAACGAGTTGAGCTGATAGCCCTATGAATAATGTTTTGGATTCAGATAACATTTTAGATCAAAAAACAAAAATAAACCATAGTTTTCAAAATCGAATATTGACCTTTTCATACTAGTTTAATGTGATGACGGAATCAAATTCAACAATCAATTTCATACCATTTAGAAATACATATCATTTAGAAAAATCCACTAGTGGTTTACAAGCACATCTTGAATTTGAGTTTGAATTTGATCAGAGTGATATAAAAACAGTGCTTAAGTAACTACTTTCTAACGTTGGTTTGACTTGTATCAATTTGTTAAGTAGTCATTGTTTCTCGCACTAAGTGTTGCGTAAATTATTTAAAAAAGAAAAAGAAAACTTAAATAGAAAGAATCTCACATAATCCAATGATGTTTCTGGAAGCTTGAAACAAGAAAGTTGATTTTGGAACTCCCAGCAAATTTAGATGAAGAAGTACTAGCCCGTGTTTCATTTGTACCTTGAGATTACTGCAAAAACAGTAGCCCTCAATCCTCAAACATGGCGGGTATAGTGAAAACTAAACGAAAGAGATGGTCAAAAAGCTAGTTTGACAAGGAGTTAATGAAACATCAATTTTTACGTTATCATAGTAGGTGACCTAAACTTCGTTAAAATTTCAATAATCAGCACAGAAATAAACTTTAGAAAAATTGGATTGCATAATATTTCTCTTTCTCTCCAAACATGGCGAATTACAGGGAGGAAAAAAAACCCATCTACTTCTTCTAGCTTTAACAAAGTCATTATTAGATCATAAGCTTACATTTGCACCATATTTATATTAGTTCACATTTTAACCTATTTGTACTAATTAAGTTCAATATTTATTAATCTAATGCCCTTCAACTTCTCCTTCTTTGAAGCCATTGCCCATTAGCTTAGAGTTAGGAGAGTTTCGTGGGTCCGTAATTTCCCAAAGCAGTGATTAATATTGAAGCATCAATCATGTCCACAGAGGCTGCTCCCATAACGATCCTAAGTTGTTGTCTTCCATGAAGGTGGGGTTGCCCTGGTAGCTTTGGGGGCTGCCGATGAAAGTGCCGGCGGATTGCTGGGAATTTGGTTGAGGAGACTGTGCCATCTCCATGCAAATCAAAGCCACAAGGTTTGCTTGCTGCAACTGCATGTTGACGACTTCAGCTTGAGCTTTGGCTAATTGTGCTTGGAGCTCATTAACTTGCTTTTGCAGCTGGCAAATCGCCCCTGCACACCCGTAAACAGGGTCTCGGATTCTTGCACTAGCCTCATAAACCATGCTGCTCACCGCATCAGCCCTTTGAGACTCTGGGAGCTCCTGAAAAACAGACAAACAAATCACTGATTTAGCATCTCTAATAATGTTGACTATAACATTGGAAAAGTCTACAACTACGCCTCACCTAATAAAATCAAATCAATCTGTTAAGTGAGCCATAAAGTAAACAAATGAATAGGGTTTAATTAATGTCAAGAGAACCTAATCCCACTCATGTTATATGAAATTAGATTCAGAATCTGTTCTGATTTTCATATGGAAAACGCAATGCATCGGAGGAGTTGGATAAGTTAATAAATTATTTCTTTAGTCTTGACATAGTCAGAGAGGGGCAATAGGAAGTGTCAACATTTTATGCAGAAAGCAGGGTCGTTTCCACATGCGCTGTCTCTGCAAATGAAAACAAACCTCATGGAACGTGCTTTTCAGATTGCTGTTAAAACACCGATTTATTAGGTAGAAAAATGTTAGAGCTAAATGTATCAAATTTTAGACTAGCTAGTCATATTCTTAGCTTTACCCGTAGCCTACGCCACTACGCCAAAACTATTGAACTTCTGATTCGGACTGCAAGAAGCAATATTGCAGAGGTCGGTCAAGAGGCGGGCTATTAAAAGGAGAAAAGCTCTCAAACTCTTTCACAAGGAGCTAGAAACAAATTAACAACGTTAATTTTTTAAATGACTTTTTCGATTGATATATCTTTTTGCCACATTTGTCAACGCACTAACCAAACGTACCCTTTACCTTTCCACACTAGTGCTAAAGTGGGCATTCTCTCTCTATCTGGGAAATCTCCTAGTACTATAGACATGTTAGTATTTGCAGACACCCCAAACAAAGCAACTACCTGCAAGAACTTGATTATGTTGCTAGCACCGAACACACGATGAGCAATGGTAAACTTTGCCGGTTCAGTAGGAGGAAAATAAGGTGCCAACACACATTTTTCAGCACACCTTCTCCTCAAAATCTTGCAAGCGGCGCAAGGACTAACCACAACCGGTGGAGTTGGCGTAGTAGTAGGAGGAGGAGAAGAAGAGGAATTCGAAGAATTTGGAGAAAGAGATTGTGGAGAAGATGTGTTACTAGCAGCAGCAGCAGCGGGAGTTGCTTCACTATATTCCATCTTAAACATGAGCTTTAGGCCTTTAGGCAAAGGGAGTAGGGGAGAGGCAGTAAGAGAGAATTATGGGGTGATAATGTTGGGCCGGGGTTTGTTTTTGCATTGAAGGGGTATTACTTATTTATAGTAGATATGTGGCGCAACAGTGACGTCATGTAGTTAAACATGACATAAGAGCTCAAAATCCTTTTGGTTCGCTGTCCAGGCTGGCTGGCTGGCTGCTTTTATATTTCTAAATTTTTGGCTTTTATGTATTGTCTATTTTACAAGTACATTTTTCTTTATTTTTTTCTTGACAAGAAATAAAGCCCTCCGCCAATGACAGATTATCATGAAAATATATAATTAATCACATAAAATATCTAAAAAAATTAGAAATGTTTGTTAAATGTATGCAGTTTAATTTGCGGTTTGCTACACATATGGATTATTATCTTGTATATTGTAAGTGTGATTTTTTAATTTCACAAACAATGTTAAAAAATTAACACATTTTTAATTTTTTTTAATTACTTTTTTTATTTTTAGTATTCTTAAAAAATATGATTAACAAAGTGACACATATGAATTTTAATGTATATTAGAGTAAATGTTGAATCATTAATAATTTGAAATGAGAAAAAAATTTCATAATCTCATAATTTCACTAGACATCGTTCCTTTCACATTAATTTTCTTCAAGAGAAGTTGATTTCTAAGTTGTATCCTAATTTCCTATCCTCCTCTCTCTTCTAGCTAGCCTTCCCCAAAATTATTATCTCAATGAAAGTTGTGTAATTTTCTTTGCAGAATTCTATACCGACTGCCTAACTTTGGGAGTAAAATAGTTTTCTAGAAAGAAACTGTTTCTTTCCATTTCTCTCTCCAACTTTCTTGGATTCAAAGCATCCATTAATTTCAAACCCTACTATAAAAAAAGTCTAATTTCCTAATCACCATATGCTGGAAAATGCTTAAGCCAACATCCATCCCTTTCGAAAACGCATTAAACAACACGTTAACAACCTATAATTAAGGTATCAACGTATAATTAAGTATCAAACTATTTATGTTTTTAAAACATATTTTGAGTTCAATCTCATCTCTTAATTACATTAAAAATTAAAAAAAATAATCAAATCACACTTTAATGAATTTCTTTTATGATTTTCATTAAAAAAAGAAAATATTTTTACAGTTTATTAATTGTAAGGCAAAAATCCGAGTGCTTCACAGTCCACACATAACTAATTCTTGATGGCCCAGCCTTATCAGAAAGGGCGACGTAGCCAAATCAGACAAAGAAATTGAGAGCGGTTTCCGTTGGCGAGTTATCGGGCCGGGCTTGCTGGCTGCTAGCATTCCGAATAACACCTTACCAACTACCTAATGACTTGCCATTATCGACAGCGACTCTACATTGTTTTTCTTGTACACGTAAAAGGACTAAATTCTTACAATTTTTCACATAAATCAAAAATATATTGTCCCGAGTCAACTAAATATACTCCCATTTTCGCATAAAGACTTTTTCATTTTTCATGCGTGTAAGCATGCAATATATATATACGAACACGTAAACAAAAAAAAACAAAACAAATAAAGAAAATTTTCGCCAACAAGTCTTAATAAGCTGCCATTGAGGATGGGACTACTCTTATGGTATTAGGTATATTGTATCATTAATCATTTTCAAGAAAAGGAAATCATTGACTATTTTATAATCTTGAGTAGTGACCCTAATGACCCAAATTTTCGCCTCATAGAAGGGGGAAATGGAAAAATTAAAATTTATCAATTCAAGAATCTAACATTTATAATTGTATTGTTAGAATAAATATTTTTTTGAAAAAAAATTTTAATTATTAGAATTTGATGAAATAAAAAATAATTATAAAAATAATGATATTAGATATAAGAAAAATATTAAAAAAAACAATATGAGTAACAGTAAATTTGTAAAAATATATAGATATTAAAAATATGAGAAATCAAAAATTTAAATATTGAAATATAATTATATATTTTTTGAATTTTGTATTTAATGGCCGCTTTTGTGCTATATAATAAGTAAAGATTTAAAAAAAATTTGACAAATCACTTTTTTTTTTATAAATTTTAAATTTTTTAAATACCTTAACTGAAACAAAATTTTCGCTTAAAATATTTCAAACCCTCCCAGCTTTCAACGTTACGGTAAAAAGGTAATTAAAAATTGTAAATATTCATTGCAATCCGATTGCCACTACTCCCACAACCGTCTCAAAAGAGTCTTTTCCGTGTGGACCTTAGGCTAAAAGTGAAACACCAAAGTCCCGCTCTGCTTTTCGTTTTACACTTTTACTCTTCGTAGGAACAAATTAAATTAAAAATTAATTTGGATAGGCAATGCGATTAATTTAATAAAATTAAAAATATTTATAGTGGTAAAATTAATATCAAATGATTATACGTTTGGTTTTAATCACAACGGTGAGGGTGGCAGTGAGATAAGTGATAAAATAATCATTAAAAATATATTAAAATTAGAAAAAGAAAAAAAAAATAAAGGGTAAAATTGTAATTGCGACACAGTAAAATTCTTCATCAGCACTGAAACCTACCAGATTCCCAAACTAAGCCTAAGTCAACGTAAGGTGTAAACATAAATACCTTCTGATTAATCCTTCCCGCCCAAACGCAAGAAAGATATGTACAAAGGAAGTCTACAACATAAAAATAAAGAGAAGATTTGAACAAAAAAGAATAATAAATAGAAGAATTGCATATATTAATATTTAAATTCTAAACATATCAAAAAATTATCTTATAATAAAATTACATGAATTAACATTATTAGAAAGAGGTAATAGACTATGTTTCTATAAAAAAAAATACAGTTATTGAAACTGAGTGTTGTCTAATATATTTAACTATGGTTTTTAAAATTATAAAATTTTTCAGATTTTATACATCATTTTTCATTAGTGTTCTAAGTCTAGGGTTATATTTTCAAGTGTAGTCTAATAAAGTAAAAGATCATATTAAACTTAAACATAATTATACAAACGTACGATTTTATTAGTAACCATAGTATATTAAATTGTTAATTATATAGACAATGGAAAGACTACATTTCTTAATTAAATAATAGTGCTATATGTAAATAGACTATGATTTTTAGTTAAAATGTAATTTTTTCTGTTTTGATGCTTTATCTTTCGATTCACTCACTACATTCTCTTTTTCTTTCTTTAAATTCCGCCATTCTTATTATTGTTTCAAATTAATAAGGAAAACAATATCTCTCAATATAAAAAATATAAGAAAAGACTACGGTTAAATCGTAGTTTAATACCTTATTATCTAAACATATATAAAAAAAATCATATGAAGTAGTTTTGCATTATCTAAACATATATAAAAAAACAAATCATATGAAGTAAATGCTACAGTTTTGCACAAAAACCGTAGTGTAATCAATCCTAAAAATCAAAATAAAAAAAATAAAAGAAAAACTATGGTATACTATGGTTTTATACCTCCTAAGCCATAGTCTAAAACCATAATAAAAACTATATAAAGAAAAAACTACAATTTTACACAAAAATCGCAATATTATCACTTATAATGCAGTAATTTTCTATGGATAAAAAGGACAAATTATGTTAAGACCATTGTTTTATACCTAAACCGTAGTATAACATAATACTGCCTAACTTTTATAAACATCATATATTTATGGTTTTATATGCATAAAACCACAGTGTGATCACCTACTAAGTACAAATTTCTAAAATAAAAGGAAAAAAACTATGGTTGCAAGTGGAAATGGTAGTCTATATTTTAAATATAGATTACGGTTTTAAATGATAATCCTAATCTTTTTACTACTTTTATTTAGTTTATAAGCAAGTTTAGGACTCACAAAACACTTTACAAATCCTTAATTCACTCATTTTAAAGACTATCATTTTATTTTTCTGTCTCGCTTCTCCTTTCGCATTTTGATGGATTTAAGCAATATATATAGTTATTAAAATTGTACGATACACGATACGTATCATATGATACGATTCGATTCACTACAAAATCAATACGTATCAATACAAAAAATCAGGTTTGTCATGAATCAATAGCGTATCTATCGATATACAAACAAATTGATACGTGTTGTATGATATACCAATACACTTCGATACATTTTACAGTCAAATTGAATTAGACTCAATCAAAATCTGATCTGACCCAATTAACTAAAAATACAATTTTAATATTTTTTTAACTTAAAAAAACTTAAAAACATATTCTCTATATAATTTAATATTAAAAAATTGAAAAAAATTAAACTTTTAGTCAATGAATTAAAAATAAAAAAATATTATTTAAAAATATATACTATTAATAAATATGTTAAGAGTTTGCAGACAATCATATTTATTATTATTATCATATACTCACTTAATCTTATTAATTTGTATAATATTTTTATTTTTTAATCTAAAAAACTTAAAAACATATTCTTTACACAATTTAATATTGAAAAAATTGAATTAAAATTAAACTTTTAATTAGTAAATTAAAAATATAATTTAATAATATATACAATTAATGAGAATGTTAAGAGTTTACAAACAATCATATTTCTTATTTTTATCATATAATCACTTAATCCTATTAATATGTATAATATTTTTTTATTTTTTATTTAACTTATATGTGTATGTATTATTTATAATTAATTTTAAAAATATTTTTTGTATCTTATAATATGATACAATATTTGATTCATAAAAATAAAATTTTGATTTTACAATATGTATATCAATTTAATAACTATGTGTGTGTATATATATTATGATATTGTTTATGTGCATATAATTCGTCATATTTCACTACATTGTTGTTTAATTATTTTTTGTTTGCTAATCCATTTATATAAATTAGAAATTTGGATTTAAGGTAACACATGCTAAAATGGGCAAAAGTCTGACCTTAATTATGTGTGGGAGTTCCTGTGCAACAAAGATTTTGAATGCTTTTAAGAAAGTATTGAAATTCTTATAATCAAATTACAATGAATATCAATATATTTTTGAAATCATTCAAAATGTCTTTTGCTCAAAAACTCTTCACATAAAATAAAAAACAAGTTGGTGTTACATCTTATCATACATCACTTTCAATCGTCTGAATGTAGTAGTATATACATTTCCAATTAGAATTTAATTTTTTTAATACCAATGTTCGTTTCCAAAGTTTTGAATGCCGAAACTCCATAATTCAGTCGGCCAAAATAAGTTCTAGCAACAGAAGACTAGTCAAAATTTGGTAGCCTTTCCCATAGCTATAGATATGATCATTTGAATGGTATAACTAAACATTGTAATCAAAGTAGAATGGTCATATTGCTATCAATCTAATTCCTTCTGTCAAAGTGCACATAAGCTATACGGCATTGGTACTTTCTTTATCGCATCTCCCCCGGTTCATGAATGATTAAAGGCAGCTGGCCCTTCCATGTTCCACCCTTAATAAATGAAAAAAGCAGTGCAGCAGCCAGCCACGATCAAACGGTTAGGGTAAGCAAATATAAAGAATGATTAAAGTTATTAAAAATTTTTCAGATTTTATGCATCATTTTTCATTAGTGTTCTAAGTCTAGGGTTATATTTTCAAGTGTAGTCTAATAAAGTGAAAGATCATATTAAACTTTAGCATAATTATACAAAAGTACGATTTTATTAGTAACCATAGTATATTAAATTGTTAATTATATAGACAACGGAAAGACTACATTTCTTAAGTAAACAATATTGTTATATGTAAATAGACTATGATTTTTAGTTAACATGTAATCTTTTCTGTTTTGATGCTTTATCTTTCGAAATTCACTCACAACATTCTATTTTTCTTCCTTTAATTTCCATCATACTTATTATTGTTTCAAATTAATAAGGAAAACAATATCTCTCAATATAAAAATATAAGAAAAGACTACGGTTAAATCGTAGTCTAATACCGTATCTTCTAAACATATAAAAAAAATCATATGAAGTAAATGCTACAGTTTTGCACAAAAACCGTAGTGTAATCAATCCTGCAAATCAAAATTAAAGAAAAAAATAAAGGAAAAACTATGGTAAAACTATGGTTTTATACCTAAACCATAGTCAAAAACCATAATAAAAACTATATAAAGAAAAAACTACAATTTTACACAAAAATCGCAATATTATCACTTATAATGTTGTGTAACAAACAAAAAAAAAGTCACTTATAACGCAGTAATTTTCTATGGATAAAAAGGACAAATTATGTTAAGACCATTGTTTTATACCTAAACCGTAGTATAACATAATACTGCCTAACTTTTATAAACATCATATATTTATGGTTTTATATGCATAAACCCACAGTGTAATCACGTATTAAGTACAAATTTCTAAAATAAAAGGAAAAAAAAAAACTATGGTTGCAAGTGGAAATGGTAGTCTATATTTTAAATATAGATTACGGTTTTAAATGATAATCCTAATCTTTTTACTACTTTTATTTAGTTTATAAGCAAGTTTAGGGCTCACAAAACACTTTACAAATCCTCAATTCGCTCATTTTAAAGACTATCATTTTATTTCTCTGTCTCGCTTCTCCTTTCGCATTTTGAAGGATTTAAGCAATATATATAGTTATTAAAATCGTATGATACGCGATATGTATCATATGATATTATTTGATTCGATTTATTATAAAATCGATACGTATCAATACAAAGAATTGAGTTTATCGTGAATCACTAACTTATCTATCGATATACAAATGAATTGATACGTATTGTATGATATACCAATATACTTTGATACATTTTACAGTGAAATTGGACTAGACTCAATCAAAATATGATCTAACCCAATTAACCAAAAATCCAATTTTAATATTTTTTAAGTTAAAAAAAAAACTTAAAAACATTTTCTCTATATAATTTAATATTGAAAAATTGAAAAAAATTAAACTTTTAGTCAATGAATTAAAAATAAAAAAATATTATTCAAAAATATATACTATTAATGAATATACTAAGAGTTTGCAGACAATCATATTTATTATTATCATATACTCACTTAATCTTATTAATTTGTATAATATTTTTATTTTTTAACCTAAAAAACTTAAAACATATTCTCTACATAATTTAATATTGAAAAAATTGAATTGAAATTAAACTTTTAATTAGTAAATTAAAAATATAATTTAATAATATATACTATTAATGAGAATGTTAAGAGTTTACAAACCATCATATTTCTTATTTTTATCAGATAATCACTTAATCCTATTAATATGTATAATATTTTTTTATTTTTTATTTATCTTATATGTGTGTGTATTATTTATAATTAATTTTAAAAATATTTGCTGTATCTTATAATACGATACGATACTTAATTCATAAAAATAAAATTTTGATTCACGATATGTATCTCAATTTAATAATTACGTGTGTGTGTGTGTATATATATATATATATATATATATATATATATATATATATTATGATATTGTTTATGTGCATATAATTCGTCATATTTCACTACATTGTTGTTTAATTATTTTTTGTTTGCTAATCTATTTATATAAATTAGAAATTTGGACTTAAGGTAACGCATGCTAGAATGGACAAAAGTCTGACCTTAATTATGTGTGGGAGTTCCTGTGCAACAAACATTTTGAATGCTGTTAAGAAAGTATTGAAATTCTTATAATCAAATTACAATGAATATCAATATATTTTTGAAATTATTCAAAATGTCTTTTGCTCAAAAACTCTCCACATAAAATAAAAGACAAGTTGGTGTTACATCCTACCATGTATCACCTTCAATCGTCTAAATGTAGTAGTATATACATTTCCAATTAGAATTTATTTTTTTTTAATACCAATGTTCTTTTCCAAAGTTTTGATTGCCGAAACTCCATAATTCAGTAGGCCAAAATAAGTTCTAGCAACAGAAGACTAGTCAAAATTTAGTAGCCTTTCCCATAGCTATAGATATGATCATTTGAATGGTATAACTAAACATTGTAATCAAAGTATAATGGTCATATTGCTGTCAATCTAATTCCTTCTGTCAAAGTGCACTTAAGCTATACGGCATTGGTACATTCCTTATCGCATCTCCCCCGGTTCATGAATGATTAAAGGCAGCTGGCCCTTCCATGTTCCACCCCTAATAATTGCAAAAAGCAGTGCAGCAGCCAACCATGATCAAACGGTTAGGGTAAGCAAATGCGAGTGGCTGTGGCTTTGAGGGTGCCCTGATTCTCCCGAAAGTTTGTGCTATTATTAATGCAACTAAGACCAGGACCACGACACAACATTGTTCTTTTAGACTTGACCAGCGCGCAGCAGCTTTCATATCCTTTCTACATTGATGATGAACCTAAGTTTTGCGCACCAAATAAATGGTGCATGGATGTCGTGAATGACCAACAAAAATAGTGAAAGCTGAACTAAACAACTAATAATGACACTATATCTTAGACAGATTTTGGACTTCATTTTAAGATATTAATGTCAGCTATCCATTTTGAATAGGCATAACAGTCTTAAACATGATATGAAAAGATATAATTCATTTGAACAAAAGTTTTGTTTGACGGATTGAAACAAATTTTGATACAAATTTTATGTTTTGCATAATATAAAAATAAATCATATTCGCAGATTGTCAAATCTAGTTTTGATGCTTCATCGTTCATATGGGTGTGATGCTTGGATCCTTGAAATAATTAACGTAAAATAACGTAGCACAAGTGTGGGAAAGTATTGTCAAGGTTATTAAGGAGCTATCATTAATCTCAACTACACGAGGAATTTTGCATTAGGCTGTTCATTTCAGCTTATTAAACGGATAAAGGCCCACACGGTTTCAAGGTAGCAAGGTCGTGATTTGTTTGCAGCCAGTTTTCCCACTCAGGCCGCTAGCAAAAACTGGAGCACTGACTACAGCTAAAATCAATCTCAATGCTTGTACTCAAAATTCTTGCTCCCCTTTTTCAATTTCAATGACACAAGGGCTACATTTTCAGTGGACACGGTGAAATGAGAACATCAATGGAAGATTGAAAGTCCCGAGGTCCATGGCGTCAGCCTCATGACATGCCTAAAGTCTTCGGCTACACGAAGATTATTGGTTAATTGTTGGAGAATAATGAAATGCTTTGAACTCGTGGGAGACAGGCGGACGGTAGGCTAAGGGTATGGAACAAGATGGTGGTCTAGAAGTTCGAATATTCCTCCCACTACTTAAAACTTTGAAAATGTTGGAGAAGAACTCAATATTCTTTATGCCTTCAGTCTGAACGAGGGCAGGTTCCGAAATCCTGAAAATCAATGAAGAATCAAGTGCCACAACGATCTTAAGAGGCTTACTATTGTGAATGCTACTGCACGCACACGAAGGAAAAATAAAAACCAAGGTGCTGTTTGCCACACCAGTGTAATGGAGCATTCCAATAGTAGGATATGCAGTAACATGGATAGGGCTCCTTATTTTACCAAACCGGACTGCCAAACACATCTTAAGAAAACATTTATCCCCAGTAAACTAGTGTTTAACTTAGCAATCGTATTTAAAAGGTTGACACATATCCCTTAAAGATATATTAAAAAAAATCCATTATTTAATCATTAAACAACTGAGTATAAGAACAAGAACTTTTATAAAGTGTACAAGGGATTTTCATTGGAAGTATGGATATTTAAATAGAAATGATTAAGTAGATGAGAACATTGAATGAGGAAACACGTTTATGGAATTTGGAATGTAAGAACACGAGAACAAAGATCAGGAAAACTGGCTATTCGGTGTGTTGTTCACACAGCCTTTGAATAATTAGGTGCCCTTCTTTGGCTAGTCTACCCTCTAATGACTGGCATTATGTTAAATTATAGGGTTTAGACCTTTGAAATCTCATCCTTTTATGGCCATTTTTTGAAATAGAAGGTCAAAGATTATGCCCCATCGGATAGGAGAAAAATCAATCCGCTTATGACCTTAAATGCCTTAAAATTCTGACAGTGACTTCCAATTACTCTAAAAAGTAGATGGCTTGTTCCTACCCTCCGGTGCCATATCCATCATTGAGCTTCAATACCCAAATCTTCCTTCTAATGAACTTTTTCTACCATTAGCTGTAAAAATATAGCAAAGATCCACTCAACATTTTTAACCGTTTGACCTGAAGTCAAGGATTATCATTCAAGAAATGTTCAGACCAGGAAAAGTTAGCCGACCAAGCTAGAAATTAACTGCCTTTGTCTTTAAACCCATTTGAGGGGAAAAGACTTTGCATTCCTATGCTATGATGATGATGCCATTTTTGTATTCTCAACGTGAAATCAGGGTTGATGAGGAGTACAACAGAGATTCAACACCGTCAAATTCCTATAAAATTCAACAATTTCTAGATCCTTTGCTCAGGCTGCAGGAGGCAAGTAGTCAAGAACAACATGTTCCTTTCTAATTAGTGACTATAACGAGATTACCATTGATGTTCAGCGCAAACTTTGCTCACAGTTGCAGAACTATTCTGCAGCTCAAGGTCAATAATTGCCATGTCTAGTCTCTAGAAAGTCTTGATTCCTTAGTTGAGTTAGGTACGGCTTGACCGATTTCTATGAAAATAAGACAACGATGCATCCGAAGCAAGTGTAACTCTGGGAAAAGTCTTCATTTATCCATTTGTTTAGGTTGTCATGGAAAGTTCAAACTTTTCACACACAGATTATATTAATTCGGCAACTATTTCGGTAGGCCATAGCAAACAAGCAGACATAGAGGAAAGAAAATAGAATCATTCATTGCAACTTGTTAGTGCCAAACCTGCCTGCAATAAACCCAGTTGATGCATGGGCTGCTAATTTATCATACATTGCCATGAAAATGACATGAATCAATACAATTTGTGCACATGTAAAGAACTCCTAAAAGGAGGAATGGAACTAGAAAATATCTTCGACTGACGATTTTCAAACAAAGTGACATGGATTAGATGCTACTATATCTCACCCTCTTTGGACCTTAATTGTGGACTCATATATTCTCCATACAATTGCAAAGAAATATCCTCCGCTATCCTAAATCAAAATTGTGATACATCTTCTTTTAGAACATGAAGCAATGAAGCTCTCTTGTCAAAAGTGCAGGAGTACAGGCACACAATCTTCATTTACAGGCTACAGCAAAAGAGTGATTCCTGTAGGAAATATATGGTTATGCATGGATTTCTTTTATTAGAATCTCAGCATATGTGCAAGGTCTTTGAAGACATTAAAGCTATATAAAATTAGTTTGTTCTTACAGGAATTGCTAACATATATCCTAACTATTTGCTATAGCAAGTCCACAAAGCTTTAGAAACAGATGGCTGAACATGGGGGGAAAAAGGAAACAGATAAATAAAAGGTGAAATCAGAAGCCATTTTCTCAGCAAGGACTCCAATACTTTTGTCCTAAACAGAGCAATTAGGTGTTTATGAAAACATACTGCACATGGTACAAGCACTTAATATTTGCAACATATCACATTACACAGATATTTAATTGTTTGTTATATTTCGTAGTGCTTAAACATTGCGTATATTACATCCATAATTTGTCATGTCAAATGACACAATAGAAGAAATGATTAAAAGAACAAGAATGAGAGAAAAGAAAAACTTGACAAAAATTCCTTGGCAGGGCTAATGAAAATGTTCAAGACCATCAAAAGGAGGAAAAGAATAAATTGCTTACCAGAAATACCTATCAATCCGTGCAGAGGAATAGGCATATTGCAAGATTTTGCTTCCCCCTTGCCGTGAACTCATCACCAAAGAGGTCCTGAAATGTAAACATGTCAACAGTGCATGACTTCAAGCTGCTACTTGCCTCTGTGCTGGCCAAAGTAAATTAACTGTTATTCATCAAAGGAACCTTGTGAGCAAGAGCTATTCTCTTTAATTGTCAGCAATCAATCTGATTAAGTGCATCACCAGAGCTTGCCATTCATCAACTCTATCTGCTCACTAGCAGCCATGTCAGTGTAGTGTTCATGAATCTTCACTGCTCAATCTACTGGGATGCCTGTTAGCTTGAGAAAGTGAGCAATCCCAGGTGTCAAAAAATATCGTAATCCTATCCCTTAGAAAGCCTGTGCAATACCTTGAAGACAGGGATTTTTCAAAGCATTGAAGCCAAGGAACACATGTCTGGCAAGTAATATTGTTTCTGCCTAGCACCAAGCAAAAAAACAAAAATCCATACCATGACCTCAGCAGTTCATTCAGGACCCAACAACAAATTGCAGCCTTCGCACTGCCCTAAATTGAAGAGCATTTTTCTTGTCTGATATGTTGGCGCATGACCTCTTTCCTGAAACTTAGATCAATGGATCAGCTACGTACCAGCCATAACAAGTGCAGCAGCATATTTTGCCAACCTACCCAACTGCCATGGACACAAATGGTACAGCATGAGAAACAGAGCGATTCGCAAAGTTGTGTTCATGAAGTCACCACAATGGACCGCAGCCTGCCCTGCTTAATGTGTTACATCACCCTACTCCCCACCCCCCCCCACCCCCCCAGACCACAAGTGCATACTATCACAATTTATCTTCAGCTGCAGCTTCTGATCCCAGAAACATGCCCCAGATGGCTACATGTGCAGTTGCAATGGAACATAAAAACTTGTACAACATCTAAATAATGCTGGATAGGGAGAGCCAATTTCATTAGTGTTTGACTTCCAACCAGACAAAGACACCATTAGGTAGTTCCAAATCAATAACATTAAGAACACCTTCAACCATTAAGGGTTCAAAGTAAAGAAAATCATTTGTATCATAATATATAGATTCAGGTTTCATGAATTAAATTCATTGTCATATTGGCATCTGAGAAAGGAAGAAGGCGAACAAAGGGATTAAAGGCAACAGGAAATTTATGCTACGAAGAAGATGCGTTGTGACAATGCCATTTTCAGGCAGATTCATACCTATACCTCACATTAACACCAAAACACAAATCAGAAGGGCATCTTTTAGGCTTTAGTTACTGCATGGTGCACATTTTGATATTGAAGAATAGCAGAGGATCAATCAGAACAAAAGCCTAAAAATCTGGATGGCATATATAGTTGTCTGATTACAGATTTGGCACATAAAAAGCAGTTTTGACATGGAGGCAGAATTGCAGGACAATCATATCCCATGATTCAAATAATCTGCCGCTCAATCTAATAAAAAATAATGGAAAGCAAACATAATATGTAGGTGAAAATTATTGAATGTTTATCCTTCTACCAGCTATTTTAGCACATATAACTATTGCTCCAGTGAGTTAACTAATGTCTCATTATTGCTCAAGAATATCAATTTGAAAGAATCAATCCAATTAGTCAGCAGTCAGTAAATAATCTAAGAGATATTTATAACCATGGCATGATAATTAATCCAAGTTCACATGATGAAATTATTCCCCCGCAGGCCACAGGAAAGAAGTGGAAACAACTCACAAGAAGAAGGTACCATAAACCTGAAGGAGAAAAGATTTATTGGTAGCAACAATAGCCAACTTCCAATTCCTTCATCATAAGTCCTCCACCCAAAATGAAACTCACTTCCAAGACGTCATCCTCCTCAAGTTCCTTAAAATGTGCACAACCTCGTCCAGAGTAGCCATATGCCACTGATTTTTCTGAAAAGATGCATGAAAAGTGTGTTGTCAACGTTGGACTGATAACATGAAATCACAGTGGTCAGACTGATCTTCAGATATCTATATTCTATGGTAATATATAAAAAAAAAAAACTCAAGTAAAGTTCCCTAATTTTTCTCCCTGTTTCTCTCTTACTCTCCTGCTTTTTTAACTTCTCACAGCTTACTCTTGTATAGCTGCATATGCAGGAGACCTGTATAAATTATTAGCACTTTGCTATACAATGTATAGGAATAGGACAACTATGACAGCAACAAAAACAACCATCACATTATTCTTAGGCATGATCAGAACTTTCAGTACTGGACAAAAGCAAATCATGGTCACAGAATAGTGTTGCAAAGGTATGTTTATGAACATAGAACGGACTAACTACAGAAAATAATGTTCAGAGTCAATATCGTATGTAGTTGGAAAACTATTGCTCTAAAGGATGTTGACTAAAGATTGAAAATGCAAACAGAATAACCAAACAGAGAAACATTCTACGAGATAAAGAAGTAAAGTTGTTACCTTAGTCACCACAAATTCGATATCATTCAAAGTCTGACCAACGAATATCCACCTGAAAACTCAGCAGGAAGTTTTGCTTATGCGAGAAGTCCAGTAGCTTTGCAAGCCAAACCAAAACCCCTGGTAAGGCTGGTAAGCCTATTCTTACCTTACTAACGCTACTTTAATTCTACAGCTCCACAATCCCACCTCTTTCTCCCAAGAGGAAAAGCAGGCCAGCGGATTAAAAAAAAAAAACTCCCCGATCTCATAGGCTCCGACCCAAGGCAGGAATCCTTTCTCTGTTTTCTATTTCTACGAGAGAATGTAGGTTCATAGATATCATTCAAATGTCAAAAACTAATGGAGTGGTTGCTTATGAAAAACAAAAGAGTTTTACAATGTGTTTGAGAAAAAAGAAAAAAAATGACAAAAATGAGAAAAAAAAAAGAAAAGAAAGTTCAGTTTGCAAATTGCAACTAGGGAGGGCATTTGCTCCACCTTGGAATGCAACCCAATGTGTGAGAGTCGCTAAATAGAACCAATTTTTTTTTCCATACAATCATATTAAAAAAAATTGTAGAAAAAATAAAATGGATGATGAATAAAAAAGTAGTTGTATTTAGAATTTCTCCAAATGTATCCATTGTATGATGACATCCAAACAATTTTCTTAGTTTATTTTTATTTTTTTATAATTTATAATTTTTTAAATAATATAATAAATCAATGACAATAAGTTACTTGAATCCAAAAACTGTGATATGTGTGTTGAAAATTACGTTTTTATTGAATAAAATTAATGAGAAAATAAATTATAATAAAATTCAAACTCAACATAGATTTATTTCACTTCAAATAAAATGAATTTTTTTTTCTTTTTTACAATGGAGATTTTAATTTGGAGAACAAAAATGCATGGTTCGAAATTTGAATTTCAAACACATTTTAAAAATAAAATTATGATTATTTAAATCAATTTTACTTTATTAATTGAACTATATATGAAATCAAACTTTAAAATAAAAATTACAAATACTAAAATTTAAAATTCATTAAAAATATATGCCACATAAATTAATTTCACTACATTTCAAATTATTTTTTCTTAGTTCTGACCAAAGAAAGTTTCAAACTTTTGGCCATGCCATGACAACCACGGTTATTGTTGAATGGTAGTTACTTGTGACTAGTCATAAGTTTCTATGGGTTGGATATTGTTGAAAAATCATCTTTATTTATTTGACTTCTTATGCTTTAGATCACAAATATACAAAAACAAATGGATATTTTAGGGGTCGTTTGGTTTTGTTGTCAATTTTGTGTTTTATGTTTTCTGTTTTTGAAAATTTTGTTTTTGTTTTGTTTTGTTTTGTTTTGAAATTTTTGAAAACAGAAAACATGTTTGGTGAGCTAAAACTGTTGTATGTTTTTAAAAACCAAAAACAGGAAACATGTTTGGCATCAAATAAGTTTTGAAACAGTTTTTTTAATTTTATAATATATTAATGTTGAGCATTAAAATATATTTATTAAAATTATATAATTCAATATATGATTAATAATATGCTATTTTATTCTTAATTTTGATATATTATGAAAATTATTTCATTTATTATTAAATAAAATTTCTCTTAAAATTATGATTTTAAAAATTATATGAGATTTATTTCATACTCTATATCTATACACAATTAATATTTAAATTTAATACAACTAAGTTTTAATACTTTATATGCAAAATTTTATAAACATAGTTAAAAAATAAAAGTAAAATTTATTATACAAAATACAAAAAAGGAGAGTTTAAGTTCTAATATAAATACAACAATCAATTATTTTGATATGCATTCCATAATTCAGTAGCAATATCATCACGAATTCTATGCATATATCGCAATTGACTTGGTGTAACGTTAAACTCCACATGTTCTTGTGACCTGCTTGCTCCTGAAGTTTCTTCATTGTTATCAACTACAAGATGATCTGTCTCATATTCTTCGAACATATTATCTTGCATCCTATGTGTTCTAATAAAATTATGCACCGCACAACAAGCAATAACAATAAAACGTTGCATGCGTAAACTATACGGTGGCATTCCTTTTAAAATTGGAAATCGAGCTTTTAGTACTCCAAAACATCGCTCGATACAATTACGCAAAGATGAGTGTCTGTAATTGAAATTCTCTTCTGGACCAAGTGGTTGTCGTCCTCTTCCTCTATAATCTCTTAAATGATATCTTTCACCACGATAAGGAGACAAAAAACATGGCATATTTGTATATCCAGAGTCTACAAGATAATATTTACCTAGGCCAAAAAAATTGTTTTTAATTCTCCAAACAAAAACTAGAAGGTTTAACAAAATACTAGAAAGTAAGATTACCTTGTGGAGGCATTGGAAAACCATTTTCAGGATTAGATACACATTCAACAAATACTCTAGCATCATTTGCAGTTCCTTCCCATCCCGCCATCACATATGTAAATCGCATATCAAATGAACAAGCACACATGATATTCTGTGTCGGCTCCATTTTCTTCCCACGATAAGGTATTTGTTGTTTTGTAGGAACACGTGCAGCTATGTGTGTTCCATCTATTGCACCAATGCAATTCTATTAAAAAAAATATATATGTCACTAACTATTATAAATTTTGCTATTAATAAATAAGAAAAAGGTAATCAACTATATTACCTTAAAAAATGGATAATATCTTTGATCATGTTGAATTTGAGGAGGAACTACATCGAATGATGGTGGAATTATGATTTCTTTTCCAAGACAACACACGGCCTTTAGCACATTTTTAAAATATCGACAAATTGTTTCTCCAGAATGTTGAAATCGTTCCGCAATAACTCGATTGCGTTCATTATGTGCCAAAGTAAATAAAAATATAGCAACTTGTTCTTCTACTGTCAAGTGCTTGGAGTTTTGTAATAATCCCCGTTCTTTCAAAGTATCACAAAAATCAATAAACATTGATGGTTTCATTCGTAACTCATCAAAACATCTACTTTCATTCCCATAAATAATTTCTTGAACATATGCATGACCCGACAATTGAGATGTTCTACAAGGTTGTTTAAGTAAATACCTGTTATAATATTCTTCAATAACCATAATCAGTAAAATATCTTCCACATCATCATCTTCATCATCTAACTCTGTAAGTGATGCAATTTGTATCATCTTATTACGATCCATCACGTAAATCTGATAAATCATCATATAAGTGAACTAAATAGTTAAAAAAAAATTCAAATGCGTATTAAAATTTCATAAACAAAAGCATATATGATTTTTTACTAAATGGCTAATAAAAATAGTCAAATACATATTAAAGTAAAACTAAACTTCATATTCCACTAAGAAAATATATCCCAAGTAACATAGTCCACTAAGAAACAAGAAATAAAAAAAAGACAAACATAAACATAAACGTCGCAAATAAAAATTCAAGACAAAGTAATATGTCTTAGGACTGGAAAAAACATAACACTAAAAACACATTCACTTTAAATTAAGAACCCAATCTTTCTTCCTTCCATCATTCATTTGAAGAAATATTTCTCTCCACAATTCATCATCATGAAATTTCTCTACATCTTTGGCATAAGCTGCCCCATCAATACCATCAAGTTTGTCTAATGCTTCTAAACTCTCCTTTAAAAATTTCCTTCTAGGTGATCTAGATTCAGAAATAGCTTCAGAATAAATGTCCCCAGTAGATCCCCCTGAATGAGCGGAATGAGCTGAACCAACTAATAATTTCTCCCATATATCAGCCTTTCTTTTAGAACTTTCACTAATAGAGTTCAAAGCAGATTGCACTGCTATGGAGATATTGGATTTTTTCCCTTGGCGAATGGTAGGGGTAGTAGAATGGGTACGCTTTTTAGTGTTACTACCTCTAGGATTAGCATCGCCATCACCTTCTACATCTTCCTCTAATTCTTTGTCTATTTCATAGGTTGGATTCACTCTCTCCTCATCACTATCCGATGGACTATGTGTCGAAGGTCTTGCATTTGATCCGGTGGTAGAAGTATCTCCATAAATTACACATAACTTGTCATACATTGGACAGCCCTTTTTTTGAAATCTTTTAGCCATCTTATGAACCTATATAAACAAACACATATGTCATTAAAATGAAAATTAAAATATATAAATATTGCAATATTTAAATTAAGGGACTTACAGCATATATACGGTGCCATGTTTCCTCCGAAGCAATTACTTTTCCACTAGTAGCTTCATATCCAACTCCAGTCTCCTTTAACAACTTCTTGAAACTACTATAGCGAATTCTCAATTGATTAAACTTATTTCTCAATTGCGAATCGAGATAGTTGTACTTTGCTCTTTTACTAAGGGCTTCTCGAATAAACTTCCATGATTCTTTACTAAATGTTGTTGTAACTCTATTTCTCTTAACAACCTCTTCCTCCATAATGCAAATAAATAAATTCTCTTTCTCAGATGTCCATATATTTTTGTCATCATTTCCAAGTTCAACAAGCTCATTTTCCTCACCCTCACTATCAATTGATTGCAAATTTGGATCACCACTTGCCATCTAAAAATGCAAAGTTCCCATAGCAAGGTTGTTGTTAGTTTATTTAGGTATTAATTATACTTCAATTTATTTGATTAAAATTTTACATGTTTACATGTCTTACCAATAAAAAAAAATTACTACAAATTTCCAAAAAAAATAAATTTTCAATCAATCATCAAATAAATCCAAACAACTTGATGTTCTGTCATTAAACATGATCTTGATGCTTAAATAATTAAGAAATTAAGGAAAATAATATATAATGCACTATTGTCAACATTAATGGTGTACATCACAAATGTGAAAACATTTATATATTATTATGAGAATGCACCCCACTAAACATGTTAATTTCAAACTTGTTGATTGTCACGTGATTGTGGAATAATTTATGGGATGATCATTAAAATTTTCTTGACTCTAGCTGTGGGTAAGAGCACTCATTCCTCTTTTTCTTTATTTTCTTTACTCTTTTATAAATATATATATAAACATATTATAAAGGACTATTTTGAGTAAATTCCAAATAACATCATTGTCTTGTAAGATAAAGTTATCCACTCAAATTCAAGACATAAAACTTTACATTTTTATATTTTAATGATTTAAAATAGTGATTTAAATGATTATATCTTTAAAGTATGAAAGTTTTATAAATAAGCAATTTGAATCTCAAGGCTTGTTTTCTTTTTTTTTTTTTTTGATAATGGACAAACTGATTAATTGAATTAAACTTTGATTTTACCAATTAATTCAATTAAAACTTAAGTTTGAACACCCTTAGCTATCGTACCAAAATGGATTATATAAAAAATGAATAGATCATAGAAATCCAAATTATAGAACAATAAATGCTAGTGGATTTTGGGGATAGGTCGTAAATATTGAGATAATAAAAATGAGTTTTAAGTTTCAGAATTGGTAGCCCAAGCCTAACATGTTTCTTCTACCAAAATCACCCTTAACACCCTCTCTTTCTTCTAACAGAATCACCAATCTGAAGGAACAACAGAAACCCACCCACATCACTGATTAAGAAGCCATCGAAATGGCTCAACAATCTTAACTTGGGCCAACCTTCGATTACCATCAGTGCAACTTAGCATCTAGTAAACTGGTGGTTCTTTTCCAACACAACCACAGATAAAACACAAGTAGCAAGAATTAGGAAAATTATTTTAATATGGATCGGAAGCTTAAAGCATGGAAAGGGCAAGCAACAAAAGCAAAAAGCAAAAAGCAAGAACCAATGTCAGGAAAAGCAAAAAGCAACAAAATGATCAAAGCAAAAAGCAAGAACCAATGTCAAACAGACGAACAACCAAGAACCAATCTCAGCCAAAAGCAAAAAGCAACAAAATGATCAAAGTTTTGAAACAGAGCAGCTCTTTGACGTTAGTCACCATAAACAAGCATTCTTAAATTATCAAAATAATTATGTTACTAACCTTTTTTGTTAGTTGCTTGAGAAGATGATAGATATGATGAAGATTTGATGAAAAATGACACGCTTTGAAGGAAGGAAACAAGAAATTGAAAGAGTAGCTTTGAAGCACAGAGAAGAAAAGATGCAGAACGGCTGGTAGAAAAGAAACGAGAAAAGAAAGGATGGCTGGTTAGGGCTTTCTGTGTTTTAAAGGAAAAAACGATAAAACTGCTGGTAGTAGGACTCGATATCAGGACCTCATTAAAGTGTCACTGTTCGTCACTGTTCACCCGTGTTTTTGAGAAAAATCTGTTTCCAAAATGTTTTGGAAACTGATGGAAACACAAAATCTGTGTTTCCTGTTATTTCCGAAATATTGTTGCCAAATTTTGCTTTTATAAAACAAAACAAGTTAACCAAACACAATTTTTATTTTTTGTTGCAAGATTTTAAAAACAAAAACATAAAACATAAAACAAAATCATAATCAAACAACCCCTTAGCATCTTAACAAATGATAAAAAGATTTTCATGTTTTATTGATTTTTTATTAAATTTTGAATGTAATGAATTTTCATGAAATTTTGCACTTACGAACAGTGTAAAGTTAGAAAATTTATTTAATAGGACCTTTGTTTAATGCATTTAGTCATGGTTGTTAAAAAAGTTTCAATTATCTTTGACACGATTTTATATTTTGAAAATAATGCACAATAATTTCGTTATTAATATTTTGGAACGCATTTTTCAATATGCACAATTAATCTATCATTTGATTACTCAAATGAATGTTCAACATATTTTTTGTTGAAAATGCATTAACAATGGATACATTTTGTCTTTTTCAATCTCAAATATTCTTATAATAAAGTCATTTTTTTTCAACCTTAAAAACTCAATATTAAAGTACAAATGTTTCAACGAAAAAAGTGAATAAAATTATGTAAAATATAAAATATTATTTATATAAATTTAAATTTAAATTAATTTTTTATATTTGAACCAGTGAGGGCCCCAAGGGGCTTGGCCTCTGCTTATGAAAACTTTAGACAACATAAATTCATGTATGACACAAAAATTTTACAATTTTGAGCAATTGACTATATATATACTTTTAAAAAGGAAAGAAAAGATAAAAATGAAAAATTTATTAATAAATTATAAAATAAGAAAATGATTATAAAATTTAATCATTATATTAACAAAGTGTTCGTACTCATATATTTTAATAAGTCATACCAAGCAAAGTCTTAAAGTATGGAGATTAAGCTAATCTAAAATTCGAATATCAATATTTGTATTAACCACTCCAAAACTAGAAAATTTCATTGTACTAAAAATAAATGGTTGTTGTTGTTGTTGTTATTATTACTACCATTCCGTACACCACCGAGAGAGTTTTTTACTCCACAAGTGATGTTAGAATCATGACACATGCCTTATAAAAATATTTAAAAAAATAAAAATAAATAAAATAAAACATGTGTCATGATCATAACACTGCTTGTAAAATAAAAAAACTCTACCGACAATATATGAAATTATTATTATTATTATTATTATTATTATTATTATTATTTAAACCTATGCAATGTATGGTGACGATTATAATATAAAATAATTTTTAAAAATAAAATAGAATTTTAAAAAAAATTTGAAATACATGTTGAATAATATATTAAAAAACTTGATGCATATACAAAATACACAAATTAAAAAATAATTCAAATTAAATATTAATTAAAAAATTATAGAAAAAATTAAATATCACAAACCTTAATATATTTAAATAGCTACAATTTTAATGAAAATAATTTTTACATGATTAATAATCGATAAATTATTGGTTAATGTTGCATATTTTAAATGGATTTATTTTTATAATTTGAATTTAAATGATTCCAAATTAATCTTATAAAATTAATTAGTGTTAAAAACTTTATTTTTTTAAGGGTTTTAAAAAAATTATTTATAACTGTGATGCCCCGGGGTGCACCTGCAGGTCACCGACTCAGGCCACCAACCCGGGCAGGTCACTCATCCGTATTGTTCGCTTTGGGGTGCACCCGCAAGCCACCGCCCCTCACGGCTTTATCAGAGTGTGCCCTTAGGCCACAACTCCAATTCGCGTCCCCAGAGGTTCAAACTCAGGACCCTTAGGTACCTAAGCCTTACACTCATGGTACCATTGAGACAAGTTGTCTCAATGGTAACATGAGTGTAAGGCTCGGGTACTTATGCGATAAGTACCAAGGTTCGAGCCTCAGTGAAAACGCGCCCGAGGGAATTAATCTTGAGTTCTTCAAGACCTTTGGGATAAAGCCGTGAGGTGGGCGACTGCTAAAGCGGACAATACGTAAGTGAGAGTGAGCGATCGCCTATCTCGCGTGTAAGAGTAAACCTGGGTTACGAGAGAGCACCAAGGGGATGCTCGCCGACGGCCTGGTGAGACGGTCGAGGCTCTTACAATAATAGCCTCAAACATTAAAAGTAGGTAAAAATTTAAATGTAAATAAAAATAAAAATAAAAATTAGTTAAAATTTTAAAATTTAAATGAATTTTAAATAATTAAATATAATATTTAAGATAATACACGTTTCAATACTAAAACATATAGTTTAAATACCCCATTTTAATTTTTTGATAAAAGATTTGAAATTTTAATGTAGTTTCAACAAAATATAAGGAATTTTTAATATAAATATAACATAATAAATGATAATAGAAAATTCAAATTCTGAGATAAATTTTATTTGATTTAAATGAAGATAATACTATTAAAATATAATTTTTTTAGATTTCATAAATTTTAAAATTAAATAAGTAATAGAATGAGATTATTTATAAAAAAAATTAAAATTTTATTATTCCAAAAGCTTTGGCTTTTCTATATTTGTATATGTCACGACCTGAAGGCCGTAACTTACACTTGATACTCATACTTTTTTTTCTTCTTACAAATTTGTGGATTAAATTTTTCCTTTTCATTTTACGGTTTGTATTCGGTGTCAGTGTAGTCACTAAACTAATTTCACTGATCCTTTGTTTATACTTTAGCCTTGATAACTTAAACATTAATTTGTGAGCGTATTTGCTCGACTATCTAGGTGAACTATAATCATTTCACTTAAATATTAAACTAGCAAGGAAACGGTTCCAAGTTACATCCTGACTTATTTAACAAAATATATACTGTGAATCAATTAAAGTCTTACATATAAACATGTGTTTTATATAGAGCGTATACCTCAAAAGGCTAGTACCAAGCCTAGATACTGTATCCGGAGCCTCACTAAAAAGCTCTCATGGCGGAATTTAACTCAAATAGTCTGAAAAGAGATGAAATGAAGAAGGGTGAACAAATCCACAGCTCAGTAAGATACTAATATAAATGCGGGAGTAGAATTATACTATCTTAACTGCAATGCATAAAACCTGCAAGTTTGCAATTACAATTCACCATTTCAATCGATAACATCTCATATTTATAACAAGATCATGTCCTAAGGACCTTAAGTGAGCGAGGCATTTGGAGTACTGATGTAAGGGAATTTAAAGTACCTTATTATCTCCATTCCCGACATTTGTCCATCACTCAAACATCTAAATAAATCAATTTAATCACTTTCAATCTTCTTGTCCTTATACTACAATCCATCGTACAACAATATATCATGTATAACTTGAATATGATATACTATTAATCCACGCTCATGTCAATCTCATAGTATATCATGTTCAATTGAGATATCATGTCAAGTTACTTTACATTTAACAATTATACTCCTGTATTATATCAACTCATATCACTTTTCATATGAAAAATCATGATCACAGTAGTGTAAAGTCATAATTCTCTTCATGTAAATCTTATGTTCATGTACAGTGTAATATCATGACATCATATAGATAGAATGTCGTTATGTCATGACTCAGCGTGCAAAACTTATGCAAGCTTTACTGTATAAGACGACTATCATTTCAAATCGTATTACATATACTTTTAGGGCATGTTTAAAACATGTAAAATCTCAATTCATTTCATGTTTACTTTTAAGACATGTTAAAGTATGTGCAATTCACAAATCATATTAGTTGCACTTTTAAGGCATGTTTTAAAAAAACATGTAATGTCGTAAACATTTCATATTAAGTTTTAGAGCGTGTCTAAAACATGTAACGTCTCAAAACATTTCTCATATACTATAAAACCATGTCCAGTCTAGAGTTCATATCAAATAAAACTATACTTTAGACAGCATATCATATCACATTTGAGACTAGGCTGAATCCCTGATATTCTATCAATAAAGACTTAGTTCACTGTAGCTAGCAGTGAGAAATCATGTCATCGTCCCCTGAAAACCAACTAGGGAGCTATCTATGGCCATAGACCTCATCTCTCTCAGCCCCACTGATCAAGTGTGACTGAGCCTTGTCCACGACTATTGTCGGACAAGCATCTCTACCTAATGAGTAATTTCTAATTAGGCGGTTTCCACTATGTTTTATTGAATTTAACTCTTTTAGGGTGCCTATAGTCTCATAAAACATTTAAACATTTAACTTTCTTATGAAGATAGTGTAAAGTATGCAACACATTTCTTTAAGATCATTTACATATGTAAATACATACACTTACACTATATATTCAGTCCTTTCAAAATGATTCAAAAATTTATTCATATAAGTATCGCATGAATAAATCCTTTCAAAATCTCAAGTTATAAACAAAGCATGCTTAAAAGTAATGTAATTTAAAACCTGAGTTAAAGACAATTTGCTATCATGCTCATGAAATATATCAATGTAGCATCATTCGGTATATCACTAACTATAATCCCAATTCCTCATTTCCATTCTTTTGATTTCAATCGGATCATACCTAATAGGTAATTTCGATATTCTTTGTGGTTCCTCAGTATTCAATATCATTTATCAATAATTATTGACTATAACTATCATTTGTACATTTCATCATCAATACTAGGACCCCTACCGTCAATATGAGTCCTCGTAGTATCTATGAATATTTAAATATCACATTTTTATATAACCATCAAGATACTGAAATTATGCTGTCACGACCCAAAGGCCTCGACTTTCACTTAATACTTATACTTTCTTTGTCTACAAATTTATGGACTAAATTTTTCTTTTTCATTTTAAGGTTTGTATTCGGTGTCAGTGTAGTTACTATACTATCTAGGTGACCTATAGTTATTTCATTTAAATATTAACTAGCAAGGAAGCGGTTCTTAGTTACATCCCGACTTGTTAAAATAGAATATGTACTGTGCATCAATTTAAGTCTTACATGTAAACAAGTATTTTATAAGAAACATATACCTCAGAAGATTAGTACCAAGTCCACACACCGTCTCCGATGCCCACTTAGCAGCTCACATGGCAGATGTTAACTTCAATAGTCTGAAAGAGATGAAATTTAGTGGGGTGAGCAAAACCACGGCTCAGTAAGATACTAATATAAATACAAGAGTAGGATTATATTGTCTTAAACTGCAATGCTTAAAACTTGCAAGGATGCAATTACAGTTAATCCTTTTTCATCGATAACATCTCATTATCACTTCTCATATTCACTTTTCATTTCATAATCAGACTTTTGTATTCTATCATCTCATATCAATTCTCATATTTACTTTTCATCTCATAATCATACTTCTATATTCTATCATCTCTTATCAATTCTCATATTGTGGATCATGATCACGGTGGTACGAAGTCATAGTTCTCTTTGTGTACTTCTATATTCATGTTTCATATCATATAATGACATCATATAGATGAATTATCGCTACCACCGAGTCATGACACTCCTTATATATTCTTCATGTTTAATTGAAATATCCTATCGAATTCACTTTACATTTAACAATCATATTCCCGTATTACATTAATTCATATCACTTATCTTCTGGGAATTTATGATCACGATGGAGTAAGATCAGAATTCTATTCATATTAATCTTATGTTCATATATCATATCATATCATATCATATCATATCATCGTATAGATGAAACTTCATTAACGTCGAGTCATGACATTCCTCATGGAATTCTCATGTACTAGGCATATTATCATGTCTGGGTTTAATATGCAATGTATGAAATTATATTGTATAAATCGCTATCATTTCAAATCATATCATATATACTTTAGAACATGCTCAACATATGAATTTTCAATTCATTTCAAATTTACCTTTAAGGCATGATAGAAACATGTTCAATTTCAATTCATGTATTTGTTTTCAGAGCATGTCTAAAACATGTGCAATTTTAAAACATTTTTCATATACTATAAGTCATATCAGGTCTAGAGTTCATATCAAATCAATCTATACTCTAGACCGCATATCATTTTAAATTCGACACAAAATCGTATATAAATCATATAAGTGTCGAAATAATTTATCATGTACTTTTAAAACATATACTGTAAATCATATCAGGTCTAGAGTTCATATCAAATCAAACTATACTCTAGACCGCATATCATGCCATGTTCGACACAAAATCACATATAAATCATATAAGTGTCGAAATCATATCTCATGGACTTTTAAAACATGTTTAAAACATGTACTATTTCAAAACATATTTCATTCCAAACTCGTTTCATGTACAGTATAAATCATGTCAAGTCTAGAGTTCATATCAATAAAATCATACTCTAGACTTTATATCATATCAGTTAGAGACTAGGCTAGATCCCTATCATCTCTATCAATAAAGACTTAAATCACTGTAGCTAGCAGTGAAAATCATGTCATCGTCCCCTGGAAACCAACTAGGGTGCTATCTATGGCCATAGACCTCATCTCTCTCAGCCCTACTGATCAGGCGTGACTGAGACTTGTCCACGACTATTGTCGGACAAGCATCTCTCTGCCTAATGAGCAAAGCTCCAATTAGGCGGTTTCCAGTATGCTTTATTGAATTTAATTCTTTTAGGGTGCCTACAGTCTCATAAAACATTTAAATCTATAGCTTTCTTTTCAATATGATGTAAAGCATATGGTAAAATTCTGTATGAGATTTCATATATCAAAATATATATTTACCATATACTTTCATTTCAAAACAAATCAATATTTTTCAGTATTAATATAAACATTATTATAATGTTTCAAGTTATAAGAAGGCATGCTATAAAACATTTCAGTATGCAACTTCGATAGTATTTTCCTCTAATATAGTGGAGAAATTCATTTACATTCATCACCATCAATCATTCGATTTCGAGACTCTCTTTTTGTAAAATCAGTAATTCAATTTTCAAATCATTCAATATTCATTTCATTCGGTATTCACATTGCTCGGTACTCCAATTATTCAATAAATCGAATTACTTGGTATTCAATATCTCTTTTACGATAATTATCAACTATCACAATCATTTTATTATTGCCGCTGATATCACATCATTAGTATGGATCCTCTTAGTATCTATAAGTATTCAAATATCATGTTTCTGTGTAGCCCTCAAGATACTGTAATTATGTAATAACAATATCATCATTCGATAAATACTTTAGAGTCGACATCGAAGATAACAGAACCACAAAATTTATAATCACTTATCAAATCCATCTATGATTTGATCTATTGATACATTTTCATCATTTTTGACTTGATGTTCAATTTAATTCATTCTCACAAAACCATATCACTATCCTCAAATCAATTTTTCATATGGCCTGTATGATTTAATATCGAACTTATGCAACTGTCAATCTTATTATTCAATGTCTATTCTATGGTTATCAATTAAACCATATATTCATAAAATTTCATCACTCATTTATTTGAATCTATAAATGATCGGATTTTGTTGTAGTTCCATATCAATGTCAATAAAGTTATGTATGCTCAATCATATAATCGTTGTGACTCAATATCATAACCATCCATTGTGTTTTTCGAATCATTACTCCATTTATAGTTCTCTAATTCAATCGCTCGACTATCAAAATTTCAACTGTGGTCTTCACTTCTAAGCTGCATCGTATAGTCATCATTACTTTCCTCACTATTCCAGCGAACTAATATTTCATCTCATTTTCAACTCAAAATCAACTTGTAATGTTGAGATAAATCGAATTGTCGATTCTATAAGACTCACAATACGATTCCTCACGTTATCATGTCCATCCATTTACCTTCTCAATCATTTAAAAATTAATTTTTTTCCTATGACACAATAAGATCCTTTCAAGCTTATCTTCGATAATTCTTTCAGGATTCCATTTATATAAGAACTTAATATTTTTCCTTAAACATTTTCGTGGCAATTTCGGCAGCATAACGGCTTAATTTTCTCTAAACCTCCTGCAAGGAAACACAATTTATAATTGCAGCCGTTGATTCTCACCAATTTTTATCTCTTACTAAGACCCCCACCAACAGTTGTGGGTCCTCTTAGCATTTTTAGCATTAATTCAATAATTATTCATATCAAAAATCAAATTCCAAATTATACAATATAAAGCTACTAATGCTTTATAAAAGTATCTTACCTATTCGCCAAGCTTAGCGCACTTTTCGATTTTCGAGCCTTGCCGAACTCCACCATTCGTCTTATTTCCATTTTTGCTACAATTTCAATATTAATGCACTACTTCAATATAATCATAAATTATTCAATAAATACCATCAATTTATTTTTCTATATTTTCCTTACCATTTCTTCTTCTTCTTCTTCTTCCTTTTCCTTTTGCCTTTTTTTTTCTTTTCTTTTCTTCTTTTTCTTTCTCTTTCTTTCTCTCTTCTTCTTTTTCTTTTCCTTTTCTTTTTCTTTTTTTTTTCTTTTTTTTCTGGCCGGGTTGGGTCGGGTCGGGTCAAATCGGGTCGGATCGGGTTGACCAGGTCGGATCTGCTTCTGCTGGCAGGTTCGGTCACCGGTGGTCACCCTCTCCGCCGGTTCAAGCTTCCTACAGCTAGCTGACCTTGTGAGGATGCCGAATCTGGCCTCCGTTTCTTAATTGGCGGCTCCGATGGTAGCAGATCTGGGATGGGCGGTGGCGGCTCCTTCTCTCTTTTCTTCCTCTCTTTTCTCGTCGTTTTCTTCACCGTCAGGCCTTCCTTCCTCCAGATCTGGCTTCACCGGGGCTTCGCAAGGTGGACTGGCCGGCGTCGTCTCCTTTCCTTTTTCCTTTTTCTTTCGGTTTTCCTTCCTCCCGCTTTGGCTTCCGCCCAGTTTTTCTTCTTTCCTCTTTCGATTCTCACCGCCGCCGACCCCTCTATAGAAATAATTAAAATCAATAAATCTTCAATCAACGCATAAAGGATTTTATTAATTCATAAAGTGAATATTTATGGAAAATAACTTATAAAATATTCACTTTCCATCTTTTCATCTCATAAACCATATCATTTACTGTAAACAATATAAGAGAAATATTATGTATTCTCACTTTTAGTAAAATTGGTAACATGAATATTTAAATAATATTTTTCAGTATATTCATGTTTTATGAAAAATAATAAATTTCTCATTTTCAAGGCTAGAAAATCATCAAATCATGTAATTAAATATTTTCTAATATTTTAGAAAATATTCTAGAAATTTTCAGCAGCATAATGGCTGCTATTACTCTAGCCCTCTTACAAATTTAACACAATTCTAATTTTCACATACAACCTCAATTCCATAGATTTCCATGCAATTCATTTCAAGAATATTCATAACAAATTATTTGCATAATAAATATGCATTCAAAATATCACTACAGTTTACATACGCATCTCTTACCTGTGTAGCGTATTTGGTCTCTTTATGCGCACCACATGAAATCCGTTATTCCCGCCCTGCAAATAATTACACCAAAATTATTAGCTTAATAAATACTTAATTTTAAGCTATTACTTATGTCTTTGTGCAGCTCTATTGTACACTGCAAATATTTTGCAGTATAAATTCTATCGGTAGTATAGCGTAACTTCTTCGTTTTGCGTTGGAATTTAAATCCAAGCATACTGGCAGACTCCTTGTAATTCCTATAGTCTAAATCTACCCTCAAACAATTAGAAACAGCCACAAATCCTAGCCCCCTTGTCTTGGCCGAAAACCACTTCTTCCTTTCTTTTATGATTTCCAACAATTTAATCTTAAAAACTTGTTCTACTAAGCTTAAGCATTATTTTGGTACTTAAATCATGCATGAAATTCCATAAATTCCCCTAAATCCAAGCTTTTCCGAATGGTCTTCCAATGGTGAAATTTAATTTTGGCCAATTCAATCAAAACCAAGGATAGAAACACACTTAACAAGCTTAAAAGAACATTTTTGCATCATTAAACTTCAAGAAAACTAAAGGTATAATGACATACCTATCTTGACCGAAACTTTGGCGCCCTTTTTCTCCTTGTATTGTGGCTTATATGATTAGCTATAGGTATGGTTTGATAGAGGGGAGAGAGATGAACAATTTTGTAATTGGAATTTTTTAGAAAGGTTGGCTAGATTAATAGTTATAAGAGTTTGTTTTTATTTTTCCTTTTCTTTCATGTTAATGGCGTGGGAGTTCTTTGAGAAGATGATGAATAGTATTCTCCAGCAGCTGACTGACTTTTAAGGAGAATTTTGGAACCTTGCAAAATGACCAAAATGCCCCTAGTTATGAAGTTTTAGACGATTTTGCCCTTTCGATCCCACTGGCATAAAAACTATGTAAACATGCTCCAAATTTTTGGATTCCAGTTTCAAATAGTCATATTAAACATATCTTGATGATTGGAAGTGGTTTCGTTGAAGCACGGTGCACAGATAATGAGAAATTATGATTTTACCCCCAAGACTTGCCAACGAATTTTTCTGTTTTTGTGACTGTGTCGAAAAATCTATTGACACCATGTTGAAGTACTTTTCATGTAGAATAACATGATATTTTTAATTCGTCTCAATTCATTTTGGTTTGGGAGGAATTTACGAAAATACACTTGGGAGGTATCCGTCATTTCCTAATTTGTTTGCCAACAACTCCACATACTAAAAATAAATTAATTTCAAGTCTCTTAAATTTCCTCCTTATAATCATTTCACCATCTATACACTATTTTCACATTCAAAATTTCATCTGGGCGCGAAAATTCAAGTGGGGCCCACATCATTATATACTTATAATTTACAAGCTCTTTACAAATTAAGTCCTTTATCAATTTATAAATGAATATTCGTACATGTACAATACAAAATAACTGAGTCTCACATTATCTCACCACACATGTCACGTGTTTATATAAAATACATGTCTTTTTCTTTAAAAAAGTTCATCCAAGTAAAAAATTTATACCAAAATTAATTATTTCTATAAATATGTTTTTAATATATATAACAACAATTCATATATATTGATAAAAGATGAGTAAAGAAATTGATAAACGATAAGGGATTTGGTCATGACCCGAAGGCCGCGACGTTCACTTGGTACTCATACTTTTTTTTTAAAATTTTCGAACTAAATTTTTTTCCTTTTCGATTTAAGGTTTGTATTCATTATCAGTGTAATCACTAAACTAATTTCATTGATCCTTTCTTTATACTCTAGTCTTGATAACTTAAACATTAATTTATGAGCGTATTTACTCAACTATCTGGGTGAACTACAGTCATTTTACTTAAATATTTTTGACACGAAAATTTTCCATTTTTGGATATTAATTATCTGAAAATTTAATTTTTATATAAAGAGATAAGCGAAAATAAATAAATAAATTTATTTATGAGATTGAATTATTTTTGAAATTTCTTGGAAGTGATGAAGTGATGAATTGGAGGAATTTAATTTGGACATTATGGGATCCAAATTATAAAGAATAAAATGGGTATATTGGAATATATTTAAATACCACAATATATATATATATATATATGTATATACATGTTTTTAAATAAATACATATATATTATTATACATGGAGGTATATATATATATATATATATATATATATATATATATATAAATATATATATATATAACATGTATATATATAGTATTTTTAAATTGATAGATATATATAAATGATTTATATAAATATAATTATATATTAAAAAAATTAAATAAAAAAAATTAAATTAAAGAAGCGGGAATCGGGATAACCCGATTCCCAGCTTCTTCTTTCTCCTCTGTTATATACAGAGGAGAAAGGCAAGCAATGCTCGACCCCCTGCCGGCCGAGAGAGGAGGAGGAAGGAGAGAGGGGTGTCGCCGGTGAGACGAGAGGAAGAGGAGAAGCGACCGGCGGCGGCCAGAAGCGGGAAAAGAGAAGAAAATCGAGGGAAACTGAAAGGAAAAGAGGGAAAAAGAGAAAGAGGAAAAGTGGCAGTGCTACCGATCTGGCCACCGCTACACCACCCACGTCGACAACGGAAGGCCAAGGAAGAGGTGAGGAGGGCCCGACGGTGAAGGAAACAGCGGAGGAAGGAGAAAAGTGGAGGAGAAAAGAGCCAAACCACCACCTCCAGATCCACCACCGCCGGCGCCGCCGTTCGGGAAATGGAGGCCAGATCCGGCTTCGTGGCAACCGCGGGATGCTGTAGGGTGACCGAACTGCCGGAAATGGTGGCCGCTGGTGGCTGAACTGGCCAAGCAAAGATTGAACCGACGAAACCGGTCCAACCCGATTCGACCCGATTTGACCGGTCAACCCGACCCGACCCGGCCAGAAAAGAAAAAAAATAAAAGAAAAAGAAGAAAAGAAAAAAAAAGGAAAAGGAAGAAGAAGAAGAAGAAGAAGAAATGGTAAGGCAAATATAGAAAAATAAATTGATGGTATTTATTGAATAATTTATGATTATATTGAAGTAGTGCATTGATATTGAAATTGTAGCAAAAACGGAAATGAGACGAATGGTGAAGTTCGGCAAGGCTCGAAAATCGAAAAGTGCGCTAAGCTTGACGAATAGGTAAGATACTTTTATAAAGCATTAGTAGCTTTATATTGTATAATTTGGAAATTGATTTTTGATATGAATAATTATTGAATTGATGCTAAAAATGCTAAGAGAACCCACAACTGATGGTGGGGGTCTTAGTAAGAGACAAAAATTGGTGAGAATCAACGGCTGCAATTATAAATTGTGTTTCCTTGCAGGAGGTTTAGAGAAAATTAAGCCGTTATGCTGCCGAAATTTCCACGAAAATGCTTAAGGAAAAATATTAAGTTCTCATATAAACGGAATACTGAAAGAATTATCGAAGATAAGCTTGAAAGGATCTTATTGTGTCATTGGAAAAATTAATTTTTAAATGATTGAGAAGGTAAATGGATGGACACGATAACGTGAGGAATCGTATTGTGAGTCTTATAGAATCGACAATTCGATTTATCTCAACATTACAAGTTGATTTTGAGTTGAAAATGAGATGGAATATTAGTTCGCTGGAATTGTGAGGAAAGTAATGATGACTATATGATGCAGCTTAGAAGTGAAGACCACAATTGAAATTTTGATAGTCGAGCGATTGAATTAGAGAACTATAAATGGAGTAATGATTCGAAAGACACAATGGATGGTTATGATATTGAGTCACAACGATTATATGATTGAGCATACATAACTTTATTGACATTGATATGGAACTACAACAAAATCCGATCATTTATAGATTCAAATAAATGAGTGATGAAATTTTATGAATATATGGTTTAATTGATAACCATATAATAGACATTGAATAATAAGATTGACAGTTGCATAAGTTCGATATTAAATCATACAGGCCATATGAAAAATTGATTTGAGGATAGTAATATGGTTTTGTGAGAATGAATTAAATTGAACATCAAGTCAAAAATGATGAAAATGTATCAATAGATCAAATCATAGATGGATTTGATAAGTGATTATAAATTTTATGGTTCTGTTATCTTCGATGTCGACTCTAGAGTAGATATCGAATGATGATATTGTTATTACATAATTACAGTATCTTGAGGGCTACACAGAAACATGATATTTGAATACTTATAGATACTAAGAGGATCTATACTAATGATGTGATATCAGTGGCAATAATAAAATGATTGTGATAGTTGATAATTATCGTAAAAGAGATATTGAATACCGAATGGTCTGAATACCAAGTGATTCGATTTTCGAATGAATTGAGTACTGAGCAAATTGAATACCGAATTAAATGAATAGTGAATGAGTTGAATAGTAATTTATTGATTGCACAAGAAGAAAGTCTTGAAATCGAATAATTGATGGTGATAAAGTTAAATGAATCGCTTCACTGTATTTGATGAAAATAGTACCGAAGTTGCATACTGAAATATTTTATAGCATCGCATTTAAACATGCCTTCTTACAACTTGAAAAATTATAATAATGCTTATATGAATATTGTAAAGTATTGATTTGTTTTGAAATGAAAGTATATGGTAGATATATATATTTTGATATATGAAGCCTCATACAGAATTTTACCATATGCTTTACATGATATTGAAAAGAAAGCTAAAGATTTAAATGTTTTATGAGATTGTAGGCACCCTAAAAGAATTAAATTCAATAAAGCATAGTGGAAACCGCCTAATTGGAGCTTTGCTCATTAGGCAGAGATGCTTGTCCGAAAATAGTCGTGGACAGGTCTCAATCACGCCTGATCAATGGAGCTGAGAGAGATGAGGTCTATGGCCATAGATAGCGCCCTAGTTGGTTTCCAGAGGACGATGACATGATTTTCATTGCTAGCTACAGTGATTTAAGTCTTTATTGATAGAGATGATAGGGATCTAGCCTAGTCTCTAACCGATATGACATGAAGTCTAGAGTATGATTGTATTGATATGAACTCTAGACTTGACATGATTTATACTGTATATGAAAGAAATTTGAAATGAAATATGTTTTGAAACAATACATGTTTTAAACATGTTTTAAAGGTCCATGAGATATGATTTCGACACTTATATGATTTATATATGATTTTGTGTCGAACATGGCATGATATGTGGTCTAGAGTATAGTTTGATTTGATATGAACTCTAGACCTGATATGACTTACAGTATATGTTTTAAAAGTACATGATAAATGATTTCGACACTTATATGATTTATATACGATGTTGTGTCAAATTTAAAATGATATGCGGTCTAGAGTATAGATTGATTTGATATGAACTCTAGACCTGATATGACTTATAGTATATAAAAAATGTTTTAAAACCGCACATGTTTTAGACATGCTCTAAAAATGAATACATGAATTGAAATTGAACATGTTTTTATCATGCCGTAAAGGTAGACTTGAATGAATTGAAATTTCATACGTGGAGCATGTTCTAAAGTACATATGATACGATTAGAAATGATAGCGATTTGTACAGTAAAGCTACATAAATTGCATATTAAACCCTGATATGATAATATGCTTCGTACATGAGAGTTACATAAGGAATGTCATGACTCAACATTAATGATATTTCATCTAGACGATGATATGATATGATATATGAACATAAGATTGATATGAAGAGAATTGTAAACTTACACTATGGTGATCATGATTTCTCTATATGGAAAGTGATATGAGATGATAGATTACAGGAGTACGATTATGAAACATAAAATGAATTGACATGATGCTTTAATTAGACATGATGTACTCCGAGATAGAGGAAAATATAGACTAATAGTATATAACATTCAATTTGGACACGACAGATTGTTGTGCGATGCACTATAGTGTAAGGACGAGAAGATTGAAAAACTGATTATGATGATTTATTTAAAAGTATAAGAGATAGACAGATGACAAGAAATAAGATAATGATATGTTATCGATGAGAAAGGATTAACTGTAATCGCAAACTTGCAAGTTTTAAGCATTGCAGTTTAAGACAGTGCAATCCTACTCTTGTATTTATATTAGTATCTTACTGAGCCATAGTTTTGCTCACCCCACTAAATTTCATATCTTTTAGATTATTGAAGTTAACATCTGCCATATGAGCTGTTAAGTGGGCATCGCAGACGGTGTATGGATTTGGTACTAGTCTTCTGAGGTATATGTTTCTTATAAAATACTTGTTTACATGTAAGACTTTAATTGATGCACAGTACATATTCTGTTTAACAAGTCGGGATGTAACTAAGAACCGTTTCCGTGTTAGTTTAATATTTAAATGAAATGACTATAGGTCACCTAGATAGTATAGTAACTACACTGACACCGAATACAAACCTTAAAATGAAAAAGAAAAATTTAGTCCATAAATTTGTAGACTAAGAAAGGTATAAGAATCAAGTGAAAGTCGCGGTCTTCGGGTCGTGACAATATTAAACTAGCAAAGAAATGGTTTGAAAACCTCCCCTTCATATTTTATCACTTTCCCCAGTTAATTACCTACAAGAAATCCACAATCGACAATTCATATACCTCATGTACTATACACAATCTCAAAATCATCTCAATTACATTTACATATTCCACAACACATACGGTCAACCAAACATAATCACATCCCAGATAGCATTCGATGATTATATGAACCTATACAATAATTTAACACGGTCCTACGTTACATCCCGACTCATTGAACAAAATACGTACTGTGCATCAATTAAAGTCTTACATGTAAACAAGCGATTTATAGAAAGCGTATACCTCAAAAGCGACAAAGTAAGTTCGGAGGACAAAGGCCAGTACTAAGCTCAGATACCATCTCCGAAGGCCTACTCAAAAGCTCTCATGGCAGAGTTTAACTCAAATAGTCTGAAAAGATGTGAAATTAAGAAGGTGAGCAAATCCACAGCTCAGTAAGATACTAATATAATAATTGAATTAGGATTATATCGTCCCTAATGCAATGTATGAAATCCTGCAAGTGTATCTCCCAGCATCATTTAGAAATCAATATTCTTTGAATATTTATTCGATCATGCCCTAATGATACTAAGTATTATTGCACTGCAAATCATGCATCAATACGTGTACTGTCATCACAGGATTCAATATATAATGTATAAAATTTTTACTGTATAAAACATCCATTTCAAATCATGTTTCGTGTGGTACATAATCATGTACGAAAGTCATGTAGCTTAGAATCATTCAACATATGCTTTAAAACACAGTTCAAAACATATACAATCTCAAGTCATATCATGTGTGGTATAAAACCATGTGTATATCATATTCAATCTCAATTATATCAAATATACTGTAAAAACATATCATGTCTAGAGTTCACATATAGTAAATCATACTCTAAACAACGTTTAACATTTAGTGAGAGACTAGGTATGGATCCCTATTCTGTTATCATATCATCTCTGTTGGCTCTATAGGCTAAACCGAGACGGGGGTGAATCGGTTTTGTGCTACTCTTAGGTTCTTTTTCAGAGTCTCTTAAATTCTCTAGCCTATGTTGAAGTTTTATAAGTTCTCTAGGCTACTCAAGTATGCAATATAAATTCAATTCAACAATCACAATATAAATGCACATAAGTAAAGAGAGTAGGGAAAGAGAAATGTACACAATCGATTTATAGAGGTTCGGCAACCTTGCCTACGTCCTCTACCTTGAGACGCTCCCAAGGATTTTTCCAAATCCACTAACTTGAATTTGTATTACAATCCCTCTTTTTGTAGGCTCAAGAGTAACCTCTCTCTTTTTCTAGGCTCAAGAGAAACCTCCCTCTTTTTTTAAGGCTCAAGAGAAACCTTCATCTTTTTCTAAGGCTTAAGAGAAACCTCCCTTTTACAAGGTGTGATTAAATTTACAAGAATGTAATCAAAGAAAGGCCTATAGGTAGGCAAGTGATTACAAAGATTAAGCTTTAGAAAAGACAATCTAAAGGATTTGTGCTATGATATACAAAGTGATAGAAGATAAAGAACTTTAGCACTTGAATTGATGTTGAGACTTGAGGAAGATGAAGAATAATGTTGCTTAGCTGTTCCTCTTACTTCTTTGAGCTTCCAAGCCTATATTTATAGTCCCTTGGATGGTTTCTAATGTAACGGCGTAAATTGAAGAGTTGCAAATGTAAAATTTTGGCTATAATTGCAAAATCGAAATCTTCGGGAATAATACGACACATACATGAACATCGCACGTAGAATAGATAGGAAAGGAGTTATACTCATATACATAAATGATTGATTTCGTATGCCATGAACCAAGTTAAATACATACAATGTACATGCATGCGACGAACGTACACATATATATAAAAAAAAAATATATTTATATATATGCATATCATTGTAATTGAAAAAAAATATAAATATATATAAATCTAAAGGATCAAGTGAAGTGCAAAATAAATTAAAGTACATATAAATGAATATGGATAAATATGGGTATATATATGTAGTTACATTTATACCAAAAATATATATATATATATATATAGGTGTATATACAAATAATAGAAATGTAATAAGTAAATAAATAGGAAGAATAAACAAATTTATAAAAGAAAGATATATATATATACACATACATCCACAACACACACCCGGGTTAGTGGGAAACACCCACTAACTCGTCAATATCAAAAGGAGACAATACTGTCTCCCTATCACGTCCTTCAGTTTTTTTTGGTCCTTATTTTTAAAACTCAAACACTCAACCCCGTTACCTCTCTTCCTCCCGTTTCCTCTGTATATTTTCTAAACTCTCCTTACCTTTCCATCGTGTCTTCCTTTCACCTTCATCGTGTCGCCATTTGTTGGGCAAGGCTGAATAGGACTACGAAAGAGCTGCTGGCAGGTACAAGGGTGTCGAACTAGGGCTAGCAATGCAGCAAAAAGGGATGACTTAAAATGCTTGTTTGAATCAAACATGATTTGGGAAAATGGGGAAAACAACAATGGCATTCGGCGAAGAGGTTAAGGCTGTGTGTGTGAGGCTAAAAACCGAAGGAAATGCGAGGTGTTGGTGAGAGTATTTTGGCTGTGGAAATTAGGTCTCGTTTAGGACATTACGGGCTGAAGAGGCGAGCTTAGCAACAGTGGAAATGAGGGAAAGTTCACGAGCTGGAAACAACCAAGACACAAGGGGCTGAGAGACGGTTTCAGGAAGTATTTCGAGACCATTTAGAGGCTGGACTTGGGCAGTTTTAAGGACTGTGTTGGGTGATATAGTGAAATGGAAATAAGGGCCATCGCTAAATATTTTTGCTGCTAGTTGAGACAGCCGTAAAGAGTTAATCGTGGCTGCACCTGTAGGTTAAGAAGAAGATTAAGGAAGGAAGAGGCTTAGTTGGCACGGCATAATAGTGTCTGAAACAAGGGATTTATAGAGCTAAGGTGCAAGAGCTTTTTAAGTGTAAAATCCGATTTTATGGTACTGTAGAGGTAAAACAAAAAACTTATATTGCAGCAAGCTCACGTGGAAGCTTGCTGCATTGTTGAATAAAATTACAAGGGAAGAAAAGGCATGAATAGAGAAAAAAGAGAAGAAAAGTGTTAGAGAGGTATGTGGCATTATTTTAGTGGATGTGACATTAATAAAAGATTATAAATGAAACATTTTTTAGACAATTTCTCAGCCATAAACCGACTTGCTTTCTTCCTTGTTTCTGCTGGGATTTACGTTTCCTGTAGCTTCTTCTTCTTCTTCTCGTTTTCCTCCATGTTAAGCCTCCTTCACCTTGTGGAATTTCATTAAACCATTACTAAATCACCATGTACCTTGAATAGAAATAATTCCTCACAGTAAGAGCTCCTAAAACCTAAGAGCTCCTAAAACCTGAAATTTGGTGACTGATTTCCAGCGTTTGGAAGATCAAAGTTCTGCTGATAGTCACGGGTCAAGGTAAGGATTTGGGGGTTTATGTTTCATTGATTTTAACTATATTAGTGGACTGATTTAAATGTGAATAACTTGTTATATGCTTGAGATGGGACTAAAATAAAGAATTATACAACTTGCAAAAATGGGTCATAAAAAGGGGATTGAAGGATTTTTGATGGTTTTGATGTAGGAATTGTAGGAATTAAGAGATATTGGTACATAGAATTTGCTGGGATTTAATTAGAACTAAGATTGAAGAATAAAATTTGCCAAAACATGAAGTTGGCGTATGAATATATTCGGTAGAGCAGGACAGTTACGATGGTGAGGAGTTTTGTTGATTTTAAATATATTTAATGAAACTTTTGAGTGAATGAATGATATATATAAAGATTGAAATGAATAAAGAATAAAAGCCTTGAAAACAAGTTGATGTGTAGCTTATGGCAAATGAAGCAGAACTGATGTGGCGTGAATGATGAATATGCTTGCTGCAGTATGGTTTCTCACGTTAGTGTAGATGCTGTGGTGAATTTTAGATATTCGATGGAAATACAAAAAGAGTATGGGTAATTACAAGGCAACAAGTGATAAAAGAATAATTGAAAAATAAGAGGAAGAAGAGGATGCCGGCTATAGAAAAGAATGAAAATGCTGACAGTAAGAGAAAAGTCAAAACAGAAAAAGAAAAGAAAAACAGACAAGAAAATGATTTTAAGAGAAGTAGTAAATTTAATAATAACTCTATATTGTGAGGTATTAAAGCAAACCTCATGGACACCATTCGACCATGAGAGAATGGAAATGAAAATGGCATGATAAGGGCTGAACATGGGTGCCATGTAAAACAGGAAATGGGTGATGTGAAAAATGATAAGGGCCATTCGGCCATATTAAAATGAAATGGATGAAAATATGGGGAATAGTAAGTTAAGATTCACGGTTTGGAAAAAAATTGGGTTAAAGTCCCATTCATGAGACTTTTGTGTAGAATTTTATAAAATTCATAATTAACAAATAAAGCATATAAGTTAATTAAATGATGAATGAAATTGAAAGTGGGAGTACAATGAATTAGTGTTGAAGTAAATTGGATTGCATTTCATTATATGAAACGTTGAAATGGATGGTTGAATTAGAATGTAATAATTAGGGGAGGTCTAGCAGCAAGCTTGGATTTAAAATCCAACACAAAAAGAGGAAGTCATGTTATAATACCGATAAAATTTCTATTGCAAAAATAATTGCAGTGTACAATATGATTGCATATAGATATGAACAATAGCTCAAAAATAAGTATTTAAATGAGCTAATGATTTTAAATGGAATTATCTGCAGCTCGGAAGAATCAGATTACGAGTGGCGCACTCGAAAAGAGTCGGAATACGCTACATAGGTAAATGAGGCATGTGTAGCCTGTAAGGATATTCAGTATGCATGTTTTAAATATGCATTATTTTATAAAATATTGTGGAAATTAGTTGGTTGGAGAATTGTGGAGATTTATCGGCTGTGAATTATAAATTGTCTTTTCTGTGCAAGGAAGCTAGTCAATCGACCGTCATTATGCTGTCGAAAAATCTTAGAAAATTACAAAAAATCGGAATAAATGATTTTATTTCAAGAGAAACGATTTTCAATCACGAAAATCGAGAAATTGATTATTTTTCATAAAACATGAATATATTGAATTCTATTTTTAAAATATTCATGTTTTCTAGATTGGTGATAATGTGGTCACCGAAAATTCTCCCGATAGGTGAACTACACGTGATAGGAAATGGAATACGAAAAGATACGAAGTGAATATTTATAAATATTTTCTTAATATTCACTTGAATTCTTATGTATAACCTTTATGGTTCAATTACGGAAGTATTATGTATTTTATAAATTCCATAAAGGTGATGATATGGAATAAAATTGTGAGCCTCATGGATAAACGTGAAATATTTTCAAATTACTTTGAATAAGGTTCATGAAGGCTATGGTATGGTGTGATAACTGCTAATTTTTAAAAATTAATATTAAATATTTGTAAATTTAATATTAAAGCAAATAGAGAAACGTAAATAAATAAATTATTCACAAGAATTGGAATATTGATTTATTTTAAAAAGGCTGATGAAGGAATAGAATGGAGAAATTATAAATGGGGGAAAATAAATTTAGATAGTAAGAAATCCAAATTAAATAAGAAATGAAAATGAATATATTGAGATATTTATATAATTATATTATATAAATATATATTTACATAAATACATATGTACAATTATATATTTATATATAAGTATATTATGTAAATATATTTAGATATAAATACGTATATGCATATATGAAATATATGTATATATTTTGTATAAGGATAAATAGTATATATATATATATATTGAAATATATATTATTTACATGATTAAATAAGTACATATGTATAAGTTTATGTATTTAAACATATAAATATGAATATTTTGTTTTGTTAAATTGTAAAAATATATTTATATATATGTAAACATATATATGTATTTTGGGTATAACATATGTATTTAAATACATATTTTAAATATATAATTATATATATTTAATTATAAAAAAAAGAAACAAAAATAGGGTCGGGATATAACCCGACCCTCGTTATTTTTCTGTCTCAGGAAACAGAGGAAAGCCGACTCTGTTGGCGGCCACCGGAAAAGAAAGAGAAGGAGAGAGAGGCGAGGCCGTCGCCGGCGAGGAAAGAAAGAGGGGAAGATGACCGTTGACGGAAGGAAAAAGGAAAGGAGAGAAGAATCGGTGGAAGCCGAGAGGAAAAGAAAAAGGAAAGGAAAGAGGGAAATCGACGGTGCCGGTCGATCTAGGCACCGCCACCCCAACCTCGAGTTCGACGAAGGTGAAGGGAAGAAGAAGGAGGCCACCGGTGAGGCAGAGAACGGCGGAGGAGGAATGGCGAAGAGGGAGAAGAGCCGGAACCTAAACCGAGTAGATCCGCCGTCGTGTCGCCGATCCGGGCTGAACAGAGGCCAGATCCAGCTTCGCTGTGACGTCGACCAGCTGTGGAGCCGCCGAACTGTCGGAGAACCTGCCACCAGAGGAGAATTGGCGGTAAGGGAGGCTGACCGATGTGACCGGAAAAGAAAAGAAAAAAAGGGAAAAAGAAAAAGAAAAAAGAAAGAAAGAAAAAGAAAAGAAAAGAGGAAAAGAAGAAAGAGAGAGAAAAAGGGAGAATTTTCGAGAATTCGAAAATTCCCTGGTATTCGGAAATCCGAAAAATCCTAGACCTTCGATAAGGATTTCGGAAATTATTTTCGAGTAATTAATTTAAATAAATTATGAAAAAAATTCTAATTTTTAGAATTTGAATTCCAGAAAATTATTCTCGGCGAACGAGATGATGGAATCGGAAAAGATGAACACGGGCGCGACTGATAACGAGGAAGTCGCCAACTTGGGATAGGTAAGGGATGCATGTGCAGCACTGTAAGGATATTCAGTCTGCATGTTTTTAAATTATAAATTATTTTATGGAAATGTTGTGATGATTCATCGGCTGAAAATTTGTGATGACGTACTGGTTGAAAATATAAACTGTATTTTCAGTGCAAGAGGCTAGCCAATCGGCAGTCGTTATACTGCTGAAAAATATTAGAAAATTATCGAAAATCATAATAAATGATTTTATGTCACGAGAAGCGATTTTCAATCACGAAAATCGAGAAAATGAATATTTTCATAAAAACATGAATAAAATGAAAGTGAGTTTAAAAAAAATTCTTTTCGAGAATGGTGATAATGAAATCGCCGAAAATTCTCTTGATATGTAATTACATATAATACGTGATGAAAAATGAAGAGAAATAAAGTGAATATTTTTATATATATATTTCTTAAATATTCACTAAATGGTTTTATAACCTTTATGGTTTTAAATTATGAAATTATATATCTTTATAAATTCTATAAAGGTTTATTTTATGATGAAAAATACGGTTTTGAGACTAGTTGGCAACCTTATCATGCTGATATGTGACATGTGATATGTGATATGTGATATGTAGTCCCAGCCGACACCTGATCAGTGCTCCGTTGAGGACAATTATAGACTATGGCCATAGATCTGACATGATTATTTTATACCCTTCGGGGTCTACAGCATGATATGAGTAACGACCCAGTGGACGGGCTGGGCGTGCCTCAGTCTCCATATATGAAAATGTTTTATATGATATTTGATACGTGAAATGTAAATGTTTTACATGATATGTGACAAGTTAAATGAAAATGATTTATAACATTTTATATAATGCTTATTGCGGTACTAATGATAGTACTACATGATGATTTTTCAAAAGAGTTTATAAGTCTAATATTCTTACTATGATTTTAAATTGAATATTAGACTATATGCGACATGAACATGTGATATGTTTTCAAAAAGGAAAGAGGAGGAAAACAAATCTAATATTCTTATTTTAATTTCTTAAATTGAATATTAGATTTAAATGATGTATATGTTATACGAAAAAGATTTAATAGCTTATTTTGCTATTTAAAGTACTGTACTAATTATGATTGTACAGTAAAACATGAAACGAGTTTTAAGTGAGAGTGATGATGATTTAACTAAAATTCTTTTCAAAGAATATATGAATATCAGTTGCTTTATTAAAATGCTTTATTTTATAAAAGCATTATTTTGAAAAGAATATGAAAATGATATGGAATAAAAAGGAAAATGATTTAAATTTCAAACAAAATGAAATTTATTACTTTCTACAGTTGCTTCTAGGTTCCGGGATAAGACAGGTATTTCAAAATACCTGTCTTACAGCCGACTGTAGTATCCTTCCTACATGTGTGCCTAGAGCCCAATAGGAAAAATGAAAAACTTTTTCAGCATATAGATAGCTGAATATCAAGTGAGACATATAATTCTCTTACTGAGCCATGGTTTGCTCACCCCTTAATTTTAACATTTCAGGTTTTCGAGGACTAAGAGTCTAACATCTAAAGGACTTCGGCTGTGCATTTGGAGACGATGCGACAGCTTGATTTATTTAATAAGGTATGATCATTTATTTTCTGTATTTAGACTTATCTACAGTACTACTTCCTTATGAATTAAGATAGGGGATGTAATTCATAGTATAATTTTATATGAAATTGTTTATATGTAAAAGAAAAGTAAAGTATCGTAGACAGCCCAACCAAATAAGATGTATAGAAAAAGATGAAAAATAGGGTCACGGGCTGTGACAGATTTAATGGTATCAGAACAAGGTTGGCCTGATGTCTGTCGATACTTTTTGAAAGAAAATGTGTTGAAAACGTTAACATCCCCTATAGTACTGTGTAGTTTGAATACATAAAGAAAATAAATGATTGTAAAGTGAATTAAGTGTTTAGAAGGGGGTGAGAATTATGAACTAGGGATGTCAAAAAAGGAAAACGGCTCAGGAATGTTACCTGAAATGGTGATCTTATAATCTAAATGAAGGTCGGTTCGGTAAGGAACAGAAATGGACTTGGTGAGGGCCCCACCAGTACTTTTCTGTCCGGATCAAATTGAGACTTGAAAATGATGATATAAAGGAGGGGAATGAAATATCATCATTAAATAGACCTTAAGATCACTGATTGAAGGATTTTGAGGAGAGAGAAAATTTTTGGCCAAAAATGACCAAAATACCCATATCTTCAAAATTTTACCTAGAGTCATAATAGACCAACAGAAGTTGGAATTGACTGATTTGACAGAGTAATTGATGGTGTAAGGATGCATTTCAAGCAAAATGATCCAATTATAAATCCTACTGGAATTCTCTGTCGAAATCGAACAAGATCTTAAACTGCTGATATTAGTATGAGAAAGGAAACTATCAGCACATAGATAATAAGATCCTTGGGTTAAATGTATACTGAGGAGAAAGAAATAAATGTTAAAATGATGAAAATGCCCCTATGTTGGGCTATGTTTTGAACAGTGATAGAACCAAGTTGATCTTCAATCCATTGATAGTAATGGAGTTATTGATGGCATAAAGGATGTAATATGAGTATAATGATCCCGATTATAAATTTCACTACACTTAAAGTGCTAATGTGACCCGAATGGTTATAGGGAAGTCGCAAGATGAGCGGCTCAGTTATTAATTTTAAGGGTCTAAAATAAAAGTGTATTAATGGGATATTATTACGTGATTATTGGATATGATGAAAAGTAAAATGATTACTGAAGATGATTTAGAAAGAGATCAGTATAGAGGATGAAATCCATAGCAGTACGGTTAATTTTGGTTCTATTCATTCATACAGTTTCTAAAGTATCAAATGGATATTTATAGAACTGGAATATTTTGAAATATGTTTTACGGAATGATGTACTGTATGGAGTATATGAAATTGGAGAATATGCATAAGAATAGTAAGTAAAGATAAGAGACAAGGAAGATGACAGCTAACCTGAGGTTATTAAATGATAATGAATTTAAAATGAATTACAGTAATAATAAATCGGTTAGCTGTGAAAGGTGTTAATTAAATAGCTACACTGGATACAGCATACTAGTTAAGATTAATAATGCTGTGAAGTATGAGTAAATAAATTAATCAAGGTGGAGTATATGTTAAAATGAAATGAATGTTAAACGTATCTGCCTTGAGGATGTATAGTGAAATGATAAGACATAGAGATGAAATGTCTAACACAGTAAGAGATGTGTGATTAAAGAAAGTATCAGATGTGATTCCTAATAAATTTTCAGAGTAATATAGATATGGGAGATCGGGTTAATATTGACTCGATTATGGATACAGAATCTATTCTAAGCTTATATCGGAGAACGTAGAAGAGTCCGAAAAGCTTAAGAAATAACTCTAAAAAATTTGTGAATAATGAAATTCACTTGTATAGATGAGATTGATGGAAATGCAGATGATGTGATTGAGGATGAATTAAATGGTGTATTAAATTTCTATTATGAAATAAAGTTCTTATTAAGAACGAATATTCATCTATATGGAATTGACGCTTTATTTGATTTAATCAGAGATGTATAAGGAGTTCATCAGACCAATCTCTGTACAAGGCGTCATCAGATGAAAAGTTGGAAATTGATGGTCATAAAATGATAATATTAGAACTCGATATAATTTGTATGAGTTCCTATTGAGGTTTACAAGGTTAATGAAATACCTTGTGAGATATATAAGCCTACTGAATGAGGCAACCATACATGAATAACATGATGAGATACTGATATAATCTAAGGAACAAATGGAAAATGAGCAGCATAGTGGTATAACTCTACAGACTCTCAAAGACTGTGAATTATATGTTAACATTGGCAAATAGGAGATATGGCTAGACAGTACCTTTTTCTAAGATATATGATCTCGAATGACAGAGCGATGTAGATCTGTCTATGATGAAGAGATAATGATTGAGATACGAATGTATTGAGTCTAGCTAGATACTATTGCCAGTCTATGGAAGAGTTATTGGGTTAGTTGCTCTACAGATGTGACTTAAAATTAAATAAGTTTAAGTCAGTGGATGAATAAATGTAAAGATGGTATGCAAAATGTTAAGAGATTTTAACAGTGGAGTACCATTCCACTTAAGAAAACCGACTAAAATGGTGAGAGTAAAAAGATGAAAACGTAATAAGAAGATAAATTTTCAGGATGAGTAGGGAACATGAATATGAAGCAGTTCCCAAATTAAAACTAAAAGTGATTTTTGTGGTTATCACATGATTATGGTTATATGTAAGATCGAGCCAAACTCGATAGAGGAAAAGTAATTATACTCAAAGGAGTAAAGAAATGATTTACATTTACTGCCAGACATATAAATGGAAAAAGGATATATATATATATATATATATATATATATACCACCTTGAAATGATGGAAATAGTGGATTTATATGGATAATGAGATGATTAAATTGATAATTATAGATTCAATGATGAAGTCAAATAATGAGAAGATTATATTATAATTTGATTATGCCATTATGGAATCTAAATTATCAAAAGAGTATAATTTCAGGTATATTCTAAAATTAAAGTGATAATGAATATACCACAAGAATAAAAGAGGTAATAAGAATGCTACATGAAAAGACAACATGGAGAGAAAATGATTGTCTCTTGATTCAATTATGGTAAAAGATGGTAAATAGTAAAGTCTGCAAATGAGCTGCAGCATTTGATGAAATAAATATGAAAAGAGTATTGGGGATAATAATGAAGAATCTAAAAGAGATATGATAATATGGAAGTGATTATAGACTGATAGTCTAATGAAACCACTTCTCCATTATCAAACTCTTAGATTCTTTAGTGCCATAGTTGAAATATGACTATAAAAGGATGAGAATGTATGTGAAGTTCCAGTGAGCCCTATATGTGATAGGAATCTCTAAGTAGCTATATGTTATGGGAAATAGCAAAAGGCTTTGAGATTCCAAATTTATAGACAGCATCGCTCCGTACTGATGTAAATATCTGAGCGTAGTATAAAAACGCTCGAAGATATGTTAAGTGAGCGGATGCACGAGATGTGAAAGTTACTGAGACAATTACATACTATTGATTTAAATCGGTAAATGATAGTTACAAAACTACATCGACTTGGCACTAATTGAGGAAACAGATGATGAACAGTATAAATCATATGGGATATGAAAAGGAGTGGAAATGGATAACTCCCAATTGATAAGAAATTTAAGGAAGTATAAGTTTATGATGAAAGATGATATGCAATTGTATCAAAAGAGATTCTGATGTTGATGGTATACTAGCAGTATTAATTAAAAGATGATCAAGAGGTTAAGAACAATGAGTATACGGAACGGTAACCACCTTTAATTTAAGTAAAATTCGAAGGACCGAATTTCTTAAGGTAGGGAGAATGTGATAACCGCTAATTTTCAAAAATTAATATTAAATATTTGTAAATTTAATATTAAAGCAAATAGAGAAACGAAAATAAATAAATTATTCACAAGAATTGGAATATTATTTATTTTAAAAAGGCTGATGAAGGAATAGAATGGAGAAATTATAAATGGGGGAAAATAAATTTGGATAGTAAGAAATCCAAATTAAATAAGAAATGAAAATGAATATATTGAGATATTTATATAATTATATTATATAAATATATTTTTACATAAATACATATGTACAATTATATATTTATATATAAGTATATTATGTAAATATATTTAGATATAAATACGTATATGCATATATGAAATATATGTATATATTTTGTATAAGGATAAATAGTATATATATATTGAAATATATATTATTTATATGATTAAATAAGTACATATGTATAAGTTTATGTATTTAAACATATAAATATGAATATTATGTTTTGTTAAATTGTAAAAATATATATATATATATATATGTATACATATATATATATATATATATATATGTATTTTGGGTATAACATATGTATTTAAATACATATTTTAAATATATAATTATATATATATTTAATTATAAAAAAAAAGAGAAACAGAAACGAGGTCGGGATATAACCGGACCCCCGTTATTTTTCTGTCTCAGGAAACAGAGGAGAGCCAACTCTGTTGACAGCCACCGGAAAAGAAAGAGAAGGAGAGAGAGGCAAGGCCGTCGCCGGTGAGGAAAGAAAGGGGGGAAGCTGACCGGCGACGGAAGGAAAAAGGAAAGGAGAGAAGAATCGGCAGAAGCCGAGAGGAAAAGAAAAAGGAAAGGAAAGAGGGAAATCGGCGGTGTCGGCTCGATCCAAGCACCGCCACCCCAACCTCGAGTTCGGCGAAGGTGAAGGGAAGAAGAAGGAGGCCACTGGTGAGGCGGAGAACGACGGAAGAGGAACAGCGAAGAGGGAGAAGAGCCCGAACCTAAACCGAGTAGATCCGCCTCCATGTCGCCGATCCGGGATGAACGGAGGCCAGATCTAGCTTTGTCGTGACGTCGGTTAGTTGTGGAGCTGTCGAACCGTCGGAGAACCGGCCACCGGAGAAGAACCGGCGGTAAGGGAGGTTGACCGGTCTGACCGAAAAAGAAAAGAAAAAAAGGGAAAAAGAAAAAGAAAAAGAAAAGAGAAAGAAAAGAAAAAGAAAAGAAAAGAGGAAAAGAAAAAAGAGAGAGAAAAAGGGAGAATTTTCGGGAATTCGAAAATTTTCTGGTATTCGGAAATCCGAAAAATCCTGAACATTCGGTAAGGATTTCGGAAATTATTTTCGAGTAATTAATTTAAATAAATTATGGAAAATTCTAATTTTTAGAAATTGAATTCCAAAAAATTATGCTCGACGAACGAGATGATGGAATCGGAAAAGATGAACACGGGCGCGACCGATAACGAGGAAGTCGCCAACCCGGGATAGGTAAGGGATGCATGTGCAATACTGTAAGGATATTCAGTCTGTATGTTTTTAAATTATAAATTATTTTATGGAAATGTTGTGATGATTCATCGACTGAAAATTTGTGATGACGTACTGGTTGAAAATATAAACTGTATTTTCCGTGCAGGAGGCTAGCGAATCGGCAGTCGTTATACAGACGAAAAATATTAGAAAATTATCGAAAATCATAATAAATGATTTTATGTCACGAGAAACGATTTTCAACCACGAAAATCGGGAAAATGAATATTTTCATAAAAACATGAATAAAATGAAAGTGATTTTAAAATAAATTTCTTTTCAAAAATGGTGATAATGAAATTATCGAAAATTCTCTTGATATGTAAATTACATGTAATACGTGATGGAAAATGAAGAGAAATAAAGTGAATATTTTTATATATATTTCTTAAATATTCACTAAATGGTTTTATAACCTTTATGGTTTTAAATTATGAAATTATATATCTTTATAAATTCCATCAAGGTTTATTTTATGATGAAAAATACAGTTTTGAGACTAGTTGGCAACCTTATCATGCTGATATGTGATATGTGATATGTAGTCCCGGTCGACACCTGATCAGTGATCCATCGAGGACAATTATAGACTATAACCATAGATCTGACATGATTATTTTATACCCTTCGAGGTCTATAGCATGATATGAGTAACAACCCAGTGGATGGGCTGGGCGTGCCTCAGTCTCCGTATTTATTTAATAAGGTATGATCATTTATTTTCTATATTTAGACTTATCTATAGTACTACTTCCTTATGAATTAAGATAAGGGGTGTAATTCATAGTATAATTTTATATGAAATTATTTATATGTAAAAGAAAAGTAAAGTATTGCAGACAGCCCAACCAAATAAGATGTATAGAAAAAGATGAAAAATAGGGTCACAGGCTGTGACAGATGGTTTTTATACTGTTTTGAGACTGAGGTCCCGAGTTTCATGCATCATACTATTACTGTCAAGTGGCTGATTGAGCCACCAGTCATCAGTGTCCCGGATGTCACCTGGCAAGTGTGCACCGAGGACACCCTATAGATCATGGCCATAAATCTTACTGTATACTGTTACTGTGTCCCTTCGGGGATGATTACTGTGTCCCTTAGTAGATGATGATAGCATGATTTAATTGTAGGGTGATGCCTAGTCTCCACTTAATAATTACTGTTTATTGAGGGGATTTACTGAATCCTGTTTACTATACTGTACTGTGAATTATTGTTTACTGAACTGTACTGCATACTGTTTACTGAGCTAAATCGTACCAAAAATACTGTTTTACTGAACTGTATTGTACTGAGAAACACTGTTTTACTGAACCGTACTGTACTGAAAGCTACCGATTACTGTTTACTGAACTGAAAAGTACGGAGTACTGTTTACAGAAATGGAAAGTACTGAATTACTAATTACTGAACTGAAAGGAAATTATTGTTTATCGAGAAAGAATACTTGGAAATTATTTCTTAAATAGAAATAATTACTGAAATATTTATCCCGAGATTTGGATACCTATAAGCTACTGCACTGAAAGAACTGTCACTGTTTCTACAGTTTTACGTTTACTGTTCACTGAATTGTTTAATTACTGTACTATTACGTGTTTTGAAAATGGTGTACTAAAGTGATGTAATAAAATGGTTTATACCATTTTTATAATTATGAGAATTGAGAATTAAATTGTTTTTAAATAAAAACAATTTATTTATTACTCCTTATAGTCGCTCTGGATTTCCGGAACAAAACAGGTATTTCAAAATACCTTCCATACTCCATTTGGATTTCTCGGCTGACTATAGTATCGCTTCTTACTGTGCTTAGTACACCATTAGGAAATACATGTTTTTACAGCATATAGATTGTTGGATATCAAGAGTTACATATAACTCCTTTACTGAGCCATGGTTTGCTCACTCCCCTCTTTTTAACATTTTAGATTTTTGATCGCTGTGAGATCCGTCACCCGAGCATCTCAGCTGCACATTTAGAGGACAATGTGACAGCTCGACTGACATATAAGGTACAATCATTTATTTTCTGTATTTAGATTTATCTACAGTACTACTTTCTTGTGAATTAAGATGGGGGATGTAAATGATATTATAATTTCATATGAAATTGTTTAAATGTAAAAGAAAAGTAAAGTATCGCAGACAGCCCAACCATCAAAATTGTGTAATAATAGGTGTATTACTGTGTTACTGGACTGTTACATTAAGGGGGCTGTTAAAGGCTGTTGAGCAGAGGATATGAGGGTATTTTAGGTGCCTAGATTGGCGTTGAAATAGAGAAGGAAGGAGGCAAAAGAAGAACCATACACCATACGTGAAAGGCAAGCCGTGAGTGGCATTTTTGGGTGGTCGTTGAGCTACCTAATGCTTACTTGAAAACAAGGTAAGAAAGAAAAGGAAAAGAAAAGAAATAAAAGGAAGAAAATATATATAAATATATATATATATATTTGTATATATGCAGATGAGAGAATTAGATTTAAGAATTTATATTATATTAGTGTTAAATATATATTGTGATAACCGCGGATTTTCTAAATTTAATATTAATTATCCAGAAAGTTAATTTTAATGTAAATAAATAAGTTAAAGTAAATAAATGAATTTATTTATGAGGATGGGATATCGTTGGAAATACGGTATTTAAAAAAATGACGGATTGAGAAATCATATGGAAGAAATTCAAATTCGGATATAAGAGATCCAAATATTAAGGAAAATGAAAAATGAGTATATCGATATATTTATATAAATAAATTATATAAATATATTTTTACATAAATACATATGTACATATATAAAATATATGTATAGGATATATATTGATATATATTATATATTGATATATATTATTTTATATATCATTAAATATGTATGTATATATATAAATATATATATATATATGAAAAATAAGTATTATTTTTCATTGAAGTGTATAGATATATATATTTATAAATTATTAACACAAAATATATATATCTATACATATGGAAAATATGGTATATTTATATATATAAATGTAATTATATAGTGTATTTATATATATTTATAAAAAAAAGAAGAAGAAAGGAAACAGAAACGGAATCGGGAGACACCCATCCCCGTTTCATTCTCCTTTGTTACAAACAGTGGAGAACCCAGCTGAGGCAGCCGACCTAGTCGGCAGAAGAGAAGCAAGAGGAGGGAGAAAGAGACGTGGCCGGTGAGAAGAGGGGAAAGAAGAGAAGCGACCGGCGACGACCCGAGGCGGAAAGAGAAGAAAACGAAGCGGAAGCGAAGCGAAAAAAGAGAAAGGAAAGGAAAGAGGAAAACGGCAGTGCTAGCCGATCCGGGCACCACCACTCCATCCTTGACATCGACGGAGGTAAGGGGAAGAGGAAAGGGTGACCGGCAGTAGGGAAGAAAAGGAAAAGGAGGGAGGAAAGAGAGGAGAAGAGGCTGAAACCCACCATCCCAGATCCGGCACCGTCGCCGTTGATGGGGAGAAATGGAGGCCAGATCCGGCTTCGTGGCAACCTCGGCTAGCTGTGGAGTGGCTGAATCGCCGGAAATGGTGGCCGTCGGTGGCTGAACCGGCCAAGCAAAGGTGAACCGGCTAAGGAGTGCCAAACCGGTCTGAACCGGTTCAGGCCAGGAAATGAGGAAAAGAAAAAGAAAAAGGAAAAAGAAAAGAAAAGAAAAAGAAGAAAAGGGAAAAAAGAAAAAGGAAAAGAAAGAAGAATAAGAAAAAGAGAAATGGGTAGGAAAAATTTATGGAATTTTTATAATTATTATTTTTATTAAATAATTATATGAAATTCTAAATTGAGTATGTTATTGAAATTGATAGAAAATCATACTCAATGATCGGAGATGATGGAAATCGGGAGAAGTGGACTACAGGCGCAACGTAGTGAGGAAGTCGCTGACCCGGAACAGGTAAGGGATGCGTGTGTGAATTTGTAGGGATATCTAAATGCATGGTTTCATGCTATGAATTTTATAAGATTTATTGGATATTGAATTGCCTTGAAATGCTACGAAATTGTGGTTTCTGGCTGTTGAGACTGTGTTTGAAAGTGCAGGGAGGCTAGGTCTTTGGCAGTCGTTATGCTGCCGAAATTTATTAAAGATATTTCCAAAAATATTATTAAATATTTTAGCGCATTATTGATATTTTCCCTAGCCTCAAAAGTGATAAATTAATTATTCTTCATAAACGGTGAATTTACGGAAAAGTATTTATTAAATAATCATGATACCAATTTCGGTAAAGATTAAACTACCGAAAATTCATTCCACGTGTTTTATAGGGAAATGTGTGATTGGTGAAGTGAAATGGTGAATAGTGAATATTTTATAAATCATTTTTAGTATAATATTCACTAATTTATTATGATTTTCCTTTATGGATTAATTAATTTTATCACGTGTAATGATTTTCATAAAGGCTTTATCACTGTATAACTATGGTTTTGAGACTAAAATGTCTCTGCACGTGTTTTATAGTGAAAAATGTTTTGGTGGAATTATTGTTAATTTTGAAAAATAAATATTTTTATTTCTCCATTAAGTATGAAAATATTGGAATTGATTTCCAATAACTTTGAATTTCAAGTTTTGGAAAGAAAGTATGGAAACATGTGTGTATGTATTCTATGGTGAAAAAGAACAGTTATAAAATTTTATTACTACTCTGTGATTATTTTATAAACTGTTTTTCACCGTACGAAATATTATGATTTATACCTTTATAAATTTTCTGAAAAACATCATTGATCTTACTAAATTCCATAAAGGTAATGAGATTTCTTATATACTATTTTGAGACTGATAGGCCCCGTATCATGCTCACATATCACGTGTTTCACATGTTACTCATGTGTGAAGCTATTGACACTGATCTTGTCTTCAGCGTCCTAGTTGACACCTGATCAGTGTACGACCGATGACACCTATAGAATATGGCCATAGATCTCATGTGTTTATTATACTGTCCCTATAGGGATCTCACGTGTACCCTATTATTCCCTACAGGACTTATAGCATGATATCATTTGGGTGTTGTCTGGTCTTCATTATGATTTCACGTGTTATTATCGATTATAGTGATATTTTCAAAAAACTATGATGATTTTCTGAAGTGTTTCATTTCTAAACTTTTATTATAATTGAACAGTTATTTTACTGTTACACGTGTATAAGTGATAATTTCAGTGGTGGAAACCTTGAGATTTTCAAGTATTAAATTAGTGGTTTGATAAAGTGTTTTACTCAAGTGGATAATATATTTATATGCAGTAAATTAAATTAAGTTTTATATTAAAAAAATAAATTTCTACTCCCTATAGTCGCTCTGGGTTTCCGGGACAAGACAGGTATTTCAAAATACCTTCCATGCTCTATCTGGATTTTTCGACCGACTATAGTATCCTTTCCTTTTTTAGTGTGCTTAGCATACAAATAAGAAATTAAGGATTTTACTGCATATAGTTTTTGTGATATCAAAATTTGCATACAATTCTCTTACTGAGCCATGGTTTGCTCACTCCCCTACTTTTAAACATTTCAGATTTTTATGACTGAGAGATCTAACATCCGAGCATCTCGGCTGCGCATCGGGGGACAATGTGATAGCTCGATTGAAATATGAGGTACAATCATTTATCTTATGTATTTAAACTTATCTATAGTACTACTTTATTGTAGATTATAATAGGAGATGTAAATAATATTTCGATTTAGTATGTAATATTTTAAATGAAACAGAAAAGTAAAGTATCACAGACAGCCCAACCATATAAGATGTATAGAAAAATGTGTAAAAATGTGGTCACGGGTTGTGACATATATATTTTACTTACTTGAAAACAAGGTAAGAAACAAAGAAAGGAAAAGAAATAAAAAGAAAGGAAAAAAGAATTAAAAAGGAAGGAAATGGATATATATATATATATATATATATATTAATATGTATATATGTATAGTACATATATATCAAGATGTAAGAAGATAAGAGAATTTGATTTAAGAACTTGAATTATACTAGTGTTAAGTGTGTGTGTGTGTATATATATGTGTGTGTGTGTGTGTGTGTGTGTGTGTGTGTGTGTGTGTGTGTATTAAGTTGGAATTGAAATTTTTATAAGCATGTAGAAATTGGGCTAGATATTATTAAGTCGGATTTTTTTGTGAATGTGTAGCAAGACGGGAGGACGAAAGACACAGTCTAGCTAACCACGGGACACGCTCAAACTAAGCTCGCACTAGGTAAGACGTTTATATAATGTAGAAGTAGGATTATCCTATATAGGTTAAAGTTCAACGATGAAATGATTTGAGTATCTAGAGATTGGATTTAACGAAATGAAATGCAGGTACAATGTTAAGCTCGATAAAGTACTATAGTGGTGCGATATTAACAAGAAATGAATCGATATGGTATAGACTTATAGACATCATGAGATGGAATGATAAGCATTCATGCGATTCATGAGTACTCCATTATGCTACTTTTATTTCATCTACTTGAATTTTATTGCCATTAAGCATGCCTTATTACTATGCATGAAACTCGAAATGATTTATTCTTATCATGCTTACAAGAATGCTTGGATGCTTATATGGTTTTGAAAAGAATGAATTTATAGTTTTCACATATGTACGCATATATGTAAATGATCTTAAAGAAAAGTATTACGTATGTCGTAACGATTTTTGTCCAGGGACCTAATCGCTAGACGTTAAAAATTATGGAGTTGCCACCAATCAATTTTAACCTAGGTGTGATTGGCCACCTATTTAAAACTAAGGATAAGTACATTGATTTACGCTATGAAATTTGGGTTCTGGAGTACGGTTACGTGTGAGGAAGGTATTAGCACTTCCACAACGCCCATCCGATGGACGATACCAATTAATCACATGTTATCCTAAAGGTCTTAACCAAAGTGGTCTTTTAATATTTATTATTTTATTTTTATTTTTTCATTTATTATTTAAGTATTAGAAATTTTCTTAAATATTTCCTGACACTTTCGGTATAATTTAAGAAATTCTCTTATCTCAAGAGTATTCAAGAAAATCACTTATTCTCTCGAAGAGGTTCCGTCATCGGTTTTAATTTTAATATTTTTAGGTAGAAGACTTTTACTTAAACCTTAACTTTAAATATTTTTTATCCCTTATTTTAATATTCTATTTTTATATTTTATATTTATATTTTAAAATCTCTCCAACATTTTGGTAAGATGGAAATTCCTCACTTAGGAACCCTTTTTAGAAAATCATTATATGAAAATTCTTTTCAAGTTAATTATTAAAAATAAGATTTTATAGTTAATTTTATTACTTAAGGTTTTATAGTTGATTTATTTTCATATTTTATTTTAGTATTTTAAAATCTCTCGAACACTTTTGGTGAGATGAAAGTTCCTCACTTAGGAACCCTTTTATTTTTTGTTTTTTAAGAACATTATTATATTTCTTTTATTTAAAAAAATTTTATTAAAGTTTATAAAAATTATTTTATTTTATTATTTTTCATTTCCAAGTTTTATTTTAAGTTACCTTCTCATAAATCTTATTTTGAAGCAAATCATCCAACACTTTTGGAAAACTTTAAATTTAAAAATTCCTCACTTAGGAATTTTCTTGGGAAAATAGTTATATGTGTTTTTTTTAATGTTATTAATTGACGGATTTAATGTCTTAGTTGAAATTCTATATTTATTTTTTTATTAATATTTTATGCTATATAAATCCTTTCATAAATTTTTTATTTAAATGTCCCAACACTTTTGGGAAATTCATAGAGTAAGTCTCTCATTTGGGGACTTCCTTAAAAGAACTTAATGCTCTTTTAATCTGACTACCAAAAATCTTTTATTTTGAAATAACCAATTTTAAGATATTTTTTGTAAAAATTTCATTAAACCTTTCCAACACCTTTGGTAAGGTTTTAGAGTAAGCCCCTCACTTAGGGACTTTTAATTTAATTTACTGTTGAAAATTTTACTCAATTTATTTTTAGGTCTGGTATGATTATTTATTTTTTATGTGAAATTATTATTATTACTTGAATTTTATTTTATATGTTTTGAAGTTGGCATTCAACAAGTTATAAACCCAAACATATACTTATAATATATATATACAATATATAAAAGCAAAGATGCAAAAAACTTCACGTAAACAAAATCCAAATCAAAACTCCCACCCAATCAAATTCTTATGCAAATGACCCAAAGCAATGCAAATAAATATGAAACAAAATATAAAAAGCAAATAATTAGAAAGCAAAGCAAACAAACGTATGGACAGCCCAAACCCAAATCCATCACGTTTTTTACATGGAAGAAATATTCATAATCAGGCAAATAAGTATCCAAAACAAAGAATAAAAGGCAAGTAAAAAAATGGAAGCAACGTGTACCCAGCCCAAAGCATGTTCATTTCATTTTTTTTAACATAGCCCAAATCTAAAGAGTCACAGATTGCAAATGAAATAAAAATCCAAATAACAAACTGAAAGTTAATTGGCTCACAGAATCGGGAGAAGCTTTCCTTCTTTTTCTTTTGTCGTTCTTTTCTTTTTTCTAAAGGGGTCTCTTCTCCACACAGGAAAATCACCGGCCAATCACCTACGACGACGTCACCTACTCCTCTCCTGGTCACAGCTTCCGCTTGATCTCCTCCTGTCACGGTTGCTTCGCTGGTTCTGCTCCTATTCTCTTCCCTTTTTTTTTTATTTCCTATGCTTCTTTTAACAGTGTTTTTGCTATTTTTTTGATTGAATCTCAGATTGTGTTTTGGGCTGTTGATTTTTGAGCTGAGATTGATTTCTTTTTTAATCTGGGTTGTTCGGGTCTTTAGCTTATTTTTGGGTGTTGAATGGATTGCAAACAAAATCGAAGAGGGATCGATTGGCAGTGGAGATATTGGGTTCTTGGATGATTTCAATAGAAGGAAATGATGTTTTACAGAATGTGTGGGCTTTGGTGATGGAAGACAGAGGTGAAGAATGGGGTCTTCAGCTTTTTTCAAACTCTTTTTTTTTCTCTCTGTTTTTGTCTCTGATCTCACTGTCTCCCCTTGTTTCTCTCCCTTTTTTTTGTTTTTCCTCTATGTTTTTCTGTGTGTTCATCTTTGATCTCCTCTAGACTATTTATAGGCATTTTTAGTCAAGAAAATCAGATGAAATCTTTGAAACCAGGGACTGTAATCATTGTTCCGCTGGTTTTTTTCTGAGCATTCTTAAATGCTTGCTTGAAAAACCGTGGTTCTTTCATGTGAGTATAGTAATCTTCTTGAAACCGATCTCCCCCTTTTTCTTCTTCATCTTTTCTGAGCAGCTTTTAATATGTTATTTTAATCAATAAAAATCAGAGCAAATCTCAGAGCATTAATTTGCAGAAGACTTTCACTCCCAAATGAGGTTTGTCTAGGGGTTGGCGAGGATGGCAGGGCTAAGCTTAAGGTGGCTGGCTAACAGCCTTCTTGCCGATGTCAACACGGCCTACTTTCTTTCTTTTTCTTCTTTCTTTTTTTTTACTATTATTATTATTATATTATTTTTTTAACTATTATTATTATATATTTTTTAATCATAATAAAAGATAGGCCAGCCTCAATTTAATTTGGGCTCATTAGATTTTGGGCTTTAGCCCAAATAACTTAATTAATTTTAACAAAACAGGCCCAATTATTTAAGACAAATTTGGAATTGATCCCGATAGACAAAATTCGATTTTCATGATACTTGAACTAATTCATCTCAAAGTCTATTTTTGACAAATTAATTCAAGCGCATGATTAAATCAAATTAATTAACAAGCTAATTTTAATCTCAAATTACTAAGATTGAAACAAGATTCAATTCAAATATATTTATAGTTTCGGACAAAATTAGGTGTCTACAACGTACATTGAACCATTTTCATAAAGAAGTTTAAATGTTTTATGAGACTATAGGCACCCTAAGAGAGTTAATTCAATAAAGCATAGTGGAAGCTGCCTAATTGGAGATTACTCATTAGGCATAGATGCTTGTCCGACAATAGTCGTGGATAGGGCTCAGTCTCACCTGATCAATGGGGCTGAGAGACATGAGGTCTATGGCCATAGATAGCACCCTAGTTGGTTTCCAAGGGACGATGATATGATTCTTCACTGCTAGCTACAATGATCTAAGTCTTTATTGATAGTGCATTAGTGTCACATCCCATGACCACATTTTTCACGTAAAATACACAACTTATCCGGTTGGGCTGTCTATGATACTTCACTTTTCATATTCATTTAACTATTAAATTTAAAATGTATATTATCAATTACATCCCCTATTTTGATTCTCAAGAAAGTAGTACTAAAAGTAAGTCTAAATACAGAAAATAAATGATCATACCTCATATTATAAATTAAGCTGTCGTAGTGTCTCTAAATGCGCAGCTCGAAATCCTCAGAAGTCAGATCTCTTAGTCCTCGAAAATCTGAAATGTTAATATTAAGGGGTGAGCAAACCACGGCTCAGTAAGAGAGTTATATGCAACACTTGATATTCAGCTATCTATATGCTGAAAATAATTTTTTTCACTTTCTTTAAATCTTCCTAGAGACTCTAGGCTCACATGTAAGAAGGATACTACAGTCGGCTAGGGATCCGGATGGAGTATGGCAGGTATTTTAGAATACCTGGCTTATCCCGGAACCTAGAAGCAACTGTAGAGAGTAATCGTTTTCTTTTGTATTCAAATCCCAATAAAACATTAAATATTCACGTGATAAAACACTTAAGTAAATAAATAAGGAATTCATGTTCCTTTCACAAATACTCTTTTCCACACTTGTAAAACACCGTAAAATATTTAGTTTAACACGTGATATATCAAAAGCTCAATAGTTGTAGATAATTTAGTACCAGCAAAAGTTCAGTGAAAAATACAATGATCAGTACAGTATCATGGAGACTAGGCAACACCCTAAATATATCATGCTATAATAATATCATCCCTAATAGGGGAAACACATGAGATCTATGGCCATAGTATATGGGGTCCTCAGTGTGCACTGATCAGGTGTCCACTGGGACGCTGATAATAGGATCAGTATCTATCAGCACTAACACGTGACACGTGAGCATGATATAGGGCCTAACAGTCTCAAAACAGTAAACACGTGATATAGACCCCATTTATGAAATCACTTTCACTAACTATAAGTTTAATCAATCCATAAATATTCATAAGGAAAATATTTTCATCTTATGAATAACATTTATAAAATATTCATACTGGGGTCATCGTTCCCGAAAATATTCTAAACATTATAGAACATCATAAATCATATTTTCCATACGGCGAAAACAGTTTATAAAATAATCACTGTAAAACATAAAAGGTCCTAACTGTCCTTTTTCACCGTAAAACATATACGCACGCTTTTCCATGCTTTCTATAAAAAACAAGATTTTCAAAGTTATCGGGATTCAAATCAATTATTTTTATGATTTATGGAAAATTAAAATATTTATTTTCCAAATCACCACACCCGTCTCGTGTTTTCTATGTAAACACATGCGGAGACCTTTTAGTCTCAAAACACTGTTTTTCACCTTTAATTACCTTTATGAAATTTTCTATAAACATTTGTTCTCACCATTGAACCCATAAAGGTTATTTATAAAATCAAGTGAATATTTGAAGAAAGATTAGTAAAATATTCACTTTGGTCCTTTTTATTTTACACCTCGTTTGTAACATCCCATTACCACATTTTTCACGTCTTTCTATACAACTTTACCGGTTGGGCTGTCTGCGATGCCATTAACATTTAACAGTAACAACAATAAATGATAAACATTTATTTACCAAAAACGGAATATGAAAATTCTTTTCATATTTCCTTACATCTGACATCCCCTATTAACCTTTATTTCACTAAGGTAGTACTGTATACATATGTCTGAAATGTAAAAGAGAAGAGACTGTACCTGTCACGTTTAACGTGCCATGCCTCAGTGCTTTAAGCATAGCTATACCCATCTGAGGGCTAATTCTCTCAACTCCGTGTACTTCTTATCTGTGGAGTTAAAACAAAGGGGTGAGCGATTCATACGCTCAGTAAAGGAGATATATGCTGCTTTATAAAACATAACTATATACCACAACATATCGGATTATCCCAAAATCATATCGAATATGAAAACAGTGGATATAGTAAAACAGTGCTCTCAATACACCAATTAATCACTGGCTAAATAGTTTACTTTTAAACGTAGTAAACGATACATAGGATTTCAACAAATCCTAACAGTAAACAGAAATCAACAAGTTGAGACTAGGCAACAAATAAATCATGCTATCATCGTTCCCCCTCCCCCTTGCGAGAACGGAATCTGCCGCTATTGGGGTGCACCTGTAGGCCATCGCCCCTCACGGCTATCTCAGATCTATGGCCATAATCTTTAGTGGTCCTCGGGTCCACTTGCCAAGTGACCTCGAGACCGCTGATGACTTGGCGGGTTCATCAGCCCTGTGACGCCCTAGGGTGCACTCGTTGGTCTATTTAACCCGAGCCATCACCCTAGATGGGTCACGCGAAGTATATGAATGATATGCATGAACTCATGGCCTAATGTCTCAAAATCAAGTTATCATATGTATCATTTCCATAAAATGATTTGGTTTTCCAAAAGGTTTTATAACTATTAAAACAACCCTCAAATTCAACAGTCTCTGTGAGAGAAAGGCACGTTTTGGAGCTGGTTCGCCCATGGCTAGTTCGCCCAGGGTCAGCTTGCCCATTGGCCAATTCGCCCAATGCTCAACTCCCCTAGTGGTCAACTCGCCCCGAGAGTCAACTCGCCCAAGGTCTACTTTTCCAAAAAATTCCACATTTTCTATTTTCAAAATATTAAAACATCTTATTTTTCGCAAAAGAAATTTCTCTTTTAAACTGTTCGCCAGAGTCAGCTCGCCCTTCACGGCTCGCCCCTGACTAACTCGACAAGACGGCGAACTATTATTCGCCCGCCACTCAGCTTTCATAACAAAAGTGGTCGCCCGCCACAATTTTATAAGAGATTTGGCTCGCCCGCCAATACCAAGAATTTATATTTTCCATTTTCAAATGTTAAAATGGCTAATTTTTTTCCTCAAGAAAAATACCACCGAAAATCAATTCGCCATGGTCAGCTCGCCAGCCCAGCTCGTCCATGGTCACTCCAAACAGGTGAACATGTATTCGCCCGCCAATCCATTTTTTTAAAACATTAAGTAAAACTGACTCAACCTCAGTGGCTCGCTACAATTTTCTCAACTTAGGGGTCGCCCGCCCCAAACAAAATATAAAAGGGTTCGCCCCAAATGGCTCGCCCGCCTTCTTATTAAAACAAGGGTTGTTCGCCCGCCAATACCAATTGGTTTAGAAATATCATAAGGGTCGGCTTAGTAGCTCGCCCAATATCAAATAAATTCCTCAAACAATGCATGTCAGAAAACAAAACATTTAACTTAATATTTTCACAAAATTTACTCCACAGGACATGCATCTCTTCACACACATCTCCCTTACCTGGTCCAACGAAGCCTTGCTCCGCCCTGCTTCCTGCTCGCCAATTGCCATTTCCCATTCTCGGCTGTAAAAATGATTTATTAAAATTATTAATATTCTCCTTTTCCAAATTTCCAATATATTGTACGACTTAAAATCAAATCGCTCGCCCGCAAGGGGTCTTATTCGCCCTTTCGAGCTCGCCATTCTTCAATTGCTTACACACATTATCTCGCCCTCATATATTGTCTTAAATGTGGGCGTCAAACACAACTCAACTCGCCATTCACATTGGCTTATATGTGGGAGTTCGCCCGCCATTTATACTTGCCCAATGCCTCACGCATTTGAGCTCGCCCATTATTTCACTTCACTAGAATTGGGCGATCTCGCCCATTTACACAGAATTTACCTTGGCAAGTTCCTTATTATCTACTCGCCTCATTGGCGATTACTAATTTTCATCATTGGCGAACACAATAGTCGCCATTCTCGTCACTTATTCCATTATTTTCCTTGTTTTCATATTCTCCAAAGATCTGACCAAAAACAAGACTGTATCTATGTTTATTACTGCATAAAACATAGAAATCTATCATTGAGCATCAAGAAAACCTCAGAAAATATGAAACTCACCTCAACCAACTACACTTCCAGAACAGACTGCTTTCTGTCTCATGTTGGCCTTCCTTTTGCTTATTCCTTCAGCTCACCAATTATGAAAGAAAGGCTTTATAAGCAGGTTCATGTGTTTTGGCCAACTGAAGAGTGAAGCTCAGTAAATCAAGTATGACAGAAACGGGAGGAATAACATAAGCTCTCGTGAAGAAGATAAAGTTTGCCAAATGAGTTTTCCTCAAGCCTTTCTCCTTATATAACCATGCTAATCCAATCCGAAGCTACCGCCTGTCCCTTATCCTGTATCCTTCATCATTTCACGTCTTTAATGCATGAAGAAAACTGAGGCACAAGTGGCGTGAAAGTCTCCCTTTCACATTCTTTTTCTTCTGCTGCTGTTGACTTTGTTTTATTTCTCAACCAATCAGGCTAATTCCCTTATTGACTTTAACTTTCCTTCATTTATTGTCCTCGACCGAATATCTCACAAAGTCAATCTTGGCTGCTAGGTTGAATTCTGTTTTCATTTGCCCCTCTATCTTGGTGACCACCTTACTCGCCCAATACATGCCTTGGGCTATCACAACACACACGGAAATCATCCAATTTTGTCCTTGGTGAACTCATTCGCCCAACCAAAGAGCAACCAACCAACTCGCCAATTGCTAAGATTCCCCACATTTGGAAATTTTTATTTAGCATTTTAATTTCTTCAATTTGTGTGGGCGATCGGGAGCCCTCGCAGATTTTGGCAAACTAATATACTCGCTCTCGCCATTATCCATTGACGATCTGCTCGCCCATTGGCGAACATACTACATTCTCCCCTTTGGCGAGCTGAACAACATTCTCGCCCATACGTTATTTCACCATAATTGCTCCATTACTACTCAACTTAAGGAGCTTTTCAACTAAATGGAAATCAATACTCTCTATTTATTTAATTTCCAATATCCATTTTATGAGATTAAGGTCTACAGTAGGGTAAAATCAGATCTTACATCGTTTCACGTGAAATATCACCTATCGGAATAAATTTAGGTGATTTCCTTTTTCACCTTTTTCAAAAACATGAATATTTTAAAAAAACTAATCGATTTCTCGATTTTTGTGTTAGAAATCGTTTCTCATGATAAAAATCATTTATTATGATTTTCGATAATTTTTTCCAATAATTTTCGGCAGTATAACGGCTGCCGATTGGCTAGCCTCTTGCACGGAAAATACAGTTTAAATCTCAACCGATAAATCACCACAATTTTTCCAACCAATCATTATCAATAGCATTTATAAAAATTAAATGCATAATTTAAAGCATGTGTGCCAATATCCTTACAGGCTGCACATGTCTCCCTTACCTGTCTCAGGTCGGCGACTGCCTCTCGAAGGTCGCGCCCGTGTTCACCTCGCCCGATTCCATCGGCTCGGTTATCGAGGAAATTTTTTGGAAATTAAAATTCTAAAAATTAGAATTTTTCCATAATTTATTCAAATTAATTATTCGGAATTAATTTCCGAAATCCTTACCGAGTGCCCGGGATTTTCTGGATTTTCGAATTCTCGGAAATTTTTACAAATTCCCGGAATTCCTTTTCTTTCCCTATTTCTTCTTTTTCTTTCTTCTTTCTTTTTCTATTTTCTTTTCTTTTTCTTTTTCTTTTTCTTTTTCCTTTCTTCCCAGCCGGACTGGTCACCTCTCCTCACCACCGGTTCTTCTCCGGTGGACGGTTCTCTGGCGGTTCAACGGCTCAGCAGCTGGCCGGCGTGACGACGAAGTTGCTGGTGGCCTCCGTTCAGTCTGGATCGGTGGCACGACGGCGGATCTACTCAGTTTTTGGCTCGGTTTCTCTCCTCCTTCGTCGGCCTTCCTCCGCCGTTGGTGGCCTCACCGGTGGCTCTTTTCTCCTTCCCCTCACTTCCGCCGAGGTTCGGGTGGCGGTGGCGGTGCCTGAATCGACCAGCACCGCCGTTTCTTCTCTTCTCCTTTCCTTCTCGGTTAGCCGATTCTGTTTCCGTTTTCGACCGTCGCCGGTGGCCTTCACCCTTCCTCGTCGACCGGCGACACCCCCTCTCCTTTTCTCTCCTTTATCTCGTCGATGGCGACGGTGGGTGCCGCCGTCGACCCCTCTATTTGGGAAGGATCAGGTTTCCCGATTCTTCTCTGTTTCTTTTTTTATTTATTTAATTGATTTACATATAATTAATTATATACATATATAATATATTTATATAATATAAATATCATAATATAACAATATATATTTTGTACTTATACTATATATATTCTACATATAATAATATTAATTTATATATATATAGTATTGTATTATATATATGTATTATATATAAAGATATATATATATATATATAATATATCAAAATATCTATCTAATATATAGATATATATATATGTGTATATTTATATACTTTAAAATTAAATAACTTTTACATATATATTTATATATATGTTATACTATAATATATATTGTATTTACAATATATATTTTCAAACTTTAATGTAAATTACTATTTACATTGCTCATTTATGTATATATCTATATATACATAAGATACTTTACTCGAATACATATGTATTATTTTATTTTGTACAATAGTATATATATCTATATATATACTTCCGTATATTAATATATATACTATATAATATTTCAATATATATGTATTTATATAAAAATATATTTATATAATTTATAATTATATAAATATATTTCTTTCATTTCTCATTTTCTTATTTAATTTGGATTTCCATTTATCCAAATTAAATTTTCTCCTTTCATTATTTCTTAAATTCACATCTATTCTTATTTCCAATTTAATTTTCTTCACTCGGATATTTCCAATTTTCATCACTTCCTCGATTCACGGAATATTCACTAATATTCCTCTCTCATAATTATATTTATTTATTTATTTCCAATATTTATTTTCTCCAATATTTATTTTCAATAAATGAAAAATTTACGGTTATCACAATTAGGGATCTAGCCTAGTCTCAAATGATATGAAATGAAGTTTAGAGTATGGTTTTAAAACGGAAATGAACTCTAAACTCGATATAGCTTTATGGCATATGAAATGTATTTTGATATTACACATGACATAAAATATGCTTCAAAAGTACATGTGACATGAAATGAAAAGTTTGCATATTTCAAGCATGTCTTAAAAGTAAAACTGAGATGTATTGATATCTCGCATGTCTTGAACATGTTTAAAAGAATATGTATCATATGTTTTAAGACTGCACTCACTTCATATATAGTTACATGTTAAAAGTCATAATATGATCTCATGGCTTAGACATCTCATAACATGTTGAGGTATTGTTGCATTGAGCTTGAGAACATAACAGGCATATACTACATGATGAATAAAAGAGTGATTTAATAGTGAATTCTCATCACATGACATCATGCAATTGCATTAGAATAGTATAATTCTAACTCTGCACTTATATAAATAACTTACTGAGCCTCGCTCACTAAACGCTATTTAAATTTTTTAGATTGAGCACGGAGTTGGGGGAGTATTTCGGAGCTATCCGAATAGTCCCAAGCTTGAAATATAGTCCCAACTCTCCAAGGAGATCATTTTGAGCACTTTGGGTATATATATACTCTTCATTTGTATTTAATATCAGTTTCAAGCTATTTTTGATTCAGTACTTAGGTGGGATGTAATCTAAAATAGGGAATAGCATTTAGACTATACTAAGGATGAATTATAGAATTGTTGATCCTTGCATGAGTATAGATATATGACTGAATGGCATGAACAAGTGACCAAGCAAGAAGATGTGAACCATATGGATACAATGTTATAATATGGAAATTGACTTAAGTTATGAAGAAAGTTTAAACGCATTAAAAGAAAGAATTATGGTGAATTTAATTATAGTAGTGTCAAACTATAAATTAACTGCCATTGTGGGAAGCATGAGTTGTATATAAATTGTGAATCTTATGCAGGAAATCAACCTGGGTAAAATGATAAAAATAAGCGAGGGAGTTAACGTCCCGAAATAAAATTCGTTGTACTGCACTTAGACAAAATAAGTATAGGAAAGCGAAAAATTAGCCCTAAATTCTACGCATCCGTCCAAGCAAGATGTACTGTTGCGACCTTCGGGTCGTGATAGTTTTCCTCATCGGAGCTATCACTATCGCTCCATGCAGCCACAAATGCTTTCTTCCTAGGCTTCCTATCCTTTTCCTTCCTAAGTAAGGAGCAATCTAGCTTAGTATGACCCTGTTCATTACACTCATAACACATTAAAGGGTCTTTTTCTTTCCTACTTGACTCTCCTCTTATTACCCCTCTTATTTAATGTCTCCTATCGTTCTCTCTCTCTTTCATCCTCATAAATCTATTAAATATTTTGGCAAACATTACCATTTCCTTTTCTTCCTCATTTCCACTCTCATCACTATCATCTCCAATGTTCTCATGAGTGGATGATTTAAGAGCTACCCCTACTTTCTTTGAAGGCACTTCATTTCTTTTCAATTTCATTTCATATGTAAGTAGGGAGCCCATAAGCTCATCCAGAGACAAGGTATTAGGATCCTTAGACTCTATTGCGGTTACCTTTGCCTCCCAAGATTTTGGCAAGCTATTCAAAATTTTCTTAATCATTTCTACATTGGAATAGGTCTTGCCTAATGCCTTAAGTCCATTTATTATGTCATTAAACCTAGTGAACATCTCACTCATGGGCTCATTTTTTTTCATTCTAAAGAGCTCATAGTGATGTGTGAGCATTCCTACTTTGGTTTCTCTAACTTAATTTGTCCCTTCATGTGTAATGGCTAATTTATCCCATATTTGCTTTGCATTCTCACATAGGGAGACTCTATTATATTCATTGGGACCTAATGCATAAAAGAGAGTGTGCATAGCCTTGGCATTCAATTGTGCCAATCTCATATCATTTGTGTCTCACTCATCCTCACTTTTAGGGACATCTTTTCCATCAACTTTCTTCATTGGGATCTTGGGACCATTTACTATTACTCTTCACACTTCATAGTCATTTGATTGAACAAACAACATCATCTTAATTTTCCAATGTGAGTAATTCTCTCCATTGAAGAGTGGAGGTCTAACTAATGAGTGTCTCTCTTCTCCTAGGGGTGTGCCTACATTCAAGTGAGTCATTTTTGATCATTTTACACGATAGATGTTAATCTAAATCAATCTTGAGCCCAAGCTCTGATACCAATTGTTGGCTCTATAGGCTAAACCGAGAGGGAGGGTAAATCGATTTTGTGCTACTCTTAGGTTCCTTTTTCGATTCTCTTAAATTCTCTAGCCTATGTTGAAGTTTTCTAAGTTCTCTAGGCTACCCAAGTATGCAATATAAATTCAATTCACAATCACAATATAAATGCAAATAAGTAAAGAGAGTAGGGAAACAGAAATGTAAACAATCGATTTATAGAGGTTCGGTAACCTTGCCTACGTCCTCTACCTTGAGACACTTCTAAAGATTTTTCCAAAATCCATAACTTGAATTTGTATTACAATCCCTTTTTTTGTAGGCTCAAGAGTAACCTCTCTCTTTTTGTAGGCTCAAGAGAAACCTCCCTCTTTTTCTAAGGTTAAAAAGAAACCTCCCTTTTTTTCTAAGGCTTAAAAGAAACCTTCCTTTTTACAAGGTGTGATTGAATTTACAAGGATGCAATCAAAGAAAGGCCTCTAGGTAGGCAAGTGATTACAAAGATTAAGCTCTAGAAAAGATAATCTAAAGGAATTGTGCTATGATATACAAAGTGATAGAAGATGAAGAACTTTAGCACTTGAATTGATGTTGAGACTTGAGGAAGATGAAAAAGATTAAGAATAATGTTGCTTTGCTGTTCCTCTTACTTCCTTGAGCTTCCAAGCCTATATTTATAGTCCCTTGGATGGTTTCTAGACGTTAGTTGGAGCCAAAAACGAATGTAGCCGTTGTATCTCATAGAAACTAGCCGTTGGGCACTGTTTTCGTAAAAAGGGATAGATCCTTTGCCATAGGGGATCGATCTGAATTTTTCCGAATGCCTTCCAATGCATTCTGCCATGAAGGGATCGATCCCTTCCCTTAGGGGATCGATCCCATGCTTCCAGAGAGCATTTCCTGCATTTTGGGTTAGAAATGATGTAGCTTTGATTTTAATTCAACCCAAAACATTTTAAAATTTTGTGAGAGTTTTTCTTGACTTTCTCAATTGAAAAACATAGTCCAAAAACTCATTAAGTAATTTATAAAGATTGTGTTCAAATATATTCTTGAAAACATTACTTAATGAAAATATTCAAAACCATTTTATAAAGTATTAAGACCAATAAGAATATATCATTAAATCATGATCTTAGACTTGAAATGGTTTGAGAAAATTATGTCGTAAAGCAAATTTACAATATGAATCAAAACATAAAAGATCACTTAAGTTTTTGTCATTTCAAAATACATATGTCAATTTAAAGGTAACAATCTCTAACCCATTGTAGCTATCAATGGGATAGTTTTCCTCGAGAGGTCACTATCTATGATCATAGATCGTCCTAGTCCCACTGATCAACTGAAAACTAAGGAATGTGTCCACGACTATTGTCGGACAGCCTGGAATGTCTCATCAGGCAACATTTACATGTACATATCACATATGTATAACTAGGATTCTATGCCACACAGGCAGAACCACTCAATATATACATACTCTGTGCCACAAAGGCATATGCCACACAGGCATTCCATAAGGTACTTGTTGTCTCTAAATCAAAATGTTTGCTTCAAATTTCCTTTCAAATCTTTTAAGACAGTCCATATAATAAAACATTTAAAACTGAATCATTTTTCAAATCCATGCATAATTAAATCTTATACCCAATCTGTTCATGTCATGAGTGATGTCAAACAAGTGTTAAACAACAAGGTCTGTGGCTATCTAGTCATTTCAAACATTTATTTTCACTTAAAAGATTTCAATGCATCTCTTTTAAAACAACATGAGATCAAATGCTATGCATGAATGAATTCCTAAGTACACCAAGATATGAATCAATAATTATTCAATCCGATATTGTGCATATTAGGCAATTAGACTATGGTATACTTGCAATAGCCTTAATTCCTCATTCACACACAATCATGTCACATATGTCAACCATCATTCATTAGGCTTTTACAATCCATCAATCCTCAATAGTATTTAAACATCAGTTTATAACACAAACATCACGTAGGCTATTATGCCCTCAATAGTCAGTAAGAGTTCATGACACGTCTGTATATATATATAAATATTTATTTAGATATATTTCGATAACATCCATGGTTACTAGATCATATATCTCTCATCTTGCTTCCAATATTGTGTACATCCACCTTTCCATATATCACCCACGTAAAGTATCAATTTACTTCCCTTTTCTATCATGAATTCCTCATTCATTAAAACAAAATGCATATTTACACATGTTCACGTATACATAGCTATATAATTTCGATAATATGTACATATCTATATAATCTCAATAATATTCAATAATATCACTGATGTTAAAAAAAAACACATATCCCTTGTCAAGATCGCGATGTTACATCAATACACATTCACATTTCGATCGACATTTCAATAATATTTCAACCATATGCCATAACATTTCAATAACACCTATTGATACTCTATCGATCAATATATAAAATCACTTTATCAATATTAACATTCACTCAAACTTAAACACTTAATCTCACAACCCTCAAAGAGGTCTACGTGTAAGATTATCAAGACTCACGAGATACCACAAATATAATTTCTTATTTTCATCGTACATTGCCCCCATTATCATTATGGTGGCATACATCAATTATTTGATATTTTCGTGCCTAAGAGATTATCAAATTCATCAAATAGCATAAGTAAAAGATTCTTAATCTTATCTTCCACAATCGTATTATCAACATGAACCATCTATCCTGGTAATGTTTTAATGTCACACAAATCAACTATTTATTCATCCTCGATGTATTGTATTCACTAAATTTGTTTTCCATCAATTTCACCAAAATTATTAAGATTTCCTTATCATAGTCCGACATTATTATCATGACCGTTAACTCCATTTTTAATCACAACACATATTACTCTTCAAGGCATTGATATTATATAAATCATAGTTAGATGGTTCCCTAGACCGCTTCAGCTCATCGACAATCTACAACACCAAATCCACTTCCAACAAGTACCTTAGTACAAGTTTCCATCTTTAAAATCATTAAAACAAGTCCCAAAACGTTTCTTTTCGTATGAAAATACTTAACTGCTACTACTCCTTAAATTCTTAGAATCTCTTTAATTATTTTGATAAAGTTAAACTTCAAATGCTATACTTTAAATTCGATTTAAACATATCAATTGATAATTCCTTTCCAACAGTTAACTTATACGAGGAAAACAATAACTTTTACATCAATTATTTTTATATAAAATCTAGCAGCATAACGTTTCATAAATGAAAATCTCCTGCAAATAGTTCCAATAATCCACAATAGTCCAAAGCTTTAAATCCACAAAGTCCACTTGTAGTTCAACTCTTAAACCACAAACAGTTCAACAATTATCAATCACACCAACACTCATTTCTCCAAAATTCCAGTAATCTCTTATCTATACTCTGATATCAATTCATCAATATTCTAACAATATCATAACATCATTTTCACAACGTTTTAACAATTATCCAACATCAACAATTATAACTCTAAACTATACAATATAATACTAATGCAATCTTATAAAAGTATCTTACCAACTCCAAGCTTAGTGTTTATGTGCAATCTTAGCCAACTTCTCGATCAATCACATTAAAACGTTGCTACAAAATCAAATATTGCAAAAATTACTTAGTATAATTAAACTAAAACTCTATATAATCTTTATAAAATTCAAGGCTAATTATACTATTTCTTCCTTACCATTGGTTTCACTAAAATCTTAGTCCAAACACCACAATTTTTCCATATTCCTTCTCTTCTTCTTCTTCTTTTTCTTCTTCTTTTTCCATTCTGTCTATTTTCTCTTTTTTTTTGTTCTATTTTTTTTGCCGAACCGGTCTGAATCAATTCAGACCGATTCAACCATGTCTTGCCGGTTCAGCCTTCTATTTCCCTTGTTGTCGTCGGTTCAGCCACTCTAGCAGCAGCTGGGGTCGCAACATGGCCGTTCTTTTCGCCTCCCCTCCAGATCAGTTGGCGGTGGCGGTGGTGGCGGTGACAGCAAGGCAGTGACACGACAGCTTCTTTCTTCTCTCCCCTTTTTTTTCTTTTTCGTCTCCGACGAACCCTTCCTCTCCTCCTCCTTCATGTCGGCGTTAGATCGAGGTTCACTGCTCCGATCGATTCTTCCCCTTTTTCCTTTCTTTTCTTTCTTTCCTTCTTTTCCTTTCTGATCTGCTCGTTCTCTTTCCTTTTCCACTGTCGTCGGCTAACCATTCTTCCTTTCTTTAGCCAGCGACGACTTCACCCCTCCCTTTTCCGATCAATTCAGCCTCTTCTTCTTCTTTTTTTCTTTTTTTATTAAATTTTTAATTTTATTATTAATAATATAATATTTTTTTGTATTAGGTTTGCTTTAGCAGACTTTTTGGTCTGTCGAAGCAGACTTTTCGGTCTACTGAGCAGACTATCACATGGGCAAGCTTCCTTTGGAAGCTTGTCCCATGTATATTATATTAATACATATAATAATTTTATAATAATATATATTTATATATGCATATCAATTTATTTGTATTCAATATATATTTATTTCTTTAATTATACATTTTTATAGCGTGTATCATATATATATATATATATATATATATAATTTATACTTGATAAATAGCTAATTTTTATTCAAATATATTTACCTATAATACACATATTTTACAAATATATTCATATTTGATAATAAATGTATAATATTATATATTACATTAGTTTAATACATGTGTGCATGTAATTTATACTTACTAATAAATTCTACATATATTCATATCTTCCTTTAATCTTCATATATAAATATATATATATATGTGTATAAATATATATATATATATATATATTACTCAATATATCTTTTATATATATATATATTTTATTTGTTTTGCACACACAGGTATAAATATACATACATATTGAATATACTTGATATGTGTGTGTGTGTGTGTGTGTGTGTATATATATATATATATATATATATTCAAACATACTCATTTCTTATTTAATTAATGTATAACATGTTTTACACATCAATTTGATTTATTTTCCATATTATGTATTTTCATATATACTTGTTATGTACACATAAAATTAATTCATTAAATTCCTCTTGACATTTCTATTTATTTCTTTATAATTCTCTTGGTTCTCTTTAAAAATTCCCTAATAACCCATTTACTCCAAATCACTATATTGATTTATATTTACTACGAGTCAAAATTTACGGTTATCACAGATTTTCTTTAATTTTAATATATTTAAATATAGATGTTTATCTTTTAGAAATTAAAATAGATAATTGATTTAAAAAAAATTTTCTTTATTTTGTAATTTTAATGTGTGAAGACCGAGAATTTTCTAAATAAATAAAGGTATCCGGAAAATTAAATTTGGAAATAAGAAATGAAGGAGGAAATTTAATTTGGATAAATGGAAATCCAAATTAAATAAGAAAATGGAGAAAATAATTTTGGATATTTAGAAATCCAAAACTTAATAAGAAATAAAAATATTTTGATATATTTATATAATGATATTATATAAATATACCTTGGATAAATATAAATATTATTTTGTGTTAAAAGTGTAAAAAGTATATATATATATATATATATATATATATATTTTTAAATTTGAGTATAGATGTATAAGTGGTTATATGAAATATATATTTTACATATATATGATATATATATATATATGAAATATATATAGTAATGTGAATTAAAGTATATATATATATATATATCTATATATATATATAAGTGATTTATATAAAAATATATATATACTTATATATATAAAAAAAACAAAAACAAGAAACAGACGTGGGAATCGGGGAACCCGATTCCCACACTTCTCTTCTGTTTACTAAAACAGAAGAGAAGCAAATAGAGACAAGGGAGAGCCGGCCGGAGCCGGGAGGAAAAAGAGGCAGCGCCGCCGCCGGTGAGCTGAGGAGAGGAAGCTGACGCCGGCGCCAACGCCAACGGCGGGAAAGAAAAAGGAGAAGAGAAAAACGAATGGAAAACAGAAAAGAGAAAGGAAAAAAAAGAAAAGAAAAAGGGAAAAGGCAATGCCGGCCCATCCGGACGCCACCGCCGCTGCCTTCGACCCCGGCGAGGTCAGGCCAAGTGAAAGGGACAACCGGCAGTGAAGGAGGAAGAGAAAAGAGGGAGAAAAGAGGAGGAGAAAGAGGCCGCAAACCACCGCCAGATCCGTCACCGCCGGCGCCGGTGCCGCCGCTAGGGAAACCGAGACCAGATCCGGCATCCTCGCAACTTCGGCAAGCTGTGGAGTGGCTAAACCATCGGAATGGGTGGCCGCCGGTGACCGAACCGGTCAGCAGAAGTGAACCGGCCTGAACCGGTCCGAACCGGTTCAGGCCAGAAAAAAAAACAGAAAAGAAAGGGAAAGAAAAAGAAAAGAAAGAAGAAAAGAAAAGAAAAGGAGAAAGAAAAGAAGGAAGAAGAAGAAGAAGGAAAGGAAAAAGAAAGAGAAGAAAAAGAAAAAAAAATGTGGTAAGGAAAAATATAGAAAATAAATTGATGGTCTTTATTAAATAATTTATGGTTATATTGATGTAGTGCATTGATTTTGAAATTGTAGCAAAAATGAAAATGAGACGAATGGTGGAATTCGGCAAGGCTCGAAAAATCGGAAAGTGCGCTAAGCTTGGCGAATAGGTAAGATACTTTTATAAAGCATTAGTAGCTTTATATTGTATGTGGGAATTATGATATTTTTTTTATGATGCATTCATTTAAATTGATTTGCTAAAAATGCTAAGAGGACTTACAACTGATGGTGGGGGTCTTAGTAAAAGGTAAAAATTGGTGAGAATCAACGGCTGCAAGTATAAATTGTATTTCCTTGCAGGAGGTTTAAAGGAAATTAAGCCGTTATGCTGCCGAAATTTCCACGAAAATGTTTAAGGAAAAATATTAATTTCTCATCTTAATGGAATTTTGAAAGAATTATCGAAGATAAGCTTGAAAGGATATTACTGTGTCATAGGAAAAAAAATGGATTTTTAAATAGTTGAAAAGGTTAATGGATGAGCACAATAACGTGAGAAATTTTGTTGTGAATCTTATAGAGTTGATGATTCGAGTTATTTTAATATTATAAGTTGACTATCGAGCAGAAATTGAGGTGGAATATCGATAATTGGAGTATTGATGGAAGTAACGATGATTATACGATATTACCTTGAAAAGAAGATCATAGTTGAAAATTGATGATTAAATGATTTGGATTGTGAAGCTCTTAACGGAGTAGTGATTTCCAGAATTTACCGAGTTCGGTTTCCTGATTTTTGAAATAATTCCGAACGTGATAATATGGACAAATTCGAGAGATCGAAATGGAGATTGAATTACGATACAATCCGATCAAGTATGGATTGAAAGAAATGAGTGATAAATATGTGAAAAGATGATTGTGTTTATAACCTTAGAATAGATCTTGAATAATAAGATCGATAATTGCATAAGTTCGGATAAAATCATAAAGGCCACATAAAAATTGATTTGAGGATTTAGATACGATTTTGTGATAGTAAATGAAATTGAACCTCAAATCGGAAATGATGAACATGTATCAATAGATCAAATCATAGATGGATTTGATAAGTGATTATCGATTTTGTGATTCTGTTATCCTCGATGTCGATTTTGGAACAGATATTGAATGATGATATTATTATTTGCATAATTTTGGTAACTTGATGACTATTTAGAAATTGATGTTTAAATGCTTATAGAAACTTAGAGGATTCATACAAATGAAGCGATCCTAATATTGATGATGAGATGTATAAATGATTATTATAATAGTCGATGTGATTGAGAAAGGATATTGAATACCAAATGGTCTGAATACCAAGTGATTCAATTTCCGAATGAATTGAGTACTGAGCAAGTTGAATATTAAATTAAAGGAATAGTGAACGAAATAAATAGTGATTTACTGATTTTACAGAAAGAAAGTCTTGAAATCGAATAGTTTATGGCGATAAAGTTGAATGAATCGCTTCTCTGTATTTGATGAAAATATTACCGAAGTTGCATACTGAAATGTTTTACAGCATCGCATTTAAGCATGCTTTCTTGCAACTTGAAACATTTTAATAATGTTTATATGAATACTGAAAAGTATTGATTTGTTTTGAAATGAAAGTATATGGTAGATATTTATATATATATTTTTTGATATATGAAATATCATACAGAATTTTACCATATGCTTTACATGATATTGAAAACAAAGCTATAGATTTAAATGTTTTATGAGACTGTAGGCACCCTAAGAGAATTAAATTCAATAAAGCATAGTGGAAACCGCCTAATTGGAGCTTTGCTCATTAGGCAGATATGCTTGTCCGACAATAGTCGTGGACAGGTCTCAGTCACGCCTGATCAGTGGGGCTGAGAGAGATGAGGTCTATGGCCATAGATAGCGCCCTAGTTGGTTTCCATGGGACGATGATATGATTCACTGCTAGCTACAGTGATTTAAGTCTTTATTGATAGAGATTATAGGGATCTAGCCTAGTCTCTAACTGATATGATATGAAGTCTAGAGTATGATTTTATTGATATGAACTCTAGACTTGACATGATTTATACTGTACATGAAACAGATTTGAAATGAAATATGTTTTGAAACAGTACATGTTTTAAACATGTTTTAAAAGTCCATGAGATATGATTTCGACACTTATATGATTTATACGTAATTTTCTGTCGAACATGGCATGATATGCGGTCTAGAGTATAGTTTGATTTGATATGAACTCTAGACCTGATATGATTTACAGTATATGTTTTAAAAGTATATGATAAATGATTTCGACACTGATATGATTTATATACGATTTCGTGTCGAATTTAAAATGATATGCGGTCTAGAGTATAAATCGATTTGAAATGAACTCTAGACCTGATATGACTTATAGTATATGAAAAATGTTTTAAAACCGCACATGTTTTAGACATGCTCTGAAAATGAATACATGAATTGAAATTGAACATGTTTTTATCATGCCATAAAGGTAGACTTGAATGAATTGAAAATTCATACGTGGAGCATGTTCTAAAGTACATATGACACGATTAGAGATGATAGCGGTTTATACAGTAAAGTTACATAATTGCACATTAAACCTTGACATGATAATATGCTTCGTACACGAGTTTCATGAGAAATGTCATGACTCGACATAAATGATATTTCATCTAGACGATGACATGATATGATACATGAACATATGATAGATATGAAGAGAATTGTGAACTTACACTGTGGTGATCATGATTTCTCTATAAGGAAAAGTGATATGAGATGATAAATTACAGGAGTACGATTATGAAATATAAAGTGAATTGATATGGTGCTTCAATTGGACATAATGTACTCCGAGATAGAGGAAAATATAGACTAATAGTATATGACATTCAATTTGGATACGACAGATTGTTGTGCGATGCACTATAGTGTAAGGACAAGAAGACTGAAAAGTGATTATGATGATAATTTTAAAAGTATAAGTGATAGATAGATGACAAGAAATGAGATAATGATATGTTATCGATGAGAAAGGATTAACTGTGATTGCAAATTTGCAAGTTTTAAGCATTGCAGATTAAGACAGTGTAATCCTACTCTTGTATTTATATTAGTATCTTACTGAGCCGTGGTTTTGCTCACCCCACTAAATTTCATCTCTTTCAGATTATTGAAGTTAACATCTGCCATGTGAGCTGCTCAGTGGGCATCGGAGACTGTATATGGACTTGGTACTAGTCTTCTGAGGTATATGTTTCTTATAAATTACTTGTTTACATGTAAGACTTAAATTGAAGCACAGTACATATTCTGTTTAACAAGTCGGGATGTAACTAAGAATCGTTTCCGTGGTTGTTAAATATTTAAATGGAATAACTATAGGTCACCGAGATAGTATAGTAACTACACTGACACCGAATACAAACCTTAAAATGAAAAAGAAAAATTTAGTCCATAAATTTGTAGACTAAGAAAAGTATGAGTATAAAGGAAAGTCGCGGCCTTCGGGTCGTGACAGATTTAATGGTATCAGAGCACGGTTTGTCTAGTACGTGTCAGTGTAGTTGAGACAGTGATAGTGTTACATCCCATGTACTGTGTAGTGTCTACATATAAACTTGTTGATTTTCAATCTGTACCAAGATTAGTCAGCTATTGGTATGGGTGATAACAGTCGACGGCCTATTGAAACAGGCTAAGCTTTGACATAAAGATGCCAATCGATGACCTATTAAAACGGACTGAAAACCGTTAACGAATGGTATCGATATGGTTTAGAAGAATTGTGTATCACCATAAAGGAATAGAATATGAATGATCGAGAATGATTGATTGTGGTAGTTATATGGAAGATAATGTAATGATGGTATAGAATATGATCGATATGTGAACTGAAAAAGGGGTTGAAAGAGGTAAAGGAATCGCCATTGAAAATGATCGAACAAAAGTATATGGCTTGATTGAAAGTACAATCTCACTTTAATTATGAAGATTATTGGAAATTGAAAATGTTATTTCGAGTTATAAGGGAACATAAATATGAGACGGTTTTCGAAATTAGAACTGAAGGTGATTTCACTTTGGTTATCACATCGAGATGCAATAAGAATACTACATGAAAAGAGATATAGAGAGAAAATGATTGATAAATGTTGCATTCATGGCAAGAGATGATTAACAGTAAAGTCTGCAATGAGGTGCAGCCATGATTTATTAAAATGACAATGAGTGTTGTAGGATAATACGAAACCCAAAAGAAATATGATATTATGGAAGTGATTATAGACTGGTTGATCAAATTGAATCACTTTTCCATTTTCAGACTTCTAGGTTTCTCTAATGCCTTAGTCGAAATATAAATATGAAACGGAGAGAATGTATGTGAAGTTCCGGTGAGCATTACATGTGATGGAATCTTGAATTGCCAAATGTTTATGGAAAATAGTAAAAGGCTTTGGGATTCCAAATTTATTGACGGCATCGCTCCATACTGATATGAAAATTCGAGCGTAATGTGGAAACGCTCGAAGATATGTTGAGAGAGCGGATGCACGAGATTTAAAAGCTACTGGGACAATTACATACTACTGATTAAATCGGTACACGATAGTTACCAAGTTATATCGACTTGGCACCAAATGAGAAAAATGGATGACGAGCAATATGAATCAGCTATAATGCAAAAAGAGATGAAAGATATAACTCCCAAAATGATGAGAAAATTTTAGGGAGTATGGATATATGGTGAAAAAAAATGATATGTAATGGTTTAAAAAGGTGATTTCGATGTTGAAAGTATACTGTAAAAATACATAAAAGACGATTGAGGGGACAGGAATCATAAGTATACGAAACTGTACCACCTCTAAATACAAGTTAAAATTCGGAGGACCGAATTTCTTAAGGTGAGGAGGATGTGAAGACCGAGAATTTTCTAAATAAATAAAGGTATCCGGAAAATTAAATTTGGAAATAAGAAATGAAGGAGGAAATTTAATTTGGATAAATAGAAATCCAAATTAAATAAGAAAATGGAGAAAATAATTTTGGATATTTAGAAATCCAAAACTTAATAAGAAATAAAAATATTTTGATATATTTATATAATGATATTATATAAATATACCTTGGATAAATATAAATATTATTTTGTGTTAAAAGTGTAAAAAGTATATATATATATATATATATATATATATATATTTTTAAATTTGAGTATAGATGTATAAGTGGTTATATGAAATATATATTTTACATATATATGATATATATATATATATGAAATATATATAGTAATGTGAATTAAAGTATATATATATATATATATATATATATAAGTGATTTATATAAAAATATATATATACTTATATATATAAAAAAAAAACAAAAACAAGAAACAGACGTGGGAATCGGGGAACCCGATTCCCACACTTCTCTTCTGTTTACTAAAACAGAAGAGAAGCAAATAGAGACAAGGGAGAGCCGGCCGGAGCCGAGAGGAAAAAGAGGCAGTGCCGCCGCCGGTGAGCCGAGGAGAGGAAGCTGACGCCGGCGCCTACGCCAACGGCGGGAAAGAAAAAGGAGAAGAGAAAAACGAATGGAAAACAGAAAAGAGAAAGGAAAAAAAAAAGAAAAGAAAAAGGGAAAAGGCAATGCCGGCCCATCCGGACGCCACCGCCGCTGCCTTCGACGCCGGCGAGGTCAGGCCAAGTGAAAGGGACAACCGGCAGTGAAGGAGGAAGAGAAAAGAGGGAGAAAAGAGGAGGAGAAAGAGGCCGCAAACCACCGCCAGATCCGTCACCGCCGGCGCCGGTGCCGCCGCTAGGGAAACCGAGACCAGATCCGGCATCCTCGCAACTTCGGCAAGCTGTGGAGTGGCTAAACCATTGGAATGGGTGGCCGCCGGTGACCGAACCGGTCAGCAGAAGTGAACCGGCCAGAACCGGCCTGAACCGGTCCGAACCGGTTCAAGCCAGAAAAAAAAAACAGAAAAGAAAGGGAAAGAAAAAGAAAAGAAAGAAGAAAAGAAAAGAAAAGGAGAAAGAAAAGAAGGAAGAAGAAGAAGAAGGAAAGGAAAAAGAAAGAGAAGAAAAAGAAAAAAAAATGTGGTAAGGAAAAATATAGAAAATAAATTGATGGTCTTTATTAAATAATTTATGGTTATATTGATGTAGTGCATTGATTTTGAAATTGTAGCAAAAATGAAAATGAGACGAATGGTGGAATTCGGCAAGGCTCGAAAAATCGGAAAGTGCGCTAAGCTTGGCGAATAGGTAAGATACTTTTATAAAGCATTAGTAGCTTTATATTGTATGTGGGAATTATGATATTTTTTTTATGATGCATTCATTTAAATTGATTTGCTAAAAATGCTAAGAGGACTTACAACTGATGGTGGGGGTCTTAGTAAGAGGTAAAAATTGGTGAGAATCAACGGCTGCAAGTATAAATTGTATTTCCTTGCAGGAGGTTTAAAGGAAATTAAGCCGTTATGCTGCCGAAATTTCCACGAAAATGTTTAAGGAAAAATATTAATTTCTCATCTTAATGGAATTTTGAAAGAATTATCGAAGATAAGCTTGAAAGGATATTACTATGTCATAGGAAAAAAAATGGATTTTTAAATAGTTGAAAAGGTTAATGGATGAGCACAATAACGTGAGAAATTTTGTTGTGAATCTTATAGAGTTGATGATTCGAGTTATTTTAATATTATAAGTTGACTATCGAGCAGAAATTGAGGTGGAATATCGATAATTGGAGTATTGATGGAAGTAACGATGATTATACGATATTACCTTGAAAAGAAGATCATAGTTGAAAATTGATGATTAAATGATTTGGATTGTGAAGCTCTTAACGGAGTAGTGATTTCCAGAATTTACCGAGTTCGGTTTCCTGATTTTTGAAATAATTCCGAACGTGATAATATGGACAAATTCGAGAGATCGAAATGGAGATTGAATTACGATACAATCCGATCAAGTATGGATTGAAAGAAATGAGTGATAAATATGTGAAAAGATGATTGTGTTTATAACCTTAGAATAGATCTTGAATAATAAGATCGATAATTGCATAAGTTCGGATAAAATCATAAAGGCCACATAAAAATTGATTTGAGGATTTAGATACGATTTTGTGATAGTAAATGAAATTGAACCTCAAATCGGAAATGATGAACATGTATCAATAGATCAAATCATAGATGGATTTGATAAGTGATTATCGATTTTGTGATTCTGTTATCCTCGATGTCGATTTTGGAACAGATATTGAATGATGATATTATTATTTGCATAATTTTGGTAACTTGATGACTATTTAGAAATTGATGTTTAAATGCTTATAGAAACTTAGAGGATTCATACAAATGAAGCGATCCTAATATTGATGATGAGATGTATAAATGATTATTATAATAGTCGATGTGATTGAGAAAGGATATTGAATACCAAATGGTCTGAATACCAAGTGATTCAATTTCCGAATGAATTGAGTACTGAGCAAGTTGAATATTAAATTAAAGGAATAGTGAACGAAATAAATAGTGATTTACTGATTTTACAGAAAGAAAGTCTTGAAATCGAATAGTTTATGGCGATAAAGTTGAATGAATCGCTTCTCTGTATTTGATGAAAATATTACCGAAGTTGCATACTGAAATGTTTTACAGCATCGCATTTAAGCATGCTTTCTTGCAACTTGAAACATTTTAATAATGTTTATATGAATACTGAAAAGTATTGATTTGTTTTGAAATGAAAGTATATGGTAGATATTTATATATATATTTTTTGATATATGAAATATCATACAGAATTTTACCATATGCTTTACATGATATTGAAAACAAAGCTATAGATTTAAATGTTTTATGAGACTGTAGGCACCCTAAGAGAATTAAATTCAATAAAGCATAGTGGAAACCGCCTAATTGGAGCTTTGCTCATTAGGCAGATATGCTTGTCCGACAATAGTCGTGGACAGGTCTCAGTCACGCCTGATCAGTGGGGCTGAGAGAGATGAGGTCTATGGCCATAGATAGCGCCCTAGTTGGTTTCCAGGGGACGATGATATGATTCACTGCTAGCTACAGTGATTTAAGTCTTTATTGATAGAGATTATAGGGATCTAGCTTAGTCTCTAACTGATATGATATAAAGTCTAGAGTATGATTTTATTGATATGAACTCTAGACTTGACATGATTTATACTGTACATGAAACAGATTTGAAATGAAATATGTTTTGAAACAGTACATGTTTTAAACATGTTTTAAAAGTCCATGAGATATGATTTCGACACTTATATGATTTATACGTAATTTTCTGTCGAACATGGCATGATATGCGGTCTAGAGTATAGTTTGATTTGATATGAACTCTAGACCTGATATGATTTACAGTATATGTTTTAAAAGTATATGATAAATGATTTCTACACTGATATGATTTATATACGATTTCGTGTCGAATTTAAAATGATATGCGGTCTAGAGTATAAATCGATTTGAAATGAACTCTAGACCTGATATGACTTATAGTATATGAAAAATGTTTTAAAACCGCACATGTTTTAGACATGCTCTGAAAATGAATACATGAATTGAAATTGAACATGTTTTTATCATGCCATAAAGGTAGACTTGAATGAATTGAAAATTCATACGTGGAGCATGTTCTAAAGTACATATGACACGATTAGAGATGATAGCGGTTTATACAGTAAAGTTACATAATTGCACATTAAACCTTGACATGATAATATGCTTCGTACACGAGTTTCATGAGAAATGTCATGACTCGACATAAATGATATTTCATCTAGACGATGACATGATATGATACATGAACATATGATAGATATAAAGAGAATTGTAAACTTACACTGTGGTGATCATGATTTCTCTATAAGGAAAAGTGATATGAGATGATAAATTACAGGAGTACGATTATGAAATATAAAGTGAATTGATATGGTGCTTCAATTGGACATGATGTACTCCGAGATAGAGGAAAATATAGACTAATAGTATATGACATTCAATTTGGATACGACAGATTGTTGTGCGATGCACTATAGTGTAAGGACAAGAAGACTGAAAAGTGATTATGATGATAATTTTAAAAGTATAAGTGATAGATAGATGACAAGAAATGAGATAATGATATGTTATCGATGAGAAAGGATTAACTGTGATTGCAAATTTGCAAGTTTTAAGCATTGCAGATTAAGACAGTGTAATCCTACTCTTGTATTTATATTAGTATCTTACTGAGCCGTGGTTTTGCTCACCCCACTAAATTTCATCTCTTTCAGATTATTGAAGTTAACATCTGCCATGTGAGCTGCTCAGTGGGCATCGGAGACTGTATATAGACTTGGTACTAGTCTTCTGAGGTATATGTTTCTTATAAATTACTTGTTTACATGTAAGACTTAAATTGAAGCACAGTACATATTCTGTTTAACAAGTCGGGATGTAACTAAGAATCGTTTCCGTGGTTGTTAAATATTTAAATGGAATAACTATAGGTCACCGAGATAGTATAGTAACTACACTGACACCGAATACAAACCTTAAAATGAAAAAGAAAAATTTAGTCCATAAATTTGTAGACTAAGAAAAGTATGAGTATAAAGGAAAGTCGCGGCCTTCGGGTCGTGACATAATGTTATAGATTCCTATCTTTTAGAAAATCAAATAAGATTATTATTTTTTATTTTAGATATTACACGTTTCAAATTTTGAGAATATCCACGTAGGATGTTTTACTTTGAGTAAACTGCTTTGGCTTTTATATATATACTAGTTTTAAACCAGTGCAATGCACGGATATATATTAATAAATTAGTAAATTCACGTATAATATAATCTTTATCCGAAACTTTATAATATAAGTTATTAAATTTATGAACAATAAAAAATTTTTATTTTTAATATTTTTTTTATTTGTATTTTGCATATTTTAACATAATAAAATAAGAAAAAATATATATTTGATGTAATTATATAATTTTGGTCAGATTTAAATAAAATTTAAATAGTAATTTTAATCGAAGTAATCTATAAATAAATTTTAATTATGTCTTTGATACGAAAAAACTGAAAATTTTCTCATTTTTTAAATCAATTTCATGTATACTTTTTTGATTTATAAATAAAATTCAATTATGTTTTTGATTTGAACAAACATGTTTTGATGTTAATGGAATTATATATTTTTATAATTTAAACCTTCAACCTCTATTGATATCTTATTGGAGATTGTTTCAAGTAATTACGTCCCTATATGGCTATATCTTTAATTTATGATACAATTTTATATATAAGATTAAATCTTTAATATTAGAAAAAAAAAGTAAAAATTTAAAACATATAGAAGAAATAGAAGATAATAGAACAAATATATATATATATATATAAAGTTATTTAAAATAAACTTTTTAAAGTTTAATTTTACATTGTTTTTACTTTTTTATAATTTGTTAAAATTTTCTTGATATACTAATTTTTTGTATATCCTTGATATTCATTTTCAAATTCTTTGAATTAATATCTTTAAAATTTTAATTTTAATCTATTAAAAAAGATAATTGATTTTTTTAATTTTAATTATATGGGTAAAGAAATTAAAAAAAATAACTTTTTTAATTGTATTTTAATCTATATGGGTAAAACAATTTAAAAAGGATAAATAATTAAAAAAAACTTACACAGTTAAGTTTTAGATAATACAAATAATTTTTTTAATTTTAATTTATAGAAAAAGATAATTAATTTTTTTAAAATTTAGTCTATATGGGTAAAGAAATTTGAAAAAGATAACTATTTTTTAAAAATTTTAATCTATATTTCAAGTAATGGTGATCCTATATCATTAATTTAAGATATGATTTTATATATAATATTAGATCTTTTAATTGAATAACTTATTTAGTATAATAATATCATAAATATATGTAGGAAGTAACAAAAAAAAGTTACAACATATAGAAAAACAGAAGATAAATAGAAAAAATATATAAGGTTGTTCAAAATAAACTTTTTGTGTTAGTTTTAATTCTTTATAATTTGTTAAAAAAATTCATGTTTTACTATTTTTTTGTGTATTATTGATGTTTATTTTGATATTGTTAGATTAATATCTTGAAGCCTTTAATTTTAATTTATAGAGAAAGATAATAATTTTTTTAATTTTAATCTATATGTGTAAATAAATTGAAAAAAAGTTAACTGAATTTTTTAATTTAAATTTACATGGTTTAGAAATTGAAAAAGGATAATTGATTTCTTTAATTTAATCTATATAGGGGACTTTGGATAATTGAATTAATGAGATAATTTATCTATTTTGTAACTTTAATTTATATATTCCTACCTTTTACAAAATGAAAAAAAAAGGATAATTATTATTTTACAATAATAAATGTCACATGTCAAATAGATAGATAATACAAATAGGATGTTTTTACTTTAAATCAACTATTTTAACTTTTATTATTATTATTATTATTATTATTATTATTGCAAAGGTTAACTCACATCACATCATTGCTCATTTTAGGAGAATGTCTAATAATAGATATTTTGTAATAAATACATTTACAGTTCTGTTATTTATTAAGAAAATTATGCAATGAAAAAATTTTAAGATGTATCAATTTAATATTTAAATTTGATGGGATAATAATAATAATAATAATAATAATAATAATAATAATAATAATAATAAATTAGAAAAATGCAACATAGGTGTTTTTAGGTTCATAAAAATATATAAATATTACAAATAATAAAAAATAAAATAAGTTTTTGTAAATAGGGTAAAAAAAATAAAAATCATGTGAAAAACCTAATAAATTTAATATTTATTAAAAAAGTAAATATTGCCATATATTTCACCTCTTGTAATGAAATTTGAGAAAAAAATACTTAAGCCATTTAAAATTTTTCTTTCAAATTTAAAAAATTTTGACAAATATAATTTTTATTTTTCCAAATAAATTTCAATTTAAAATTTTAAAAATTTCGTTACAAATATTTTTTTTCTTCTTTTGTTGTTAAAGAGCCCATATTTCTTTAGTCTTTACACTAAATAGGCATGCGGTCTAAAGTACACTATTAAAAGATCATCTTGTGAAAGTTTAATCAGATTTGGTGAAAGCGCATGAAGTTGATATATTCCGAACTCAAAGTCCTCAGCCATGTTAGCTAAAAAGTCTGTACAAATATTGCTTACCTATTAACATGTTTCGGAGGACAAACTCGATCCTTTTTTTATTAATTTATGACATCCATGAATCATTTGATGAGGTGAGTTTTTTTTAAATTTGAAAGAAAAATTTTAAAAGAATTTGATTCAACAACCAAATCCCACGCTACCAACAAACCTGCTAACAACCCTGTAATTCATTTTTTAATAGTATATTATCATCCAAAGTTATAATCATAATCATATATATGTATAAGCCAGAGCATTTGAACACAAGTAAAACATTTTATGGGGAAGATTTGAAAATTTGACACGTGTAATATTGTAAAATAAAATAATAATAATTTTTTCAATTTTCTAAAAGATAGGAATATGTATACATTAAAATTACAAAATAAATTTATATATATTTTTTAAATCAATTATCTATTTCAAATTTTAAAAGATAAACATTTATATTTATATATATTAAAATTAAAAAATCTCATATTAATTATTAATTTCTTTACTCATCTTTTATCAATATATATATATATATATATTGTTATTATACACATTAAAAACATATTTATAGAAATAATTAGTTTTGGTTTTAAATTTTTTACTTGCTGATGCATTTTTTTTAAAAAAAATAACAAACATATTTTATATGAACATTTGACATGTGTGGTAAGATTTTTTTTATCATTAAAGTATAAAATGTGCACTAGGAATCACTTGATCATTAATTTAAGGTTACACTTCTCATTTCAATAAGATTCAGTTTTTGATAATAATATTATATCTTATGTAAATATATAAAAGTCAAAACTATTACTAAAAATTAATTTTTTATAACAACCAAGACTTCGTCTAGTGGTTGTTATCCTTCGTTATGAAGAATTAGGTTCAAGGTTTGATTTTTCACTCTCCTTTGCACCTCCTATAAACCAAAAAAATTAATTTTTATACATAGATAGCTTAACTTTTTTATACTTTGAATAATAAATTAATTTTAATTTTTTATAAAATAATCCTATTCAATTAATTATTCAATTTTAAAATATTTAAAATTTTAAAAATATAATTCAATTGTATTATCTTTATTTAAATCAATTAAAATTTATTTCAGAATTTAAAATTCCGTTTATCACTTATTATGTTTTTTTAAATTAAAAAAACATATATTCTGATCAGAATTATATTAAGGTTTTAACTATTTTATGAAAAAAATTAAAACTAGATACTTAAGTATATACATTTTGTATTGAATTTAAACTTTCATGCTTTTTTTTAATTCTCATTTCATTCACTTTTTAGATTTATGTGCTTAATCATTTTATTTATTTATTTGTTCAATCACTTTCTTTGATAAAAAAAATATCCATATGATTTATCTATTCTTTTGAAGCATATATTATTTTAAATATTATATTTAATCATTTTGAATTTATTTAAATTTTAAAAAACTTAAATAATATTTCATTTTTATTCTATTTTATATGAACACTTGACATGTGTAGTAAGATGAATTTTTTATCGTTATAATATAAAATATGCACTAAGAATCATTTGATCATTGATAAAAGGTTACACTTCTTATTTCAATGAGATTTAGTTTTTGATAATAATATTATATTTTATATAATTATAGAAAAGCCAATGCTCTTACTAAAAATATTTTTTACGTAGATAGCTTAACTTTTTTATACTTTGAATAATAAATTAAGTTTAATTTTTTATAAAATAATCCTATTCAATTAATTATTCAATTTTAAAATATTTAAAATTTTAAAAATATAATTCAATTGTATTATCTTTATTTAAATCAATTAAAATTTATTTCAGAATTTAAAATTCCGTTTATCACTTATTATGTTTTTTTAAATTAAAAAAACATATATTCTGATCAGAATTATATTAAGGTTTTAACTATTTTATGAAAAAAATTAAAACTAGATACTTAAGTATATACATTTTGTATTGAATTTAAACTTTCATGCTTTTTTTTTAATTCTCATTTCATTCACTTTTTAGATTTATGTGCTTAATCATTTTATTTATTTATTTGTTCAATCACTTTCTTTGATAAAAAAAATATCCATATGATTTATCTATTCTTTTGAAGCATATATTATTTTAAATATTATATTTAATCATTTTGAATTTATTTAAATTTTAAAAAACTTAAATAATATTTCATTTTTATTCTATTTTATATGAACACTTGACATATGTGGTAAGATGAATTTTTTATCGTTATAATATAAAATATGCACTAAGAATCATTTGATCATTGATAAAAGGTTACACTTCTTATTTCAATGAGATTTAGTTTTTGATAATAATATTATATTTTATATAATTATATAAAAGCCAATGCTCTTACTAAAAATATTTTTTACGTAGATAGCTTAACTTTTTTATACTTTGAATAATAAATTAATTTAATTTTTTATAAAATAATCTTATTCAATTTTAAAATATTTGAAATTTAAAAAAAATAGATTTCAATTATATTATCTTCATTTAAATCAAATAAAATTTATCTCATGTCACGACCCGAAGGCCACGACATTCCCTTGATACTCATACTTTTTCTTAGTCTACAAATTTATGGACTAAATTTTTTCTTTTCATTTTACAGTTTGTATTCGGTGTTAGTGTAGTCACTATCTAATTCCATTCATTCCTTAATTCAATTATGATTTAAATTTGCTCCTTAAGATAAGGAGAAATCAATTATTGTCCATAACTAATCCTCGCATACTTATCATATAACATTATAACATTAAAACATTATATCGATTACTCATTATCTTAGTTTACATCCCATCCTATAGTACTATATAGAAATCTGCGTGAAAATAAAAGTGTATGCCCAAGAGTGCATACCTCAAAAGCAACCAAGTAGTTTTGGAAGACAGGGACAAGTATCGAGCCTAGATACCGTCTCCGAGTCCCACCAAGTAGTCTAAAAAGATATGAAATTAAGGGAGTGAGCAAAACCACGGCTCAGTAAGTCATTTATATAAGTGCAGAATTAGACTTATACTGTCCTAATGCGATGCATGAAACCTTTAAGGATTTTCACATCATATTCACTCTATGATCGTTTATCAAACGGCTCAGATCATGTCCTAAAGGTTTCTTGGTGTGTAAAAGCTTAAGGTATCAATAGGGGAGAGTCTCTTTGTAGTACCTCATTATACTCATCCCGATACCTATCTGATACATTAACCTTTAATAATAGTCGATCAACCATGTTCAATCTTTTGTCATTATTCCATAATATACCATATGATAATGAATACATAATTCCGATATCATGTGGCATTTACTTACACTCATATCAGTCTCATACCATATCATATCATGTCATATTTCATGTGAAGTTTTGTTCAGACACTATTAGATCATATCACTTCTCATCAATAAGTACATTTTGTACTATATCAAGTCGTAATATTTTCAACATAGAGAAATATAGTCACATATAGTATAAAAGTCATGATACCTCTTCCTATACATCTCATGTTCAATATAAAGCATAAGATCATAACATATTTCATGCAGAATGTATATCATTCTATTCTGATTCTACATATCACTTATGCAAGTTTTACTATATAAAACGACTATCATCTCACATTTCATTACATTTAACATATAGTCGTATATGAATCATGTGATAGTGAAATCATATCATGTGTCCTCTTAGAACACGTTCAAATCATGTCAAATCTCAAATCATCTCTCGTTTATTTTTAAGACATGATTGAAAGCATGCACATTTCTCTTTTCATATCATATGTGATCAAAGCATGCACATTTCTCTTTTCACATTTCGTGAAATCAAAACATGTACTTTTCATATCATTTCAAATAAAATGTGCACATTTCTCTTTTCATATCATGTCAAATCAAAACATGTCTTTTCATTTCGTTTCAATCAAAACGTGCACATTTTTCTTTTCATATCATGTCAAATCAAAACATGTCTTTTCATTTCGTTTCAATCAAAACGTGCACATTTTTCTTTTCATATCATGTCAAATCAAAACATGTTTTTTCATTTCGTTTCAATCAAAATATGCACATTTCTCTTTTCATATCATGTGTGATCGAATAAAATATCGAAACACATTTCACATATTGTAAAATCATATCAGTTTAGAGTTCATATCAATTTAAAAGCATACTCTAAACTGCATATCATATTGGTTGAGATTAGGCTAGATCCCTATCACTCTATCAATAAAGACTTATATCACTATAGCTAGAAATGAAAATCATGCCATCGTCCCCTGGAAACCAACTAGGGTGCTATCTATGGCCATAGACTTCATCTCTCTCAGCCCCACTAATCAGGCGTGACTGAGACCTATCCACGACAATTGTCGGACAAGCATCTCTGCCTAATGAGCAAAGCTCCAATTAGGCGGTTTTCACTATGCTTTATTGAATTTAATTCTTTTAGGGTGCCTACAGTCTCATAAAACATTTAAATCTTTCACTTTTCTTGTAAAAATAGTGTAAAGTATGTAACATGTTTTTCTTTAAGATCATTTACATATATATATATATATGAATACATACATTACACTATATGTTCAATCTTCTCAAAACAATTTAAACATTCAAAACATTCATGTAAGTATTGTATAAATGAATGTTTTCAAATCTCGTGCATAAAATGAGGTATGCTTAAGAGCGATGAAATTAAACAATAGAATTAAAACAGTATTAAAACGAGGCATGCTTATGAAATGTATTAAGGTAATATCACTCGGTATAGTGCTAATTATAATGCCAATTCTTCCTTAGATCATCACCCTCAAACATCTTGACTTAGCACCTATACCTAACTCGTCATCATTTTACATTTCATTTTAAAGTCCTCGATTCAAACCATTCTATTTCAACAGGAGTACATCTAATAAATCATCCACAATTTTCTATTGTCCAATAACATATAATATCATTTCACAGTGTTTGTAAACTAGATCACCTTTATTTTCAATGTTAAAACTAAGATTCATCCATTCATATCGGTCTTCTTAGTATTTCATGTATATTCGCATATTACTTTAGTGACTCCCACTATAACACTTAAATCATTCAATGTTAAGGAGTTCATTCAAGATCCATTCTGTAGATCATTTACTCATAACACCCACATCATTGAGTCATTTCCTCAATTTACCATATTACCATGGGTATATCATTCCTTATGCGCCACTAAACCTCAAACCTTTAATTACCACAATTATCATACAATTCAACTATATCTATACAATATAATTCTAACGCTAAATTATATAAATGCCTTACCTCATTGAGTTTGGTGTTTCATGCATCGAGCTTCGTCGAACTCGAATCATCGCCTTACGTCGTGCAACTTCCTTAAACTTAACACCTTGAGATTAGCTATGTTAGTGGTGGCCGTTCAATCGCCAACAAAGTCCTCGCTTTATAGCTTTCCTACAATTACCGCATTGTAACTTAGTCGAGAATTAATTAAATATATTCATAAAAGCTTTATGAATATATTACTAGGCACATTTATTAACGTACCAATTTTCATACAAGGATTTAATAAATCCCTCTCTTGTTCGTCCTATTTATTCTTTTTGTTCTTTTCTTTATTGTTATATATATATATATAATTATGTATATTATACCTATGCTTATTCATTTGACAAACTATAAATATAAATATATATGTATATATCTCTCTCCTCCTCTCTTCTTTCTTTCTTTTCTTTCTTTTCATATCACATGTAGTTTACACATCGGGAGAATCATCGATGATCTCATTATCACCAATTCCAAGAACATGAATATTTTTAATTAAAATTCAGTATATTCATGTTTTATGAAAAGTACTAAATTTCTCATTTTCGCGGTTGGAAATCGTCTCATGTGTAATAAAATCATTTTTAAAATGATTCTACGTAATTTTTCTAAAATTTTTGGCAGCATAACTGTTGGAGTTTGCCTTGAATCCCACATCGAAAGTATAGGAAAAGTTATAAGGGCTCTCCCCTTATAAATAAAGTGTTAGGCTTGGTTTGTAAAATGTTCCAAAGAGTTGTAGACACCAATAGAATAACTAGGGTTTGGGCTATTAAAGGGTGTAGTCGGGCTTTGGGATCTTTGTTAGGAGTTTGCAATTTTTCTCTCTAAAAATTGCATGGTTGGGCTTTATTAGGAGTTTGCAATTTTTCTCTATAAGTTTACAATTTTTCTCTTTAAAAATTGCATGGTTGGGCTTGTAAGGAGTTTGCAATTTTTCTCTTCTAAAAATTGCACAGTTGTAATTGTTTGATTGGTTATTAGATTGGCTGGGTGGTTGTAGGCCAAATTGGTTGGGCCAAACCACATTAAAATTATTGTGTTTGTTTTTGCTTTCCTCTATTTTGTGAGTGTTTGGTTTGAGGGATATTTTTCCCAACAAGTGGTATCAGAGCTGAAGGTTCGTGATCCTGCGAGAGGAAGAAAGCTATGGCTGAAGCTATGTCTGGAGGTATGCCTAAGTTTGAGATTCCTTTATTTGATGGTAAAAGTAATTTTATGTTATGACAAAGTACGATTCAGGATCTTCTAGTGCAACAAAGTCTAGATTTGACATTAGAAGAAAATAAGCCAGATGGAATGTCTAATAAGGATTGGGTTGGAATTGAGAAGAAGGCTATAAGCACAATTAGATTGGCGCTTGCTCCAGAGATTAAGTATAATGTATTGACTGAGACGACACCAACCGGATTGTGGAAGAAGCTGGGAGACATCTATGCATCAAAATCGGTGATGAATAGATTGTGTTTGAAGATGGATTTATATTCTCTGAAGATGGATGAAGGTACGAGTCTCTATGATCACTTAAATGAATTTAATAGATTAGTTTCACAATTATTAGCTATTGATTCTAAAGAGTTGAAAGAAGAAGAGAAGACATTGTTGTTGTTGTCATCTTTGCCCAAGTCCTATAGACCTTTAGTTCAGACTTTATTGGTAGGTAAAACTACTTTAAAGTTAGATGATGTGATTGCTGTGTTGCGTGAGAATGAAAGATTTATGGGCAAAGAAAATTTTTCATCTGCGGGAGGTGTACTAGCTGCTGTGGAAGGTTCTACTCGAGGGAGGACTAATGAGAGACATGGTGGATCAAGAGGGAGATCAAGATCAAGATTCAGAGATTATAGTGAGGTGGAATGTTATTATTGTGGAGAGAAGGGTCATATTCAAACACGCTGCAAGACATTAAGAGAGGATATGGCTGCATTCAAGAAGGCTCAACAAAAGAGTGATGATGGAAAGAAGAATAAGACATGTGTTGTTTTGACTGATTCAGATGATGATGTATTGACAACTTGTTTAGATGGGCCTCATACTTATGAGAAAAGTTGGGTTTTGGATTCAGCTGCATCGATGCATATTTGCAATGATAAAGATCGGTTTGATGAATTGAAAGAGGTTGAAAGTTTAGGCAATATTGCGGTTAGGAATGGTAATCGAGTGAAAATTGAAGGTATTAGGAGTGTTCAACTCAAGCTTCATGATGATGGTGTCAAGACTCTTCATAATGTGAGGTATGTACCCAGTTTTAACTACAATTTGATTTCTTTGGGTGAGTTAGCTTCACGTGGGTACACATATGTTGGTAATAATGATTATTGCAAAGTATACAAGAATGATGGTTTAGTTTTGCAAGGAAAGAGGAATGAGAAACAACTATATTTACTTGATGATGCCAAGGATAGAGTTGTTTCCAAGAGTAAGAAGATTCAAAAGCATGTTAGTTTTTCAGATGTTGTTGAGTAGTTTGAGGAGTTTGAGGATTCAAGTCAAGGGAGGATTTGTTGGGGTTTGCCTTGAATCCCACATCGAAAGTATAGGAAAAGTTATAAGGGCTCTCCCCTTATAAATAAAGTGTTAGGCTTGGTTTGTAAAATGTCCCAAAGAGTTGTAGATACCGATAGAATAGCTAGGGTTTGGGCTATTAAAGGGTGTAGTTGGGCTTTGGGATCCTTGTTAGGAGTTTGCAATTTTTCTCTCTAAAAATTACATGGTTGGGCTTTGTTAGGAGTTTGTAATTTTTCTCTTCTAAAAATTGCACAGTTGTAATTGTTTGATTAGTTATTGATTGGTTGGGTGGTTGTAGGCCAAATTGGTTGGGCCAAACCACATTAAAATTATTGTGTCTGTTTTTGCTTTTCTCTATTTTGTGGGTGTTTGGTTTGAGGGATATTTTTCCCAACAATAACGACTGCTTATTGACTAGCCTCCCTGCACAAAATAGACAGTTTATAACTTTTTTACAGCCAGTGAATCTCCACAATTTCCAACCAAATAGTTTTCCACAATATATCCATAATTATTCGTGCATAATTAAATTGTGTAACATAGATATTCTTACCAGTCCCGGGCTAGCGACTTCCTTAGTACGTCACGCCCGTAGTCACCTCTCCCAATTTTCCATCATCTCGACTCCAAGTATACTTTTCTACAAGTCCACATTCATATCAAATTTCTGAAATTTATTCAACTATTACATAAATTAATAACAATAAAGATACTCATAATTCCTACCACATTCTCTCTTTCTTTCTTCTTCTTTTTCTTCCTCTTCTTCTCTTTTCCTTTTTTTCTTTTTCTTCTTTTTCTTCCTCTTCTTTTCTTTTCTTTTTCTTTTCTTTTCTTTTTTTTCTTTTTTTCTGGTCTGAACCGGTTCAGCGGTTCGACCGATTCGGCATCTTACCGATCGGTTCTCCGCCGGCTTGGCCACCCCGTAGCTTGTCAAGGTAGTGCTAACGCCAGATCTGACCTCCTTTTCCCTCCACCGCTGGCGACGGCGTCGGATCTGGGATGGTGGATTTCGGCCTCTTCTCCTCTCTTTTCTCCCTCCTTTTTCCTTTCTCCCTTCCACCGTCGGATTCCCTCTCGTTTCCCTTACCTTTTTCGACGTCGTGGTGGGTACGGCGGTGCACGGATCGGCCGGTACCGCCGCTTTCTTCTTTCCTTTCTTTCCTCTCTTTACCTTCTCTGTTGCGCTTCATTTCTCTTTCCTTTTTCTTTTCCTTTCCGCCGGCCGCCATCGCTTACGCCTTCCGCTTCTTCGGTTTGCCGCCTCCCCCTCTGTGAGAGCCGTAAATTTTCTAAACCAAATATATTCTCAACGGGCAATGCAAGTGAATATAATGTAACAATGTAATTTTGAGAATTTCAAATGTAAGATTTTGACTATAATTACAAGAATCGGCATCTTCGAGAATAACTTGAGACGTATATGAATATCGTATGTATATCTAATATACGTTAAATGGATACGAAAGGAGTTTGTACCTATATAAAGGATCAGTTATATACGCCATGAACCAGGTTAAAACGCATACGACGTACATGTATGCGATGTGCGTGCATGCATGCGTGCATGTGCACGTACATAGATACATGCGAATAATAAAATGTAAAATATGTATATATATATATATATGTATACATATACACACATATACATATAAACAAAGGAAGTAAAAATATACGTGTATATATATACGATAAGTGTGTACATGTGCATGTATCATTGCAAAGTACATGCATGAAATAAAATATATATATATATATATATACATATACATATTTGAATATACGTATATAGGTACAAAACATAATTGTAAGAACAAGAAAATACATAAATATATATATGAGATGTATATATGTATATGTATAGAATATATGTAAGATATAAAAGAATGATATCTTAAATAAAATAACAATATGTATAGATAGTTATATTAAAATAATATAATGATAAAAATATATATGTATAAAATATATATATTTACGGGTTAATGGAAAAAAAATCCCACTAACCCGTCTAATCAATACAGACCTGTCACTTACTTGCTTTTCTTGCAAATTTTTCTTTCTTCCTTACCATTTCCTCAGCCGGTTCCTTCTCCTTCCCGTGTAAGCTGCTACTGTTTACTCTCAAAAACCCTCCCATTTCATCCTAAGCTCACAGCTTCTCCTTGCAGCTCCCTGCCTCACACGCCATTTTATTCTTCTCACTCACCGAATGCACCATTTCTTCCTTCATTTCCCTTATTTGGCTAAGCAAATTTCAGTGGAAAGAAAACAGAAGCCGACGGTACAAATGAAGATGGAAGTGCAGCAACAGGATGGCATCTGTTGTGGTTTTAGGAAAAACGCCATTTATGTGGTATTCTCGAGCTTAAAAGGAGGGCTAAGAGGGAAGGACATTTTGAGTATAGAGGGGCTGTTCAAAAATAAAAGAAAAAACAGAGACTATAGGTAAATGTTGGCGCTGGTTGAGACAGCATGTGAAGACTGAAATCTCGACTAGGCTTTTAGGCTACATTTGAGAAAGAAATCGAGGGAAGGAAAATCCTGAGTTGGTATGGCACAAAAATGGTAGAAACGGGAAGTTTGTAGAGCTGAAGTTAGGAGCTTTAAGGGGCTGTTGAAGGCTGGGCAGAGGTGAGATTTTAAAGCTGGTTCAGGCGTGACCAAACCAAGCCATGGGAGTGTGGTTTTCTGGAGATTTAAAGTGGTAGCAGCCGGCGTATAAAGACTATTCATGGAGTGTTGAAGGCTGCCGTAGGTGGTGTTCCTCACATAACTGCCTCAAGTGCGCCAAGAGGACGACGGACACGGTCTAACTGGACACGATCTAGCTAACCACGGGACAAGATCAAGCTAAGTTCGCACTAGGTAAGACGTTTATATAACGTAGAAATAGGATTATCCTGTATAGGATTGAATCTTACAATAGAATGAATTGAATACCTAGAGATTGACTATAACGAAATGAAATGTAGGTATGATATTTGACTTGATAAAGTACCAAGGTGAGAGACATTGATCGGAAGTGAATAGATATGGTATAGGTTCATAGATATTATGAGATGAAATAATAAACATTCATGCAATTCATGAGCATGTCATTTTATGGTCTTATTTCACTTCCTTGAATTTTATTGCCATCAAGCATGACTTATTACTATACATGAAAAACTGAAATGATTTATTCTTATCATGTTTACAAGAATATTTTGGATGCTTGAATGGCTTTGAAAAGAATGAAATGATAGTTTTCACATATGTACGTATATACATGTAAATGATCTTCGGAAAAGCATTACGTACATTAAACTATTGTTATACGAAAGATTGAATTGCTTTATGAGACTATAGGCACCCTAAGAGAATTAAATTCAATAAAGCATAGTGGAAGCCGCCTAATTGGAGATTACTCATTAGGCATAGAAGCTTGTCCGACAATAGTCGTGGACAGGTCTCAGTCTTGCCTGATCAGTGGGACTGAGAGATATGAGGTCTATGGCCATAGATAGTGCCCTAGTGGTTTCCAGGGGATGATGATATGATTCTTCACTGCTAGCTACAGTGAACTAAGTCTTTATTGATAAAGAGATAGGGATCTAGCCTAGTCTCAAATGATACGAAATGAAGTTTATTGTATGGCTTTAAAATGAAAATGAACTCTAAACTCGATATTGATTTACAGTATATGAAACGCATTTTGATGTTATATGTGATATGAAATATACTTCAAAAGTATATGTGATATGAAATGTGTTTCAAAAGTATATGTGATATGAAATGTGCATCAAAAGCATATGTGATATGAAATGTATTTCAAAAGTATATGTGATATAAAATATGCTTTAAAAAGTATATTTGACATGAAATGTAAACGCTTACATATTTCAAGCATGTCTTAAAAAGAACACATGAAATGTATTGATACTTAACATGCCTTGAACTTGTTGAAAAAGAACATGTAGTATATGTTTTATGATTGTAACTGCTTCATTCATAATTACATGTTCAAGATCACATTATGACTTCAAGACTTAGACATCTCATGATATGTTGAAGCATAATAGGATTGAAATGGAAAATACATGTAAAAGTTGCATGATGAATAAGAAAACGATCAATAATGAATTCTCCTCACATGACATCATGCATGGCATATAGAACAGTATAATTCTAACTCTGCACTTATATAAATGACTTACTGGGCCTTGCTCATTAAACGCTATTTAAATTTTTCAGATTGAGCACGGAGTTGGGGGAGTATTTCGGAGCCTTCCGAATAGCCCCGAGCCTGAAATATAGTCCCAACTCTCCAAAGAAATTTTTTGTGAACATTTGGGTATACACACTCTCCTTTTGTATCTATTACTAATTCAGGCTGTTTTTGATTCAGTACTTAGATGGGATGTAATCTGATATAGAGAATAGCATCTAGATTAGAAATAATGAAGTATGGAATGTTGATTTTGCATGAGTATGGATTGTGGATTGAATAGCATTAACAAGCGATCAAGTAGGAAAAATATGAACCATAAGATGAAATGTCATGATATGGAAATGAATTTGGTCATAGAAATGCTAGAATATAATCAACTGCTATTCTGGGAAGCATGAGCTAGATATTTCTTGTAATTTTTATGCAGGAAAATAACCTGGGTAAAGTGATAAAAATAGGCGAGGGAGTTAACGTCCCGAAACAAAATTCACTACATTGCACTTAGACAAAACAAATATAGGAAATCAAAAAAAAATTAGCCCTAATTTTTACGCATCCGTATAAGTAAGAGGCATCGTCGCGGCCTTCGGGTCGTGACACCCTCTCTCTCTCTCTTTCTCTCCGCCGCCGGGGTCGGCCACCCTCTTCTCCTCTGTGTTTTATTTCTTTCAACAGAAACGAGAGTCTCGACTCCCGTTTCTGTCTTAAGTCTTTTCTTCTTTTTTTATTTATTTATTATTATTCTTATTATTATTATATTTATAAATTTTATTTATAAATATAATATTCCTATCATATGTATATAGTATTTTCAATATATTATATAGAGATATGTGTATATATATATATTGTACATTAAGATATATATTTACATATAATATATATATATATATATATCTTGTTATATATATACTTTAAATTAAAATACCATATACATTTAATATATATATATATATTGTACAACAATATGTATAATACTAATATATACATATTTATTTATGTAAAAACATATAAAAGTATATTTATATAATATTATTATATAATTATATAAATATACTCCTTTTTATATCTTTAAATTCGGATTTCTCAATATCCGAAATTAAATTTCCAAATTCCAATTCTCCATTTCATGACTTCATTGAATTTGAATTTCCAAATATTTCTATTTCTTATATACTTTCATTTATTTTTTTAATTTATTTTATTTGTTTTAATATTAAAGCTATAGATTTAGCGATTATCACATCTCAAAATTTAAAATTTCTTTTATCACTTATTATGTTATTTTTAAATTAAAAAATCCATATATTTTGATTGGAATTATATTAAGGTTTTAAATATTTTATCAAAAAATCAAAATTAGATATTTTAGTCTATATATTTTTGTATTGAATTAAATTTTCATGCCTTTTTTTTTTTTAATTTTTATTTCATTCCTTTTTCAGATTTATTTGTTTAATCATTTTATTTGATTAATAAAAATATCCATATAAATTATTTACTCTTTTTAAACGTATATTAATTTAAATATTATATTTAATTATTTTGATTTTAAAAAACTTAAATAATAAATTATTTTTATTCTATTTACATTTTTACTTTACTTACCTCTTATGCGTGAGACTATTATAAATAATTTTTTAAAAACCCTAAAAAATAGAGTTTTCAATACTAATTTATTTTATAAAATTAATTTGGAGTCATTTAAATTCAAATTTTAAAAATAAATCAGTTTCAAATATGCAACTTAATCAATAATCTCTTAGTGATTAATGTAGTGAGAATTATTTTCATTAAAATTGGAGCTATTTAATTTATTTATTTAGTATTTAAGACTTATGATACTTTATTTTTTTTATAATTTTTAAATTAGTATTTGATTTTCAATTATTTTTCAATTTGTGTATTCTATATCTTTATCAAGTTTTTCAATACATTATTCAACATGTATTTCAAAATAAATTTTTATAATTCTATTTTATTCTTAAAAAATTATTATAAATTAAAATTATCATCATGCATCGTACGGGTTTAAAACTAGTATTATATTATTGATAAATACAAATAATAACAATAAAATAAACAAATAATTAATAAACTAAATTCGATCTCATATTTGGTGGACTCAAACCTAAGACCTCAAAATCTCAAAACTAGGGATGTCAACAGGATGGGCACCCGCTAATTTTGAGATACTCGAACCTGATTAATTACCTTAATATTTTAATTTTTACTATTTGAACCCTACCCATTTAATATACGAAATACCCATTAACTACTTGAATCTGATTAATTATCTGTTTATTAAGTCAAAGTTTGACTTTCAAAATTTTAATTTAAATCAAGTTTAAATTAAATTATTAGAAAAAAATAAATTAATATATTTAAATTAACTCATAAAAATAAATTAATGTTAAAAATCATAATTAAAATACTTAACAAATAATTTTTTTTCATAGGAGGTATAAGGGGAGAGTGGGAAATCAAACCTTAGACCTAAGTTCTCCTAAAGAAGAGTAACAATCATTAAGCCAAGCTTTGGTTGTTATTTAACGAATAAATTTAATTAAGTATTATACTAAAAATAAATAATTTATAAATAAAAATGATTATAATAATATTTTAAAAATATTATTTATAATCGGATTCTAGTAGTAGGGTATCCTAAGGTTACTACTTGAATCTTATTTGAACCCCGTGACGGATAGTAAAATTACTATCCGAATTCGATTATTAAATATCCTAACCCTACTTAATTGGATTGAGTAATTCAGAATATCCATTTATAAGATATCTATTTACAAGATATCTATTTACATCCTTACTCAAAACCTCTTCATTACTTGTGAAGACCGAGAACTTTCTAAATAAATATAAGGTATCCGAAAAATTTAATTTGGACAAATTGAAATCCAAATTTAAATAAGAAATGAAAAGGAAAATTAAATTGGAAATAAGAAATGAAGGAGGAAATTTAATTTGGATAAATGGAAATCCAAATTAAATAAGAAAATGGAGAAAATAATTTTGGATATTTAGAAATCCAAAACTTAATAAAAAAAAATATATATATATATATATTTTGATATATTTATATAATGATATTATATAAATATACCTTGGATAAATATAAATATTATTTTGTGATTAAAAAGTGTAAAAAGTATATATATAAATATATATATATTTTGATACAAAATATGTATTTAAATACATATTATAAATAGTGTATCTATATACATATATAATTATGGTGTAAATAATTATATATATATATATTATAGTCATTATTATTATATATAATATTAAAAAAAAAAAAAAGAAAGAAGGAGAAGTGGGAATCGGGAAAACCGATTCCCACATTTCCTCTTCTGTTAACCAAAACAGAAGAGGAAAAAAACCCAAAGTGGATGCCGGACGACACCGGCCACCGGAAGGAAGAGGAGCGAAGGGGGGGCGTCGCCGGCGAGCCAAGGAGAAGAGAGAAGTGACCGGCGACGGCCCAAACGGAAAAGAGAAGAAACGGAAAACAGGGAGAGAAGCGAAGAAAACCGAGAAGAAATGGAAGAGGAGATCGGCGGTGCCGGCCGATCCGGGCACCGCCACTCCCCCCACGAGACCGGCGGAGACCAGGGGAAGGTGAGAGGAGCCATCGACGAAGAGGAAACCGGCGGAGGAAGGAGAAAAGAGGAAGAGAAGAGCCGCCGGTGTCGCTTCCAGATCCGGCGCCGTCGCCGGTGATGGGGCCAAACCGAGACCAGATCCGACTTCGTGGCAACCTCGGCAAGCTGTTGGGTGGCCGAACCGCCGGAATGGGTGGCCGCCGGTGGGTGAACCGGCCAAGCAGAGGTGAACCCGACCAAACCGGCCTGAACCGGTCCGAACCGGTTCAGGCCAGGAAAAAAAAAAAAAAAAACAGAAACAGAAAAGAAAAGAAAAGAAAGAAGAAAAGAAAAGAAAAGAAAAGAAAAGGAGAAAGAAAAGAAGGAAGGAGAAGAAGAAGGAAAGGAAAAAAAGAAAGGAAGAAAAAAAAAATGTGGTAAGGAAAATTTAAGTCTTTTCGCTATATGTCTATTGGATTTATTGGAAATTTTTGGATTTATTTTCTAAATGAAAATATATGTTAATTTTTGAAATTGTAGCAAAAATGAAAATGAGACGAATGGTGAAATTCGGCAAGGCTCGAAAAATCGGAAAGTGCGCTAAGCTTGGCGAATAGGTAAGATACTTTTATAAAGCATTAGTAGCTTTATATTGTATGTGGGAATTATGATTTTATATATGATGCATTTATTTAATTGATTTTAAATGGAATTGTGATTTTTATATGATGCATCGATTTAAATTGATTTGCTAAAAATGCTAAGAGGACCCACAACTGATGGTGGGGGTCTTAGTAAGAGGTAAAATTGGTGAGAATCAACGGCTGCAAGTATAAATTGTGTTTCCCTTGCAGGAGGTTAGGGAAAATTAAGCCGTTATGCTGCCGAAATTCTTAGGAAAACGTTGAGGAAAAATATTTAAGTTCTCACGTAAATGGAATCTTGGAAATAATTATTGAAAAATATACATTTAAAGGACTTTATGATATTACTGGAGAAGTTTGATATTGAAATCGATGAAAAGATAGATCGTTGAAACACGATAATGTAATGAATTATATGGTTTAAACCTTAAGACTCGATAAATCCAGTGATGTTAATAGCACAAATGGTATCAAGTTGAGATTGAGGTGGAATTAATTATTAGACGGATCACTGATACAGTGATGATTATAGAAATGATAAATTCAAATGAATGGACCGTTTTAGTGGTATGATTGTGATATTGATGTTAAATAGATGTGAACTGAGATTTTTGCAATAATATGGATAGTCGCAAGACGACTTAAATGATTGAAACACTGTTGATAGTGGAAATTGGCAAATCCTTTTAAGTGGTAAATTGCCAATCAAAGAATTGAATTGAGGACGTTTTATAGATAATTCTAGCATGATATTACATTCTACAGACTATATGAAAAGTGAATTGAGGATTGTGATTTGATTTTTACGATAGTAAATGAAATTGAACCGCAAGTTGAGGATTCTGAATATGTACATATAGGTCAAACCATAAATGGATTTGATAAGCGATTATTGATCTTGTGGTTCTATAATCCTCGATGTCGACTCTGGAATAGATAACGAATGAGGATATTAATATTGCATAATTTCAGTATTTTGATGGCTATATAGTGACATGATATTTAAATATTTATGAATACTAAGAGGATTCATACAAGTGATGTGGTCTTAGTATTAATAGTGAAAGGTAGAAATGATTGGTATAGTTTATAGCTATTGAAAAAGGATATCGAATACTGAATGACTTGAATACCAAATGATCTGATTATTGAATAATCGGAGTACTGAATAAGTTGAAAACTGAATGAAATGAATATTGAATTGATTTGAACACTGATTTACTGATGTGTCAGAAGGATAGTTTGAAATCGAACGATTGATAGTGATAAAGTTAAATGAATTGTTTCACCGTATTAGAGGAAGGTATTACTTATATTGACATTTGAAGCTATTACTAAAATTACATACGGAGATGATTTCATAGCATCGCTTTTAAGCATAATCTGCTATAGTTCCAGATGTCATAATAGCATTTATATAAATGCTATAAAGTATAGATTAGCTTTAAAAATAAAGTATATGGTATATATACGTATTTTTATATACCAAACCTTTTAAAGAATTTCACCATATGCTTTACATGATTTTAAAACGAAAAGCTAAAGATTTAAATGTTTTATGAGACTGTAGGCACCCTAAAAGAATTAAATTCAATAAAGCATAGTGGAAACCGCCTAATTGGAGCTTTGCTCATTAGGCAGATATGCTTGTCCGACAATAGTCGTGGACAGGTCTCAGTCACGCCTGATCAGTGGGGCTGAGAGAGATGAGGTCTATGGCCATAGATAGCGCCCTAGTTGGTTTCCAGGGGACGACATGATTTTCACTGCTAGCTACAGTGATTTAAGTCTTTATTGATAGAGAGAGATGATAGGGATCTAGCCTAGTCTCTAACAAATATGATATGAAGTCTAGAGTATGATTTTATTGATATGAACTCTAGACTTGACATGATTTATACTGTACATGAAACAGATTTGAAATGAAATATGTTTTGAAACAGTACATGTTTTAAACATGTTTTAAAAGTCCATGAGATATGAATTCGACACTATATGATTTATATGTGATTTTGTGTCGAACATGGCATGATATGCGGTCTAGAGTATAGTTTGATTTGATATGAACTCTAGACCTGATATGATTTATAGTAAATGATTTAAAAGTATATGATAAATGATTTCGACACTTACATGATTTATATACGATTTTGTGTCGAATTTGAAACGACATGCGGTTTAGAGTATAGATTGATTTGATATGAACTCTAAACCTGATATGATTTATAGTATATGAAAAATGTTTTAAAACCGCACATGTTTTAGACATGCTCTGAAAACGAATACATGAATTGAAATTGAATATGTTTATATTATGCCTTAAAGGCAACTTTTGAAAATGCATATGTTGAGCATGTCCTAAAGTATATACGATATGATTTGAAATGATCGCGGTTTATACAGAAAATTTACATGAATTGCATATTAAACCCTAATATGATAATATGCTTAGTATATGAGAATTCCATGAGGAATGTCATGACTCGGTGGTAACGATATTTCATCTATATGAGGTCATGATATGTTTGAAACACGAATATAGAAATACACGAAGAGAATTTTGATTGGGTACCACCGTGATCATGATCCACAATATGAGAATTGATAAGAGATGATAGAATACAGAAATATGATTATGAAATGAAAAGTAAATATGAGAATTGATATGAGATGATAACATACCAAAGTATGATAATGAAATGAAAAGTGAAAATGAGAAGTGATAATGAGATGTATCGATGAGAAAGGATTAACTGTAATTGCATCATTGCAAGTTTAAGCCTTGCAGTTTAAGACAGTGTAATCCTACTTCTGTATTTATATTAGTATCTTACTGAGCCGTGGTTTTGCTCACCCCACTAAATTTCATCTCTTTCAGATTATTGAAGTTAACATCTGCCGTGTGAGCTGCTAGGTGGGCATCGGAGACGGTGTATGGACTTGGTACTAGTTTCCGGAGGTATATGTTACTTATAAATACTTGTTTACATGTAAGACTTAAATTGATGCACAGTACATATTCTGTTTAACAAGTCGGGATGTAACTAAGAACCGTTTCCGTGTTTGTTTAATATTTAAATGGAATGACTATAAGTCACCTAGGTAGTATAGTAACTACACTGACATCGAATACAAACCTTAAAATGGAAAAGAAAAAATTTAGTCCATAAATTTGTAGACTAAGAAAAGTATAAGAATCGAGTGAAAGTCGCGGTCGTCGGGTCGTGACAGATTTAATGGTATCAGAGCACGGTTTGTCTAGTACGTGTCAGTGTAGTTGAGGCAGTGATAGTGTTACATCCCATGTACTGTGTAGTGTCTACATGTAAACTTGTTGATTTTCAATCTGTACCAAGATTTGTCAGCTATGGGTATGGGTGATACCAGTCGACGGCCTATTGAAACGGACTGGAAACCGTTAATGAACGGCATCGATACGGTATAAAAGAATTGTGTATCACCTTAAAGGAATAGGATATGAATGATCGAGAATGATTGATTGTGGCAATTTATATCGAAGATAATGTAATGATGGTATAGAATATGATCGATATGTGTACTGAAAAGGGGTTGAAAGAGGTAAAGGAATTGCCATTGAAAATGATTGAACAAAAGTATATGGCTTAATTGAAAGTACAATCCCACCTTAATTATGAGGACTATTGGAAATTGAAACTATGATTTCGAGTTATAAGGGAGCACGAATATGAAACAGTTTTCGAATTTAAGACTGAAAGTGATTTCACTTTGGTTATCACATCGAGATGTAATAAGAATACTACATGAAAAGAGATATAGAGATAAGATGATTGATAAATGTTGCAATTATGGCAAGAGATGATTAACAGTAAAGTCTGCTTTGAGGTGCAGCTTTGATTTATCGATGTGACAATGAGTGTTGGGGGATAATACGAAACCCAAAAGAAATATGATATTATGGAAGTGAGTATAGACTGATTGATTAAATTGAATCACTTTTCCATTTTCAGACTTCTATATTTCTCTAATGCCTTAGTCGAAATATAAATATGAAACGGAGAGAATGTATGTGAAGTTCCAGTGAGCATTACATGTGATGGAATCTTGGATTGCCGTATGTCTATGGAAAATAGTAAAAGGCTTTGGGATTCCAAATTTATTGACGGCATCGCTCCATACTGATATGAAAATTCGAGCGTAATGTGGAAACGCTCGAAGATATGTTTAGAGAGCAGATGCACGAGATTTAAAAGCTACTGGGACAATTACATACTACTGATTAAATCGGTAAACGATAGTTACCAAATTGTATCGACTTGGCACCAAATGAGAGAAACGAATGATAAATGGTGTGAAACAGCTATTATATGAAGAGAGATGAAAGTGTTAACTCCCAAATTTATAAGAAGTTTTAAGGAGTATAAAAATATGGAGAAAAACGATATATAACAGTATAAAAAGCGAATCTAAATTTGAAAGTATGCTGGTAGCATCATTAAAGGATGATTGAAAGGACAAGAAAGATAAGAGTACAGGATAGCACCACTTTCTAAATCTAAGTTAAATTCGGAGGACCGAATTTCTTAAGGTGGGGAGAATGTGAAGACCGAGAACTTTCTAAATAAATATAAGGTATCCGAAAAATTTAATTTGGACAAATTGAAATCCAAATTTAAATAAGAAATGAAAAGGAAAATTAAATTGGAAATAAGAAATGAAGGAGGAAATTTAATTTGGATAAATGGAAATCCAAATTAAATAAGAAAATGGAGAAAATAATTTTGGATATTTAGAAATCCAAAACTTAATAAAAAAAAATATATATATATATATATATATTTTGATATATTTATATAATGATATTATATAAATATACCTTGGATAAATATAAATATTATTTTGTGATTAAAAAGTGTAAAAAGTATATATATAAATATATATATATATTTTGATACAAAATATGTATTTAAATACATATTATAAATAGTGTATCTATATACATATATAATTATGGTGTAAATAATTATATATATATATATTATAGTCATTATTATTATATATAATATTAAAAAAAAAAAAAAAGAAAGAAGGAGAAGTGGGAATCGGGAAAACCGATTCCCACATTTCCTCTTCTGTTAACCAAAACAGAAGAGGAAAAAAACCCAAAGTGGATGCCGGACGACACCGGCCACCGGAAGGAAGAGGAGCGAAGGGGGGGCGTCGCCGGCGAGCCAAGGAGAAGAGAGAAGTGACCGGCGACGGCCCAAACGGAAAAGAGAAGAAACGGAAAACAGGGAGAGAAGCGAAGAAAACCGAGAAGAAATGGAAGAGGAGATCGGCGGTGCCGGCCGATCCGGGCACCGCCACTCCCCCCACGAGACCGGCGGAGACCAGGGGAAGGTGAGAGGAGCCATCGACGAAGAGGAAACCGGCGGAGGAAGGAGAAAAGAGGAAGAGAAGAGCCGCCGGTGTCGCTTCCAGATCCGGCGCCGTCGCCGGTGATGGGGCCAAACCGAGACCAGATCCGACTTCGTGGCAACCTCGGCAAGCTGTTGGGTGGCCGAACCGCCGGAATGGGTGGCCGCCGGTGGGTGAACCGGCCAAGCAGAGGTGAACCCGACCAAACCGGCCTGAACCGGTCCGAACCGGTTCAGGCCAGGAAAAAAAAAAAAAAAAACAGAAACAGAAAAGAAAAGAAAAGAAAGAAGAAAAGAAAAGAAAAGAAAAGAAAAGGAGAAAGAAAAGAAGGAAGGAGAAGAAGAAGGAAAGGAAAAAAAGAAAGGAAGAAAAAAAAAATGTGGTAAGGAAAATTTAAGTCTTTTCGCTATATGTCTATTGGATTTATTGGAAATTTTTGGATTTATTTTCTAAATGAAAATATATGTTAATTTTTGAAATTGTAGCAAAAATGAAAATGAGACGAATGGTGAAATTCGGCAAGGCTCGAAAAATCGGAAAGTGCGCTAAGCTTGGCGAATAGGTAAGATACTTTTATAAAGCATTAGTAGCTTTATATTGTATGTGGGAATTATGATTTTATATATGATGCATTTATTTAATTGATTTTAAATGGAATTGTGATTTTTATATGATGCATCGATTTAAATTGATTTGCTAAAAATGCTAAGAGGACCCACAACTGATGGTGGGGGTCTTAGTAAGAGGTAAAATTGGTGAGAATCAACGGCTGCAAGTATAAATTGTGTTTCCCTTGCAGGAGGTTAGGGAAAATTAAGCCGTTATGCTGCCGAAATTCTTAGGAAAACGTTGAGGAAAAATATTTAAGTTCTCACGTAAATGGAATCTTGGAAATAATTATTGAAAAATATACATTTAAAGGACTTTATGATATTACTGGAGAAGTTTGATATTGAAATCGATGAAAAGATAGATCGTTGAAACACGATAATGTAATGAATTATATGGTTTAAACCTTAAGACTCGATAAATCCAGTGATGTTAATAGCACAAATGGTATCAAGTTGAGATTGAGGTGGAATTAATTATTAGACGGATCACTGATACAGTGATGATTATAGAAATGATAAATTCAAATGAATGGACCGTTTTAGTGGTATGATTGTGATATTGATGTTAAATAGATGTGAACTGAGATTTTTGCAATAATATGGATAGTCGCAAGACGACTTAAATGATTGAAACACTGTTGATAGTGGAAATTGGCAAATCCTTTTAAGTGGTAAATTGCCAATCAAAGAATTGAATTGAGGACGTTTTATAGATAATTCTAGCATGATATTACATTCTACAGACTATATGAAAAGTGAATTGAGGATTGTGATTTGATTTTTACGATAGTAAATGAAATTGAACCGCAAGTTGAGGATTCTGAATATGTACATATAGGTCAAACCATAAATGGATTTGATAAGCGATTATTGATCTTGTGGTTCTATAATCCTCGATGTCGACTCTGGAATAGATAACGAATGAGGATATTAATATTGCATAATTTCAGTATTTTGATGGCTATATAGTGACATGATATTTAAATATTTATGAATACTAAGAGGATTCATACAAGTGATGTGGTCTTAGTATTAATAGTGAAAGGTAGAAATGATTGGTATAGTTTATAGCTATTGAAAAAGGATATCGAATACTGAATGACTTGAATACCAAATGATCTGATTATTGAATAATCGGAGTACTGAATAAGTTGAAAACTGAATGAAATGAATATTGAATTGATTTGAACACTGATTTACTGATGTGTCAGAAGGATAGTTTGAAATCGAACGATTGATAGTGATAAAGTTAAATGAATTGTTTCACCGTATTAGAGGAAGGTATTACTTATATTGACATTTGAAGCTATTACTAAAATTACATACGGAGATGATTTCATAGCATCGCTTTTAAGCATAATCTGCTATAGTTCCAGATGTCATAATAGCATTTATATAAATGCTATAAAGTATAGATTAGCTTTAAAAATAAAGTATATGGTATATATACGTATTTTTATATACCAAACCTTTTAAAGAATTTCACCATATGCTTTACATGATTTTAAAACGAAAAGCTAAAGATTTAAATGTTTTATGAGACTGTAGGCACCCTAAAAGAATTAAATTCAATAAAGCATAGTGGAAACCGCCTAATTGGAGCTTTGCTCATTAGGCAGATATGCTTGTCCGACAATAGTCGTGGACAGGTCTCAGTCACGCCTGATCAGTGGGGCTGAGAGAGATGAGGTCTATGGCCATAGATAGCGCCCTAGTTGGTTTCCAGGGGACGACATGATTTTCACTGCTAGCTACAGTGATTTAAGTCTTTATTGATAGAGAGAGATGATAGGGATCTAGCCTAGTCTCTAACAAATATGATATGAAGTCTAGAGTATGATTTTATTGATATGAACTCTAGACTTGACATGATTTATACTGTACATGAAACAGATTTGAAATGAAATATGTTTTGAAACAGTACATGTTTTAAACATGTTTTAAAAGTCCATGAGATATGAATTCGACACTATATGATTTATATGTGATTTTGTGTCGAACATGGCATGATATGCGGTCTAGAGTATAGTTTGATTTGATATGAACTCTAGACCTGATATGATTTATAGTAAATGATTTAAAAGTATATGATAAATGATTTCGACACTTACATGATTTATATACGATTTTGTGTCGAATTTGAAACGACATGCGGTTTAGAGTATAGATTGATTTGATATGAACTCTAAACCTGATATGATTTATAGTATATGAAAAATGTTTTAAAACCGCACATGTTTTAGACATGCTCTGAAAACGAATACATGAATTGAAATTGAATATGTTTATATTATGCCTTAAAGGCAACTTTTGAAAATGCATATGTTGAGCATGTCCTAAAGTATATACGATATGATTTGAAATGATCGCGGTTTATACAGAAAATTTACATGAATTGCATATTAAACCCTAATATGATAATATGCTTAGTATATGAGAATTCCATGAGGAATGTCATGACTCGGTGGTAACGATATTTCATCTATATGAGGTCATGATATGTTTGAAACACGAATATAGAAATACACGAAGAGAATTTTGATTGGGTACCACCGTGATCATGATCCACAATATGAGAATTGATAAGAGATGATAGAATACAGAAATATGATTATGAAATGAAAAGTAAATATGAGAATTGATATGAGATGATAACATACCAAAGTATGATAATGAAATGAAAAGTGAAAATGAGAAGTGATAATGAGATGTATCGATGAGAAAGGATTAACTGTAATTGCATCATTGCAAGTTTAAGCCTTGCAGTTTAAGACAGTGTAATCCTACTTCTGTATTTATATTAGTATCTTACTGAGCCGTGGTTTTGCTCACCCCACTAAATTTCATCTCTTTCAGATTATTGAAGTTAACATCTGCCGTGTGAGCTGCTAGGTGGGCATCGGAGACGGTGTATGGACTTGGTACTAGTTTCCGGAGGTATATGTTACTTATAAATACTTGTTTACATGTAAGACTTAAATTGATGCACAGTACATATTCTGTTTAACAAGTCGGGATGTAACTAAGAACCGTTTCCGTGTTTGTTTAATATTTAAATGGAATGACTATAAGTCACCTAGGTAGTATAGTAACTACACTGACATCGAATACAAACCTTAAAATGGAAAAGAAAAAATTTAGTCCATAAATTTGTAGACTAAGAAAAGTATAAGAATCGAGTGAAAGTCGCGGTCGTCGGGTCGTGACATTACTACTAAGCAAAAGTTTAACAGGCAACCCTGTAATTCATAAAATCCTCCTAATTGACACCAAAATTACATGAACAGCTGAAATTCAGAAAGATTCTGTTTTTAGTTTTTACTCGCTTGCTTAACAATGCCAGAACCGACAAAACTCAATAAAATAAAACTCAGCGGTCGGTACGTACGTTGTATCTTCCTCTTTCCTCGTATAATCCGACGTTGTTAAAGATTTAAAAAAAAACATATCCAAACTGAAAAGTTTTCGGTTAATAAAAAAGGACAACTCTAGATCGTCTTTTGACTACGTAATTCTGGTCCACGCTATAACTCGCTTGCCATTTTCGCATTTATTCTCAACGCCATCGCAATTTAAATTTCCTTTTAACCAAGCTCACACGCTTCTCTTACATTCTGAATTGTCTTCCTTCCCCGTCTCTTTGTTTTCCCAGAAAACGTAGTGGTGTCTTTTTTCTTTGAATTTGTCTGCAACTTCCAAGTAGTTTGATTGATAATTTAGGAGAAATGGTTCAAATCAAGGAATTGTATCCATTTTTCTATCATGAGCTTTCCTCTTTTTTTTCTTTTTATAATGGTTTGGCTTTTTTTCCTTAACTGTTGAATTTTCTATGTCGAAATAACTTGAAGTCGAATTGTCATGCCTGTGTCTTTAGAAGAGGCAAACTTTAGCTTTTCAATAATTGTGATTCAAATCAGTTATTGAATTCTGAGTTCTTACTTTCTTTGCTGATCAAAGTTTTCAATGTTTGATTTGCAGTATCAGATTGCCCCAACATACATGGTAATGAAGATGCAGCAGCAGAGTACAAATGGGGCTGAAGGTGTGGAATTCTTGGAGAACAGACCTTTCCAAGATGATGTATTTGGAAAAGGTCAATATACTTCTAAAGTTTATTGTTTGCAGAGGTAATTCTTTACTCATTCTGATAGGCTGATTTGGGATGCTAATTTTTGACCTTTGTACTTCAGGATGATTTATTATATTGTTAATCAAAGTAATTGCTTATCCCTAGCAATGAAAAATATAGATTTCTTGATCCTCTAGTGTTGCTGTACCCTGCTACATGACATTGGTAAATTATCTTAACTCCTCTATATGTGTGTAATGTATGCATAATTTATAGCCTTTGCTTTACCTGTTTGCAATTCATTGGATGGAATTCTGAAATTTGTTGTCTATTTGATTTATTATTATGTTTGCACTAATCTCTGCAGCAAAGCACCTGCTTGGCTTACAACAATTGCACCGAAAGATGCTCTCATTATGCAAGAGGAACCATGGAATGCATACCTAAGATGTAAAACAGGTTTACAATGTCCATGTACTCGATTTTTTTTTCTCTCTTTGCTTGAGCTCATTGTGCATGTTGTATTAACATTTGTCTTTCTTCTATTGTTTACAAATGGATCTCGTATTTCTCAGTGATCAAGGTACAAAGTTTTGTTTTCCTCAAATATATTATTTGGATATTTCTGGAAAATGTTTGATTTCCTGTGATATGCTCATAGGTCTTACATTATTGCAGTGCCCTTACTTTACCAAGTTCTATCTCACAATTGAAACTGTCCATAGGGCAGACAATGGCACGTCTGAAAATGTAAGTTTCTTTCAAAGTCATTTTAGTTAGCTTCTTGTAAACTTGTTCTGTTTGATCTTGTCATTAGTAATTTGAACGGTTTGAAACTGTTACATTTGATTGGAAGTTGCATTGCTCCTGTTATTCTTTCTAGTCACCTGTTTTTTTTCCTTTTTGCATCTCTTAATTGTGAGGTTTACAAAGAGGTGCATTGTTTAAGTGAAAAACAACTGGAACCTAGAGATGTAGAAATTATTGATATAGCTTCAGTTGCAATAGATTACTGGAGTTATGCTATTGGAAGCAGCACTTTTGACCAGGGTTTCAAATAGCGATCGCTATTTTTACAAAGAGGTGCATTGTTTAAGTGAAAAACAACTGAAACCTAGAGATGTAGAAATTATTGATATAGCTTCAGTTGCAATAGATTACTGGAGTTATGCTATTGGAAGTAGCACTTTTGACCAGGGTTTCAAATATCTCATGGTAGCAATGGTGGCCGCCACCGCTATTGCGGATATAGTGGGTGTAAGTACGGCTCACACCCATAGCGGCTAATAGCGGCCGTTATGAAACGGCGTAACGGACAATAGCAGTGATAGCGGTCCGTTATCGCCACTATCACCATTACCTTTCAGACAGAAAAGAAAAAAAAAGACAAAGAGTTTCTGAAGCAGACAGGAAGAATCAGATTCCTCAAGTACAACGCCAAAGCTTTCAAAGCTGAATCATCAACCTAAAAAATATTCAGCTCTGTGACACAAAACAATTCACAAATTCATCAGTGATCACAGATTCACAACTTCACAAGACTCATAGACGAGAGTCACGAGACCACAGACCACAAACCACCACAACCCACCCGAACTCTGTCACACACCACAGCGGCACAACCCACATTCACAACTCGCAAGTCACAAATAACACAACTCACAAGCAAACAGAGATAGACACTCACACAGCAAACAGAGACACAGTCATTCACAGACAAACAACAAACACAACAACATAGCAAGATCTTTGAAAGGTAAGCAACTAACCATTTTATTTTTTTAACTTTGATCAGATCATAGGATGAGAAGGCGTGGGACAGTGGGTGATGGCGAGGGCAGTGTGGGTGTTTGAGTCTTTGAGAGGCTGAGATCAGATCAAATCAGAAGATTCAGATTTGGCACCGAAAGGAAAGGAGGCTGAAAGGGTGAGGGCCGTGAGGCCATATTAGGCTCCGGAGAGATAAGATGAGAGGCTGAAAGACGAAAGAAAAGGAGGCACCGCCGCCGGCTGCAGACGGACATGGCGGCTAGCGGCATGATCCATGATAGAAGGGGAGGGAGGGACCGAGGGAGTCATGGTGAAAGTCAAAATGAAGCCGACGGAGAAGGAGGCGAGGCTGAGGCCGGCGTCGTGAGGCTGGCAACTGGCTGAGCCGTTGAGGTGAGGCCGTGCGTGAGGGGAGGTGAAAGGAAAAAAGAAAGGAGGCTAAGCCGCTAAGGTGAGGGGCTGAGGGAGGCTGCCGGCGGCTTGTGATTGAGCCACTGAGACGAGACTGAGGGTTGGGTCGGGACGGAAGGGAGATTGGGTGGGGGGAGTCGTGGGTAGTGAAGGGGACTGGGAGTGAGGAGCCGGTTCTTTTTTTTTATTTTAAATGTATATTTTTTTGCACAGCTTATGTTAATATTAATATTAAGTAGTTTTTACTTTTATTTAGTAAATATAAATGTTGATTTTAAATTTTTTGTTAACTCATTTAATAAAGCATATTATTTTTTATTTTTATTTTCATCAATCATCATCAGCAGCAATCAAAAAAAAATTTGTTTTAATATGTATTAATAGTGATGGGCTTTAAATTAAAAGTTTAGGAATGAAAGAATCATGATTAAAAAAATTAGGAAATGAGTAATTTGAATTTCAAAAAAAATTAGATAAGGTTGAATTTAAATTATTAATTTAATTTTAAAAGTAAAATTTGTATTGCAATTGAATGTATTGCACTAAATATTATTATAACTTAAGAAAAAAATTAATATTGATAATTTGATGTTCATATATAAATATGATTGTTTAAGTTAATTGATTGTGGCAAATTAATATTAAATTTTTAATATAGTTGAACATTATTGTAATTCAAGAAAAATATTGATATTGTAAATGTAATGAATTAAATTATTATTACTTCTTAAATGGTTGAAATGTGATTAATTAATTATTCAAATTCAATTTTTTGTATAAAAAAATGTGATAACTCTATCTCATTTATTCATACTTATTTGTTTAACAGAAAATGTCAGGCATATCACGAAGTGAGGATTTTCCAAGTAAGGGACTAGAAGGTGCGCCAAGTGATGATATCGGTTGGCATTTTGGAATCCCTGTACCAAATTCAAAAGGAAATGTGTCATGTAAACTTTGCAGGAAAATCGTAAGAGGAGGAATAACACGCTTCAAGAAGCATATAGCTCATAAGACCGGCAATGTTGCACCATGCCCCAATGTTACCGGTATGTTATAAATATTATGTTAATTTTTCAATAAAGATTATAAAATTACATTAACATGTACAACTGATTATTTTTATTTTTCTTAACTGTATTATTAAAAGGTACTGTTAGAGAAAGTATGATGAAACTCCTCCAAGAAAGTAAAAAAAAAATTGATAACAAAAAGAGAAAAGATGAATTCATTTCTCAATTAAGAGGAGAGGAAGAATATGATTATGAAGGATTCATAGACGAAGATGCTGCTATGAGACAAGCCATGCGAGAAAGTGTTCAATCACAACGTGAATGGCATATGAGGCAAGAATTTAGGCAAAGAACTGGTGGTTTGAGTAATATTTATGAAGAAGGACGAAGCTCTCATGGCTCAGTTGCTGACTATTTTGATCAAAGAACAAGGAAATCCACTTCGAGTGACTCTGAATTTTCTTTAAGGGGAGCAGTACCTGAATTGGTTAGAAGCAAGAGTGTAAAGCAACCGAAGTTAAGTAATTCTTTTATGAAGACATTAAGAAATAAGCTAGGTGAATCGTTATCTAAATTTTTGATATACGATCGACTTCCTTTTCATTTAGCAAACTCTCCATGGTTGCATAATTTAGTTTCTGTAGCAGCAGAAATTGGGTCAAATGTAAAGCTTCCAATACCTTATGAGGTTTCTGATGTATATTTGGAATCAGAGTATCAACAAGTCAAAGAATGGGTTGATGGATTAAAGGTTTACTGGAGTGAATTAGGTGCTACCTTAATGTGTGATGGGTGGACCAACAGCTTGAATCAAATGCATATAATAAATTTTCTAGTTTATTGTAGTAAAGGGACCATTTTTTGAAAATCTGTTGATGTCTCTAGTGTTCAGAGTAGAGATACTAAATTTTACTACAAATTACTAGATCAAGTTGTGGAAGAAATCGGAGAGCAATATATTGTTCAAATAGTCACCGACAATGAGGCAACACTTAAGGCTGTTGGAAAAAAATTAATGTTGAAAAGAAAATATTTGTTTTGGACTGCCTGTGCAGCTCATTGCTTGGATTTATGCCTTGAAGATATCAGGAAGAAGCAAAGCGTGGAAAAAGTATTGGACGAGGCGAAGAAAGTCACTTGTTTCATATACAATCATATTTGGACAGTTGACTTGATGAAGAAATATACTCAAGGAAGGCAAATACTTCGTCCTGCTCTCACTCGATTTGCTACCCATTTCATCCAATTGCAAGAAATAACAAAGAATAAACAAGGTCTGAGAGAAATGTTCAATTCAAATGTTAGCACTTAATAATTAGTACAATTATTTAAATCTAGTTTTTTTTATATATTGTTTAAATATTAATTTAAAATATGCAGGAATTTAAAGAATCTAAATGGGGGCAACAAAAGTCGGGATCTGCTTATGAAGCAAAAAAAATTATTTTGGGAAAAGATTTTTGGAAAAGATTTTTGGAAAAAAGCAAGTGAAATAATAAAAGTTTATGAGCCTTTGGTAAAAGTATTGCACCTTGTGGATAGTTATGAAAAACCAACAATGGGCTTTATTTATGAGGCAATGGATAGAGCTAAACGAGCAATTGCACAAGAATGTCGATTCGTCACTGAATATGAAAGGATTATCGACAATAAATGGACATTTATGCATTCTCACTTGCATTCAGCTGGTAAGTGACCTAAAAATATGGATTGTAATTAAAATAACATTTTTATGTTATATGCCTAAATTGCTTATATATTTATTTTTTATTGCTTATTTTTTTTATTGTTATGAACTATGTTTAGGTTATTATCTTAATCCCCAATTTCAATATGGTGTGAAATCTTTGTCGGATGTGTTAATAGAAACAAGAGAAGGTATAAAAGCAGTGATAAAAAGACTAGAACCTTCTATGGATAATCAAATCCAGATGACTAATCAAGTTAGTGTTTATCACTATTTTATACTTGAAAATTTTACTTTATGTAGCGTAAATGTAATTACCTTTTTGCATTTATTTAATAATTGTAGTGTTTTATCAATGTAATTGTTTGTATTTCAAGATAAAAGAGAAACATTCGGTACGCCACAAGCACAGAGAACTTGGAAGCAAATGAATCCAGGTAAATAATTAATTAAATAGTTTTAATTTTTTTTAATATTATTTAATTATATTGGTATTAAATTTATTTTAAATTAATTTATGCAGATGAATGGTGGATGATATATGGCACATGTGTTCCTGAATTGCAAAGAATAGCAATTAAAGTGCTTAGTCAGACAACTTCTGCATCTAATTGTGAAAGAAATTGGAGCACATTTAGCTATATACACACCAAGACAAGAAACAGGTTGAAATATGAAAGACTTCATAAGATGGTATACACTTATTACAATATGAGGCTAAGGATGAGACATCAAAAAAAGAGGAGTATTGATGAGATAAATGATAGTTTCAATCCTATTAGCCTAGACCATATCTTTGAAGAAGATGATCCACTTTCAGAATGGCTACAAGAGAAAGAAAATCCTTTGTTAGATGGGCAAAACTCTGATTGGTTGCCTCCTGATAATTCTAATGATGAAATGAATGTTGAACAATCATATCAATCAGGAGAACAAAATCTGCCTCATTCAAGTACAAGCCGATCACCAACTCAGAGTGATGATGATGAAGGTTCAAGTCCAACTGGTAGTGATGGACCCGGTGGTGATGGTAGTGGTGTTGATTATAGTGGTGGTGCAAATGAAAATAGGCCTTTTAGTCCACTTGGAGGAGAATTTGGGCTTGCTGCTACCGGTGGATTATTCCTTGATTTGTCAGAATATGGAGTACATCCATCTATTGAATCTAGTAGGGATAGAAGTGAAGATAGAGCTCGATCAAAGGGAAAAGCCAAGAAACACCAACATGATACTTCTGGAGGCTCTTCATCTCGAAGATCAGCTTCTAGTAATGAATCATTTGATAATCAAGGCTATTATCCATCAGGACCACCTTTATATTTTCAACTTCCTTATGGTTACTATCCACCTCCACAAGGTTATTATCCACCCCAGCCATATCCTAATTATCCTATGCCCTATTATCCCTAAATGTATCCACCACCACCCTAAATGTATCCACCACCACCCCAAATGTATTCACCACCACCCCAAATGTATCAAGAACAAGAATATGGTTCGAATTATGGACAAAGGTCACAAAGATCGAGTCGCCATGGTTCTGAAAGTGAAGAGGGAGAATTTGATGCTCCTCGTCATTCCACTATGTGGTAATCAGTAAGATGTAAAGTGCATTTTTTTTAGTTTCCTTGAATTGAATTTTACAAGTTCTATTTGTTAATTATTAATATTCATAGAAATTCATGTGGAAGAGAAAAAAAAGAAATATATTGACATAATTAATTTAGATGAAAAAAGATTCGACAAAATTTAGATGAAAAAATCCCTAATAATTTAGATAAAAAATAATTAATGCTAATTAATTAGTAGATAATTATTTATCTCTATTTTGAATATTTGTTATTTTTTTAATTATCATAAGTAATTTTTTAAATATGAATGTTTTATTATAATTGAAAAAATTATAAATAACCTTTTTTTCACATAAATAATAGACTTGAGGTATTATAAATTACTTTAAAAATTATAAAATAAGACTTTACATGATTATAATTAAAATTACTATACTTTATATAGAATTGTGCGAAATTAAAAAAAATTCACGACCGCGATGACCGCAATTACCGCCGCTATGTCCGCAACCACGATAAACGCAACGCGACCGAAAACGCGACCGCGACCGCAATTTAAAACCATGCTTTTGACTTTACCAAATTCAAATCAGCAAAAATTGGTCGCGGTCCACTTTTGGATGGATGGCAGGTTGGTATTTTATCTGCTGTCAGCCCATGTATACATAAATGGATAATTATTACATACACTGACAGTGAAATTTTTTTACTCCACAAGCAACGTTAAGATCATAACATGTGTCTTATAAAAATATTAAAATAAATAAAACAGGACATGTGTCACGATATTAACGCTGCTTGTGGATTAAAAAAACTCTACTGCCAGTTATTCTACATAAATATATAGATGGAGCTACTCAAGACATTTCTGCAATTCCAGTTCCTTCATTTTGGAGTGCTTCTTGCTGTAAAATTATAGCCATGTCATTCTGTTAAACTCTTTGTATCATGTGGCTTTTGCACTAATTCCAATCTTCTATAGCTTTTAATTCACTGACAGCCAATATTCCAATGTACCATTGGCTCCCCTCCCTCCTTTTCTACAGTTTTGTCAACCTGTTTAATTTCTAGCTTCCTAGTTTGAAGCAAAAATTACTCGTAACTGATGAACTGCAACCACAGCTTTTTCGCTCCAATTTCATTAAATCAGGGAACTTATGCATCCCCACCCCCCCCCCCCCCCCCCCCCCCCCCTTTTCTCTTTCTCCTTTCTCTCCCTCCACCTAAAGCCCCAGACTCTAACCTTGTAATTCTGTAACTATAACGAATTCATGAAGGTCTTTGTTATGGTTATATATAGACAAGATATTCATCCTCATGATATGATAAGGGATCCAATTGATTGGAACTTTCTTGCAATATCTATTTAATGTTCAAACAATTGCAGTTTATGAATGTAAATCTGATAGTAATATTTGCAGGAGAATTGCAATCCGGTAATGACAGCAGATGAATTGGTGACAATAGAAGCACCATATTGGGGATTTGGTTATCAATTTGAACAAGCTTTGCTAGCCATAAATTTCTTAAACTTCAATCTTTAGATAGTAACTTTAAAATCTAGACTATTTGGTGAAAGTCAAGCGCCTTTAGATGCGATGAACACTCTGACAAAGTAACCATGGAAGATGCATTTCAAGGTGCTTTTTGCCTTTTAGATAATTGGGAGGTAGGGATGCTTGGGCTCAAAGCCAAGCTCTGCAACATGCTACAACTCTTTGTTAACCATTAAGCTAAGAGGTTGTTGGCTTTAATGGTGCATATTTATTTGGCATATAATTATGTGACTCTAGGTTATCATATAGTTACAAAATCATCGAAGGAAACTCGTCTGTTGTAAACAAAGGCAAGAGACTAAGACTTCCATTCAATCTTTGGTATTCCATTGAGCATGCATCATTTGCAAGAGTGGATATTTTTTAATGAACAGCTTTTCTTGGAATAACTGAAAATTAAATGCCCGGTAAAAGCTCCATTTCTTGCCACGACTCTACCAATTTTTTAAGATGAAAACGAATAGGGTCGACACAGGGTGATAGTGATCCTTATCAAAGCGAAATGGACATGTAAGTCACTGCAGATGAACTTGCATGAGGGGTACTTTTTATATTTCATGGTCCTAACACAATTGTAAATCACAAAAGTAGCTTCCTAGCTGCTTCTGCATTCGACTATGCCGCTGTAGCACTTTGGGGTCATATGCACCTTTTACATTGAAAGCACAAACATGTTTGGCATTGGATTGGCAGCTCAAACACTCATTTAGGCCTCTAAAAATGTCATGAAATGAGTCCTTAATTTGCACGATACCCTCAATATTGACCTAGATGTTTCTTCCTTATAAATAAGTATATGCAGCCACAATCTTCTCTCCCCTTCCCCTGATGACCCCACCCCAAACACACACGGGCACTCTCACAAACTTGTTCAGGTCATTATATGCAATGCTGGTAGTAACTTTACACCATTTATCTCTTATATAGGGTGAAAAGGCTCTCTTCGTGGAAAGTCACGGAATTGTTTTGGTTGGATTGATGAATGGTTCGGGATGACAATGCTATAATTACGTGAACTTGAACACCAAGGTGATTGCTTATTAAATGAGGTAAGACTCCTTTATCTTCTGGTCCTTATTGATAGAATTTTGATAAATAATTAAAAAAGAATAAATGCTTATTTCATCTTTAAATTTATATTCTCCCATAAGTCAATTTTTTTCCTAACATCGACTACTATAGCATTCCTCAAACTTGTGCATGCACTGGTTTCATTCTCTTCTTATGATTTCATTTTCACTTCCATTTATTGGTTTCATTTAATATTTTGATTGACTGGTATCTTTGCATTAACAAAAAATCAGCAAGTCAGTTTTGCTGACCGACACAGAGGATTGCGAGCAAAGATTATCCCATAACAGCGAAAGACACTTCCAGCAAGTAGTCTAGACATGATCTTAAAGCAGAATGGTGTTTCATTATTGATAGTCTAGGCAAAATCCTGTTGAGGTTTGCCTTAAATCTCTTATCGAAAGTATAAGAGAAATTATAAAAGCTCTTCCCTTATAAATAATGTGCTAGGCTTGGTTTGTAAAATATCTCAAAGAGTTGTAAACACCAATAGAATAGTTAGGATTTGGGCTATTATAAAGGGTGTAGTTGGGTTCTTTGAGTAGTTGGGCTTTGAGTTTGTAAGGAATTTGTAATTTTTCTCTTCTAAAAATTGCGTAGGTGTAATTATTTGATTGGTTATTAAATTAATTAGGTGGTTATAAACCACTTTGGTTGAGCTAAACCACATTAAAAATTATTATGTTTGTTTCTTTCTTTTTTGCTTTTTTCTGTTTTTGTGAGTGTTTGGTTTGAGGGATATTTTTCCCAACAAGTAGTATTAGAGCTGAAGGATCGTGATCTTAAGAGAGGAGAAAAGATATGGTTGAAGCTATGTCTGGAGGTATCTCTAAGTTTGAAATTCTTTTATTTGATGGTAAAAGTAATTTTATGTTATGGCAAAGTACGATTTGAGATCTTCTAGTGGAACAAGGTCTAGATTTGACATTAAAAGAAAATAAGGCAGATGGAATGTTTGATAAAGTTTGGGTTGGAGTTCAGAAGAGGGCTGTGAGCACGATTAGATTGGCACTTGCTCCAGATATAAAGTATAATGTATTGACTGAGACGACACCAATTGGATTGTAGAAGAAGCTGGGAGACATCTATGCATCAAAATCGCTGACGAATAGATTGTGTTTGAAGATAGATTTATATTCTCTGAAGATGGATAAAGGTACGAGTCTCCATGATTACTTAAATGAATTTAATAGATTAATTTCACATTTATTAGCTATTGATTCTAAAGAGTTGAAAGAAAAAGAGAAGGCATTGTTGTTGTTGTCATCTTTGCCTAAGTCCTATAAACCTTTAGTTCAGACTTTATTGGTAAGTAAAACTACTTTGACGTTGAATGATGTGATTGCTGTGTTGCGTGAGAATGAAAATTTATGGGCAAAGAAGATTCTTCATCTGCGGGAGGTGTGCTAGCTGCTGTAGAAGGTTCTACTCGAGGGAGGACTAATGAAAGACATGATGGATCAAGAGGGAGATCAAGATCAAGATTCAGAGATTATAATGAGGTGGAATGTTATTATTGTGGAGAGAAGGGTCATATTCAAACACGTTGCAAACATTAAGGAAGGACATGGCTGCATTCAAGAAGGCTCAGTAAAAGAGTGATGATGAAAAGAAGAATGAGACGTGTTGCTCTGGCGGATTCAGTTGATGATGTATTGACAACTTGTTTAGATGGATCTCATACTTATGAGAAAGGTTGGGTATTGGATTCAGCTACGTCGATGCATATTTGCAATGATAAAGATCTGTAACGACCCGTTACCACATTTTTCACCTTATTTTACACAATTTATCCGGTTGGGCTGTCTGTGATACTTCACTTGTACTAACTATTAAACAATTTTACATAACATTGTTTATATTATACACATCCCCTATCTTAATTAATTAGATAAGTAGTACTGTAGACATGTCTAAATACAGAAAATAACTGATCGTACCTCATATAAATCAGTCGGTCTGTCACATCGTCCATTATGTGCAGCCATGATCCACAATCAACTGATCTCACAATCATCAAAACCTGAGATGTTAATATTGGGGAGTGAGCAAACCACGGCTCAGTAAGAGAGTTATATGTCACACTTGATATTCAGCTATCTATATGCTGAAAATATTTTTTCATTTTTATTTTTTTTTTAAAATCTTCCTAGCTGGCTCTAGGCTCACATGTAGGAAGGATACTACAGTCGGCTAGGGATCCAGATAGAGTAAGGTAGGTATTTTAGAATACCATACTTGTTCCGGAACCTAGAAGCAACTGTAGAGAGTGCTAAATCCATTTTTTTCTCAAAACGATATGATTCTTATTTTTTTCACAGAGTAAACCACTTATTTCTTTTCACTTCACTATCCTTTAAAACACGTGACAGTTCAATAGTAAAACAGTGGTTTACTTCTCTTCTCTTCAGTACAGTGATTTGTGAATATCCAATCATTGGATAAACACTTCTTCGATTATTTCTGTCTTAGAAATAATTCTTATGTTATTCTTTTAGAATAAACATTTATTTCTCTTTTCAAATCAATAACCGTATCGTACAGTTCAGTAAACAGTAAATGGTAGCCTTAAGTTCAGTAAAACAGTAATCAGTGGCTACCATTTCAGTGTACAATACAGTTCTGTAAACACAGTATTTTGGTACGATTTTTCATCAGTAAACAGTAACCAGTGCTCAGTACAATAAACAGTACAGTAAATAGGATTCCGTAAATCCTTTCAGTAAACAGTAATCAGTGTGTGAGACTAGGCATCAAATAAATCATGCTCTCATTGTTCCCTCAGGAACACAAGTCGTCCGCTTTTGGGGTGCACCCGTAGGCCATCGCCCCTCACGGCTATCTCTACTAGATCTATGGCCATAATCTATAAGTGGTCCTCGGGTCCACTTGCCAAGTGACCTCGAGACCTCTGATGACTTGGCGGGTCCATCAGCCTTGTGACACCCTGAGGTGCACCCGTTGGTCCATCGACCCGAGCCACCGCCCCAGGTGAGTCACGCAATTACATGAATAATAATGCATGAATTCAGGGCCTAAAGTCTCAAAACAGTATAAACCGTACCATAACCTTTATGGATTTTTAAACACCGTAAATCAAATATCCATAAGGCTCACATGTAAATATAATCACCTTTATGAAATTTATTAAATAAATAACATTTTTCAAAATGTTTCATAAAGGTATAAATCATATTTCTCATACGGTGAAAACAGTTATAAAATAGTTGCACTGTAAAACAAATCTCATGACAATGTCTTTTTCACCGTAACCCATGTATGCACGCCTTTCCGTGCTATCCATCGAAAACATAGTTTTTAAAATCATCGGAATTCAATTCAAATATTTTTGTAATTTATGAAAAAGTAAAATATTTATTTTCCAATTTCAATTCCGTCACCATGTTTTCTTCTAAAACACGTGTAGAGACCTCTAGTCTCGAAGTCATAGTTTTTCATCATTTCTTAACCTTTATGGGATTTATATAATTATTTATCTCACAATTAAAACCATAAAGGTTTTATATTAAATCAAGTGAATATTTAAGAATATTTATAAAAATATTCACTTCAGTCTCTTTTTCATTTTTATCTCGTTTTCACGTGAAATATCACCTATCGGGTGAATTTTCGGTGATTTCCTTTTCACCATACTCAAAAACATGAATATTTTAAAATCAAATATCATTATATTCATGTTTTATGAAATTTACTTGATTTCTCGATTTTCGTACCTGAAAATCGTTTCACGTGAAATCAAATCTTTTATTTTGGTTTTCAGTGATTTTCGGTAAATTTCAGTAATTTTTCGATAATTTTTCGGCAGTATGACGGCTGCCGATTTGGCTAGCCTCCTGCACCGAAAATACAGTTTATATTTCTCAACTGGTATTTCACCACAATTTAAAACCGATAAATCACCACATTATAAACCAATAATTATCAATAGCATTTAAAAATTAAATGCAATTTAAAAACATGGCCGAATATCCTTACAGGCGGCACATGTCTCCCTTACCTGTTTCGGGTCGACGACTGCCTCTCGAAGGTCGCGCCCGTGTTCACCTCTCCCGATTCCATCGACTCGGTCATCGAGGGAATTTTCTGGAAATTAAATTCTAAAATTTAGAATTTTTCCATAATTATTTAAATAAATAATTTATTTAAATAATTTAACACTTTTCGGGATTTCTTACCGATTCCTGTAATTCTCGGGATTTCCCGTAGTTCCCGAATTCTCGAGAATTCTCCAAATTCCCGGAATTCCCCTTTTTTTTTCTTTCTCTTCTTTCTTTTTCTTCCTTCTTTCTTTTTCTCTTTTCTTTTCTTTTCTTTTTTCTTTTTCCTTTTTCTTTTCTTTTTCTTTCTTCCCAGCCGGTTCGGTCAAACCAGTCAACCTTCCTCCACGGCCGGTTCTCCTCCGGCGGCCGGTTCTCCGGCGGTTCGACGGCTCCACAGCTGGCCGGCACCACGGCGAAGCCGGATCTGGCCTCCGTTCGTCACGAATCGACGGCACGGCGACGGATCTACTCGGTTTTGGTTCGGTTTCTTCTCCTCCTTCGTCGGCCTTCCTCCGCCGTTCACCGCCTGAACCGTGGCCTCCTACCTCTTCCTCTTCCTCCGGTGAAGCTTCGATGGCAGTGGCGGCGACCGATTTGGCCGGCACCGCCAGATCTCGTTTTCTTCTTCTTCCTCGATTTTTCGCCGGTTTCGCGTCGATTCCTTCTCCGTTTCCCTTCACCAGCGTTGCCGTCGGCTTCCTTTTTCTTTGCCGGCGACGACGCTTCTCCTTTCCTCTCTCTTTTCCCTCGCCGACGGCCGCTGACGGGGGCGGCTGCGCCTGGGGAGGCAGAATCGGGGTCTTCCCGATTCTGTTTCTTCTGTTTCTGTTTTGTTTTTTTTTTTTTTATATATTATATTTATAACTATATTATAAATATAATATTAGTATTATATTATATAGTATTCTACTATATAATATCATATAGATATATATATTATATGTCAACACATATATATATTTAATATATATATCTACATACTTTTTTTTTTTAACTTAAATTACATTTATATATTTTGATATAAATGAGATAATACTATATATATTGTATTTACAATATATATATTTTCTTCCTCATTTTCTTATTTAATTTGGATTTCCATATATCCAAATTAAATTTCCTTACTTTCCTTATTTTATTTCCAACTTAATTTCCTTCACTCGAAATTTCCCAATCCGTCACTTCCTCAATTCTCGGAATATTCCACAATATTCTGATCTCATATTATATTTATTTATTCATTTCACTAAGTTTCCAATATTAATAATTTCCCATAAATGGAAAATTTACGGTTATCACATTCTCCCCACCTTAAGAAATTCGGTCCTCCGAATTTAACTTAAGTCCAAAGGTGGTATATGCCATATAATTACGACCATTGACTTTTAGGTCATCCTCCAAGTAATACTGCCAATACACTTTCAACTTCAAGAATACTTTAGACCACTACATGCTGTATTTCATCATATATGTCTATACTCCCGTAAGTTCATTAATTAAATCAGGAGTTTTCATTTCCACTCTTTTCACATAAGAGTCCATGCACAGTATTTTTCATATTGTAGCTGATCCATGCTGTTCATCCTCCATTTTTCTCACTTAGTGCCAAGTCGATATAGTTTAAAACTATCAATTACACATATTAGTCAGTTATATGTAATTGTCCCAGTAGCTTATACATCTCATGCACACTCTCTCTCAATATCATGGAGCGTTTACATCTCACGCTCATATATATATATATATATATATATCAGTATGGAGCGGTGCTATCAGTACACTTGGGATCTCAAGCCTTTTGCTATCTCTCATGAGCATATAGCAACTCAGAGACTCCCATCACATGTCATGCTCACTGGAACTGTACATATACCTTTCCACTATCTCACATTCATACTTCGACTAGGGCACTAGAGAATTTAAGAGCCGAATAATGGAAATTGATTCTATTTAGATTATCAGTCTTTAATCACTTCCATATCATTATTTCTCTTTTAAACTCTTTATTGTCCACAATATTCATTTTCTCTTTTATTTCATTAAGGCTGCATCTCACTTGCAGACTTTACTATTGATCATCTCTTACAATCATAGCTCATGAGACAATCATGTTCTCTTCATGTAGTATGGTCTTTAAATTTCTTTTTATAATTTAGATTCCACAATTGAATCCTCAATTTATATATTTAATCACCACATCATCTATATACTTCCACCGTTTCTATCATGTTACGGTGGTTATATGTACAAACATTTCTCATTTATATACTGGCAGTAAATATATCAATTATCTTACTCCTTTGAGTATCATTAATTTCGCTTATCAAATTTGGCTTGATTTTACATCTTGCCACTGTCATGTGATAACCAACACAAATCACTTTCAGTTTTACCTTTGGGAACTGTTTCATATTGATGTTCCCTTCTCATCATGCAACTTATTTCCTTATTCCACTTTCATTTTTTTTTTTTTTCATATTCCCTCTTTTATCTTTTCATATTTTTACTCTCATCCTTTTAGTCGGTTTTCTCAATTGGTATGGTACTATACTGCTAAGATCTTTTAAAATCTTGCATACCATCTTTTCTTTACACTTATCCATTTACTGACTTTAACTTCTTTCTTTAATTACATTATATTAGTAGAGCAGCTAGTCTCATCACTCTTTTTATAGACTGGCAGTAGTATCTAGCTAGACTCATTCATCTCGTATCTCAATCATTATCTCTATATCATAAATAGGTTCACTGTCACTCTATCATTTCGAGATCATATATCTCAAGAGGAGATACTGTCTAACCAAATCTCTTAGTTGTAAATCTTAGCACAATTCCACAGTCTTTAAGAGTTTAAGGATCATACCACAATGCTGCTCATATTCCATTTATATTTTAGACTCTATTAGCATTTCATCAATTTACTCGTGTAAGGATGCCTCATTCATTAGGCTTATATACCTCCACAGGAACTCGTAATTATTTATCGAGTTCTAATCATTATCTTATGACATCAGTCTCCGACTTTTATTTAATGACGCTTTATACAAAGGTAAATCTTATGAACTCCTCATGCATCTCAAATTAGATCAGTGAAGCGTCCATTTTCATGTAGATGAATACCTGTTCTTCACAAAAACTTTATTAATGATAGGAAATTAATACATCCTTTAATTCATCTACATATCAAGGTCATCTGTGCTTCTTTCATTCACACTTATACAGATAACTTCATTATCCTCAAATTTACGTTATCTGTATTTTTTTTATCGTTCACACCTTTACACGTGAATTCCATTATCCACACATTTTCCAGAGTTATTTTCTTAAGCCTTTCGGATTCTTTCTATATTCTCCGATATAAGCTTGTAAGTAGATTTCATATCCACAATCGAGTCAATGTTAGCTCGATTTCTCCAGTCTATATAACTCTGAAAATCTTATTAGGAATCACATCCGATACTTTCTTTAATCACACATCTCTTATCATTTCGGACATCTAATCCTTATGCCCTGTCATTTTCACTGTGTATTCTCAAGGCAGAGACATTTACTATTCAAATCATTTTGACACACACTCTACCTTGATTTTACTATTCACTCATTTACAGTACTCCATACAGTACATCAAGTTGTAATGCATATCTCAAATGGTCCGGTTCTATAATTAAATATTCATTTAATACCTCAAAAACAGTATAAATGTATAGAACCTCAATCAACCGTACTGCTATGGATTTCATCAATTTTTGTTTTCTGATCACTTTTTCAGTCATTTTCTGTAATTATTTCACTTTTCATAATATTCAACGATCCCGTTCAATACACTCTTAATTCCAGCCCTTACAGTCAGTAACCAGGCCAATCATCTTATGAAATTCCACTATACACTCTTTGGATCGCATCGTGTAAGGCCTCGGCCCGTCCGCCGTCCGCCTATACATATATATACCGTCCTCTTTTGGCGAGCACACTAGCCCCCTCAAGGATCTATCGTGAGGCCCAGCCCGTTTACTAGGTCACTCACAGCCGCGTCCGAAATCTAAGTGTCAGTGGAATCAGTAATAGGGATCGCTATATTCATATGACATCCTCTGTGCCATTAATAAATCCATTTCTATCAATGGATTCAAGATCACTTGGTTTTATCACTATTCAAAACTTCGCCCAACATAGGGGCATTTTCGTCATTTTGACATTTCTTTCTTTCTCAGTATACATTTAGATCAACGATATGATCATCTATGTGCTGATAATATCCTTTCTGATACTTATATCAGCAATTAAAATCTCATTCGATTTCGACAGAGAAGTTCACTAAAATCCACAATTGGATTATTTTGCATGAAATGCAGCTTTATATCATTAATTTCTCTGTCAAATCACTCAAATCCAACTTCTGTTGGTCTATTCTGACTCCCAGTAAAATTTTGGAGTCAGGGGTATTTTGGTCATTTTTGGCCAAAAATTTTCTCTCTCTTCAAATTACCCTCAATCGGTGATCTTAAAGTCTATTTAATGATAATATTTCATTCCCCTCCTTTGTATCATCACTTTCAGGTCTCAGTTCGATCCGGACAGAAAAGTACTGGTGGGGCCCTCACCGAGTCCTTTCGGTTCCTTACCGAACAGGCCTACATTTAAATGATAAGAATCACCAACTTTCTGGTAATTTCTGAGCCTATTATTTCTTTAACATTCTCAATTTATACTTTCTCACTCCCTTTAATTTATTTTTCTCAATTTACAATCATTTATTTTCTTTATGTATTCAGACGACACAGTACTACCGGGGATGTTTAACACTTTTTCTTCCAAAAGTATTCACAGACATCAGGCCAACCATGCTCTGATACCATTAAATCTGTAACGACCCGTTACCACATTTTTCACCTTATTTTACACAATTTATCCGGTTGGGCTGTCTGTGATACTTCACTTGTACTAACTATTAAACAATTTTACATAACATTGTTTATATTATACACATCCCCTATCTTAATTAATTAGATAAGTAGTACTGTAGACATGTCTAAATACAGAAAATAACTGATCGTACCTCATATAAATCAGTCGGTCTGTCACATCGTCCATTATGTGCAGCCATGATCCACAATCAACTGATCTCACAATCATCAAAACCTGAGATGTTAATATTGGGGAGTGAGCAAACCACGGCTCAGTAAGAGAGTTATATGTCACACTTGATATTCAGCTATCTATATGCTGAAAATATTTTTTCATTTTTATTTTTTTTTTAAAATCTTCCTAGCTGGCTCTAGGCTCACATGTAGGAAGGATACTACAGTCGGCTAGGGATCCAGATAGAGTAAGGTAGGTATTTTAGAATACCATACTTGTTCCGGAACCTAGAAGCAACTGTAGAGAGTGCTAAATCCATTTTTTTCTCAAAACGATATGATTCTTATTTTTTTCACAGAGTAAACCACTTATTTCTTTTCACTTCACTATCCTTTAAAACACGTGACAGTTCAATAGTAAAACAGTGGTTTACTTCTCTTCTCTTCAGTACAGTGATTTGTGAATATCCAATCATTGGATAAACACTTCTTCGATTATTTCTGTCTTAGAAATAATTCTTATGTTATTCTTTTAGAATAAACATTTATTTCTCTTTTCAAATCAATAACCGTATCGTACAGTTCAGTAAACAGTAAATGGTAGCCTTAAGTTCAGTAAAACAGTAATCAGTGGCTACCATTTCAGTGTACAATACAGTTCTGTAAACACAGTATTTTGGTACGATTTTTCATCAGTAAACAGTAACCAGTGCTCAGTACAATAAACAGTACAGTAAATAGGATTCCGTAAATCCTTTCAGTAAACAGTAATCAGTGTGTGAGACTAGGCATCAAATAAATCATGCTCTCATTGTTCCCTCAGGAACACAAGTCGTCCGCTTTTGGGGTGCACCCGTAGGCCATCGCCCCTCACGGCTATCTCTACTAGATCTATGGCCATAATCTATAAGTGGTCCTCGGGTCCACTTGCCAAGTGACCTCGAGACCTCTGATGACTTGGCGGGTCCATCAGCCTTGTGACACCCTGAGGTGCACCCGTTGGTCCATCGACCCGAGCCACCGCCCCAGGTGAGTCACGCAATTACATGAATAATAATGCATGAATTCAGGGCCTAAAGTCTCAAAACAGTATAAACCGTACCATAACCTTTATGGATTTTTAAACACCGTAAATCAAATATCCATAAGGCTCACATGTAAATATAATCACCTTTATGAAATTTATTAAATAAATAACATTTTTCAAAATGTTTCATAAAGGTATAAATCATATTTCTCATACGGTGAAAACAGTTATAAAATAGTTGCACTGTAAAACAAATCTCATGACAATGTCTTTTTCACCGTAACCCATGTATGCACGCCTTTCCGTGCTATCCATCGAAAACATAGTTTTTAAAATCATCGGAATTCAATTCAAATATTTTTGTAATTTATGAAAAAGTAAAATATTTATTTTCCAATTTCAATTCCGTCACCATGTTTTCTTCTAAAACACGTGTAGAGACCTCTAGTCTCGAAGTCATAGTTTTTCATCATTTCTTAACCTTTATGGGATTTATATAATTATTTATCTCACAATTAAAACCATAAAGGTTTTATATTAAATCAAGTGAATATTTAAGAATATTTATAAAAATATTCACTTCAGTCTCTTTTTCATTTTTATCTCGTTTTCACGTGAAATATCACCTATCGGGTGAATTTTCGGTGATTTCCTTTTCACCATACTCAAAAACATGAATATTTTAAAATCAAATATCATTATATTCATGTTTTATGAAATTTACTTGATTTCTCGATTTTCGTACCTGAAAATCGTTTCACGTGAAATCAAATCTTTTATTTTGGTTTTCAGTGATTTTCGGTAAATTTCAGTAATTTTTCGATAATTTTTCGGCAGTATGACGGCTGCCGATTTGGCTAGCCTCCTGCACCGAAAATACAGTTTATATTTCTCAACTGGTATTTCACCACAATTTAAAACCGATAAATCACCACATTATAAACCAATAATTATCAATAGCATTTAAAAATTAAATGCAATTTAAAAACATGGCCGAATATCCTTACAGGCGGCACATGTCTCCCTTACCTGTTTCGGGTCGACGACTGCCTCTCGAAGGTCGCGCCCGTGTTCACCTCTCCCGATTCCATCGACTCGGTCATCGAGGGAATTTTCTGGAAATTAAATTCTAAAATTTAGAATTTTTCCATAATTATTTAAATAAATAATTTATTTAAATAATTTAACACTTTTCGGGATTTCTTACCGATTCCTGTAATTCTCGGGATTTCCCGTAGTTCCCGAATTCTCGAGAATTCTCCAAATTCCCGGAATTCCCCTTTTTTTTTCTTTCTCTTCTTTCTTTTTCTTCCTTCTTTCTTTTTCTCTTTTCTTTTCTTTTCTTTTTTCTTTTTCCTTTTTCTTTTCTTTTTCTTTCTTCCCAGCCGGTTCGGTCAAACCAGTCAACCTTCCTCCACGGCCGGTTCTCCTCCGGCGGCCGGTTCTCCGGCGGTTCGACGGCTCCACAGCTGGCCGGCACCACGGCGAAGCCGGATCTGGCCTCCGTTCGTCACGAATCGACGGCACGGCGACGGATCTACTCGGTTTTGGTTCGGTTTCTTCTCCTCCTTCGTCAGCCTTCCTCCGCCGTTCACCGCCTGAACCGTGGCCTCCTACCTCTTCCTCTTCCTCCGGTGAAGCTTCGATGGCAGTGGCGGCGACCGATTTGGCCGGCACCGCCAGATCTCGTTTTCTTCTTCTTCCTCGATTTTTCGCCGGTTTCGCGTCGATTCCTTCTCCGTTTCCCTTCACCAGCGTTGCCGTCGGCTTCCTTTTTCTTTGCCGGCGACGACGCTTCTCCTTTCCTCTCTCTTTTCCCTCGCCGACGGCCGCTGACGGGGGCGGCTGCGCCTGGGGAGGCAGAATCGGGGTCTTCCCGATTCTGTTTCTTCTGTTTCTGTTTTGTTTTTTTTTTTTTATATATTATATTTATAACTATATTATAAATATAATATTAGTATTATATTATATAGTATTCTACTATATAATATCATATAGATATATATATTATATGTCAACACATATATATATTTAATATATATATCTACATACTTTTTTTTTTTAACTTAAATTACATTTATATATTTTGATATAAATGAGATAATACTATATATATTGTATTTACAATATATATATTTTCTTCCTCATTTTCTTATTTAATTTGGATTTCCATATATCCAAATTAAATTTCCTTACTTTCCTTATTTTATTTCCAACTTAATTTCCTTCACTCGAAATTTCCCAATCCGTCACTTCCTCAATTCTCGGAATATTCCACAATATTCTGATCTCATATTATATTTATTTATTCATTTCACTAAGTTTCCAATATTAATAATTTCCCATAAATGGAAAATTTACGGTTATCACAAGATCACTCTGATGAATTGAAAGAGTTTGAAAGTTTGGGCAATATTACTGTTGGAAATGGTAATAGAGTGAAGATTGAAGGTATTGAGAGTGTTCAACTCAAGCTTCATGATGGTGGTGTCAGGACTCTTCGTAATGTGAGGTATGTGCCCAGTTTTAACTGCAATTTGATTTCTTTAGGTAAGTTAGCTTCACATGGGTACACATCTATTGGTAATGATGATTGTTGCAAAGTATACAAGAATGGTAATTTAGTTTTGCAAGGAAAGAGGAATGAGAAACAACTATATTTGCTTGATGATGCAAATGATAGAGTTGTTTCCAAGAATAAGAAGACTCAGAGGCATGTTAGTTTTTCAGATGTTGTCAAACAGTTTGGGGAGTTTGGGAATTCAAGTCAAGGGAAGATTTGTTGGAGTTTACCTTGAATTCCACATCGAAAGTATAAGAGAAGTTATAAGGGCCCTTCCCTTATAAATAATATGCTAGGCTTGGTTTGTAAAATATCCCAAAGAGTTGTCAATACCAATTGAATAGTTAGGATTTAGGCTATTATAAAAGGTGCAATTAGGTTCTTTGGGTAGTTAGGCTTTGGATTTGTAAGTAGTTTGCAATTTTTCTCTTCTAAAAATTGCACAGGTGTAATTATTTGATTGGTTATTGAATTGATTGAGTGGTTATAGGCCAATTTGGCTGGGCCAAATCACATTAAAAATTATTGTGTTTATTTTTTCTTTTTTGTTTTCTTCTGTTTTTGTGGGTGTTTGGTTTGAGGGATATTTTTCCAACAAAACCAAGTCCTATTTGGATATGCCTTACAACTGCTAAGTGACAGGATAAACAGCAGACACATTCAACCTAAAACTGGAGTTACATTTTGTAAAATCCGAATTTTATTATACTGTATACTGTATGTGTACATTATTGATAGTGGAAATAAATTCTTTTAGTGAAATTAAAGATATAATCGAATGTGATTTTCCACTTTTTATTTTATGTTATAATGTACATATAGTGTATAAAGAATAGATGGGATTTAATTATTTAATTAAGGTATGAAAACATTTAATGAAGAGTAATGACTATAGGACAAAATGAAGAAAAGAATATGAAGATAGCCAATCAACGTTGGCTAGAAGAGAAATGGCGTGGAGAAGGGAAGAAAAGAAAAGAGAAAAGTCAAGGAAAGGGGCGGCAGAGGACTTATCGCCAATTGCTTCTCCTGACAAGGGGAATAAGCAATAAATGGCAAGTGAAATTAGTCAAAAAGGAAGGAAGAAACGGACTGCAATGGGAAGTTTACCACCGTTCCTTTTGTCACCAATTTCTCTGGGTTTTAATTGCATGAAAGACGTGCAATGATAACCGATAACAGGATAAGGAAACAGGTGGTTGGTTCTAACAGGTTTTATTGGGCTATATAAGGAGGGACATGTGAGAAGAAGAACCAACGTAGCAATTTCATCTTCTCCAGAAAACTCCTCGCCAGTTCACTTCCACTGCAAGATCACATGCAGTCCTCCCGTTTCATTTATATATAAGCCATAAAAACTTCATTTTAAGTTAGCCCAAACCTTTCCTCACCGTTGAAGAGCTAAGGAATAAGCAAAACAAAGCTAAGTGAGGCAGAAAAGCACTCTGCTCCAAGAAGTGCAACTCAGTTGAGGTGAGCTTCCGTATTACTATGGTTATCTTGATAAATGATGGTATATTTCTATGTTTATAACATAATAAATATAGATATAGCTTAGTTTTGGTTAAACTTTTGCAAGAATATATAAGAAATTAGATGGAAATGATTAAGAAAAAAACAATAGGCGAGCAAGGAGTATTCGCCCAAAAGGCGTGGCGAATACGATGCATACATGATAGGGCGAGAACATGTTCGCCAATAGTTATAGGATAATCTGGAATGCGGAAGTAAGGGCGAGGACCAATGATCGCCAATGAGGTGAGTAGGTAATAGAGAACTCGCCAAAGTGTTGTTCAACAGGGCGAGGTGGCCAAGCGCTATCCAATTCACAAGCGAGGCCATTTATGAATGAAAAGCCACGAATGGCGAATTAAATTGATAAGCATGGCGAGTTGAGCTCTTATGTTGGGCGAACTCCCAAGAATGAGCCACTAATGGATTGTGAGCTAAGTAGGCAAATGGTGAACTGAGTCTCGCCAAAGTGCCACTATTATTAGGAAAATATAAGTCCTTTTGGAAAATACTCATAGTTTAAATAAATGCTTTTGCAGACGGGAATTGAGGAAGGCGGACGAGAAGCAAAGCTGTATCAGACGAGGTAAGGAAGTAGTATGTGATGCAAATGCATGTCCTGTGAAGTAAAAGTGTTAAGAAAATATTAGAAATTGTTTTAATTTCTGACATGCATTTATTTGATAAATTATTTTGATCTCGGGCGAGCTACAAGCCGCCATATGTTTTTATGTTGGGCGAGCCCTTGTATTTTTATGTTTGGCGAATTGGTATTGGCGGGCGAGCCAAGCCCTTTTATAATTTCTATACACCCGCTTCTAGTTTTAAGGGCGGGCGAACCGATTTTATAGTAAAGCTACGTGGCGAGCTCTCTTTTATGAGAACTGGGCGAGTGCCCTTGTTTTTAAAGAGAAAACCGGGTAAGCCAAAGTCGGGCGAACCCCTTTTAAAAATTTGTTCGGCGGGCGACCCTTGTTGTCTGGAAAAGCTAAGTGGCGGGCGATTACTAATTCGCCGCCTTGGCGAATTGACCAGTGGGCGAACTGATTTATGAGTATTTTCTGAACGCAAATTAAATAAATAAATAAATAAACTTTGAATTAATATTTTTGAAAAATAGAAAATGTAAAACTTTTTGGGAAAGTAGACCCTTGGGCGAGTTGACCACTAGGGGAGTTGAGCATTGGGCAAGTTGGCCAATGGGCGAGCTGACCCTGGGCGAACTAGCCATGGGCGAACCAGCTCCAAACGTGCCTTTCTCTCACAGAAACTGTTGAATTTGAGGGTTGTTTTACTAGTTATAAAACCTTTTGGAAAACCAAATCATTTTATGGAAATGATACATATAATAACTTGATTTTGAGACATTAGGCCATGAGTTCATGCATATCATTCATATACTTTGCGTGACCCATCTAGGGCGATGGCTCGGGTCAAATAGACCAACGAGTGCACCCTAGGGCGTCACAGGGCTGATGAACCTGCCAAGTCTTCAGCGGTCTCGAAGTCACTTGGCAAGTGGACCCGAGGACCACCTATAGATTATGGCCATACATCTAGATGAGATAGCCGTGAGGGGCGATGGCCTACGGGTGCACCCCAAAAGCGGATGACTGATGTTCTTTGCATGATTTAAATTGTTGCCTAGTCTCAATTAAACGATTTATGAAAGGATCTGGTAAATCCTATTTCATGTTTACTATATTTATTGTTTCCTAATGAGTTTGATTGTTAAGATAATTTAATAGTTTTGAGAATATAGCTTTTAGTTTTAAAAAGCAGCATACACCTTCCTTACTGAGCATGTTGACGCTCACTCCTTATTTTTCCACTCCACAGATAATTGATTTGGCTAAGAGACTTACCTTCCTGAGATTTGATATTGAATGTATGTTATATTCTTTTATATATTCAGCAGAGTTGTACAATACTACTTTAATTAGGAAAGAAATGTATATACATCTCAAGGAAGATACTTTATTAATTCATATTTACATAATAATGTAGTAGAAGTTGTTAAGCATCACAGACAGCCCAACTGGTAAGTGATGAGTAAGTATCATGTTATACAGTAACTTTGGGATGTTACACATTTGTAATGAACCCAAAATATAAAAGTCAATGTTTCTAAGAGTTCTACATTAGGTTTTAGCATAAATTTTTTTATTCATATAATTTTGTTAGCATAAAGTCGTGATGTAATGTCAATATTATAACCAGAAACTGTTGAAAGTTTCAACCTCATTCAACTTTGATCATACATTAGTTGAGAAGCAAGGTTATCTAGATTGCTTACCAGCAGTCACTAGCTTCTTTTATGCAACATACTCAATGGTCAGATATATATATTCCAATAGATTATGAGTTTTGTAACTATCCAAAATTTTTCTTTCCATGCTTCCTACACTTTCCTTATCATTATCATTGAAATATTAAATAATATTTCCTTTCCCTTAGACTTTCGTAGCTATAAATACCCTTCTCTAGTAAAAGATACAATTAGCTCTAGGAGGTGAAACAGTAAACAAACTGTCCCTCTTAGTCAGCCAATGCTGCTGCCTGCTGGAGTTTCTTGGTAGAGAATTTCTATATATACTTTATTTTTTAGTCTTTATACTACATTTTTAATTACACCACAAAAATTATTATATATACTTCATAAATTTACATTTTTAACCTTATTTTTCTTCACTCATATCTATCATCCTTTTTTCACCATCTCCATCACTCTTCTATCGAGTTTTTTTCCCAAAGTAGGTATTTTAAAATTTTTGTTCTTTAACAGGGTAGTTTTAAACTTATTTTTGTTGCTGCAAAGCCCAAATATCCTTTATTATTAGTATTTTGTTGTTAATGATTTAGTGTTTATGAATTAAATTTTGTCATTGGATTGCTGGATGATATCGCCGGAGCAGAGGCTGTGGGAGGAAGGGGGGCTCGCGCAGCCAAAGCAGAGTCTTGCGCAAAGGTTCCTACGCAAGACTGTTTTCTCGTTCATTTATAAATCTTTGACCCACAATTAACTTGCCAAAAAATTGCATGGGAATCTCTATCATCATATGAAAATTGCAGGTGCTATGTGGTATTATTCATCATCCAGTCCACTTTTCTTGGTGAGGGAGTTTCCGAAATGAAAAGAAAACAAAAGGAGCAAAACCCAAAGGAAAAAAAAAACACAAGAAAACAATCTGATTATGTTTGGAGCTGTGGAAACATGGTGGAGAAGGCTAGCTGTATGAAAAAAAAGAAGCCTGCAGTCTAAACGAGGTGAGTTTCAAATGTGGAGCTCTGGCTGAAAAAGGAAAAGACAAAAGAGAATGAGTCTTATGTTTTGAAAATTTTCTTTAGGGTATATTTGTTTTTTCATATGAGGGATTTTTTGTGCTGGTAAATATTGAAATTTAAAGACTAAAATTTGTAGCAAATAGAAATTCTCAACATGGATCAATAAATGGTTAGAAGAAATAAAAGTTGTCTTTTTTTTAAGTAATGCGACAAGTTTTTAGTTTTGAAGTCTTTATTGTTGGAAGAATTCTATCGTTTACTATTTTCAACTCGAACAGAATTAATTTTAGATAGTAAAACATATTAGAATATTTGGACTTAAAAAAAAATTCTCTAAAGTGTATTTCATATCTGTTTTTTCTTATTCGATTTGAAGTTTTATGCCCATGTAAAAAAAACGTTTTTTATTTATCTTTTTCTATATTTAGATTAACTATTTTAGGTTAGGTTAGGCTATTTGAATCGTTGAGGAGATTCCGTTTTAATACCTCTTTGAGAATTTTTATTCACACCCTATTAATTACTTGATATATCCTAAATGCTTAAAAACCCTATTCTCAAAACTTCTTTCTCCTACACTCTAAAATACCTAAATTTATTCCTAAAATATCCTCAACCTCTCTTCACTTATTATCTCTCTCATTCGTTTTCTCAAAAAAAAAAAGCTCAAACAATTTTCTTAAAAAATCTTTTAAGTTTTGCAACAATCTAAATTAAATTTATCATCAATTTTCAGTTAAATTTATTTTTCTTTCATTTGATTGTATTAAAAATGATTGCATTTAAAAAAAATTGTGAAATTTTTAAAATAAAAACCGTGGATCTATAAAAAAAAATTATCAAAAATTATATTTTACCGCATCTACTCGCTGGGAACCATTTATGACTCCTAACAATTCTATGCTAGGAGTTATTTTGACCCCACGGCATCTCCTTGTCATGGGGCACAAAATTGTGCCCCATATATATAGGGCTCATAAGCCCCACGGCATGGAGATGCCGTGGGGCACAAAATTTTTTGCCCCATATATATAGGGCCTCCTAAGCCCCACGGCATTTTTGTCGTGGGCTTAGTATTTTCCTCAGCAGCTGAGGAGTTAATTAACAAGTCGGTAGCATGCTGTTGAGGAGTTACTTAAACACTTCGGCAGCATGTTACTAAGGTGCATGTTTTCACTCTCGAAAATTTATTTTCGAGAGTATTAAAAATTTTTTATGTATAAGAGTAAAATTGTATTTATTAAAAATATTTTTGTGATAAAAAAAATGATTAATTTTAGGTGTATCCAGCACCCTATAGGATATGACTAGAACCCCTCTACTTACTTTGGTATATGTTTCCATCTTTTCAGTTCACCAAGTGTTCGACGTTATTTCTCCGCGAGAAAAAGCCGTTGAACCGTTGAGGAGATTCCGTTTTAATACTTCTTTTTGTGTATGATTCCATCTTTTTAGTTCACCAAGTGTTCGACGTTATTTCTCAGCGAGCAAAAGCCGCAGCTGGTATTTTAATATTGTTTGAACCAACAATCACTCTCTCTCTCAAGTAAGTGCAAACTTAAAGTTGTCTTTTTTTTCCTTGGAAGCATAGCTATGCATGAAAACTCAAAAATATTTGATTATATTCCTAATTCTCCTGCAGGCCAAGAAATAGAAGAAAACGATTGTATATCAAGTTAAACCTTCCATACATCACTTGTAAAATTGTATTGCCACTAATCAATGTCTTTTTGGGTTATTGCAGCTGTTTAATTTGTAAAATCCGTTGTTTCTTGCAATTTTTTAGGTTAAGAGTGCATGATTCTTCATTTACATACCGGCATTTAGAACTTATGTTTCTAATTTTTAAGTCTCAGTTTGGTACTATGAAAAAGGAAGAGTTGTGTTTCTAGGAAGGGGAAGAATTACTCTTTTTTTTTATACCAAGCTCATTTAGTCTCCACATTTACCAATAATCAAAAAGAAAAAAAAAGTTTAAGCAAGCATAAACCCTAATTATTCTAGTTTTTTATATGCTGAAGGATTAAATGAAGCCTAGATGGAAAGGAAAAGGCTCAGAAGCCAAAGCTACTGCTAATCCCATGTCAAAAACAGTCTCACTGCTACAATCCTCTTTGATCCAATCCGAGACTTGTGGTTTACTCTCAAGCTGGAGTGTACTTGTTGAAGTGGATGCAGAATTGGCTGATATTCTCAACCGTGCATGTTTTGGCCGACCAAGAATTACAGCTGAGAAGGACAAACAAAGGTTTCAATTGGATATGGAGGAGGCCTTTTATTTGTGCTTTTCACTCAAATGCCTCAAGGTTGTTGGTGAAGATGGCTGCATAAAGAGTAATGAAGAGTTATGGGAGCACTTCAAATCCAAGAAGGCAATGTTTCATGTTTCTTACAAAGCTTATTCTTATCTCCAGAATAAAAATTGGGTTGTGAGATCAGGATTGCAGTATGGTGTAGACTTTGTTGCCTAGCGACACCATCCAGCTCTTGTCCATTCTGAGTATGCTGTACTGGCACTATCAGAAGGAGATAATGATCTAAATGATCGATTGAGAGCGTGGCCCGATGTTCATTGTACAGTTCGAGTTTGTGGAAGTGTTGCAAAAACTCAAGGTGCTATCTCTCCATCGTCTTTAGAGCACTACACTGTTGAAGAGCGGACAATCACAAGATGGAATCCAGAACAAAGCCGTGAGGATCAGGCAGTTCCTGAGAATCAAACGAAGTAAGGTATAATTTTGAATCTTCTTTTGTGGATTAACTTGTATTAGCATTGTTTGTATTGTTTACTTGCTCTGATTAAAGCTCTTCCATTGCTTTTATCCTTTTGCCAACATAGCTTTTCTATGCGATAGTGTTCTCTAGTTTATGCAGGAGATTGATTTCCAGTTTCTGAAATGAGCATCAAGACCGCTTCATTTACATGGTATTTAGGTTGAACTATTGTGTAGTTTCTTTAAATGGAAAGTATTTGGTGCCAAAGCAAGAAAATATTTTGTGGTAGTTAAATTAACAGTAGTTATTTCTGATGTTTGCACTCAACTTTATGGACCTTCAGTTTTTATTTATATAATATACAGTTGGACGAGTTAATATGAATTCAGATGTTGGTTCATATAACCTAATCCAATCTATTGGGATAAATGCTATGATGATGATGATGATGATGACCTACGGTTGAATTGGTATTTAGGTGAAAATTGACAAAACCACTTGAAAAAGGAAACTTGTTGATATGGATTAAGGGGCTGGAGTGGGAAGCAATTTCTCCTCAACAAGAAAATAATGGAGAGAAAACCTACATACTAAGAAAGAGGGAAAGTGATATTATTGTTGTTTTTGTAAAAAAGGAAAAAAAAATTTTGAACGGGATGTTCTTGATTATAGGAAGAATCAGCAGTGTCAGTTGAACTTGCAGAGCTTCTTATACATACTAAGAGAGAAGAAACTTTCCATTATTTCAACTAATTTTTTGTCAGAGCAGGGAGCTTAGGTGCCAATTGCAAGAAATGGTTCTTAGGGTGACATCACCAGAAATTTCACCTAGGTTGACATGGCCTAGTTTTCAGAGTTTTATCTACTGAAAACCAGTAGTTTGTTATTTTCTCTGCTTTTCTAACTATATTCTGTTTCATTAATTGCATTTGGTGTCATGTTGTATGCATCTTATGGGGTAGTGATATGTATAATTTCCTCCATTTCTATCGCACTGACTGGCTGGAATCTTGTCCTTTTATTTTGATTGGCCTAGATCTGCATCTGAAACTTCTTTCTCACTTATGCCTATGGTGTTGAAATGAGGAAAATCAAAAGTTAAACCACATGGCTTGATATTTTAAGAGAACATTACTTAAACAATGAAGAATTATAATAAAGGTGGGTGATTTTGATGTGCATGTTACATGCTTGCATATCTGTTGTTTGAGGTACATGGTTCTTTAACCAACGCTTACTCTCATCAGTGTTTGCTTTCCAAGAAGAATATCCATAATCCAGTGCCAAAATTTTATATTGTGACTGCATTCTTCTATCCTTGGTTTCTAAGAGCAAGCATTTTTGTTTTCATTCACAAAGTTCTAGAAACACTTTACACATACCTAAGAAGTAAAAGTGATGATCAGTAGTGATCTTGTAATTAAATTAACGGAATCTAAAGTTGGAAGTACCCTGTGCTCTTACTTCTTTCAGTAACAGTAGTGAATCAAGATTATTTTAGCATTCATTAAATCTGTCAATATCTTGTTAAGACATCCTAGGAAAAGTCGTTTCCATGACAGTCAGCATTACCTGCTAAACTTTATCTTGCACTAATTTTCTTCAATATCTGTTTTTTTGTTCATGGAAGCTATTGTCATCTCACAATGTGAATGGCTGATATGTAGTCTTTCTCTGCTTTGATTAAGGCTATCCTTTGCAGTAAGCATCGCTAAATAATAACAATACTTTCTCTCCTGTTCAACTAATATACACTTAAGAACATGTATGTCCCTCTTTTTTCGGATTAGAAATGAGATATTGGTAGAAGGAAAATGGAATTCCATGAAAGCCAACATATACAGCTTTTCAAAAATCAAACCAAATTCATAAAGTTCATTTGTTTCACACAAACCAGCCCTAAAATGTTGTACAAAAACCTAAAGCATACATCCTGAATAAAGTAAAAGCTTCCATGTCTGATGTCATTTTTACTTTGGATCTTTCTATAGTTGGATCCTACTTGGTTGTGCTTTTGTCATCCTTGCCTCGCCATAAGGTTCATTATTATCAATCTTCTTGTTGTTTCTGAAAGCAGCGCAGCCGATGACATAGAAGATGACCAGGAGGACAAGCACAACTATGTTGATGACTGAGACCTTTCTCCAGCTCTTCTTGAGGCTGCCAAGCACACCAGCCTTGCAGGAATCACATTGATAGCAGAGCTGCTCTTGATCATTGCTCCATTTAGAGCAGTCAAGGTTGGTTCCGGCCGACCCTCCTACTGGGTTCCAATTGGTCTCGTTGATGTAGGTGAAGCCACAATCTGTAGGGGGCTTGCAGCAACCAGACTGCAGAGATCAATTCAGAAGTTTTGCTGTCATTAGTTACTTAAAAGACATGCCCTGTAAAATGCTACTGATTTGCAAGCTATAAAAAGTTTAAGGATTTTTTTTCCTATCAGACCAAAGGTGCCACCACTCACTATATTATATGTCAATTTGGAATTTCATTATTGTACTTCAGTTCATTAAATTATTATTATTTATACATTCAATTTTGTCGATTGTGGTACTTAAGGTAAAAAAATTATGAAAATATTTCAGGTTGGTTATTTTTTTTAGAAAAAAATCAAGAAGATTGAAAGTAAAATGAAAAATTTTAAATTGAAATACACTAACAAAATCAAGATTAAATCATAGTATATTGACAATTCTGATTTTTTAAGTTTATAATCAAGAAGAACTTCAAATTCTAATCCCAAACTTTTTGGATTAAAAAATTTGATTGTATGGGCATTTCATTTCCACATTAGCAGCTACCAGGCAAGTGGGTCCAATCTTGGTAGGCAATGGTGGAATGGTGGTGGGTGTCCAACCACATTTAAAGCCAATACAAATCAATGACCTTGCTTCCCAATCCCACCAAACTCTGCCATAAAAGCCCTAAATATGAGGACACGAAACTATATTTAATTCATGGTTATTTGGCTTCAATTTCCCTCCCTGTCCTACTCTACTCTACTCTAAAACTGTTCTTTATGGTTTACTATTTCAGTAATAAAAAAAAATTGAACACAGTTAAACTGAAAAATATTATATGCAAAGATCAGTATTTGGTACTACTCGGCTTAGTTATTACATCAATTAAAAAGTATTCAGCAATTAGGATATGGGAATAAGAGTGGAAGAAAAGAAGGAAAAGAAAAAGAAAATTATAAGATTCTAAAACTTTTCAAGATAAAATCATAGAATTCCAACTTTTCTTTCATCTTTTCCTCTCTATTTTGCTGCATCTTGTTTCGGTAGAAAGCAGACAAAAGGAAAAAAGTGATGAACCAACAAAAGACTATGAATATATGGATAGAAGCAAACAAGAACAAACTCAAAGAGAACATTCTATCTTTAATTATTTGGCACGTATGGTTAAAAGAGAAAACAGACTACCCACTGCTATTTTATTCATATGAAAATAATAAATATACTATATAAAAAATACTAATAGAAAAGAAGTTTATAATTATTTTTTACTTGAGAAGCAGATTAAAATCCTATAATAAATTTTGTTTTAATAATTAATTATTTATAACCTGATATAAAGAGGGAATTGACATTTGACATGTTTTTGGACCCTTCGGGGAAATTTCCAATTTAAAATAAATACTATACCTATTGATAATTATTCGGTTTAGCATCAGGCCAAATGAAGCCACTATCCATTGTGGTCCGTTCAATTTTATATCATTATCAAAAATGGAAAAAGAATCAGTGTTTGTTAGAACTGTGGAAACTTTGAAAGTGAAAAAAAAAAAACCTTTTTAATTTTTAACGATAAACATTGAACTGAAAAATGTTTAGGCTTGTGATCTTTATGAAACCATCATTAGATTTGATAATTTTAGACATAACACGATTATATGATACAAATATTATAATAAACCATCATTAAACTCTAAATTTTAAATATAAAATATGAAAATAACACGAATGAAAATTAAATAAAAATTATATATAAATATAATAAAAATTAAAAATAAACTAAAAATAAAATGTTATAATTTTAGTATCAACACCAATGTTGATATAAAATTTTCGTATTTTATATCATATAAATACGATTTTACATGATAAAAAATAAATTAAAGATTTCACCATCATAAAAAAACAAAAAGAAAAATATATTTAAATATTTGGTAATATAATATAAATTTATTATTTTATTATTTGGTATATAATAATAACAAAAGTAAAGGTGTACCATCAAAACGAAGGTAAAAAGTTGGCAAAGTTTGAGTGGTCAGCCAATAAACCGCCATGGACATGGCCTGAATTGAGCTGGGAGAGTGGCGCTGGGAGCAGCAAATCAAATATACTGCTTAAAATAGATCTACTTTTTATCGAAAAAGAACCATTTTAGCGAGTAACATGAAAAAAAATGGAGTGAAGAAGAACATGTTTTATGCTAAAAGATTAGAAATATATATATGACTAATTAAATAGGAAACTAAACCATGAAATTTTGTATTCAAGTTGGAAAAATTGCATACCTCAATAGGGCTAAGCTTCCTCATGGAGAACATGTCATAAGTTTCAGGAACACCATTAAAATTCCTTCCCATTTTGCTACAGACTTTGGAATCCCTGATGCAGGCGCTAATCTTAGCCCAATACTTGTCGTCTACCACTCGGTCTCTGAGCCAGCCCGAGTAATCCGGTAAGTAGTACTCTAAGTAACCTTTGTTCACCACTGGCCGCCCTGAGCCTTTATCGGTCACGGCATAGGCGAAGATGATGAACCCGATGAGCGCGGCAATGATGAAGAACATGACGAACAGGTAAAGCCACATCAGGAACGTGTTCCTGTAACACGCGCCGGCGAAGCCTGCTAAGGAGACGACCATGATTGAGGCTCCTATCACTATCAATGGCCACTGTAAGAACTTGAGACAGTCTGTGCTGTTGGCTCTGCTGCTTAGCCATATTCCACCGCCCAAGATTACTATTGACAACAAGAAAGTTAAGAAGTTCAGTAACCCTATCAAATGGTTGCTGGCTCTCATTTTTCTGGGTTTTTTTTTCTTTCCTTTTGATCTCTCTGCAAGCGTAATCTGTTCTCTTCTTTGGAATTTGAGTTGGGTTTTCTCCTCTACTGCGAGAAGCTGGTTACAGGTTAATGCATTGATATAGATTTTTTAGATGCAGATGCTTTTATTACACAAGGATGGGTATGTAATTGTCCATTAACAAAGGTACTGGCTTTGGGTTCTCGACACGTGTCTTTGTACAGTGTCAAATGACAAAAACATCCTCAGATTTCATTTTGTATATATTTTTTTAGTTTTTAAAATTATAAAAGACTGTTTGCGTGACTTTAGATTTTTTTTTTTGGATCAATGCGTGACTTTAGATTTGTTAACTTGTTATGTAGCTTGAGTGAAGCTACTGATTACTTAAAATACTGCGGTTTGGAAGTTACTAGGAAATTAAGTGATTGAGGAATGATCCGCAGTTACCATGCCCACATGAGCTCTCTAGATCATGAATATGGCAGAAATTGGTGATTTGAAAGGGTTTGTTTGGCTCTGATTATTTCTCTCTTATGTTGCTTTGGCTGTTAGCAATTATTTTGAATTCATTAGACGATTGTGATTGAATACTAGGTAGAGTATGTACCAAAAAAAACAAAACTAGCTAGATTGTTGGTAAAAACCTACAAATACCAAGGACCCGTTTAACTGATGCAGTTCGATAAGCTTCACAGGGGTGACCATGAGCGAGTTCAAGTCGGATTCGGATCAGACCTAAATTATATAATAATAATTTATATATAAGCTCAAATTCAATTTGGTCCAAAAATTTGAGTTTGATTTTTAGTACAAACTCGTTTTTTATTTTATATTAAAAATTCGAGCTTAATCTGATCATTGAACAAGTCTAGCCATCGTGCAATTCTCTTTTTTTCACAAACAAAAGTAAAATTATATTTTTATTTTTGACTTTAAATACTTTTTATTATTTTATTAAAACATAAATATATTTATTTATCAATTTTTTTATTATTTTAATCTTATCTAAACTAATTTCATCTGGATTCAAATAGCATTGTCGAATCCCTTTAGGAGCAAATGAGAAAAAAAAAAAAATCCTTTTAGGAGCAGCTGCAGATATTTATAAGCTTCGATTTCAATGACCCAACTCACCCAAACTCATCCAAGCCAAGGGGGGATTTACGCATGTCAACATTACCTCAACTTTCCATTCATAGATCAATCTGCTGCCATGCCATCACCCAAAGTACCATATCATATCTGAGCAAAAAAAAAAAAAGAAAACTATATCATAATATCAAGATTGTTGAGAGTATAGGTCACTATCTTAATCCTATTTGTAAAATTTAAAAATTCGATTGACGGTATATTATATAATAATTCTTACTTGTATATGTGTTTTATAGTTATCAATATTGTACGATATGCAATACGTATCGTATGATACATTTCGATTCAGTACAAAATCAATACGTATTGTTACAAAAAATCAATTTTTATCATGAATTGATAGTGTATCCATCAATACATAAACGAATTGATACGTATCGTATGATACAACAATACACTTCAATATACTTTGTAGTTAAATTGGGTCATGCTCAATCAAAATTTGATTTAAACCAATTCTCTAAATATGCAATTTTAATAATTTTTTAACTTAAAAACATATTCTCTACGTAAATTATTCATGAAAAATTCAAATATTTAAACTATTAGCTAGTAAACTAAAAATAAAAATATATTTAAAAATATTATTTAAAAATACATATGATTAATAAACATGATAAGAATTTGAAAACAATCATATTTCTTATTTTTATCATATACTCACTTAATTCTATTAATAAATATATTATTTTTTATTTGTCTTACATGATTATGTGCTATTTATAATTAATTATAAAATTACTTACCGTATCTTACCTCGGTGTAATAACCATAATGTGTTTCATATTAACAGAGCCCAGTGACATAATTTAAATAAAAAATATTTAATTTGACAATTTTAATTGATCTCTCAAAATTAAATGTAAAAATTCATCACTGTTTCCATAGCAACGGTTTCGTTGAAATGAGCTATGGTATTGATTAGTGTCATGTTGGTTAGATTCATTTACCTGGGGCTGTCCGCATTGCTTGGGGAGCAGTATATCTTGGACGCCAATCAAAGCAAGCGGAAAGAAAGAGCCAGGCAAATGTGTTGCCGCCATCTCTTGAGTGTGTCTATTATGTTATCAGCTTTCGGTTTTGTTTGATTCATTTAATCATCTTCATATTAAAACTATATAAATATATAGAGCAAATGGAACAAAATCTTATATTGCTAGTGGATAAAGTTATCAATATCTTTATGAAGAGATATCAAACACAAAACGTAACTTGAATACAAATGGATTTATAATCTTGTTTGGGCTTTTAAATTAATTTTAAAGGATCAAAGATGAGCATTTGAGATTTTCTTTTCATTTTTGAATTAAAGGTTTTTAGATTTTAAACTGTTTGTGACTCTTCAATCTTTATAAACGAATAAAGGATTTTCAATATTGATTTATTTTACTTTTTCATTTTCCACAAAGAACTATTGAGGCTTTGATGTATTCAGAAATAATTTATTTTTTCGCAAAGTAATATTACACTAACAAAAAGGTGTAATCTACACGTCTTATTAAAGGCCATTGTAATAAGATTGTTTACTGCTTTTTCCAACACTAATCACTCTACATATACTAATGCAAAGCTGCTGCAAAATTCTTGAGAAAATGAAATAAAAAATATTTAAATGCCAGAATTAAGCAGAATTATTTATTACAGGTACGTAGGCATAGCCTAGTATAATTCCCAAGAAAAGATTCTGTCTTCTTCTATCCGTCTTTGCAGATGGAAATAAAAGAGAAACTTTAAATATGAAATATGAAATTCCTTTTTGACTCTGCCATCCCTGAGGTGCTGCATTCGTTTCTCGATAAAATAAAATTGATTTGATAACTCAAAACAACAATTATAAAATGTAAAAGAAGAAAGGGATAGGAAAAAGTTATAGCCAAGTGAGGGAGACCCTACTTTATCCATGCTTGCTGCTTTCCCATCCAATCTCTATTTATTTAGCCATGCAGAACATTCAAAGTTTTTTTTGCTCACTGAAGGAACACATCACTAACTCTAAAATTGATTGGTTTGGATTAGCATAGAATCCCTTATAAACTCACACACCATACACTACACACTCAATGTGGGACGGAGACAAACCCAAAGGTAAGCAAATGCTTAGCGTCTCAACATCAGAACCACACATCAAACACACAGAAACATGAATTTTTTTGCTCAGTGAAGGAACACATCACTAACTCCAAAACCGGTTGGTTTGGGTTAGCATGGAATCCCTTATAAACTCACACACCACACACTACACACTCAATGTGGGACGGAGACAAACCCAAAGGTAAGCAAATGCTTAGCGTCTCAACATCAGAACCACACATCAAACACACAGAAACATGGGTTTGAACATTCAAAGTTTTATCTCTTCTGTTTTGCAATCTTATTATTTAGAAGTAGAAAATTGTATAATCCAATGTCTTGACTTGATATTTGAAATTAGCGGTGCTCATGAGTCTATTTAGATAAGGTAATAATAGATTGAAATGAGTTTAAGTTTGGCCCGATTCAATTTTTTTAATTTTTTTGTTCAAACTCCCTTTTTTAATACAATGTCAATAAATAAGTTCAAATCCATTTAAGTATTATTGTTTTTCAAAAACTATTAAAATATTTAATAGTTAATAAGCATGACATAATAAGTTTAAATAAATTATTACAAAAAATACAAGAAACATAAAAATTTTAAATTAGAGTAAAAATAATACAAGCTTAAAGTAAAAAACACAAAATAATTAAAAAATAATTAAAAAAGAAATTAATATAAAAAAATAAAAAAATTGTAATTATGGGTCAAATCAAACTTAGACTTAAAAATAGTAAATCTAAGCTCAATGTGATTTTTTTTTACCAAGTCCTGATTTTCAAATGCAATCCCAATTAATGAGTTTAATATGTATGTCCAAATATATGCAAAAAAATTAAACAAGCTTTTGCATTCAGAGGGATAATTCGATCTTTGCATAAGTCTACTTGAAACATAATATTTTCAATTTACATTTTTCACTTAAAAAATATAATAAAAATCGAGATGGACGTTTTAGTTTACAAACTCTTTCTAAACATTATGACTTGTATTGTATCTATGAAAAAAAAAAAATTTGGTGGAATGGATGCATTTGGAGTAGACCTGATAATTCTAAACACGATACAGTAACACGATACGAAAATGATACGAATTAAAGATACAAAGTGACACGGACTAAAATTGAATAAAAATAGTATATGAATAGGTTGAATGCTAAAAATAAAATTTTTTTTTGTATAAATATAAATTTTAATTTTACATAATATAAATACAATTTTATATGATAAAAAATAAATTATAATCACAAATTATCATGTGTAATTTGAAGCAGTTTCCTTGGGGTGTGAAAAAGTTGGTCAAGGTAAACCTTACACAATTGTTGCAGTTTGGACGATTAGGATTCGGATGGGACAAAACCCTGTGTTTGAGCGGAGCAAGAGCAAAAGTTTGACATGCCCAAAGAATCAAAACTTCCGGAATCCCGGTGGCGGGCCCCAAGCCAACCTACCCAACAAAGCCGCCTGTCATGTCGGTGGTACGTGATTTTCTTTTGTACACTTGTTTTTTTAATTCTGCTCTATCGAAAAATAAACGCAATGCACAGGCAAAGCTCTTTCGCTGCCCCTTTCGTGCTAATATTAGCTTGTTACTTTGCTTTTACTATGCCCTATGAGGGATTTGCGTGTTTTGGTGTTAGATTGCCATAAGAGCAATCAAATCAAAGACTTTGTTTTTTATCACGTAAAATATTTTTTCTTATTCTCTTGGAACTTCTTTTCCAAGGCATTGGTCATTAAGATAACCGACTTTGCAATAAGTCGGTAGAAGTTGGAATTGCACATGTTTTCACATAATTTCTTTTCATCTTCATAGCTTTTTTTTTTCCATATTCTCTCTTAATTCTATTGATGTAATCAAGTTGACGAGTTTAATTTTCTGTTGGATTGCCTCTTAAGCAAGAATCAAACTGTGTGCTGAGATTGTCCCAAACATACGCCCTCGAATTTTTAAGTTATCCTTTTACTATTGAAGAAAAAAATTGATTCAAATCGAGAATTTGAATCAATTCAATTAGAAATATAAAAAAAAATCACATTTGAGTATAAAACATTATATCTATTTTAATGAAAACTCAAATTAACATTGAAATAATATTTAAATTTGTTTAAATTAAAAATTCAAGTAATGGATTCGATTCAAATTGAATATATGTAGATCAATTCGACTTAGATATTTTTCTTGTACAATTCTGATTTGGATTGTAAAATTAAAAATCACATAGATCAAATGAATCAAATTAAAGATCGGATCCAATATTATCTTAATCATCATAGTGTAAAAGGAGAAAAAGAAGCACACGAGAGATAAGAATCCCTTTGGATAATTCTTTGAAATACTACTTTCAAGCCATACACTTTGCGCGAATATAAGAATCTCAGAAGTCACGCTGGTCCAATGGATTAAAAAAAAAAAAAAGGTCAGCAACATGATGTCTAATAAGACCAATGTTCTTAACTTGTATATTGGGCTATATAGTGATGTTGTCCAATCCATGATGTTACACTTAAACAAACATTACATTTTACAATTATACTTGGACACAAACCAAACCAAAACGTCAAACACTCGGCAATATCTAATATGTTAAAAATAATGAAAAAGACCACAAGAATTACATTACTCACCTGCCAGTCTGCCACCGCCTCCCAAACATTCAGATTTTTTTTTACGCGAAATTTCCTTGAAATATCTGGGTTCGATTTTTTGATAACTTTAATAATTATAGATTTTTTATAATTGAATATGAGAGTTGAGATTACATAAACTCGAATTTAAATTTTATAGTATGTCATAATTTTTCTTTCAATCACTCAATCAAAATGTTATTTGCATTATCATAATTTATTAGTGATGAGAGTCGAACCAAATATTATTGGGCTTTTTTATAAGTCAAGCTGAAGAACATTGTGTCAAATGATAATCTAAGACCAAGAGGAAAGAAGACTCAAAAGGCCTATAAATGATCCATTAAATAACCATTTAAGCTGTGGGTTATAAAGGTAATTACGCGCAATCTAACTCCTATAAATAGGTCACAGATATCATTCTTAAACTCTAAGCTCTATTTGCCTACTAAAAGGCTGCCAAAACCCTGTCTGACTTAAGCATCGGAGTGTCCCCTAGGCCCCCTGATGGTTTTATTTCTTGCAGAGTTCTTGGAGACAAGCTAACGCAAAGATCGAGAATCCGACGTCAGCAAGCATTTATTGTTGTTTTGAGCAACAACAATTGGCGCTGTATGTGGGAAACAAACAAAAAAGCCATGAGTAAAAGATGGTGAGAACACGATATGCGATAGGATGTGGACACCTGCGGTAGAAAGTGAAGACCCACGACAGGGTGCAGAGGCAGTACATAGTCTACGACAGGCTCCCCTAGCAGAACAGCAAAGGCGAGCATCAGGCCCATGCGGCAGGCCACTCCAACGATAGAGTGGCCCATATCCTACCGCATCCATTGTATTTGGCGACAACATTGCACCACCACGAGACAGGCCATATCGGCGATAGAGGGATTCCCATCTGCCGCAAGCAAGTTGCATGGTGACAAAGTAGCTCGCCCACATGGTAGATTTCCTTAGTGATAGATTGTGGGCGAGCAAGGGCACACGACAAGCCACTTAGGCGACTGACTGCCTCGTGCAAGTGGCAGCCATGCCTCCCGCACACAATGCTCCCACGCTGAGCCCATGTGACTAGATATCTTGGCAATAGAGTGCATAAGGTTCGCCTAATTCGGGTGAGCATAGGTCCCGCGCAGAGGGCCACTCTAGTGACGCAATGCTCCACCACACGACAGCCAAAATAGCAGAACAAAAAGCCATGCGGTAGACTTCTTGGCGAGAGACTGCCACGCCCATGCGTCAACAAAAGCGGCGATCACATCTACCCGTGGCAGGCTCGTTGGGCGAGAGGCTGCCTCGCTCATTCGACAGCCAGAGTGGCAAGCAAGGTCAACATGGCACGCTTCATGGCGAGTGAGGGACTTCCGCACGCAACAAGCCTTGGGTGAGAGAGGAGCTCCGTGCGCGAAAGGAATTGGGCGAGATAGGGGCTCTCGCACGCAACAAGCCTTGGGAGAGAGAGGAGCTTCTTGCGTGACAGGCCTTAGGTGAGATAGGGGCTCTTGTAAGCAACAGGCTTGTCTACCATTCTAAGCTCGCATGGTATAGTGATGTGGGAGCACAGTACTCACGCAGTAGGACCTTTGGCGAGGTAGAACAATGGGGGAACCCAGTTTGCACGTGGTAGGCTCCTTCGGCGAGAGAGTGGCTCGCCCAATAGAGCAAAGATGGCGAGCACAGGGCGCCTGCGGCAACCATCTTTGACGATAGATTCGCTTGCCCACACGATAGAAACTTTGGCAATAGAGTGGCTCGCCCATGCATTAGCCAGTGCAGGCGAGCGCAAGACCACGCAGTACTCTTCTTTTGTGATAGATTGGCTCGCCCATGCAACAATCACTTTGGCGAGAACCTATATGGCAAGAACAGTTCCACGAAGCAGGCGACAGCCCCGTCTGTCACTCTCGGCAGGCATGTGGTTGTGGGCGGTAGGGTGTAACCCACATCAGGCATGCGACAGGCATGTGGTAGGCATGCGGCAGGGTGTAACCCACATTAGGCATGCGGCAAAGTGCTTGAGCGAGTGATAGGTGTGGGACCTCCGGTGACAAGGTATTAGGCGACAGAGTGCTGAAGCCACGGCAGGGGTGCCTAAGCGAGTGATAGACGCGGCAGGTATGTCGTAGCTTGCAGCAGGGTGTAACGCACATCAGGGTGTGAGGCTATAGTAGTGTACCCCTCGATGGCAGGTATGCAAGTTGCAGCAGGGTTCAAGACAAAGCTTGAGCAATGAGGTCATGCTTTTGATCACCTTGGGTCGATAAGCCTTCACTCTTAGCCAACTCGAGCAAACGGGGAAAGATCTTACAAGATTAGAAAGGTGATTGGACCAAGCACTTGTCCTTTGAAGGCCTTACAGTGCAAAAAGGTTCCAAAGACTTGGAACACTAATCACTCGAAACCGTACTAGCGGTAAGCACATGATATTTTTGTTTTAATATTTATTGCAGTTATTTTGTTACTTGTTTTATTTGATTGAAATTATTACATGTTATGAAATGGAAGGCCAGTTATTCATATCTTTATCCATACTATGATAATTTTCCATGTATGATAGACATGTTACAGGAATAGAAAAATCCCAAATCAAAAGTCCCTAAGCATAGGAGGTGCGAGATGGGCAAATCAAAAGTCCTAGGCACAAAAGGGTGCAAGACGAGCAAATCTAAAGTCCCTAAGTGAAAAATGCGCAAGACGGGCAAATCAAAAGTCCCTAAGCACAAAAGGGTGCGAGACGGGCAAATCAAAAGTCCCTAAGCACAGGAGGTGCGAGACGGGCAAATCTAAAGTCCCTAAGCACAAAAAGGTGCGAGACGGGCAAATCTAAAGTCCCTAAGCGAAAAATACATGAGACGGGCAAATCAAAAGTCCCTAAGCACAAAAGGGTGCGAGACGGGCAAATCTAAAGTCCCTAAGCGAAAAATGCGCGAGACGGGCAAATCAAAAGTCCCTAAGCACAAAAGGGTACGAGACGGGTAAATCAAAAGTCCCTAAGCACAGGAGGTGCGAGATGGGCAAATCAAAAGTCCATAAGCACAAAAGGGTGCAAGACGGGCAAATCTAAAGTCCCTAAGTGAAAAATACGCGAGACGGGCAAATCAAAAGTCCCTAAGCACAAGAGGTGCGAGACGGGCAAATCAAAAGTCCCTAAGCACAAAAGGGTGCGAGACGGGCAAATCCAAAGTCTCTAAGCACAAAAGGGTGCAAGACGGGCAAATCTAAAGTCCCTAAGCACAAAATGGTGTGAGACGGGCAAATTCGAAAGTCCTTAAGCGAAAAATGCGCGAGACGGGCAAATGAAAAGTCCCTAAGCACAAAAGAGTGCGAGATGGGCAAACTAAAAGCATGAAGCGAAAAATGAGCAATATAGGCTACGCATGTACTTGAGGCGAAAAGTACGCGATGTAAGTCATGCATAAAGTGTAAGGGTTTGAAGCGAAAAATGCGCGAGGTAAGCCACACACTCAAAGAAAAAAGCCTAAACCGAAAAATGCTCGATGTAGGCTACGCATGTACTTGAAGCAAAAAGTGCACAATGTAAGTCATGCATAAAGGGTAAAGGCTTGAAGCGAAAAGTACGCGATGTAAGTCATGCATAAAGTGTAAAGGCTTGAAGCGAAAAATGCGCGAGGTAAGCCATGTACTCGAAGAAAAAAGCATGAAGCGAAAAATGCGCGATGTAGGCTACGCACGTAGTTGAAGCGAAAAGTGCACGATGTAAGTCATGCATGAAGTGTAAGGGCTTGAAGCGAAAAATATGCGAGGTAAGCCACGTACTCAAAGAAAAAAGCCTGAAGCCAAAAATGAGCGATGTAAGCTACACATGCACTTAAAACGAAAAGTGCGTGATGTAAGTCATGCATGAAGTGCTTGGGCTTGAAGCAATAATTGGGCGGCATAAGCCACATATGTAAAAGGACTTGAAGTAAAAAGTGCACGAGGAAAGTCTAATTATTACGTAAGATTAATACAAGGTAAATGTGTAGTTGCCTTTGTAGATGAGTTTAAAAATGTGTTGATCAGTTTGTAAAAGACTAAGCTCTTTCACAAAAAACTGGGGAGCACTCTAGATTAACTTTTGCATCAAAAGGAGCATTGATAGTAACAAGCACCCAAGCATATACGTCTTGAGGTGCTATAATGTCAAGAGCTTGATCCTTAGGAAAGTTAGTCTCAGGATTATCTAAATCATCTTCGTCCAAGACTGTGAGAACCTCGACCATCTCGAGTCGACGAAAAGGCTCTTAAGGGCTGATAAGATCATATAGATCTTTATAAATGCCTATGTTGGAAAATTAATACAGATAAATACAGCCAGGATTTCATGTTTAATCATCAAGGAAAGATTAATACGGAAGCGTACCTGAATCCATTGGAATTGATTTTCTTGAGGTTAGAGTCTTCCACGTCTAAACCTTTTGAGAGAATCTGTATCTCACTTAATGATGGGATTTGTTGTGAGAATTATGTTATGTTTAGACTGGAGACCATAACCTATTTATACATGAAGTATATTTTATTTTATTTTGGCCCATCATGAAAATAAAATAAAATATTGAGTCTCTACACATTGCAAAGCCGATACTAATTTGAGATGTTCTAAAGTCCAATAACTTAAAGTTTGTTTGATCACTTTTAAGTGAACTAAATAGATAGCCTGTAATGTACAATTAATTGATATATGTAGGCCCACTAAATAATTTCCCAACAGCCTATCCTCAGAAAAGGTTCCAAATCCTCAGTATCTGGATCAAGCGTCAACCAATCAGGAGCATGCCAAGTACAAATCGCATCTGATGAAACCAGTTAAGAACATATGCTTCCTCTTGTGGTACTTCTTGACGATGAGCCCTCATGGCCTTAACCCAAAAAAAGGGTAGCAAAAAATTTGAAAAGCTCATTCTTTATATACTGTTTCACAAGGTAAACCCTGCGAAAGAGTGGAGAGTAATTGATGAGGGTCAAACCAAAGATTACTGGCTTTTCTATAAGTCAAGCTGAAGAACATTGGACCAAATGATAATCTAAGACCAAGAGGAAAGAGGACTTAGAAGGCTCATAAATGATTCATTAAATGACCATTTAAGCTGTGGGTCATAAAGGTAATTACGCGCAATCTAACTCCTATAAATAGGTCACATGTATCATTTTTAAACCCTAAGCTCTATTTGCCTACTAAAAGGCTACTAAAACCCTGTCTGACTTAAGCATCGGAGTACGCGCTCAAGGAAAAGCCCTTGACCCCCTGATGGTTTTCTTTCTTGCAGAGTTCTTGAAAACAGGCTAACGCGAAGATCGAAAATCTGACGTCAATAAGCATTTATTGTTGTTTTGAGCAACAACATTTAATATCTTATGTGATCTTCTCCATTTATATTATAATTTGTTGTTTGTGTATATTTTATTTAAGCCTCTAATAAGATAAATACCTTAGCAAATCTTCCTAGAAGTTAAACCCAATAAAAAAGTGAATTGTTCCAACTCGAACTTGGGCATGGTATTTTATTATTCTTGTTAAGAGGATTAATTGAGGTTCAAAACTTTATATGTTTGCTCTCAGCTCTCTTATTATATCTCTTACATATGCTAGGCAAAGATTTTAAATTCTACAAGCATTGTTAAAAAATTTGTATGCGTTTATTTATTAATTATTTTTTTAATATATAAAAATTATCTTAATGAATTATTAATTGTGCTGTAAAATCTAAAAATTTCATTATCAATATATGGAATCATCATCATGAGAGCTTTTATCCTAATAAATTAAGTAGATTACACCAATATATGGATTAATTAAAAAAATAAATAGTGCTAATGTTGTGAACAGTATATAAAAGAGTGTAACCAAAAAAAAGGTATATAAAAGAGTAAGAAAGTGGTTATAGTCAGAGAGTTTGTTTTTTATTTGGACTGTTTGCAGTGTCTCTTTAATTTTACCAGAAATAATTGCGAGACTATTTTTAATTTGAATGCATTTAATCATTAAAATATTTATATATTTTTTACATATTTTAGTTGTGTAATTAATTAAACCTCTTAAGATTTTACTATAACATTCCCTGATATTTTTTAGTTTTTTTTGTTGTTATTGTGAATTTTTGGTTTTTTTTTAATGTTTTGCTGTTATTTTTGAAATTTTTGAATTTTTTATTCTCTCTCATTTTTCATCCCTCCCAAGTAGAAAAAAAAAATGAAAATTCACGTATGGCTCAATTGGCTACCATTTGAATTGATTAATGAACAAAAAAAATAAAATAAAACCCCTATGTTTCTTCTCTTGTTCTCACATCTCTCTATAGTATGATCCCAGCCATTTCACATCATAAAACGTAAGGAAAAAAAGTTTCATATGTGATGTATCAGCTATTTCACATCACAAAACATAAGGAAAAAAGATTGAACAAAAAAAAAAAGAAGCCAAAAAAATTGAACAAAAAAAAATGCTTAATAACCAAATACACCCTCAACTTTTAGCATAAAATGGAATTAAACCCTCAACGTTTTATCGCATAAAAATCAGTCCATAAACTTTTATTTTATTATAAATAAACCCTCAATATTTTAAAATTATGCAATTAAATCCAAATATGTTAAATGACGTTTACTACCATTTAGACATTTAATGTGAAAGCTAACATGGATAGCTTAGTTGGCTGGCACATGACATGCCACGTATGCAATACTAACGGAAATTAGTGTAATTTAACATATTTGGACTTAATTGCATAATTTTGAAAAATTAAAGGTTTATTTATAATAAAATAAAAGTTTATGGACTGATTTTCACACTATAAAATGTTGAGGGCTTAATTTCATTTTAGGCTAAAAGTTGAAAGTATATTTGACTATTAAGCGCAAAAAAAAAAAGGATGGAAAAAAAGTTTCATATGTGATGCATTCTGAATGTACAAATATTATACATTAATAATTACTATTAAATTATATCATGACATCTGATTTATTAGTAAATTTAAAAATATTTACTTTAAAAACTTTTCATTTAAAATTTATAAATTAATAAGATAACATTTTTTATTCACTGACACAATATAAAATTTATATGCACAATAATGAATCAAATATAGATTTAAAAAAAATATATTACAAACCTACATGCCTCCAATGCCAATACATATATGATAAATGGAAGCCACAACAGATATTAAAGCCCATAAGGGTCATCCAATATTTCTCATTACGAAACCCAAACCCACATAAAACAATACCCATCAAGTGAATCAAACTTCAAACCTGCAGGAACATCCTATGGAGATAATTTTCAATAATAATTACAAAAAAATTTGGAATATGATTTTATAAATGTTATTAACTCTATTATAAGTCTATATAGCGGTCTACCATGGTATTTGAATCCATATAACTTATTATATCACTGTCACAATATTTTCAGTAAACAATGTTCTTGGAAGGCCTTAGTGCCACAAAATTGTCCTACTTCATATTGAAAAAAGACTGGTTTTTTGAATTACTCACGGTCAATCTCTATATATAGGTTTTCATCACTTGTAGTTTCTCACACCAAAACATCAAAACAGAAGTGGATTGAAAAGAAAAAAAAATGAAGAAGCAAGTTTGTTCAAGTATCTTTCTTCTCCTCTGCGTTCTTTTTCTGTTCCTGAGTGCTGAAGCTCAGACTTGCAAGCCCAGTGGCAAGATAAGAGGGAAAAACCCACCACCAGGGCAATGTAACCCAGAAAATGACTCTGATTGCTGCAAAGACGGCAAATGGTACACAACATACAAATGTTCACCGCCTGTGTCAAGCTATACAAAAGCAACGTTGACACTAAACAGCTTTGAGGCAGGAGGGGACGGTGGTGCACCCTCTGAATGTGACAACCATTACCACTCGGATGATGACCCTGTCGTGGCACTTTCAACAGGATGGTTTAACCACAAAAAGAGGTGTTTGAAGTATATCAACATCCATGGCAATGGAAACAGTGTGAGGGCTAAAGTTGTGGATGAATGTGATTCTACAATGGGATGTGATTCTGACCACGATTACCAACCTCCTTGTCCTAACAACATTGTTGATGCTTCAAAAGCAGTATGGAAAGCTCTGGGAGTTCCTGAAAGCGATTGGGGCGAAATGGATATCTACTGGTCTGATACTAATTGATCACTTTTCATATTCATAAATCATAATTTCTATATTAAAATAAAGTTTCTTGTGTGTTTTAAGTTAATGTTTATATCATTTTTAATGTAAGTAAAAGGCATACATCTTACGTTTAATGTATTTTTTAAGTAATACAACTGTCTTAAATCTTTTAGTTCAGCTCTAATTCTCTTTCCAACTTAAAAACAGATGACTATATTATAAATTCGCTAACCAGAAGAAAGTAGACTTCTTGTAATGCTCTACCTAGAGAATAATTAATTTAACAACCTAAAAATTTTGGCTGGTGTAGGAGTCAAGATTCGAGAACCTTGAATCCCCTCTCATGAAAACCTTAACTAATATTACTATTACTACTAATAACTAATATTGTGCAAGCATTTATTTTACCAGTAAATTTCACCAACCCTTGATCCATGAATCAATTCTTGAGGTGTTATAAAAGTTTCTTACTTGACTGGTGTAATCTGAAAACTCATGACTTCAAAAGAATGTATAATGAAGAGGAAGTGATCAGTTTTGGGGTAAAAAAAAATGATTACCCAAGTGAAATTTTATCCATTTTCTTCTTCCCATTGCACAATCGAGAAGCAATGAGGGTCGATGAAGAGATAAGGAAGGGTTGTGCAGGAAATGGGACCACCGGAGAAAATGAAGTTTGGTTTCAGCCTTCAATTCATAAAACTGCCAACGCTCAATAAACCCAGAAACTCTAAAAAATTAAAAAGAAATAAATTTGCATAAAATTTTTGTCGTTATAAAATAATTATCTAAAAGACATACATACAGTTGATACTATCACCGCCATAAAGTTAATTTGCATGCATTCTACAACTAAATGAATGCTATTTAAGTTCATAAAAGAGCTTTACTCGAACAGAAACAAGCAAACAAATTATTAACAATCAGTAATCACAGATTATTGCTATGCAAATAACAAATCCATGTACTTAAAGTGAACAACAACGGATAATTTAAACTCGGTGCTACCTTCAGTTATGGTTGCTGAATCTTCCTTCACCGAGTGTGAGTTAGCTCGTGTAATGCATAGCCATGTACTTTCAGCATCACAATGAGGTTCTGATGCAATTGGTATACGCCAGTGGCCTTTCTGCGATTCCTGTTGACATGTATTTCCATTATGAGTATTCAGCACACTTAATAATTTTCGTCTGTCAGTTTATGAAATTATATTACAAACAAAAGTTTGTAGGACTTTACCTGATGTAAAAAACTAGCCCAGCATTCGAAAAACTGAAATGCACCTTCGATATGGAAAAGACAGATCAATCAAAAACAAATACCAAAATATTCGTTCTCGATGAATCAAATTAATTATAACACACCAAAATTTTGTCTTTTATAAGCTATATCAGTCCAATCACAATAATGCAGATACAATTCCGATTCATACCTCCTATTTTTAACAACAAAATTGTTATCCAATACAAAACGAAATTTTTTTCTCTGATTTGAAATTCAGAAACAAGCATATCCTTCCACAATCAATCAACTGCAAACCCAGAATTTAGCTTCACCTAGAATTCAAAAATGAAAAAGCAAATTACAAAAAAAACCCAGATGATAAATCAGAAAATAGATATAGCTGTAAAATTTTTTTGAAAAGTTAAGCAAAAGATCAAAAACCCAAATCCACATTCAGAAGAAAAAAAACAATCATAGGAAACCCAGGTGCCAAACCCCTCAATAGCATTTCTCTCTCTTTCTTCTTCCCCCTCTCTCTCGAATCTTCCAACCCTTTCGTTTCCTTCCCATTATTTTGTAAAACAAATATGTTGAACAGGAAAACAAACGCGCAGGTACAAAGAGGCAACAGCTAAAAGAGACAGACATGCGGCAAGCGCGAATGTTAGATAATTAGAAGCGAGAAAAAAAAAAAGGAACGAGAGAAAGAGAGAGGTGGAGTCGTCCAACGTGGACAGCCCCAGAGCTTACCCTTTTTCGTAAACTTTATATTATGGATTTTCGCAAATCTAATTAAAAGCCTAGTAATTTTCATCAATTAAAACCCTAGCAAATTACTTTTTTCATCAATTAAAAGCCAACTTATGGCTTAATTGAAGAGGATAGTTGCCACCCTAATATTCATATTGCAATGACTACTTTGTAGTATAGTTGATTTTGTCTTAAACCCATTGCTAAAGGTATGAGCTTTTTGCAAGAGATGAATTGAAAACTAAAGCATAAAGAGCAAACCAAACCTAAAAAAGAAGAAACTTTTGAAGACTTGTTAATTCTGATATCTGAGGCCCACACCAAAGCGCCAACAAGATCAATAGTCAAAACCATTAATTCCAACCCACTCCAAGCCTCATCCTAACCAATAATAATAGTCACTTAAAAGAAAAAATGTCTGTAGGGGTGGACATCAGGAGAATTCCTGCTTTTCCAAAACCCAATACAAAATATTAGAACTGCTGGATTTTTTTTAATCGTATTTGGAGATAGTTTAAAGGAGATTTAGATCATGCAATTTGATTAATAAATTTATTGGAAGATGTTTCTTAAAGAGTTGTATCCATTAATTAGACTAAATCTTGGATTTTATTGGATTATTATTATTTTTTTTATGTAAGTACAAGTATTTTCATCTGTTTTAGGATCTGAATTAATCTTGTTCATATTGAAAGCGATAAATGGTAAAATCCTCTTAATAATAAATTTTATTATTATTCTATACAAAAAAGATTTTAGACTTTACAATCAAAATATTCTTGCATATTTTTTATATTAATTTATTAATTATTTTAAATATATCTAATGTGGTAGATAAAATATTCGAGATAATTATTGAAAAAATGAGTAACATAATTATAATAGTATAATACACAAAATTTTTGAGAAAAATTCTACATGAATAATATTTTTTTTCAATATAACTATTTTACTTGTGCAATTATACTTCCTTTTTTTGACATATGGCTGTATTGAGAAATTTATGATTGCAAATGAAATTTCTTAAAATTTTAAGTAACAAGTTAGAACAGTTGTTCACAAATCTCTGTAACTAATATACATTGTTGAAAGAGAAAAATTGGAAACAATGAAAGGAGAGAGGAGTGATTGTCAAAAGTTTGCAGGTTTCTGGCAATAATATTTTCCGTTACGTTTTATCCAATTCAGTAGTAAGAATATCCGCCAGCTACAGAGCGAAACGACAAATCACTACACACTGTCCGAAAGAAACTTAACTATGTCCATACACTAAAAACTAATTCAAAGAAAGAAGCAACAATCCCCGGCCTCTGCGCTGCAGACAATAAGCAAAGAAGCATTAAAAAAGGGTTTTCAATTTCCATTCTCGGGCTCTCAGGTCTTAGCCCACGTTTTACTCTTTACTTCTTACCTCACCAAAAACACTGCATTTTCTAATAAAGCTTTAAAATTTTACTCATTTCATTGCTTGTTGTAGTTGCTCAATTAGCACACTTGGTAAGTTAACTTTACACTCTACTTTCTTTTTTCCTGTTTAGTGGGATTACTTCCCAAGAAATGCTGTAAAGAAAATGACGACCTTTTTTTCCCATTGTATGTTTCAAGTGAGGTTCTTCAGTTCTCGTTTGTGTTGTTGTGTTTTTCTATTCTTTAGGGTAATGATGTTATTTTTAAATTTCTTTTTCCTTCCTTTGAAACTGATGAAAGGAAAAGTTGATAGTAACTTAGCTCCGTGTTCAATTCAGGAGCTTTGTAATGGCAGCCTGCCAGACTTTATTCCTTTTTTAGAACAGATTTATAAAGAAAATCGAATCTCAAAAAGGTTTTCTTTTTGGTCTCTAGTTTTTTTATTCCTGAGGCGAAATGTATGATCTTTTTCTTTTTTTTTTTATAAGCTGCAGTAGATCTTGTTTAAGCTTGCTTTGAACAGTTTGAACGTTGATGTTTTTATCTTCAAAACCTGCTTCTCCGTTTCTTTTGCTGAAAGAGTTCTCTCAGAAAATATTTTCCTAAGAAATAAACGGGTTAGTTCTTAATATTGTGTTTTTGGCGCAACATGAACAAAGGTTTGAGCGTTATTTGAAATCATTCTTTCGTGTTCTTTTAAGTTTTGAACCCCACGCTCTGTTTTTACTTTTTTATGTCCTCATTTCACGGCAACAATGGAGGAGGAGAGTCACTTGGTAGATTACAATAATGCCCCTTTTGTAGTGTTGAAATAGATCATTAAGGAAAACACGAAAAAGAGTATTTTTATGTAAATTTGTCTGTTTCTATCTGTCCCTGTAGCTGTAGGACCCCTGAGACTATAATAATTTCCTATGACCATGAACAAAGGTAGAATTTGCGGTTGAATTGAATGGGGTAAATATGAAGAGTTGCTGTTACTGTCTGGTTAATTAGCGGATAGCTTCTGCTTTGACCTTTTCTTGCAGATATTCTTTTTCTACTGGTTTGATTTGTTTGGTTGGTCGTTTGCCTTTTGCTTTATGGCTTCATATGTGATGATAAGGAATTAAGGAGAACCTGTCTTTCATATGAACTATTTAAATTTTTCAATGCACATTCACATTGGATTCTTCTGTCTCAGCTTGTGATTTTCTTTTTCTGATCTGTTACATGCCTTGTGGGTCAGGGAAGCATTGAAGTGGTGGAGGATAAATAAACTTGTTTTTAACTTTGTGACCACAGGGACAAAGGATCTTTAAATTATGCAGACTCCAAAAGCAAGGTAACTTCATTGTCTTTATAACTGCTCATTCATTCTTCCCTTGTTAGAGGTTTCTTAGTTCGTTTCCTGGATGCATTGTGGTTATTCCTGAAAAAAATAAGCTTAATTGGCTGTTCTGTCATTTAAAGCAATGTATGGATATAATGCTTCCTACTCTTAGGTTGTCAATCCTTATTTTTGGTTGACATACATGATCATCTGGGTTGTCTGGGTTTTATCCAATGCCTACGAGACACAAAGAAGATTTTTGCTGGGGTTTCTTTCTTTACAATTTTTATCTTTAATTTTCTACTTTTTCTTTTAGGAGAACTTGTATCTTTTGGTTTTGGCATTGGGTTTGTCTTTATTGGTTAATTTGTGTTGCACTGATAAATAATCCATAGGAATTCCACTCTGTGACTACAATTGAGGGCCATATTGCCTGGTAACTGATTTGAGCCGCATTCTCTTTCTGCATGAAAGCAAATATTTTGTTTGTCTCCTACCTTAAGGATAGCATAAACCAAGGCCCTTCAGGGGACCACCTGCTGCTGTAACTGAAGTGCTTCATCCTTCCAAAACAAAACCTTTTTTTGTGGTTTATCATTTGTTTGAGACCATTGCCTGATTTGTTCCTTTGGTTAGTATATTCGGTGTAATCTGCTTATTTCACAAGGAACAGGCTAGAGTAAAATTTAAGGCTTTAGCTGTTTTGTTCCGATTTAGGATATTGGTGGGCAAAAGATATATAGTTCAAAAATGGAATAAGGATATAACTTGGATGAACTATAACTTCCATAAATTTAGGTGATTTAATAATTGAATTTTACCTTTTAATTGTTGTATAGCTCCATCCTCTCGGTCTCTTTGTTAAATTTGAACTGTTTGGTTATCCATAATCTGTCACTTTTAGTTCTTAATAGTTCATAACTACTCCAAATACAATTAGATTAACCAAACAATGGGTGGTCTAGGGGATTGGTTCTGGTTCTGTTCTTGTATCCTTTTACTTGGAGTCTATGAGAGTGTGTCTCACTTTTATATTTAATGTGCAGTAACATTTTGCTGTTAAAAGGGATAAAAAAGAACTCTTAACCTAATGTCAGAAAGCTGGTCTTCATTTTCTGACTTCTTAGCATAATTTGATAATCTTGCTACCCGAGTGCATAAGGAAATGACAATCTAAAAGTTTCAGTTCTCAGAATGTTGGTTTGGCTGGTCCAGCCACCAGCATTTGGTAAAGATAGTCTTGTATACAAGTTTGTATAGCTCTAGTCTGAAATTTCAAGTGAATCAACTGTCAGCTAACTATCCTAAACTGGAGACATCTGAAATGTCTCTTAAAGTCATTGATTGTTATTATGCATTTTTCATCTATACCAAATTATTGATCAACCAAAATTTAGCAGAAATGAATCTTCAGAAGTGCCGCAAAAGGTCTCTCCTCGAGCTGTTCGTCGACTCAAGCCAACCACACTAGAGACTGAAGCTGTATCTACTTCAAATCCAGCAAGTAGAACTGCAAAAGAGAAAAGCCCTAAGGTTGTTGAGCGCTGTTCACCTAGAAGCCCAGTCTCTGAGGTATATTAACTAGAGAACATTATACACTATTAGAGGATTCTGCTGAACCTTAGAAAAGATTTTGATAAGTGCATTAGAAGCTCAGCTATTAAGACCTTTTGAGTGTTAAAGACTTCATACAGGGCCAGGGCCTCAAACACTATCCAGGTGCCTTTTCTAACTTAGCATTCATACAACCATTTTCTTCCTTGTTGCAGAAGCATGCCGATAGGCAACTTCTTGATCTCATGAATGGTGCGGGCTTCTTTTCCTGCTTTAAATTGTGATCAATTTTTCAATGAAAACTAATGGATTACTTTATTGATATCTTGGATTGAGTTCATTCTCTAAGCATATGTTATGGTGATGGTAGGATTGGGTGAAGCAATTAATTTTGGTAGTTAGGAAACAGGATATGAAAGAGATTTTATAATTCCTTATAGTGTGATTCTTTTTAATTTGTTTGTGGATGCAGATATGCATTAGCTACCAATAATATTGTCGTTATTGAATTAGAAGTAGAGCTTAGCACTTAGAATGATGGCTCTTTGACTCTTATGAGAATATCTAATCTTATTCTCTGCCCTTGCTTCAGAAGAAGCGCCCAAGCAGAATCTCTGAATTGGAGGTACTGATTTCACAGCTTCAAGAAGAACTAAAGAAGGCAAAGGATCAGCTAAGTTCATCTGAATCATGCAAGAAGCAAGCTCAGCAAGATGCCAAGGAGTCCAAGAAGCAACTGTTGGCCATGTCTGCAAAGCTCGAAGAGTCCCAAAAGCAGCTTCTTGAGCTGTCTGCTTCTGAGGAAAGTGAGCTCCACAAGATCTCACAAGGGGATCAATCATGCCAGTCAGACCTTGAAGCTATCCAAAAGCAGCAGTTTCTTGACTCAGCTGCTCTAGCCTTAGCCGTGAATGAGGTTCAGCAACTTAAGGATCAGCTTGAAATGGTGGCTGAATCTGAGGCTGCACAAACCAAGCAAGCAGAATCAGCACATTTGGAGCTCCAAAGCTTGAAAGGAAACCTTATAGAAACTCTTTCTCTTGTCGCAAACATGAAAAACCAGCTAAAGGATGGCCAAGAATCAGAAGCTCAGGCCCAAGCATTGGCTAGTGAAACTCTGCTACAACTAGAAGCTGCAAAAAAGACCGTTGAGGCACTTAGGTCGAAAGGCATGAAGGCCGGTGAAGTTTACAACTCCATTGCTTCAGATTTGGGCCAGTCAAGGGAACGTGTTTACTCACTGGAAGGACTTGTGAACAAACTTAAGATAGGCTTAACTGATGCTAGTGGCTGCCTCACACTTGAGTCTGATGGTGATCATATTATTGTTGAGCATCAAGCTGGAGAAAATGAGAAGCCTGAAAAATCTCACCAGTTTGAAGCAGAGATTTCATCTTTGAAATCTGAGGTGGCATTGTTAAGATCTGCTCTTGAAACTGCTGAGATTAAATGCCGTGAAGAACAAATCCAAAGGACTGCTCAGATAAAGAGCGCTCATGAACTGGTGGAGCAGCTAAAATCTCAAGCAAGCTCTAGAGATGCTGAGCTGTTAGCTGATCTAGAGAAAGCTAACTTTTGTATTGCTGACTTGAAGGCAAATCTGATGGATAAGGAAACTGAGTTGCAGGGTATTTCAGAGGAAAATAAAGTGCTTCACCTGAAGCTTCAGAAAAACCTGTCACATCAGCAAGAATCAGAGCTTGAAAATGAGCTAAAGGTTTTGAAGGAAGCTGTGGTTGATCTGAAGGCAAATATGATGGACAAGGAGACAGAACTTCAAAATATATCAGAGGAGAATGAGGTGCTCAGGTTGGAAATCAGTAAATGGGAAATGGACAAAGGTAAATCAAATGATAAGGTGGCCGCTGAGCTAGAGGCGGCAAGGGCAGCAGAGCGAGAGGCTATTCTGAAGCTTGGGCTTGCGATGGAGGAGGCAGATAAGAATAACAGGAGAGCTACCAGGTTGGCTGAACAGCTGGAGGCTGCACAGGCTGCCGACTCTGGAATGGAGGCTGAGTTGAGAAGGTTAAAGGTGCAATCTGACCAGTGGCGCAAGGCTGCAGAAGCAGCTGTTGCAATGCTTTCAACAGGTAATAATGGCAAGTTCATGGAGAGAACTGGTTCACTGGATAGCAATTATAATCCAGTTTTGGGGAAGGTTAGATCGCCTTTCACTGAAGATATGGATGATGATTTGCTGAAGAAGAAAAATGGGAACATGCTAAAGAAGATTGGGGTACTGTGGAAGAAGCCACAGAAATAGAACACCATGAGGCACGCCAAACTTTTTTTTTCCAAATTTGCATAGATTCTATGTTTACTTACTATCTTATTATGTTTCTCTAACCAAGTTTTCTCCCCTTCTTTGTACAGATACTTGGGTCAGGGCGACCGGCCAATTCTTTTAGCTGTGAAGTTCATGATGAGCACTATTTTGAAGCTTTGTAGTTGTATTATTATGATGGCAGAACACTGGTGATAGCAGATCTTCTTTCTTTTCTTTTTCTTTCCTGTGGATACGGGAAATGCTGGTTGCATCACCTTGTGCTTACTGGATCAAACACTTAGCTCTTCGTAATGCAAGTTGTGATTTTGGATTTGGATTCCATAGTTATTGTGTTAAGCTGCTTGCTTAATATGGCCATCACTCATCAGCTGCTAAATGCAAACATGAATGATCATTTGTCTTGCCTTGTACTCACCTGCCAGGCAATGAGGTTATGATATGCAGTAAGTTGTAGTGCCACATATTGCTATGAAGCTGACATGTGAAACATGTTTTCTATTTTTTGGATTGCATGCATCGTGGATATGTTTGTTTTGGGTTATTTATACCATGTCCGGACGACAACACTACTTTTCGCAAAGACCCCGGATTGAAAAAAGAAGTGATTAGCGTTGGGATTGGAACCACATGCTTCTTTGTCAGTTTATTGGGTATTTTGCTTTGTTTTTTTGTATATTGGCTATTTTCTCTTATTGTTAATATTTTTAAGCTTGAATCTCAAATAAGAAGAATACATATGGACGATTTTACTAGAATTCATATATTAGTTCATATAATTTATCTCAGTCTCTGGAAATAAAAGTTCTGATGATGATGAAGAAGAATCTCAAATAATTATTGGGATTGCATTTTTTTATTTTCAAATTACGATTTTCTTTGAATTAAAAAAAATATCAGCTGATTGCCTTTCCCCCTCTTTCAAGTGGCGCTAAACTTTCCTACTTGTTTTCCAATTTATTATCTTATTTTGATTTTTGTTAATGAAATATTTCCAATTTATTTACTACATATATTTATCATTGATAAAAATATGAAAAAAAAAATTTTTAAAAGTCGAATGAAGTAGTTTTTAAAATGTAAATTTTATAAAAAAAATCAAAATAAATAAAATAAAATATTTAAAATGATAAAGTTCAAAGCTAAAAAGCTTCAACAAAAACAAAAAAAAAAAAAAGAAGGGAAGCAATTCAACTTGAACAAAGGAACAGGAGTAGTTGTATTTTTGTGGTGGATTTGGAGATTTTCCTGACCGGGGCCTGGGGCAGATTTAAGGTTGTGAAGGTATTATCAGATATTTTAACCTTTGCTCCAATGCCAAGGAGAAGGAGAAGCCTTGTTCTTGAGATTCTGAAACAAAAAAGAAAATGCGATGTCAGAGTCTGACAATTTAGTTTGCTTATCCATTGAATTGGTGAAAGAGAAGATTGTAAGCTTTGCTCTCCGTCCTCTTGATCAGATCGGTTTAGTTACATGGACTTGGTGTGGATATGTCTGAGTCTGAAAAAATTTTTGTCTCAATCTCTAACTTGTCTTTTTGCTCAAAAATTTATCAAAATGATATAGTGGGATATATGTCTTATAAATATGTCGGAAAATGTAAATTTGTTAAAATTTATATATAAATTTGACAAAAATTGAAAAATTGATTTGATATTTAATATCAACACAACTTGTAATACGGTAATATTTATGTTTTACATGATTTTACATAAAAAAAAATTATATAAATACATGAATTATTTAAAATATATAAAAATATATTTTTTTAATTATTCTCTTGATAAAAGAACATAAAATTCTTTTCCTTTTTTTAAAAATCAAAATCTTAATGAAGTTCATTTCTGATTCCTTGTTTTAATTTTAAGTAGTTTTTGTTGAGTCAAATAAATAAATCAAAATTGAAGTTTAAATCGCTTATAAGATAGTGTGATGTGAGCCCAAGATTCAGAAAGTCCAGGTCGACATAATTGCATTCTTTTCTGGGTCAGAGTAAGACAAAATCATAAAGTTAAATGGATTGGGTTCAGGGCCTTAAAACCTAACTCGTTTGAAGAAATAAGAAGAGCCCAAATTTACTTGCCTCCTATTACAAGTGAAATATTGTTTAGTCAGATCAGATCCATTACTGACGAGTGTAAAAGAAAATTACATGTTAAAATATAAGGTCACATGCATTAAACGTTTTAAATGAAGTTAAAAAAAAAATTTCAATAATCCAACGGTCTTCTCAGAGAAAAAAATGTTCATATAAGTATTCAATTATCATCTTCATGTTATCTATGACTAATCGAAATAATCCGACAATTTTCTTTCGATTTGGATTAGGAAAGATTTTTTTTTTTGTACAATTGAGACCTCAAATATAAGAGATGGGAGAACAAATATACTAAAACGTATACTTTAGACTTACAGAACTCTTACACCTTAAAAGTGAAGATATGATCATTTGAATCAGTAAACAAAATTGATTCAAACTTTATTTTTAAAACAGAAAATCGTACATCAATCACTTATTTAAATGTTTTATGCCTAACCAATTAACTGTAACGCCAATGGAGCAATCTCTCATTGTTAGTTTCTAATTTCAACCTCCATTTTTTTTCTTAGCTCTGGATTTTGAGTCCCTTCAGCATGAAGAAATGGAATCCAAAATTGCAGTGTAAGTAGCATTGTTGTGTGAAAGTAACATGAAAGTTGCCGCCGTAAAAGGTAAAGTGGCTGTTGTTCCAAGACAAGAAAACATTAGTTAATTGCCCTTTTCCCACTCTCTTGTCTTGTGGACGAGGGAAGCATATTGTCAAAAACTGCTGCCCCAAATGGATGCTGAGCAATAAACATCACTTCATATTTTAATCAAAGTGGCTGACAGCAGATTAAGTTCCCTAATTAATTATAATAAATCGAAATCCAAATCTGAACTTGTTAAAGACACAATTTCAAGGCAAAGATACTCAAAAGATGACCGTTGTCCACACTCCACCCATATGCAAGACAAAAGGATTACGAAAATTTGACTAATAAAAAGAATAAAATGCACATCATTCTTTAGTGGTTAATGCAACATTATTCATACTTCGAATTTAAATAACTCAAAATATTCAATTTAAGTGTTCAAATTGACTTCTCTCCATCCCATATCCTAATGTCATGGTCCATTATATATGATGAACTTAGCTATACAGCAATAATCCCACTGTTATTAAGTGCAAATGTCAATGCTCAAACATTATTTTAGTACAATGTTTAAGACTAATTTCTGACAAGTCCCTCACGCCCATATCTTGAGTTAGATTTGGTCTGGTAAGAGAATTGCAGAAATATCCATCCCGAGATTAGTGCTTTGATCGTGTCTCCACTGAAATTTTAATGCTTGGGGGAGAGAAAGATAATCCAGTTTTATTATTGTAATGAACAATGTCAATTTAATCAACAATCTGGTGTTATATACCTAGAATCTATCTGAAAATAATGAGAAGCAATAATGATAGAATATCTAGGAAACACCAACTGATTTCAAAATCCAAAGTCCTGCAACTAACCGACTTTAAAGTACTTCAGACTGTTCAGACTGCAGAAACCATGAAGTCCTTCATTCTTTCACCAAAATGGAAATCATATTATATTTTCCTCTGCAAACTGCCTTAATTAGTTAGCAAACAAATATGAACTGTCATTACTCATTAGTTTACCAACCAATGATATGATGAAAAGGATATGATTCTGGTGAATCAAAACTCCTAAAACAAAAACTCAAAAAGAGATTAAAAACTGAAATATCAGTTTTGATATGAGAAGAAAACTCTATGCTTGTGTTTGCTTCTTGCAGACATTAATAAGAAAAAGAAAGGAAAAAAACACTCCATTTTTCTACATTAGAGGGCTATTAAGAAGTCCATGCCAAGATGAATTGAGTCCATTCCAGCTTTCTCTCCCCGAATCGAGATCAGCCATGTTATTTCCATGGTCTCCACTGAGCTGCCAGGGCAAACCCCATAAGACTCGATTCTCACTTTCTCTACCACTACACAAATCTTGCTTCATTGTTGTAACTGTCACAGCTGATGTTGTTGTTGTGGCGTTACTCATTTCTTCATTATTGTATGGCAGCATCATTTCCCCACTAACACCCACACTTCCATTGTCCACCTCCCCCATGTTCTCATTTCCAAACCCATAGTAAAAATTCTGAAAATTGTTCTGGTTTGCCAGAAAGCTGCTTCTGAGTACATCGAGAAACGCAGGATTGGCAGCGGAACTACTGTTAAGGGTAGGGTTTCCAAGAATACCACAATGGGTGTTAGTTGGGTTTCCAAGAAAAGAAAGGTCTTGATCATCAAACCCTAACTGCCCACTAGATTGCTTTTGGAGCCTGGCAAAGGCCAGGCTGAGGTCATTGGTGTCATAACTCAAGGGTGGGAGGCTACCTAGTGGGTTGGTATTGGGTGTTAGTGGTTGCTCTTGGCTCCTCTTTGATGATGAAGACGATGATCTTTTGTTCTTCCTGCAGCCACCACCAACTGGAACATTTCTCAGAGTGCCTCCTTTGGTCCAATACCTCCTGCATGACTTGCAAAAATACCTCGGCTGAGAAAGGCTGTAGTTGTTGTAGTAACAGAATTTGGTGTTAGTGGAATCGCATCTTGGGCACTTGAGAGCTTGTTCTGGTTGTGGCCTTGGCTTTCTCTCTTGCTGTCCTTTCGAGCAAACCAGCATGTTCTCCAATGAAGGGTTAGGCATTTCCTGAGTTAATTGACCCATTCGTTAGCCCAAATTGCAAGAGATAATAGATTTTCTTAAATGGATTTTTCACTATACTACGTGATTCATTTAGTACATACTTAAGTGTGTGTGCCGACACTTCAAATATACTATGCACAGATTAATATATACATGATGGAAAATTGCTATCATTAGTTGGGTCATCAAGGGAAAGTTTAGAGGTTTTAAGCATGAATTAATGAGAAGAAATTCAGTGTCAGGCTGTAGTAGGATTGTATGAGCTGATATTATAATATGATTCTTTTCCTTTTGCTTTTCTTTTAAGTTTCTTAATTACACCCAAATGAAGCATGTAGAATAAAGAATCTTATCTTGTCAATCAAGACAGCAAAACAAAAGTGGAAAAACGAAAGAAATCAAGATTAAAACTTGTTCCAATTTCAATCAAATCAGAAGAACTACTGCTTGTTAATTTCATGAAAGAACAAACATAAACACAAAGCTCCATTCTGACCAAAAAAAAACACACAGCTCCACAATTAAATTTTCTTTTTCATTCTCTTTGATTTTGATCTTGGCAAATAAGAGGTACTCAAATCCTAATTATCCAGTACTATAAGTGAAGATCGCATCTTTTTCAACATTCAGACAAAAAAGGAAAAAAGAAAGGGAAAGACCTAAAAAAAGGTAAAGTTCAAATTTCACAAAGCCTTAATTACATCATTAAACACAAAAACATGTTTTCTTTATCATAACATGTACCTGGTGTTGTCCGGTTGAAGGATCCATCCATGCAACAGAAAGAAAGCAAAATACCCAACACTCCTAAAACAATTCTAACTTGTCTTGTTCTTTTGGTTCTTTCAACAAGAAGAGAAGTAGTATGGTACCCAAAAAGAAGACTGAAAAAGCATAGTATGAAAGAAAAGAGAAGAAGAGAGATGGGTTTGTTTTTGCTAACAACTCAAGTCATGCAAAGCAAAGTGAAGAGAAAACAAGACACCCCTTCTCAATATATAAAGCAGAGAGAGAGAGAGAGAGAGAGAGAGAATTTAAGAAATTAGTTTTTTATTTAAAGGATGGAAGATGGAGAGAGAAAGAGAGGCAGAACGCAATGATGAGTTTCCCATACGAGATGGAGGAAGTGATTGGCTTGCACGCTGAGAAAGCTCTCATTACTTAAAAAAAATCGGATAAATCCCAAAAACATTTTTCTCTTCTTCTTCTTCTTCTGCAACGAACTGTTGTTATTATTATTTACGATCAGCGAAGATAGAAAAACCTAGCTTGGCTTAGCTTATCTTAGCCTAGCATAGCAAGTCTTTTATCTTTGCTGCTTGTCTTTGTGGGTCCCCATCTTGCGTGGATGCAACTATACTGTGGGGTCCACTGGGGCTGGGGTCCCCACCCCTCCACCATGACCATGCGCCAGAAGGCAGCGGTTCCCAAAAAATCATACTTCTCATCGTCAAAAACTCTGCCACTCAATCACTTGTGTTCTACACACCAAAACACGACACAGTAGCATAAACCTCGTGTTTCCACAAGATCAGGACAAAAAGCAAATTATTATTCTATACTTACCAATAATTTTTTATATATGATATATGCTTTAGTGATTAAATATACTATAAAATTTACTATAATACTTTTTAATTAAAGTGGTATCAGTAACATTAAACTCGATCATAAATTTTAATAATATTATAGATTTTATATTTTAAATTACTTACGTACTTTTGTTTCAAAATTATTATAATTAAAATTTTCAAATTACAACTTTTGTTTTTTTTTCAATTATACATATAGATTCAATAAAACATGTCATTCAATGTTAAAGTCATAAATGTATCCGTATTGTAAATTTTAATTCAAATAATTCATATAATTTAAAAAGTAGTATTTAACAAATTTAAAATTCAAATCATAAAAATTGCATTGCAATCTCTTTTTATATTCTCAAATTACAATTTTTTTTGTACCAAAAAATTATAAACATACTAAGAATCCTAAAAATGCATCAAATTAAACTCAAATAGATGCATCTTTAGTTCCCTTATAAATAGAAAAATTCATTGGGAAGACATTTAAGATTTTGCCTTTACATTTAATATTAACTGATGTCATAAAATGTTTATAAGATCAACTTCAAACATGCTTACAAATATTCCCTTTTAAGATAAAGGTTTCAAATTGAATCCTCCTTCCCACCTTTTTTTTTTGAGTAATACATTTTTATTAGAAGTTACAATCACAATCAGCATATTATGTTCCATGAACAGATAACTATAAAAATCACATTACTCAAACTAGGTAAACTAGTAAATAACTATAACAAACTAAACAGACTAGTAAATAACTAGACTAATTAAAGTTCACACTTGGTGAGACTCGAATCTGAGACCTCAAAATCTCAGGGCCTCCTCCTTGCCACTAAGTCAAGGCCTCATTGGCTCCTCTTTCCCACCTTAATTATATATAAATTAAGAGAGGATTAAATTACACCCTAATAACTTGCTAATAATTATCGTATAGATTAACTTATAAACAAGTTTTTTTTAATGAGAATTTCTAAATGCAACCACTTTTTTGGGCTGCATAACCACATTAAAGAAGAAAAAAATATATTGTTACTTAAGTAAAATGGTTGTATAGAGAACAAAAGTAGTTGCATTTAGAATTTTTCTTTTTTAATTAGTTCCATGATTTATTAATTACTTTCATGAGCTAAGTGCCTTTAAATTCAAACTTTGAATGCCTATCAAAATTTATTTCTTTTATTAGAGTTTTTATTGTGGATAATAAATGAGTTTGAACAAAACTTCATAGATTAGTCGAGTTTTGAACAATTTTAATTTGTTGATTTACATCCCCTACAAGCTTAAACCTAAAGCCACCTTCACATAGATGATAGAACATCTAGATTAAAAGGTCTAAACCAATGCCAATAAAAATCAAATTCATACCCACATATAAGGAAAGTGTCTCCTTTTCTTGTCAATCAATATTCGATATTTCTAAAAGATATTTTTAAAAAAATTTTAAGTATATAAATCAATGTCAAAAACTATATTCTTAGAATTATCCAAAAGTTAAATTCGACAATATCTAAAAAAAATTCTAAACAATTTACTGAAAATATCAAATTTATCTAGAAAAACTAGAAAATTATCCAAAAATATTACATTCGACAAAACCTGAAAAATTCTTGACCAAATTACGTACTCAAAAGATCAAAATTATTGGAAAAGAAAAACTAGAATAATGAAGCCGTATTCCCATGCAAATTGCAATACTTATACAGCAACATGGTCAAAGAATTCAGGATGGAAATCTAAACAAGGTTTTTTCTTTTTGGGGTTTGTGTGGAATTCTATTAGTGGTGGGGTCCAGATGTTGGAATTGATCTTGATTGTGATTTCAATAGTTTTTTGTGTTTGTGTTAGTTGAAGGTTCCGATGATGTGGACTTATAATGATGGCTAGGGACAGGGGCTGCAAGAAACAGTGCTGGTGACCATGACAGGAGGATCTTCCATCTTCATCATGCTGATGCATAATGCAATACAAAAATATTGCAGCAGCTTAGCTAGCCCACCATGGGACTTGCTTTTCAGCTTTTGCCTCTAATGTGGTCCATTTTTGGGAACATTTTCTTTTCTGTATGGTCTCACTCACCTTCAAATATATTAGCAACCAGATCATTCTCCACGTTTTATACAAGATTTTGTGAAACTTAATCTCCTATTTTTCAATTTTAATTAACTATCTAAATTAAGCTACATATATTTTTGTAAGAATGTATCCATAAGTAGTAGTTATATTAAGACTAAATAATTAAGTAGACTTTTAATGTTTTAGAGAGCTTACATTCAATTTTAGGAGCTCAGGTTCTCCAACAGTATATTAGATTAGGGTTAATTAGAGATCTATGTATAAAAGAATAATTTTAGGTGTTTGTTATGTGTAGTTAATTGTGGGTCGTTCCACATTGATTTGGGGTAAATGAGGAAAAAAAGAAAAAAATTAATTTAATGATTGAATTTCATAACAATGTGCATATGCTATTTTGTAATTCAATTATTAGATTCGAACATTTTATTTTATTTTCACTTTCTTTCTTTCCTACCAAATAAAAACAAATCTTTAAACAATCCTACTATGTGCACGTAACATATAATTACATATCACACACAAGGTTTTTTTTTTTATAATACGCATATACAGATGATATTACAATAAACAATGAGATACAATATATTTTCATCTTATTATAAACTCCAACACTTTACTTCAGAATTTAAATTCGAGGTTTTCAATTTAAAATTCAAATTTTAACGATTACAATATATATTTTCTTGAAAAAAATGCATGCATTAATTATTGTCAATGTTAGGATTCAAGTGGGTAGATTTTGAAAGTCTTAAGTCATGTATACTTGAATGACACAACAAATTTAAAGAAACAACTCCTTAGTTTTCCATTAGAGGTGCTACTATCTCAAGGAGGACAGGCTATTTTTATAATTAAAAGCATGTTAATTTGCTAATCATTCACCAGGTTAATTAATCAATTTTTCATAAATCAGTAACACAAAATAATATAAAATAAGGTGTACTAGTGGTCCCAAGTGTATAGAAAGTTTTGGAATGGAAGTTGGATTAAACAGATAATCTCATCAACTAGTATAGCTTCATTAAATTGGTCCACAACATCATTACCAATTAGGATAGCTAATTATAGATGCAATATTGGTTCAAAAAATGCCACGTTTTTGGAGCTCAAATCACAAAACTGTTGCATTTTGTGGAATCTTATCCTTTTTCTATAGTTAATTTTTTTTGGCACACATTTTGAAAATTTTCAAATTATAAAAGAGAAATTATTTGATATATTGTTAGTGAAGTTTTTAAATTTCAAGAGTGAGATTAACAAGATGATACATATTTTTAAATATATTAAAAATTAACTAAAAAAAAAGGAAGGATATATGATAGTCTCTTAACAATACTTGTTGAGTTAAAAACATTCCACTATTATTTTATTTTGGTTCAAAGGAATACAATAGAGGAGTGAAAAATTGAATCTTGAATCTAAACTTTTCTAAGGAGGGATAATAACTATTAAATTAAACTTTGATTGTTAAAAAAAACTCCACTATCATTGTGCCAAATATGATTATACAAATTAATTATAAATTCTTTCTTTTCACAATTGCTCAATATATGCACTATTGATGTATATACAATCCTTGAAGTTTTTGAAGGGTATCTGAATGACTTAAATTTTGATTTTTTTTGTATGAAAATATCAAGTTTGAGTTGTGAAATAAAGGATTCGGTTTATAATAAATTTTATTATATACTTAAAGATTAAATTAACATAGAACCTTATATAATCTAGTCTAGAACGTATGTATTTTAAATCAATTTGTATGTGAATGTGAAAATAACACTTTCTAATTTTGGATAATTTTTAATTATATAATTTTTATATGCAATTTATTAGTCACAAGGTTTTAAAATTTGTAAAACAATATTCTTTTTTTATTTTTATTATTACATTTTAAAGAAAATTAGGACAAGTAAAAGAGATTACCGCATGAAAATTTAATGATTAAAAAATGAACTCTATATGCTAAAAAAATCCATCACAAAAGACGAGGAGCTCTTGCAATCCACATGCAATCCACAGAAAATAATGAGCAGTCAATCAAACAGAAAATCAAATGGCTAAAATCAAGCTAGCTTACCTTTTTTTTCTTTACTTTCGTTGTTTATTTTTTCCATCTAAGGCTAAGGACCAAGATATTTGGACCGGCGAGAAAACCAATGTTTCCAACCAAAATTCTAACTTGTCATCCTCTGTCAGAAGCCGGAAAATCATAAACAAACAATGATTGATATCCACTTCTCCCATCCTTTGGATCCTAAGAAGAAAAAAAAATGTGCAAATGAGAATGAAAAATGTTTTTTTGTTGCATATATAATTGATCTATTGTTGGTTGGTGGTTGATTATTACATAAATAGTAATAAATTTATAAATATTTAAATTTTATTAATAATCGAAATATCCAACATTTTAAAAAAATTTCACATAAAACTTGTTACTTCTCCTGTCTCATTTTAAGTGTCCATCTTTTTTTTTGAGCGATCTCGAAATGATATTTTTAAATACCTTGTACTCTTATTTTTCTATATTTAAAATTTATTTTTTATTTTTTTCACTTGTTAACAATTCTTAAATACATGTAAGAGTCAGAAAAAAAATGTTTAAAATGAAATGGAGGGAGTATGATTATAGGATAATTTGAGCTTGAGGCAAAGATTGTGGTGGGGCAGAGGGGGAGCTTGCCTTGCCTAGCTATATGGTGAGACTGAGACAAGTAGATACATCATGCTCATAGGGATCAGTCAAGCTAGTGGACTGGTCAAATTTCTATCAGTCAAACAACACTCTGAACAATAAAAGAAATAATAATTTAAATAAAAAAAGTAAAAGTAAAATAGAAAACTGTGCTTGAGAGGGAGAATGATAGCATCCTCGGTGAAGAAAAGAATCCAGCAATATCAGCATGCCCACTCCCAGGACAAAGAATCTCTATGACTAGGAATGAAAATTCTCTTCTAAAAATGTGTGCTGGTTTTGATCCATGACAATGTTTATATTTTATGGTTTTTTTCATTAATCAAATTAATTAATTTAAAAGTTAAAACCTAGGCTATTGATTCAATTATAAACTCACGTATAAAATATTTTATGATCGTTTCAAAACTTTACATGATAGGAGGATTAAAAAAATTGTTAGTTCAATGGTCAGTTTCATATTTATTTTTGTTATTTTATAGCGTAATAATTAAATTAATAATTTTTCTTCTTTTGATTTTCTTTATTTTTTTATCACGCAAAATGTCCCCATCTCTTCCTTTCTTTTTTGTCAAGCAAAGTATCAAGCAAAGTCTAAGTGCATTAATACTAATTGGACAGCTAGTGTAGCTACCTATTTGCCAACAAATGCATGGCATCCTTGGCAGCTCTTCACAATTTTGCAGCCGTTCTTCAGACTATATTAGTGTAAAATTAATTAATACAATCAATTATGTTTCTATGTTTTAAATAGTTATAGGTATAAGACAGGAAAATAAAGTAGAAGGAAATGATTTTAAAATGGGCTGCAAATGTCTGTTTTTCTAAATTTATTTCGCTTATATAAATTACAATATGCAATAGAGTTAAATCGAGTAGGCTTAAGATATGATAAAGTCTTATTTGATAACATTTTGTATTTGTGAAATCAAAGCATTAAACATTCTTAATATGGACAAAAATAACAGTTTTTTGTAACAAATAATGTTTAAAAAACTTGTTCTCAATTTGAGAATAAGAGAAAAAATAATTCTTAATTTTTTTATGCATTGAAATGAATTCTAACATCTTTATGTATAGAGATCAAATTCAAAAATTGTAACATTTATGATAAAGTCTTATTTGATAACATTTTGTATTTGTGAAATCAAAGCAATAAACATTCTTAATATGGACAAAAAATAACAGTTTTTTGTAACAAATAATGTTTAAAAAACTTGTTCTCAATTTGAGAATAAGAGAAAAAATAATTCTTAATTTTTTTATGCATTGAAATGAATTCTAACATCTTTATGTATAGAGATCAAATTCAAAAATTGTAACATTTTCATTATGATGATTAATTCAATCAATTTTTATTTTTCATTAAGTTTATATTTTTTAAAACTCAATATGCTTCATTGGCAATTCTTTACAAGCTGTGAAAGAACACCTTGCAGAAAAGTTTGAAGAAGCTTGAAACGAAATTAATTAACCCTTAGTGTTGTTTGATATTTATACTATGACATCTTAATGCCTTAATATTGGCATCCAAATGTCTCTCTGTATTTTTGTTTAAAAAACTCATTTCCAAACATGACATTCGAATGCCATTGGTTAAGCATCCGAATGCCTAATTTAAAATTGACATGGAAATTATTTTCAACCGTGATATTCGAATAACATTGGTCACATTCAAATCCCGTATTAGCATAGGAATGCACTATATTGAAAGATTCTTCAATCGATTTTAAATCAATTATTTTATTGGATTTTTTTTCAAATTTGTTATATAATTTTTTAATCAATAGTTCTTTATTCCATTAATTAAAATGTCATATTTAATTTTGATAACATTCCTACAAATTTTATATAAAAACATTATGACTCAAATCTAAAAAAACTTTACCTGAATTCCTGCCTGTTTCCCGCCTAATTTATGCTTAAGAAACACATATTTCATTAATTTAATTTTTAGTAGTTTTGTTAATAGTTGATGTGGACTAGGTCAATTATTACTGGGCTTTTCTATAAGTCAAGCTAAAGACAATTAGGCCGAATAATAATTGAAGCTCAAGAGGAAAGAAGACTCAGAAGGCCCATAAATGATCCACTGGGTTATTATTTAAGCTGTGGGTTTAAAAGGTAATTACGCGCAAAATCACTCCTATAAATAGGTCACAGGTATTATTTTTAACTCTAAGCTCTATTTGCCTACTGAAACCCTGTCTGACTTAAGCATCGGAGGGCGCGCGCAGGGGAAAACCCTTGTGCCCCTCTGACTTTTCCTATCTTGTAGAATTCTTGAAGACAAGCTAACACGAAGATCGAGGATCCGACGTCAGCAAACACTTATTGTTGTTTTTGGCAACAACAATTGGCACCGTCTGTGGGAATCAAACAAAAAAAAAGCCAAAAAAGATGGTGAAAAGATGATCTGCGGAAGACAGGGTATGTAGGCTGCGGCAGGGTGCACAGGTTACGTGACAAAATAGTCTGTTGCGCGCAAATTGCATGTGACAGAACAACATATCGCACACAAGATCTCACGCATAAGGTTTCACGTCACAGACATGCGACAGAGTGTCGCACGCAACAAGCTTGGACGAGAGAGTGGCTTCTGCTTGAGATAGCATTGGCGAGAGACTGGCTAGCCTGTTGCACAAGTCTGTCGCACAAAGTCTATCGCGCGCTAACCTGTCGCATAAGTCTGTCGCACAAAGTCTGTCGCGTGCTAGCCTGTCGCATAAGTCTGTCGCGCACTAGTCTGTCGCGAGCGTAAATTTTTCATTCTGGAAATTAGAAAACAAAAGTCTGTCGCTCGCTGGGCACGTGTGTGGCCATATGCACTTTGTGTTTGAGAGAAAATGGATTCCAGGCATTGGCGAGAGAGAGAGCCTCTCGCTAGCGACAAGCATTGGGCGAGAGAGCCTATCGCGCACAAACAGATCTTGGACGAACCGAACAGAAGGTTCACCCGATTCGGGTGAGCAGAGCTCCCGCACGGAAGGCCACTCTGGCGATGTGATGTTCAACCACATGACAGCAAATAGCAGCGAGCATAGTCCATGCGACAGGCCATATGCCAGAGAACGACTCCAACACGCGACAGGGACCGGCTCGCCAGAGTTTTTGGATGAGAGGACAGCTCTCGTGCCAGACAACCCTTGGCGAGAGACTTCCACCTGTTAGTACTGGCGAGAGCTATCTCTCCTGTTAGCATTGGGCGATAGACTAGCTCTCGCACTAACAGCATGGGCGAGAACTGCATGGGCGATAGACTAGCTCTCGCACTAACAGCATGGGTGAGAACTGCATGGGCGATAGACAAGCTCTCACACCTAACAGAATGGGCGAGAACTGCGTGGGTGATAGACAGGCTCTCGCATAGACAGCATGGGCGAGAGACTGCATGTGCGATAGATAAACCCTTGCACTGACAGCATGGGCGAGAGACTGCATGGGCGATAGACAAGCTCTCGCACTGACAGTATGGACGAGAGACTGCATTAGCGATAGACTAGCTCTCGTACTTGACAGCATAGGCGAGAACTGCATCGTGGCCTTCTCAAGTCCTTTGGCAAAGGCTTCCAATTAAGCTACCAAGTTCCCCTGGAAACTTTTTCTTCTTTTCTGAAATCAACGCACGATCAACCTTCATCGTGGCGAGTCTGGGTTTCGAAGAAGCGATCTGATCCGACGGTTCCCGTGATGCCGAATGAACTATAAGATGAGAATAATGGGCTGCATTAAATTCCTGTTTCTTTTTCTCGTCCGTTTTCGACAAACCAAAGGAACATTCTTCTCTCGTATAATTCCATGACGGTTTCTTTCTACATTTCCTTTCCATAGCCAACCTTTTCTGTCCAACTCCTCGGCAAGTCTGCCGCGCGCGAAAGCCATGCGACAGAGTATTTTAGGCGACAGACTATTTCACGAGACGAAACAGTCCTTTGCGGGTAAGGTGCATACGGTAAGACCCTTTGGCGAGAGATAACAACTCGCGCATGCAAAGGTAGAGTGCCGCACGAAGAGCACACGCAGGCTTGAATAAGGCGAGCATGTTGCATCGCAGGCCTTCAATGAGAGATTATGGCTTGCCTATCGACAACTAGAACAGGCAAGCATAGTTAATGCGGCACGAGTTTTGGCGAAAGAGAAAGCCACAATGGCGAGCACCACACATACACGACAGTCTTGGGCAGCAAAGAGACGATGGCAAGCACGGCCTGTAGAGTAAAAGATCGAAAAAACAGCTAACGTACAGCAGACACCGCTGCAACAAAAAGGCTCCTGCCACAACAGGTCAATTCACCGTACACAAGACGGTAGTGCAAATACACGAGCACTGACCCCAAGCTGCATGCTAGTTCAATAGGTCAAAGGTAATGGTGAGCATATTCGACAGGTTATGTCGCGATAAAGCGGTTTGTCCTAGGCGACAGCCATGCAAGCAAGAAAAAGTCACGCGGTAGGCATTCTAGACGAGGAAATGGCTCCCGTGAGCCCAACCTTCTGCACACAAGGCGTGAAGCAATGCTGACAAATGCAATGTCATGTGGCGAGCACAAAACTACTGTAGTGGACACTTTCGGCGATTGAGTGGGATGTGGCGATTGCATGACTAACACCACAGCCCAGCTTCCGCAACAAGGCTCGCTCGATGAAGTACGTGTCAAGGCACGAGGAACGATCTAGATGGGCAAGCAAGGAACAAGCTGAAGGGTCGGGTAGAGGTGCGTGCACAATGCGAGATAAGCTCGCCCCAAAAAGAAATTGGATGAAGGGCTCGAAACGAGTGAACGTAAATCCAGGAGAGATCTATTGGGCGAACCCCAACCAAAGATCTCAGGGAACACGTTAGAACTTTAAATTCCCGCTCGTGTTCGCCCAGATGCGTAAGAACATAGAAGAGCGTCAAAAACCAGGTAGGGCATAAAAGGTCAGACGAGCTAGTGGGTACCACGTGAGTACGATTGTGAATGATGAGTAAGAATACAGCCATCCTAAGACCCAGACAAACAAGCCCTTGTCAACCGATATAGGAACTCGCCTGGGAGAGAGAACTCTATGGGCAAGCCATTTTTGGGTGGCCAAAGCAAAAACGATTAGGCAACTCTGTACATCATCAAGCACAACGCTCGAGAAAAAGTTCATCTTTGAACAAAAATGACAACACTGTTTCAAAGAAGAACTTGGGGAGCTATATGGTGTAAAGGCACGCTAAATATTGAAAAAGTAAAAGGTATTGTGCCGCAGAAAATGGAAAGACAAAAGAAGAGAAAGAAAAAGCTGAGGCTACGACCAGTCACATATGTTGGCGGCAGGTAATGATCTCTGGCAGCAGAATACAAGAAGTGGGCTACAATCCTGCCTATCACACAAAAGTTCTTTGATGATTGAGTACACAGAATGGGTAGAGCCCAGCCTATCACCTGAAAGATCTCTGGCGACAGCGTACAAGGAATAGGCGACAGCAGTGTCCTTAATTCGGCGAGCATAGGCACGCACATCACAAATTTTGACGACAAGGTTCCAAATGGCAGACTCTTTCTACGAGAGGTGGCTCACGCGTGCGACAGCCAAAATGGTGAGAAAGAGAGACCACTATTGAAGATCTTACAAAGATGCCACTCTTTTGAATAGTCAGTTTCATGCAAGACGTTATGCGACAAAACAATCTGTTGCTCGAAAGGTGCTTGCTACACTGCAAATTTGGGTGACTACAAGCATGCAACAGGCACTCTATCTCGAGAGCTAGCTCAAAGCCACGCGATAGAGCAGTTTGCACAACTATAGGTATGCGACACGACTCGAACATGGGCAACCTTATCTTCTTCATTGTCATATTAAACTTCAAAGCCAACAAGCACGACAGGCATTGGACGAGACAAGGGCCCCCGCGTGCAACAAGCCTTGGGCAAGAGAGGAGCTCCCGAGTGACAGGCCTTGTACAAGACAAGAGCTCCCGCACGCAAAGAACACCCGAGTCATGCCTTTTGGCAATGGCTAGCAACGCTGGCAAGCACGGAATCCAAACTATTGGTCCGCCCATTAGAAAAAACTTTGGCAAGAACATTTAAATTTGACGATCCAAGCGCATGCCCAAGTGCGAGATCTACCTGCGGGATATGACCGGAATGATCGAGAATCTTCTAGACCTAGTGCGTGCACTAATCCGACAGAGTGTCCAAAAGCTTCCTTCGGCCTATCTGTCGATTGTCTGACACAGAAGCTTCCAAGAACTACTCTAGCAACCATCTAGAAGTGGCTTAAGAGCCACACACTTGGCATATTGACAACCACACATATGAAAGAGGGTTTGTCTATATAAAGGATGTGCCAACTTAGGGTGTCGAGATCAAGGCTGTGTCTCTCTTGTAAGCCCCTATACATAGCATTCTTAAGTCTCAATACAAGTGAGTGCTTGACACAACGGAAATTGCAAACACACTCAAGCAGGGACATACGAGTGGTAACCAGATTTGAGGTACTTTCATACGATGTTTTCAATTTTCTTGTCCATTCTAACAATTGTGATTGAATTAAGTAGGTGTCCGAGGCAGGCACTAGCCACTGTCGTGTAAGGCAACAAGTCAGGGAGAGCTTGGTTCAATCGAAAACAACTTGTGATAAGCTCATAAAGGTAGATTGCTGGTACCAAGGCACGACTTAGTGCACAATCCATGGTTGATAGCAGCACATCCTAGCACTTGTACTTTACAAAATTTTCAAAAATAAAGACTTAGAATGGTACTGGTGGTAAACATTTGCTATTATTGTTTTAACATTTGCTGAAATTATATTGTTACTTACTCCATCTAAGTGAAAATACTACATTAAGAAACGAAAGGCCAGTTATTTTTATCTATACTATGATAATCCTCCATGTTTGATAGACATGTTGCAGGAATAGAAGAAGAAAAAATTGAAGCTGGCCAAAGAGACGCGAGACGGGCACAAATAAGTCCCTAAGCGAAAAATGCGCTAGACGGGCACAAATAAGACCTTAAGCGTGAAGAAGACGCGAGACGGGCACAAATAAGTCCCTAAGCGAAAAATGCGCGAGACGGGCACAAATAAGACCCTAAGCGAGAAAGAAGATGCGAGACGGGCACAAATAAGTCCCTAAGCGAAAAATGCGCGAGGCGGGCACAAATAAGACCCTAAGCGAGAAAGAAGACGCGAGACGGACACAAATAAGTCCCTAAGCGAAAAATGAGCCAGATAGGCAAAAATAAGTCCCTAAGCAAGAAGAAGACGCGAGACGGGCACAAATAAGTTCCTAAGCGAAAAATGCACGAGACGGGCAAAAATAAGACCCCAAGCGAGAAATAAGACGCGAGACGGGCACAAATAAATCCCTAAGCGAAAAATGAGCGAGACAGGCAAAAATAAGTCCATAAGCAAGAAGAAGACGCGAGACGGGCACAAATAGTCCCTAAGCGAAAAATGCACGAGACGGCCAAAAATAAGACCCTAAGCAAGAAGAAGACGCGAGACGGGCACAAATAAGTCCCTAAGCGAAAAATGCGCGAGACGGGCAAAAATAAGACCTTAAGCGAGAAGAAGACGCGAGATTGGCACAAATAAGTCTATAAGAGAAAAATGTGCGAGACGCGCAAAAATAAGACACTAAGCGAGAAAGAAGACGCGAGATGGGCACAAATAAGTCCCCAAGCGCAAATGCGCGAGACAAACAAAAATAAGTTTCTAAACGAGGTACGTTACAATCTTATCATATTACATTTAACGTATTATGTTGGCATAAACGATATTATATTCTAACAAGTCCTTAAGCGGATAGTACGCAAGACAGGACCAATACTCCAGTAAAAGTTCTTCTTTGGACACAAAAAGTAGCAAATAAAAGCTTGGGGAGCACACAGTATGCAGGTTGTAAGGTATGGCAGGAGGCACGTTACAATTTTATCATTGAATATGTGCTACAATTCATAAACAAAATGCATTTAACGTATTATGCTGGTATTCCGGATATAGAAACAATGTTATAGTTTTATCATTTCTATAAAGGCTCTATACGAAAAATGCGCAAGATGGGCAATTCTCTAAAAGTCCCTAAGCGAAAATGCGCGAGATGGGTAATTCTCTAAAAAGTCTGTTAGCTTTAAATTGACATATATATTTTGAAATGACAAAAACTTAAGTAAGCTTTAATGTTTTAATTCATATTGTAAATTTACCTTATCACAAATGATTTTCTCAATCCATTTTAAGTGTTCATATCAAACATTAAGACCATGATTTAATGATATATTCTTATTGGTCTTAATACTTTATGAAATGGTTTTCAATATTAAGTAATTTTCTCAAGAATTATTAAACATAAGTTTAGAAAATTACCTATAAGTTTTTGGACAATATTTTCATTTGAGAAAGTCAAGAAAAACTCCCTTAAAGCTTATAAATGTTTTGGGTTATATTAAATTCAAGTCTACATCATTTCTAACCCAAAAGTGCAGGAACATGGCTCTCTGGAAGAAAAGGATCGATCCCCTAGGGAAAGGGATCGATCCCTTTTTGGCAGAATGCCCCGGAAGCCCAGAATGAAGAAAAGGATCGATCCCTTTGGTAAAAGGATTGATCCTTTTATGCCAGAAAGCCCCTAACGGCTAGTTTCTGTGAGATATAACGGCTAGTTTCTGTTTGGGCTCCAACCAACGTCTACAAACCATCCAAGGGACTATAAATAGAGGCTTAGAAGCTAAAGAAAGTAAGGGGAACTATTCAGCAACTCCAAAACACATATTCCTCAAATCCTCAAGCCTCAACAACAAATCAAGAGCTACAAAGTCTTCACTTTTCTATCATTTACATATCTCTTATATTGCTTAGCACAAATCTTGTATAAGCTTTCACTTGTGCCTAATTTATGTAATCATTTGCCTGCTTAGAGGCCTTCTTTGATTACATTATTTGTAACTCATCATTCCTTGTAAAGGGGAGGTTTCTCTTAAGCCTTAGAAAAAGAGGGAGGTTTCTCTTGAGCCTTAGAAAAAAAAGGAGGTTTCTCTTGAGCCTAAGAAAAAGAGGGATTGTAATCACAAATTCAAGATAGTGGATTTGGAGAAAATCCTTGGGAGCGTCTCAAGGTAGATGACGTAGGCAAGGTTGCCGAACCTCTATAAATCGCTTGCGTATATTTCTCTTTCCCTACTCTCTTTAATTACTTGCAAATATATTTGTGCTTATTGTATTGAATTTGGATTGCATGATTAAATAGCCTAGAGAACTTAGAAAATATTTATATAGGCTAGAGAATTTAAGAGAATCTCAAAACGAGCTTAAGGTTAATTGAAAACCGATTCACACTCCCTCTCGGTATAGCCTATATAGCCAACAATTGGTATCAGAGCTTGGGCTCGAGATTGATTTAGACTAACCTCTATCGAGCAAAACGATCATAAATGGCTCTAGGAGATGATTTTGAGACTAGCTCACAAACTTTAGAAGAATATTCATTTGATGAGCTTCAAGATGCATTTAATGAGCTAAGTGATGAATATAAATCAATGCATGCAAAATATAACAAAAAGTTAAATAAATTCAGAAAAGAGAATGAAATTTTGATGAATACTAATGTTGAGTTGGAGGAGAAAATAAAAGATCTAGGCTCAAAGAATGATGAACTCACCAAGGTGAAATTAGAGCTAGAAAAGAAATTAGAAGACATTAAAGATAAATTGGCAAATCTTAGCTCTTTGACTATTGAGGATGAAAAGGAGAAACCTAGCTCTAGTGAATGCAATGACTATTCTTATGATAATTTATAAAATGCCTTTGATGAGCTAGCTAGTGAATTTGAATACATGAATTCAAAATACAAGAAAATGATTACAAAACTAGAAATGAAAAATGATGAGTTATTGAATGTCAAGCTTGATTTTGAAAAAAAATTAGAAGAAGCAAATCTAGAAATTGATGAAGTAAATAAAAAGAACTTAAATTTGCATAATTCATTTTCTAGATTCTACATGGGTCAACAAAAGCTAGATCATATGTTAGAGACCCAAAGAGCCTTCTTTGATAAAGATGAGTTAGGTTATAATGCAATACAAAAAGAGACTCATCTAAAGAATTTCTTAGTGAGCAAAAATTATATGCATGATACATCTCTCACATGCTCACTATGCAATAGAATAGGACACTCTTCACAAGCATGCACATATAAAAAAACTACATTTAGAGGAAGAGTTGTTAGGAAAATATGGGTGCCAAAGCATGCAATAAATAATGATGATTTGAGCTTGAAATGGATCCCAAAAGGATCAAAAATTGTTAACACTAACTCTCATGGACCCAAGAAAATTTGGATACCAAAGCATGTTTGAACTTGTTTGTTGTAGGAGTGTTAGAGCATGAGAATACAAAGAAGCTATGGAGATCAAATGCTCTACACACCTCTATGGAGATTGCTTGTGCCAATGAGAAAAAGGAAAAGCTTGAGGATCCATCACAACAATTTCTCAAAGAATGGCTAATGGTGGATCCAACACATCAAGGCAAAGCACTCTCAAGCAAAGGAGTTTTGTAAGCTCAATTCCTTGCTCCTTAAATTTTTTATTTGATTAGTTATGCCTTGATGAGAAAATTGGTTAATGATTAATGATGCATTGTGAATGAGCAAAAGGCATGATGAATGATTGTTGAGTGTTGATGGACAATTCATGATGCATTGAATGAAAACCATGATTTATGATTTTGAAATGATTATTGGATTTTTGCATTTTGAGCAAGTCTTCTATGTGCTGATAATGTATTTACTTGCCTCAAATTACCAAATATGTCATATATGCAAAATGTCATGTCATGTGCATTAATGAAGAACTTGTATGTTGGAAATCATGGCATAATGTTCACAAGTATGATGATTTGATGATATATGTGTTTAAAACCTATGTGAACAAGTTTGTTTTGACATATTTGTGGTTTCTAATGCTTTGATTTTGTCAAAATGTGCTTAACTCTCAAAATGACATCCTTTGAGGCCAAAAATGCATTTTATTGTGTAAATTATTTCAAAATTGCAAAATCTTTTGTAAAATGGTTTTTCATTCATGTTTTTCATTCATACAAGTCCAAAATCATGTTTTTAAAAATGTTTAAACCTTTACTTGGAGTTAAAATACTCAAAAACGAAGTTTTGGTACCTCAAAGGTTGGATTTTCTGTCAAAAAACTGCAGATACAGGATGAGGGATCGATCCCTCAACAAGCAGGATCGATCCTCCTTGAACAGAATGCAAAATCTGTGATTCTGGAGTTAAGGGATCGATCTCCCTCCTATAGGGATCGATCCCCCCAAGCCAGAAAGGGCTTTCCTGCATGTTTTCAACCGAAATTGAGAAGAACTTTTCGTTGTTTTGATACTTTCTCTCTTCTCAACTTAAAATTCATTGTTTTAACTTCTTTTTGATGATCTTTAATATATGAAAACTCATTTTTAATTGATATCATGCCTCAACTTCATCAATTTGTATCATTTCCAACAAATGGTATCATTTTCAACAATCAATACCATTTTTCTTGAGCTCACAAGTGTAAAATCGTTTTCCTTGTTGAAAACATTCATGAATCTTGAAATAATCTTAAAATATACTTTCAATGAATGATTAAACATAATTTTGAGAAATATTTCAAGAATTTATGGATATATTTGAGAATTTGATGAACTTGTACATAATGAATATTCTTTATTCCTTTTGTTCATCTTAGTCAAGCATGCTTATAGGATTATGTGTATTAGCTTGACTCAACTACTCCACTCTAGGTTACATGATAATTATACATCTAGTGGAAGAATAATTAAAACTTGACCTTAAGGATTGACTTCAAATGTAAATTCAACAATTGGTATAAGGTCATAATTTTCCTTGGTTTATAATTAGTGATGATAAATGAATCCTAAATGTTGAGTTACATGAAAATTTATCATCCATGAAATTAATTCTTTATAGCCAAATTATTATGGAACTTGAGCATTAATGACAACACCAACAATTGATATACATGCATTGAATATTGATTGTTTTGATGTTGAACATGCATGTTTACTTAAGTTGAATCAATAATCATGCCTATGAGATGAGAATAGTTGTTTTCATGATATTATGTGCTTAACCTCACTCATAACTTATGGATTTTAATGATAAAATATAATTTAGCTTGATAATATTGATTCACTTAGGTGAAGCCATTTTAGTTAAAATAGCATATACCCTCTAGAACGTTAAATGATGATAACAACTAGGGATATAGCTCTTAATTGATTAAAATGGTAATGTTGAATCTTTCCTTGCTCATAATTGGTTAAGGACTTGAATTGAAAAATGAGCATAGGATTTTTGTGCTTAAAACCATGGAAGAAAATGTGTTTGCTTGAATACCTTGATTTTATGAATCTTCCATATGGTATAAATTTACGAATATGAATATGGATTAATACTTTATGATAGTGTGCTAATGCTTAATTGATCCATATGCATATTTGATGATATGTGTTGTGTTCTTGCATATTTAGAATGATTATTTTCTTGACATGAACACACTACACATAGATATTGGATTCATGCAAAAGGCTTAAGTCAACCATTAGTAACAATTGGCATTTAGATTGAAATAACAATTAGTATCATTGGCAACCATAGTTTCAATAATTGGTAAGCCAAAACTAAATTGCCATGAGCTTTAAATTGACAATTCTTCTTGTGCTCTTTAGTTTGAAATGACAAACAGAGAAGAATTCTCTTATGATATTTTTGCATGAAACTTTTGTGTACTAGAATTTGTAGCTAATTGCTATATATCTTAATTCTAGGCACAATAATTCTTGAAAATGATTTATGAGCACATGCATATAATATGTTATATACTTTTAACTCATAATCATGATGTGTTGACATGCACCTTAGTTGGACTTTAAAGAACAATCGATACACTTAGGTGCTTAATAGGATTGAAATGAGCAAGTCATAGACCTTAGTAGATATTTTTAAACCACTTGCTTTCTTATTTACCAATTGAGAACTTCTTGCAAAATTATTTATAAGCAATTGGTATAGGATCATAAGTCATGTTCTTTGCACGAATGTTTCATACTCTTCATGAACAATTTACTTATTTATCTGTGCTATGATTCCCTTGAACTAACACGTTTCTTGTTGGATAGAGCATCTTTATCTTTTCTCGCATAGCCATGATTTTAGGGGGAGCATATTTTTTTATTATTTTTCCTTCTTTTTGCTATGACAAAAAAGGGGAGAGATAGATATTAAAAGGGAGAGATATTAAGGGGGAAAGATAATGGGGGAGAAATAGTTTGAAAATTCATTTTCAAAACCCATGCTTATATTAAGGGTGAGCTTTATAAAATCCTACTTTATTTGAGGGGGAGTATTTTATGAAAGAATTTTCAAAGCAAATTTACATTAAGTTTTGTCATATCAAAAAGGGGGAGATTGTTAGCTTTAAATTGACATATATATTTTGAAATGACAAAAACTTAAGTAAGCTTTAATGTTTTAATTCATATTGTAAATTTGCCTTATCACAAATGATTTTCTCAATCCATTTTAAGTGTTCATATCAAACATTAAGACCATGATTTAATGATATATTCTTATTGGTCTTAATACTTTATGAAATGGTTTTCAATATTAAGTAATTTTCTCAAGAATTATTGAACATAAGTTTAGAAAATTACTTATAAGTTTTTGGACAATATTTTCATTTGAGAAAGTCAAGAAAAACTCCCTTAAAGCTTATAAATGTTTTGGGTTATATTAAATTCAAGTCTACATCATTTCTAACCCAAAAGTGCAGGAACATGGCTCTCTGGAAGAAAAGGATCGATCCCCTAGGGAAAGGGATCGATCCCTTTTTGGCAGAATGCCCCGGAAGCCCAGAATGAAGAAAAGGATCGATCCCTTTGGTAAAAGGATCGATCCTTTTATGCCAGAAAGCCCCCAACGGCTAGTTTCTATGAGACATAACGGCTAGTTTCTGTTTTAGCTCCAACCAACGTCCACAAACCATCCAATGGACTATAAATAGAGGCTTAGAAGCTAAAGAAAGTAAGGGGAACTATTCAGCAACTCCAAAACACATATTCCTCAAATCCTCAAGCCTCAACAACAAATCAAGAGCTACAAAGTCTTCACTTTTCTATCATTCACATATCTCTTGTATTGCTTAGCACAAATCTCAAATAAGCTTTCACTTGTGCCTAATTTATGTAATCATTTGCCTGCTTAGAGGCCTTCTTTGATTACATTATTTGTAACTCATAATTCCTTGTAAAGGGGAGGTTTCTCTTAAGCCTTAGAAAAAGAGGGAGGTTTCTCTTGAGCCTTAGAAAAAGAGGGAGGTTTCTCTTGAGCCTAGAAAAAGAGGGAGGTTACTCTTGAGCCTAAGAAAAAGAGGGATTGTAATCACAAATTCAAGATAGTGGATTTGGAGAAAATCCTTGGGAGCGTCTCAAGGTAGAGGACGTAGGCAAGGTTGCCGAACCTCTATAAATCGCTTGCGTATATTTCTCTTTCCCTACTCTCTTTAATTACTTGCAAATATATTTGTGCTTATTGTATTGAATTTGGATTGCATGATTAAATAGCCTAGAGAACTTAGAAAATATTTATATAGGCTAGAGAATTTAGGAGAATCGCAAAACGAGCTTAAGGTTAATTGAAAACCGATTCACTCTCCCTCTCGGTATAGCCTATAGAGCGAACAAAGTCCCTAAGCGAAAATGCGCGAGATGGGCAATTCTATAGAGTCCTTAAGCGAAAAATGCGCGAGATGGGCGAATTATGAAATCCTCAAGCAATAAAGTATACGGATAAATGCGATACCCAAGTACAAATTCTTCTTTAGATGTAAGTGCTTCATAAGAAGAGCTAGGGGGCACTATAGATTAACTTCTGCATTAAAAGGAGTATCGAAACTAATAGGCACCCATGCATATGCGTCCTGAGGTGCTATAATGTCAAAAACTTGATCCTTAGGAAAATTGGTCTCTGGATTATCTAAATAATCTTCGTCCAAGCTTGTGAGAACCTCGACCATCTCGAGTCGACAAAAAGGCTTCTAAGAGCTGGTAAGATCAGATAAATCTTTACAAGTGCCTATCCTCATTAAAGGTTCCAAATTCTCAGCATCTGGATCGAGCTTCAACCGATTAAGAGCATGCCGAGTACAAACCACATCTGATGAAACCAGATAAGAACATATGCATCCGCTTATGGCACTTCTTAATGATGTGCCTTCATGGCTCTAACCTAGATTCGGTTTTCTTCCTTTTGGCTAATAGAAGGCACTTGACAAAAGAAATGATGACACGATGTCGTTCCTGCTACAAATAATAATGAAGTTCACTAGTAGAGTCCTCAAGTGAAGATCAAAAGACTCTTGTGATAATCCTAGGAAGAGGGTAGCAAAAGAATTGGAAAAGCCCATTCTTTATACTCTTTCACAAGGTAAACCCTGCGAAAGAGTGGGGAGCAATTGATGTGGACTAGGTCAATTATTACTAAGCTTTTCTATAAGTCAAATTAAAGACAATTAGGCCGAATAATAATTGAAGCCCAAGAGGAAAGAGGACTCATAAGGCCCATAAATGATCCACTGGGTTATTATTTAAGCTGTGGGTCTAAAAGGTAATTACGCACAAAAGCACTCCTATAAATAGGTCACAAGTATTATTTTTAACTCTAAGCTCTATTTGCTTACTGAAACTCTGTCTAACTTAAGCATCGGAGTGCGCGCGCAGGGATAAACCCCTGCGCCCTTCTGACTTTTCCTATCTTGTAGAATTCTTGAAGACAAGCTAACACGAAAATCGAGGATCCGACGTCAGCAAACACTCATTGTTGTTTTTGGCAACAACAATAGTATATTTTTATTAGAAGTTACAATCATATTAATATATGACATTTCATAAACTAGTAATTATGAAAATCATTTTACTTAAACTAAGTAAACTAGTAAACTATATCGAATTAAATTAGTAAATAATTAGACTAAACTCTTCACTTTTGGTTCTGGCCAAAAAAAAAAAACTCTTCACTTTTGGCTAGACTTGAACTTGAACTTCAAAATTTCAAGACTTCCTCTTTACCATTAGACCAAAATCTCATTGGCCATTAATTCAATTTTTGAAAAAAGTTGTCATCCCCCTTTTTTTTTGGTACATTTTATATGAAAAAAATCAACGGAGGTGAAATTGAAGTGAATAATGATATAATTACTTATCCAAAATGTTAGCAGTATGTTTAAGAATATAATCAATCCAAGTCACTTTTAAAGCAAGGATAATTATCTAATAAACTACTAGTAGAGTTTAATTTTGAACTTCATATATAGAGTTAGAATAATGATACACATTCTATTTTATCTAATTTTTATTTTTTTAATATTCTTAAAAAGTATGCGTCATTATTTTAATTTCACTTATAGAGTTTAAAAACTTCACTAGTTGTTTATTGAATAATTATCTTTAAAACAAATATCAGAATCCTAATAATTTTTTTTTGTTATAGAGGGAAGACTATAAGCAAATATATGTTTTTTTCCTAAACATAAGACATGTTTAGTGTTTATTTTCATTATATACCCTCACCCTCTTAAAAAAAAATCCTACCTATGTCATTAGTGTTTTTCAAGTTAGAAATTAATCCCAATTTTTTTAATATATGTTAAGTAAAATATTTTCTATTTTGAAAGATTAAAAGCGTAATCGATTGGTATCCTTTAGATTCTTTGAAAATAAATGTAAAGCTAAAATTAAAAAACCCTTGAATTTTATCATTTTATTTAGATAGATCCCTATACTTTTATTATATCTAAATAAGTTTTTAATTTTTTTTCACATTTAATAAACCCTACACTTTTAACATAAATCAATTTTTTATTTAAAATAAAAACTTAGTTGAATAGAATAAAAGTTAAAAGGTTAAAAAAAAAAGAATAATTCAAGAATATTTGATATACTTTAGCGTAAAAGTCAAATGTATATAATATCGTCATCCTCGTAGACTCGTTAAATTTATTATAAAACAAGTTTTCTTTTTGATACATGTAATAAAGCTTTTTTTTTTGGTAACCTCGTGAAATTAAAAGAGATTTTTTGGATATGTGCAAAGAAGTAATCTAATAATTTTGAAATTCCAAGACAAATGCTAGTGAAGGAATGAAGCCAAGGGAATTATTTTAATTAGTTGAAGTAAGATGATGAATAATTTATTTATCATTTATTGGTAAATTAATTGATAATTCATTTATAAAGAAAAGAAAACATAAAAAATTCATTTATTCTTATATTAATCTTATTTAAATTACTAAAATAATTCCTTTGGCTTCATTTTCTCGTTGCTAGGTATAAATATGAGGAGGCAATATTTTTTTTTTGGTCGAAACCCCTCGGTTTCCACCTTCGGTAACTATTCCGGAGTCGGGAGAAGCTGAGCGTGGTTAGGCTTGTCCTCCTCCCAACACTGGCACTCCATACACAAGTCAAGATTTGAACCCTGACTTTGATTAAAGGACAAAGGCCGCTTGCCACCCACGCCAACCAGTTGTTGGTATGAGGAGGCAATATTAAACAAAAGAAAAGAGTATCTCTCGCTCAAATGTTAACTCCATCTCAATTCTCCGACTGTTGAAATAAAATCCTAACATAAGAAAATCATCTTGAATTAGTAATTAATATAGCACTAATTAAGTTAATTAAGTTAATTAAGTTAGTACTATTAATAATAAAAGGATTTATATTTACTGCATTCGTATAAATCTCACACATTGTCGATAAATTATAACATATTATCTTAGGGATTGTTTGGTATCGTTTACGATTTTGTATTTTTTGTTTCTTGTTTTTGAATTTTTTTATTATTTTGTTTTGTTTTCAAATTTTGTAAACAGAAAACTTGTTTGGTTTGTATTGTCATGTATTGAAAACAAATATTTAAATTGATTCAAATATAATAATTTAATTCACAAAATAAAATTTTAAAATTTTAAATAAAAAATAATATAATTATTTAATAATGTTATAAACATAATATTAAATAATATTATTTTATACTATTTAATACTGATATTAAATACATCTATTTAATCATATTAAATTTTCATATAATTTAAATAATATTATAATTAAATATAATATTAAATAAAGTAATTATTTAAAATAATTCAATTAAAAATAATATCACATAATTTTAATATTAATTTTTATTCAATAATAATTGAGATTATAAAATTTTAAATTTTATATATTAAATAATAATAATATGAAATAATAATTATAAACTATATTTAATAATACTGTTTAATTTAATTTAATTAATATTAAATTATTAAATAATATATACTTAGCTAATTAATTTATAATAAATTATATTGTCATTAAAATATATTATATTAAATATAAATAATAACATTTAATGTTAAGTATTCACTTATTTAATAATATTAAATTATTTAATAGTAGTAGTGATATATTTTAAATTTAATTGAAAAATATAATAGTAAATAATAATTAATTATAGTAGATAATAATACTTAGCAATAATATTAACCATTAACATATCAAAATTATAATAAATGATACACATTAAAATATATAATGTATTCATTAAATTATTATACAAATTTAAATAAAATAATATTATGATATTATAGTTTACTATATTTTATGTTTAATTGCTTTTCATGTTTTCAACTTTTCTATATTAAAATAAATATATTAATTTTAAATTATATAATGTTGATTAAATAATATTTTATATTGAAATTTTAATACTATTTTCATTTTAAAAATTAATTTTATTTATTTTTATTATGAAATCTAGATATTATTCACTTACTTATGAATAGTATCAGAAATGAAAATTTGTTTCGAAAACAATGAAAATAAAAAATTATTGCTTTCAACAATTTTAAAACTTCTTGTTTTTGTTTTCTTTTTTTTTTAACAGAAACATGTTACTAAATATGTTTTCTAAAGCTGCTTAAAAAAAAAACTAAAAACAAAAACACAAAACGATGTCAAATGACCTATCAACAATTCAAAAATTTTAAAAAATTCTGAAAAATAAATATTATTAAAGTAATTAATTAATTGGGCATTGAATGATAGGGTATGATATCTATACAATGACACTCTAACAATGCATCAAATATAAATTTATAATAAAATTATAAAATATATTTGATTCATTTTTAGTGTATAAATCTTATACATTTTTAGTAATTCATAATATGTTACTTTATTAATTAAACTATAAATTTTAAAATAAAAATAATTTTAATGATAATGTATGACATAATATATTATTAAATTTATACATGGTGTGTGAAGTATGAACTTAAAAAATGAAGTAAGGCAAAAGCAAAGAAAAAAGAACGTGACAAAAGAGGGAGGGGATGAGCCGGTGGAGAGAGTGGTGTCCAAGATGACAAAATGCCAGATGGTATGACCCACGTGGCAGATGCAATGCGATAGATGACGCAGATGGATATTTCATATTACTAGAAATTAAGCAACCTCCTCAATATGTAGATAGAATTATTTTTCTTTTCATTTTGCAAGAGAGAAGATCCGGATTAACTTCTGAATTGAAGAGATATGTACTTGTAATTTAATTAAATCTTTTTCAAGTACATAATGCAAACTATTTTAAAAGATAAAGGATTATAATGCAAACTATTTAGACTTTTATATATTTTTGTATAACTATAAATATTTTTATTCGTTTTACAATTAAGTCTAATTTTATTCGAATCTAAAATGACAAATGATAAAATACTCTCTACAAAGTTCATTTGACATCATGAAAACGTTTGGTAACGGTTTTGATTTTGTCCAGGTTTTTGGACAAGGACACAGATCCAGTAACGGAGTTGCAAACAAACATCCGTTATCAAATATTGCGTTTTCTTCTTGTTACTGGTTTACTGTTCTAACACCCCGTAATTGGTAACGTATGTCAGATACTGTGCTTCCAAGCGTGATAGCTGCTTGCACCCAACTGCAAGTCCAACGCATGCATCATTCCATATTAATCCAAGCTTGCATATAAAAATTCTTTCTCATTGATGCCACACAGCTATCAGTTTCTTTATAGATATGATTTTGGATTAGAAGCTTTATTACTATAAGTTTAACTTGGATCTAGCTCATAACATAAGCAATTCGGATGTCCTCAAAATTCAGTTTCTAAAAAAAAATTCAAATAAAAATCTTAAAATTTAACGTTCAGTTGTCCTCAAATTACATTCTATTATGCTAAGAGTAATACCTTTCTTTTTCTACAATTAATTTTAATTAATCAATGTTTGATTTAGCATAGATAAATACAGATTCATCAACTTGGCATATGATTCACATCCTCTCACTTTGTAGACCCAGGGCAATGGCTAAGACCTAAGGTTGGTATGGCGGTGTCAGCTATGCTAACGTAGTAGTGTGGGCGCAACGTTTTACATAAAGCTATATGCAAATGGAGCCATTGTCGGCATTTCTGGACGAAATGAATTGGATGGGAATCCCTCTCTATTATCGAATTTACCACTCTTGCATTCTATGTATATACGTACTAAGGTCGAGGGAAGAAAATTTAACGAAATAATTCATATACGATTTTAACTTTCTTAGAAAAAAAATCGATATATAAAGGAAATATTGTAACATATTATTTTTTTATTGAAAGCATGTTACTAATAATAGCTTAAAAATACAATGTAGGAATTTGATTCGATATAATTAAGAACAACCGAGGAAAAGAATACTTGGACGTAAGAAGTGGCCATTTTGCCATTAAGATGAAGATTGATGCAAAAAGTCAAATTGATGAAAAATGAACGTAAGGTTTCAGCAAAATCTATGGGCGTAGGTATAGTGTTTGGGGTTTGTAGATAAGCTATGCCGTGAGATCTAAGGCCAAAAGAAATTAATTCTTTTAATTTTTCATATTCACTGCCATAAGTGTGACAATATATTCCAACAACTTTGAAATTGAATCGAGGAAATTGAGAAAAATGGATCATTTCATGTTACACATATCCACCTCTAGGCTTTATCTAGCCAGAAAAATGATGGATAATTTGTGTTGAAAACAATCAATGCATTTAACAATTGCCAAAAGATTGTAACAAAAAAAAAATAGCCAAAAGACCCATCAATAACCATTTGATTAATGATTAAGGAAGAGTTATACTATGCTTTAATATCTAGATTCGAACTCAAACAACCTTAATTTTTATCTCAATTATTAAAAAAAAAAAAAGTTAGAAGACCCAAATATAAGTTGGTGTGGCTTTCTCTACATTTGCTTTAATAATAATAAGAAGAAAAGAATAAGAGAATTGAAATTCAAACTAACAAGTGATTAGAAGAAATAGAAGTGAATTTTTTTCTATGCATTTGGACATTGTTCAAATCTTGAAATCACCATTGTCGAGAAGGTTTTATAATTTATCACTCTCGATCCAGACATGATTAATTTCAAATTTTAAAACGGATGAAGATACCTATGATTACACAAAAAAAAGAGAACTGAAATTCAAATGAAATTAAAGAGATCAAGGCAAGAATTAGTCTAATTGATAAGAATGAAAGTGTTTTTTTTTTTTAATAAAGACTTGATTTTAGTGAAAAAAAATTTGAAAGTAAAACTAGAATGCATTTGATCAATATGACTGATATCGTTAAAATCATCTAAAAAGAAATTGAAAACGCTTCCAAACATATTATAAGATAATTAACAAATCAAGAGATGTATTTACCCAAATCTTTTTATATAGAACTTGGAAATTAAATATAGCGATGAACCAACTTTGGTACCAAAATCACATGGAAGTTCGGAGGGGATGATCAGAGAGAACTGCATTCTGAAACTCTCTCAATACTTTTAATTTTCAATCCAAATCAGTTTAATTTGATTAGAAAATATTAAACGACTTAAAAAATTAACTTAAAATCTAATAATTTAAATCCGAAAATAATTTGAATTCCAATTATTCAAATAGGAGATTTTACAATATGAAATAAGGGGTCACAAACCTGACTCAACATGCTCAATTACCATATTTTGATACATGAAAACTGATCTATCACTTCACAGCAAATGAATCTTGAAAAAAAAAAAGAAGTTTGTGACAGCACAATTATTATCAATATATTATTATATATATGATAGGCACATAAAAATCTTGTGTTGTGAAAAATGGGTGGAGCAGAAGCAATCCTGGATACAGGGTTGGTCGACGATCTAGGCCGGTGGTTGGTTGCTGCAGTCTATAGTATAGCCTAGGGTTTGAGATGTTGTGTGTTGGAAATCGAAACTAAGTTATTGCAGTGTAAATGTACGATACATCACTATTAATGGCCACTCCCTGGGCCTGACAATGCCATGCAGATGCAGCAGTCGGTTCCAACTCAGGTGGCCAAGGCTGCTGGACCATCAATCCAAACCCCACCAATCTTCTTCTGACTTCTCAGAGTGTGGTTGCTGTTGTTTCAAGCTGATGAGGTAGAGTCAGAGACTTGATTCTTCTGCCTAATTATTTCTCATGGATTCTTGCCGCCTAGTCTACTCATTTGCATATGCCACACATATTCTTTCTCTTTTCTTTTCTTTTATTTTCATATTCACAATTATCACCAAAAAAAAAAACGAATGTTATAACCAAGCATATTTTAGTATTAGTTGGCTCTTTTATGATCAAATCAATTAAAACATTGCAAAGTATTTTACGTGACAAATTTTGGCTCGGTTTCATAAACATTGTTTAATTAAAAAATAAAAAAAATAAAAATTATAGATGAATAATGAAAAATAAAAATACATGCCAATTCATTTTCATTACATTAACGATTAAACTTTTTTAAGTCTCGCGTCTAATTTTTGTGCATGTGTAAACTTCAATTTTCCTTTCTCAAAGTAATCTTAATTAAAAAAAAATCAAATTCATTAGATTTTAGCATTGAAAACTTTTTATAATTCAGTGAGTTTAAACTTGAAGTCAGACTTGAATACTTTAATCGATTCGAAACCAACAAAAATAGTAAGAGAGTGAGAGACTGTAGTTTGCTGAACCTTAGAGCAAGAGTTCACTCATATAGTAGAGGCTGACAAGATGGAAAGGTTCGATTCCAGCTCTTCTGAGAAAGATCAAAGAATCAAATGCTCGATCCAAAGAAAAAAAATCAAATAACTGTAAAAGGAGCTGAAAGAGAAGATTGCCATTTCTTGAATCTAAAGGCTGAAAGTAGTTTTCAGATTAAAAAAAAAAGAACAACTCTCATTTCTCAAGAAAAAATGAAAAAACTGCTTGCCTGATTACAAAAATATCATAAGCCATACTGCAAAAGTGATATTGTCAAGCATTCATCCATCTGCAGGGCAGTGGCACGACTCAATTGCAGCAGTATGAAAGCTGAATCAAGGCCTTTTATCTATATCAGAAACGCGACCACAATATAATGAGTAAATGGTATCTGACTATCTGTGCAAGGTAAAAATTTGATCCAGGTAACACATTGAAACTTCATATTGCTTTCTGCATAAGTATTACCAGTCTAGTGTTAGAAACCAAAATGCTTGCAAAACTTACGCCATTTAGCAATTCATATCGCTAGGCAAAGTTTTCTAACAGAAATATGAAAAGTTGAAAGGATTTCAAGCTGACAGAACCTACAGCAGAAAAGGGAAGGCAAAGATTATCGACTAGCAACAGGTACCATGTTTGTCAAATTATGCCTAAAATCCATCTGGAATGGTGGCGTAATAGGGCCACATCTATTCCTAGTTTTAGCAAATTAGCATTTAATATTATGTTCAAATTCAAGATAGGCCTAACTTTATTAAACAATTGCGAGTGAAATCAAATTCAAGCTAGCTGAGGCTCATCCAATTATAACAACAACATCAAATTAGGTTGTACTAGCCGACAGAAAAGCATAAAGGTCTCTCAGATCTGAAGATTCACATGCTTAGAGACCAAACAGCAATATCTTCCACAAGACAATGTTTGTTAATCACCATTTATCCTACGCATTCATTTATGTAAAAGCATGGAATATCAAGCAGTCACAAGTACAAACCTTACTTTCAACATTCAAGCAGCAAAAAAAAACAAGCAACATAGATATTCAAATTTCCAATGGCTTGTCCAGTTCATGTGACTGACTGAACAGGAATCAACAATAGCCTGATCAATCAATATGCGATGATAGAATTTCAAGGTTTCAATGCAAAATCCAAGCCCACTGCGAAAGATTAAACTTAAAAAATTCCAGCTTCGCTGTTCAATTGCAACAAGAATATTACATATCCCTTTGTCTTCCTCCTTCCAGCTCGATTGTAAAATGTACCCTTTCTTAAGGCTTCCCACCAATTTAAAAAGAACAATTCTTATTAAAGTCTACATTTGTAGTCTAGAGTCAATGACTTAGGTCAATCAGTAACAAAAATTTCAAGAAGGAACTAGAGCAAATTTACATGACACGAATGACGTTCTTTCTAAGATATCCAAAATTGTCTTAGCCCTTTTAAATCCTCAAGGATATCGCTCCTCACAACCTCATTTTAGTCAGCATTTTAATAAAGCTCTGAAAATTAATTTGAAAAAGTGAAGTTCTAAGAAATATGATCTAGAACATTCTGCCACCACATCATCTTATAAAAGTCAAAGCCTGCTATCAATCTAACCGTCAACATTTGTTCAAATATTGATTACTTACCACGAACAACTTGTTTATATCATTGTAGAATCCACAGGATAACTCCCTAAAACTCGCAAAAAAGTTGCAAATTCCTGCCAAGGAAACATATTGTTATTTATCTAACACCTAATTTTCTTGAAAGGTCGAAGGGGCAAAGTAATATACCTTTAGATGTCTTAGGGCATTCTGTGCTCTCTCTTCAGCCATCGATGCTTCAAAGTCCACATAGAAAAGGTAGTCAAAGTATCTATCAGAAGACATTAAAACAATCAGGAATAAATCTGTTTGACTCAATGTTGGTTGTAAGAAGTAAACCACAGTATATATAATTTATCAATTTTACTAAAAAACATTGTTAACCCATCTTTCACTTCATTTTAAGTGCAAAAAAGAACGCGAATGGTATTTTACTAAAATTACGTTGAACCATTGCTGCTATCATCAGATGCTCGCAAGGGCTGGCTCCTCAGAGGACGACTTTCAATCTGATCAAAGGTAACAAATAAACAAAGGATGTTAATACAGCTTTCAAAGGTAAGAAATAAACTTTCAAATGCAGCTTTCAAAGTGACTTGAAAAATCCAAAGAAAAAATGAATACTTTTGAAAGGTTGATCTGCCGAAGAGCAAAAACGGCAAGTGCCTTGAAAAGCACACCCGGACCCTCCTCTAATGAGAAAACTATACTTGTCTGCAAAATAAATGCATACATTAGAAAAACTTCATGCGCAACAATGACTAATAACTGCAGAACAGAAAAGGAACAATTATGACTAAGTACTTTGAATGCAAACAGTTTTCCGTCATTGAAGGGCTAACCTTGAATGGCTTCTGTGTGCCAGGAATAATAGGTTCCCTGGCCAGCATTAAAAATCGAGTAACATTATCACAATCATCCTGTCAAAAAGGGGAGGCATATCAAAACTCAAAGTTCTGAAAAATATTGAACACGAAACCACTGAACAGACAAAAATCAACACAAACCTGAATATCTTGAGCAAGAATGTTCAGTCCATATATCTCTGCAGCTGAAGAACTTGCAACAGCTGCCGTATCTTTAAGTTTTTGGAACGCCACATACTGCATATAAACAGCATGTTAAATCAGTCAAAATTAGAAACTACTCATGCGACAAGCAGCAATTAGTTCCAAAAGCAATCATGTAACTGAAGTTCTATATCTTTGCTACATCCACACAAGAGAATAAAATTTACTTGATTAAGTTCGGATCACCAAGGAAGCCACCTGAACTAAACTAGATAAAGTGCTTCCAGCCTACCTCTTATATGCATCACTATATCAAAAATAAAAGAATAAAAAAAAAACAGAGAGGGGAAATAAGATTCATCTAGCATGCTTAGACAATCAAAGCACATCATGTACTTCATGTTGCACGGTCAGCTACAAAGCTTACAGAATCTTTCATGTCAAATCAATTTCTACACTCTAAATCAAGACTCACCTTCGCTGCAAGGGCAGTATCATCTACTGCTTCTCTACTCAAACCTATCTTTGTTAACGTGTTCTCACACTGAGCTAGAGCCTGAAAAGTGACCAAGTTCAGACAAAATCATTCCAAACAACAAGAGAAACTTAGTCAACAAGCATGTTAAATCTTACATCATACCTGAGGATGACTGAGAGCCCTTTTTAAGTCCTCAACTTTAACACCATGATTGGCTAGTAAGCAATGACGAACAGCAAGCTTAACTTCCCCAACAATATGCAAGCTATGGCGAAGTAAGAGGTCATAATTCCTATGAATACTACCACCTAAGGAATTCTCAATCGGTAACACTGCCCTATCCACTAACCACTTTTCAACAGCCTAATTAAAAAAATCATAATTAAAACAAGTTCTTAGTGAAGATTAATCAAATATGCCCATGCGTTCAAATCATACTTCAAAAGCAACATCAAATTGATCACAAGGAACAGCTTCACAATTCGGATAGGCCTTCTGAGCAGCTGCTTCGCTGTAGGCGCCACGAACACCCTTTTAAAATTATAGTAAAAAAGTATATTAATTCAAAATTAAAATATAAACTTCAGCCAATCATCCATTGTAAAATTTTAATTAAAAAATATAAATTGTTATAGATTACTAAAAAAAAAAACCCTACCTGATACGCAACGCGAAGGCGAGAGCCATCAGAGACCGAATTGGAGAACTGGGTAGAAGAAAGTGGCCCTGACGGAAATGACAAAATAGCCTACGTAAGATTACAATTTTAAAAATAAAGATAAACCCTAAAAAAAGAGCGACGGGGATTTTCATACTGGGATGCAAAGGGGAGTCTTTGGCGATGACGTCGTAAGGGGAATCATCGACAAGCTTCTCCAACCCGACGGCCTTCGTGATCTTATTGCTTCCGTCGTTGTCGTCGTCGTTGTCGCGGATGGAAGCGAAAAGAGCGGTGAAACAGGGACGTTTTAAAGGAAATCGGGGGATTTGAACGAATGGCGTTGGCTTTTGATCGGAGATGGCGACTTTACCGGAGAGTAGGGACGTTGGGGACCGTACAATGGAGGTGGCGGTCACCATTGATGAGTCAGCTTCGTTCGGCTCCTGACAAGAATGGCGGGGGCGAGATTTTGAAGAGTAAATATATCAAAATGCAGAAACTTTCGTTTTTGCGGAAAAAAGAAAGTACTTGGAATGTTCTTACAGAGTTACGGTATCGACTGTCGAAGGATTTCTTCGACATTTGATTTCCGATAAAGTAAAGTAGATACGCTGTATCAAACTATCAATTAAGATAATAATTTATTAAAAAAATAGAGTTAATTACATCCGTGATCTTTATAATTTGAATGAATAACAAATTAATCTTAAGACTTTAAAACGTAATAAATTGATCCGTAAAGTTGTAATATTGTAATATATATGTCATTCCGTCACTAAAATCATCAATTAGGCGTTAAATGTCAACTGGGCAACATGTGGCTTGCATGTGTACTTAATCATTTCTTGTGTTTCGCTGACAGGGAATAGTAAAAAATTAAAAAAAAATGAAAATCATTATAATTAAAAAAATCCTAAAATTATTTTTAACGTATTCGATATAATTAAAAAAATTATTTTTGAGCTTTGTCAAGTAGAAGAAGAGAGGGAAAGCAAAAGGAAGACTCAACTGAGGAAGAAAATGCGCACCCATCTGCGCAAATCACCATCATCATCACCTTTAGACAACATTTTTTAGAAAGGCTAATTTATTGACGAAACAAAGGGCAATACAATGACTATTCATGGCAAGAGCAATCAGTGCCAACCAAAACAATCAAATAGACAAGACATTAATTACAACTAGCAAAGACAAATCGAACCCATCAAAAGAATTCAACAGTTCATGAGGAAGCCATAACCATCCCACTCAAGTCGAAACGGCAAGGACCAAAGAAGGCAAACAAGAATGTCCTTCACACCTACCCCATACTAATTAGACCATCTAGACATACCATTCAAGGTCGCGAAAACATCAGCCTAAGGAGTCAGCACCTTGATTCAAACATACCATCGAGCAACTCGTATGCAACATAATTCAAAACAAGAATTTATCCTATTTCAAATCTAGAACTCGAACGAAATAGAGCACCACAAAAAACACCAAGATGAAGGTTGACCCATTAAATCCAAACAATTCTACAAAGACACATACTACACCTCCATTGCTAAAATCACAAAAAAAAAACAAAAACGTAGCCTCATCTTTATCAACCCTTACAACCCTACTCTCAACAAAAGCAAAATAGTTCAATACCCAATGCATTCCCACAATCGAAATCAAAAACCCAAAAATCCCAACAATCTCGAACCACTTCATGTAAGTTAACCAGGAATCAACCAATATATTAAAAGGGGCAAAATCAAAATCCACAACAACAATCAACCATCCATAAATGGAGAATATCCCTAGAATATATATAAAAATAAGAGTAGAACCATCAACAAGTCAAGCACAAATTTAAGAATCTAGGGAGGAAATCACAATGAAAATACAAAAAAGGAAAATTTTCGTGTTCTTGGAATCTTTGGAAATTGGGCGTGATAATTTGAGAGACAGAAAAGAAACTAGGGAAATTAGAAAGGAAGGGGATAAAGGGGCCACTTGATTAGAGATTGCCCCCATCCTAAGGCCACAGAAAAACGAGATGATAGACCATCGATAGCCCAGCAGAAGAAGGCCCAAGATAAGGGTAAGAAACCCATGGAGCATGGAAGGGTGTTTGCTCTCGACCAAGAAACAGCCGACGCTTCTGGTTCGGTCATTAAGGGTAAGCTTACTATTTGTAATTTAGAAGCATTTGTACTTGTTGATCCAGGCTCAACACACTCCTTTATTTCACCTATGTTTGCTAGTAAATTGCATATAGAGTGTGAGCCCTTAGGACATCTATTACATGTGATTACTCCGCTCAAAGAATTTCAAATGACTGAACATGTGTATCGTAAGTGTAAAGTAAAGGTGGGAGATAAATACCTAGTGGTAGATTTGGTGTTATTAGACATGTATGACTTTGATGTAATACTAGGCATGGATTGGCTAACCAACCACCATGCCAGTGTGGACTGCTATAGCAAAGTTGTTACTTTCTCCTTACCTGAAAAGCTTGTACTACGTCTTGGAGATAATGAATAGAATAATTATGATTTTATTGGTGTCTCACTAATATGAGATTGATTTGTTTGTGAAGGCTATCTCGCGTTTGTCGAGGATGCCGAAAAGAGCCAATCGGAACTGTCTGACATCCCAGTTGTCAAGGACTTCTCCGATGTATTTCCGGATGAGCTACCAGGGCTACCTCCGGAAAGAGAGATGGAGTTTGCTATAGAGCTACTCCCAGGCACTCAACCCATATCCAAGCCCCCGTATCGAATGGCCTTAGTTGAGTTAGAGGAGTTGAAAAAGCAATTACAAGAGTTGTTGGACAAAGGGTTCATAAGACCGAGTGTGTCGACATGGGGAGCTCCAGTGTTGTTTGTGAAAAAGAAGGATGGCAGTTTGAGGCTATGTATCGATTATAGGCAGTTGAATCAAGCAACGGTGAAGAATAAGTATCCCCTGCCTAGGATTGATGATCTGTTGGATCAATTGAAAGGTGCCCAAATATTTTCGAAGATTGATTTGAGGTCGGGGTACCACCAATTGAGGATTAAAGGGGAAGATGTGCCAAAGACAGCCTTTAGAACTCGATATGGCCACTACGAATTCCTAGTTATGCCATTCGGCCTAACGAATGCCCCTGCAGCATTCATGGCATTGATGAATGAAGTATTCAAGCCTCACTTGGATAAGTTCGTCATTGTGTTCATAGATGACATACTGGTGTATTCCCGATCCCGGGAAGAACATGAGCACCACCTCCACATAGTACTCCAAACTCTTAGGAAGGAAGGGCTATACGCGAAGTTCAGCAAGTGTGAGTTTTGGTTGGAACAAATCAGTTTTCTGGGGCATGTGGTATCCAAGGATGGTGTAGCAGTTGATCCAGTTAAGATAGAGGCCGTGATGAATTGGGAGAGGCCTAAAACAGTGACCGAGATTCGCAGCTTTTTAGGGCTTGCAGGTTACTATAGGAGATTTGTAGAGGGGTTTTCCAAGCTTGCTGCTCCACTAACCCGACTTACACGCAAGGATGTCAAGTTTGAATGGAATGATGCGTGTGAGCATAGCTTTCTAGAACTCAAGCAAAGGTTGACTACGGCTCCTGTGTTGACGGTTCCAAGTGGATCCGGAGGATTTGCAGTGTATAGTGATGCTTCTCTACAGGGTCTAGGGTGTGTGTTGATGCAGAATGGTAGAGTAGTGGCATATGGTTCAAGACAGTTGAAGGACCACGAGAGGAACTACCCTACTCATGATCTGGAGTTGGCAGCGGTAGTGTTTGCGCTAAAGATATGGCGCCATTATTTGTATGGTGAGCGGTTCCAGGTTTATACAGACCACAAGAGCTTAAAGTACCTATTCTCGCAGAAAGAGTTGAATATGAGACAGAGAAGATGGATGGAGCTATTGAAGGACTATGACTGCGAGATTCTCTATCATCCGGGTAAAGCAAACCGGGTAGCGGATGCATTAAGTAGGAAGAGTGTGGGTTTTGTTAGTTACATGATGGTCCGGGAATGGGATTTGCTGGAGAAATTTTCAGAGTTGAATATCAACCTAGAGCCCGATGGTGAGTATTTGATGGCTAGCTTGAGGATAGAGCCTAACATTATGGATCAAATTAGACAAGCTCAGAAAGAGGATCCTAGACTTGTGGAGATCATTGGTGGAATACAACCGGGACAAGACTCAGAGTTTAGGGTTTCAGATGATGGGTTGTTGAGATATAGGGGTAGAATTTATGTCCCGAATGATGAGATGTTGAAGAGGCAAATTTTAGAAGAGGCACACAGCTCCAAATACACTATGCATCCAGGGAATACGAAGATGTATCAGAATTTACGAAAGGTGTTTTGGTGGGCTGGTATGAAGAAAGATATAGCGACCTTTGTGTCGAGGTGTCTAGTGTGCCAAAAGGTTAAGATTGAACACCAGCGGCCAGCGGGCTTACTAAAGCCTTTGCCCATACCTACATGGAAGTGGGAGCATGTGACTATGGACTTCATTATGGGGCTCCCGAGGACTCGTAGGAATCATGATGCGATCTGGGTGATAGTTGACAGATTGACAAAATCCGCTCATTTCCTAGCTATGAAGGCTACTGACTCGCTTAGTGCCTTAGCAAATATGTATGTTAAGGAGATTGTGAGGTTACATGGAGTCCCAGTGAGCATAGTTTCGGACAGGGATTCTCGGTTTACTTCCCGTTTCTGGGAACACTTCCAAGATGCCTTGGGAACTAAACTAAGCTTTAGCACAGCCTTCCATCCTCAAACCGATGGGCAATCAGAGAGGACTATTCAGACACTTGAGGACATGTTGAGGGCATGTGTTATGGATTTTCGAGGCTCATGGGATGATCATCTGGCACTAGCGGAGTTTGCATATAACAACAGCTTTCACTCTAGTATTGGGATGGCACCTTACGAGGCATTGTATGGGCGTAGGTGTAGGTCTCCCATTGGCTGGGAAGAGGTAGGTGAAAGAAAGTTATTCACTCCGGAGATTGTAGAGAAAGCTTCCGAAGATGTGAGATTGATATATGATAGACTGAGGACAGCCCAAAGTAGACAGAAAAGTTATGCCGACTGTCGAAGGAGGCCTTTAGAGTTCCAAGTGGGTGATAAAGTGTTCTTGAGAATCTCTCCGTCTAAAGGCATAATGAGATTTGGCAAGAAAGGGAAGTTGAGTCCTCGATACATTGGTCCGTTTGAGATATTGGAGAGAGTGGGTGACGTAGCATATCGACTAGCATTACCCCCGGAGCTATCGGGTGTGCATAACGTCTTTCATGTGTCGATGCTACGGAAATATCATCCGGACCCATCTCATGTGATCGAGTATGAGCCACTGGAGATTAGAGAGGACTTAAGCTATGTCGAGAGACCAATTCGGATCTTAGACAGGAAAGATAAGATATTGAGGTCTAAGACAATCCCTTTAGTCAAAGTGCTTTGGCAGCACCACTCTTCAGAGGAAGCCACATGGGAGTTAGAAAGCTTAATGAGAGAGAAATACCCTCACCTATTTCAGATAGACACAGAAAATTTGGGGGACCAAATTTCCTAAGGTGGGGAGGATGTAAAAACCACAAACTTTGTACCACATGATGTGAATAAATAAGAGACATGGAGTAAGTTGAGTATTATGATATATGTTGTAAGAAATAATCTTATGACAAGTAATGAGGATGAAACCTCATTTTAGTGGAATTAGAAAACAATTAACTTATAATTTTGTGTCATTTAGAAAATCTCATAACTAAGTTCAAGAATTTAAATATGAACTAATGAGATGCATATATTCCACCAAATACATAGGTAGGATTGTTTTAATAAAACAAGTATACAAGTATATTAAAGGAAATGTAGTATGTATGAGAAATGAATAATTAAAATAAATTGAAGAATTCATATGTATACACATATCCATACAAAAAGATATATAAATATATATAGGTATATATATATATACATATTAGACATGAATATATATAAATATACGTATACTTATATGAATATGAGTATGTGTATATATATATATATGTTTTATTATAATTAAGGTTTTTAAATATAAGTACATATACACATTATATGTAAAGAGTATAATAAAATAAATGAATACATATGAATATATGATTGGTATATGTAGATAAAATTTATTATTTAAAGACAATTATAATTCATATGAATTATAAATATTTGAGATAATAATAAGAATATAAATAAAATATAATTTAGTGTGTGTTAGTGGAGTTTGATGGGACTTTCTCCCATCAAACCCCACTAACTTCACCCGGATACACCAACCCAAGCTTCTAAGAGAAGCCTTGAAAATAGAAGAAATGAGATGAGAGGAAGGGAGATGTGCGACACGAGACAGAGGGCTGGAGATTTAAACCATTCGGTGAAGAGGAAAGAAAGGAGATGAACTGAAGCCGAGAAGAAAGAAAAGTAGCCGGAAAGAAAAGGAAAAGAAGAGAAAAAGACGTTGCAAAGGAACATTTCAGTGAAGGAAGAAGAACTGCAGTTATGCAGTAAAGAAACGGAAAAGAGAGGAAATTCTTGATGTACAGAAGAATGAATTGGGTCTGAAGAAAAATGGGGCTCGTACGGTGATGACTGCTGGAACCGTGGGTTGAAGGAGGAGATTTTATGACAATGCCATGAGGAACTTAATGGTATAGCAAGGATGTTGTTCAGAGGCCATTACTGTCAGATTTTTTTTAGGTTAGTAATGTGGGATTTTGATGTTGTTTGAGGTTGAGTTTGTGAGGCTCAAAGTAGGGAATTGAAGATTGAAATTGGTTGCTTCCTAACTGCTAGAAGGTGACAATCACAGAGACTCTCAAGTGGCATTTAAGACTGGAGGACAGGGGAGTCTCGGGTTGGATTTACCAGCCAAGATAAACGCTGGAAGTGACATGGAAACTGAGTTTCGAAGTGGTGAAATGGAGCTGTGATGATGTTATAAAACATCAGGAAAATTAGGGCAAGGAACGTGAGGCAGCTTAGGAACCATCATTGTTCCTCTCGGCTTGGGAACAGAGCAACGAAAGGGGGGTCAACTTGGCTGGGCAAGAAAACTACAGTAACTGACCAATTGGTGCAGGAAAACTCCTCCCCTCAGCACATACGGGACAGCAGTAAAGAAGCTTGATTAACTTCTACCTTTTGGTCCAATAGAAACCTAGAACAAGAGTGGTTCGGTTTAAAGGTTCCAAGAGTGAATTTGGAGCGGTGTAGGAGTTTAGCTTGAGTTGAGGATCGAGGAAAGGTAACCTACCAAGCACCGAGGTAAGTGGGTTAAATAAATCTTACTAGCATCGTCTCGTAAGAGATGAAGGAATCCTTATTAAATAATTAATTAAATTATATAGGATATTGGTTGAGCATTACGGGTAAGATAATTAGAATAATTATGCAAGAGTTTTAAACCGAACATAATGTGCCTGTGAAATGCCCTTATTTAAAAGGTGATCTTTGTCGTGTATGGTGTAATGTGTTATGTGTTATGGCACTCTCATGATCATTGAACATGTTAACATATTGTTATGCTTGGGTATGAATACGTGAGTTGAGTACCAAATACACATATCGTCTCGATGTTGAGTCCATAGACCTCAATTAGCACCTAGTTTTATGTACCAAGAGTAAAGACTCGAATTCCGAACCGTGGGAGTCACCTCTAGGATCCTTCGGGAACTACGTGCTACACGAGCTTCGATGTGCTAAAGGCATTAACCGAGTAAAACCTCGAGTGGACTTTGGGCCATAGAGGACAGTACGGATGAGTGATGAAGCTAGGCAATCGTTGTCTGATGGGCCCAGAGAGGTTGCCATGGCCGATTGTGCTGGTTCGTCATAATCTCTAAAACCTCGAGTGGACTTTGGGCCATAGAGGACAGTACGGATGAGTGATGAAGCTAGGCAATCGTTGTCTGATGGGCCCAGAGAGGTTGCCATGGCCGATTGTGCTGGTTCGTCACACCCCTAAAATCCTTCGGGAACTAAGTGCTACACAAGTTTCGACGAAATATGAGAAATCGTAGGGTATTGCGATTATAAGTAAGTAAGTGATTGTGATTCATGAAGGCGATGAATGTTGAAGGATGACATAAATCTTAGGCATATGACACATGATGTATGTGATTATTGAATGATATCTATATATGCCATTTGAACATGTGCTACTTGAATGTTCGTTTCTTTCGATTATTTGAGTTATGTCTATATATGTCATTGAACATGTGCTACTTGAATATTCGTGCTTCCACACATAATTATATTTTTAATAAGAACGATGACTGGTGTAACTAAGGATGAAAAGTAAGTATGAGTAAGTTATGACGTGTGTACACTTACGAAAAGGGTAATAAACCTTAGTATAACCCATACATGCTAATTTACAATAACTCAAGCATGTATGATCGTGTTTTACGATATGAGCCTAGTATGTTTTATTTAAACTACTTACTGAGCCGTGGATTGCTCACCCCTTAATTTAACAACTGCAGATCATACGAGTTGATAGCCGGCTCAGGCTTCGCGTAGGCTCCTGGGAAATCGTACCTAGTAGTGGTACCCATTGCGTTCTCCAGAGCTAGCATTTTGTATTTTGAGGTATACTGATAGTATATCATTTTGATAATTATGTGTACGTTAACTTTCACAGTACTAAGATAATATGTGGGATGTAACTATGGATCGCATTAGATGACTATGAGAGTCTAGGTGGTTATCGAGTCCGATCCAGGTCTTAAATTATGTTTTGAATTATGTATAAATGTGGTAGATACGAACTTAGTAACGGTTAAACTCTCGAGATCTTGAAATACGTGATTGCATGAAATTGTGGAGAAACACCAGCTGTTGTATTATGTGATTTAGAAATGCGTTTTGTGCAGGGAATTATACCTGGGGAAATTGATAAAATACAAAGGGGAGGTTTTCGATCTGTTTCTTTTGGGAATAGTAAAATAAGACGAAAATCATAAGAAAAACCTCTTTGAGAAACGTGTCATAGCTCGAGAAATAATATGAGTAAGATAGGATCGGAATTTAGATACTACACTAACACCGAATACAAACCGTAAGTAGAAAAAGAAAAATTTGGTTCGAAATTTTCGTAAGCAAATCTAGTAAGTGTTAAGTGGATGTCATTGACATTCGGGTCGTGACAGATTAAATGGTATCAGAGCATGGTTTGTCTAGTACGTGGTAGTGTAGTTAGATTGTCTGTAGCGTTACATCCCATGTACTGTGAAATTTATGTGAAAGTTTCCAAATTTGACTTATACTGAGATTGATCTGCTCTTGGTATAGGCACTTGAAATTTGAGTAGAATGAGGAGAACGAGACGTAGAGGTGGACCCGGGAGGCCATCTCGGGGGTCAGCAATACCACCCTCGACTCCTTCACCCTCTGCACCTCCATCACCTCCACATCCGACTCCTCCACATCCGACTCCACCACCACCGGATAGCATGGAGGCGAGGATGGCTAGAATGGAGCAGAATTATGAGGTTATGACAGCCTTGCTACAACAACTTGTGGCAAACCAAACTAGTGTACCTCAGGCTCCGCCACCTCCACATGCATCTTCAGCACCTTTGGTGCCTCCATCTGCTCCCGTAGTGCCTCCACCTGCACCACCACAGGTACCGCCTCCACCGACTCCCGTAGAGCCACAGATTGCTCCTCCTCCAGTTACACCCCAAGTAGCCGTGCCGCAGCCAGCTACTATTCAGGTTGGGAGTCCAGTGGATCGGAATATGTCTCTCTTGAAGCAATTTCAAAAGATGAATCCTCCACAGTTCAAGGGGGAAAAAGATCCCACTAAGGCGGAAGAGTGGATAGAGGAGATGGAGTTCCTCTTTAAATACATGGGCTGCAATTCCACCGAGAAGGTATCCTTAGCCGTGTATATGATGAGAGGTGAGGCTCAGAAGTGGTGGAAGACTAATGAGCCCTTGGTATTGGCCAAAGATCCCATTATTACATGGGAGAAGTTTGTTGAGACCTTTATGGATTATTATGTGTCGGCAGTGGCAAGACGAAAGAAGAAGACACAGTTTCTTGAACTAAAGCAAGGGTCTATGAAAGTAGAGGAGTATGAGACCCGATTTACTGCCTTAGTCAAATATGATGCGGATTATGCCAACAATGATGAGAAGAAGGCAGAGAAATTTACTTCGGGTTTGAGGTCCAATATTAGGGGTAGAGTTAGGCCCTTTGAGCTTACGGAGTATGCGGCTGTTGTGAGGAAGGCATTGACAGTCGAACAAGAAATTGAGGCTTCTCAGGCCGAATATGATGCTAGAAGACAGCCCAAGCCGAACCAGCCCCCTAATAAAAGATTTGATAGAAGGAGGCCAGAACAAAGAAGATATCAAGGCCCTAGTAAGAGGCAGAAGTTTGTTGCGCCTCGACCACAGGCTATTAGGCCTATTACTACAGCTACACCCACTACTCGAGCCGTAACTACAACACCCATTGATACTTCTCAGCCGTGTACTGCTTGCGGCAGAATTCATAGGAATCGACCTTGTCTTAAATCTTCCGGAGCTTGTTTTAATTGTGGTGAAAGAGGCCACTTGATTAGAGATTGCCCCCATCCTAAGGCCACAGAAAAACGAGATGATAGACCATCGATAGCCCAGCAGAAGAAGGCCCAAGATAAGGGTAAGAAACCCATGGAGCATGGAAGGGTGTTTGCTCTCGACCAAGAAACAGCCGACGCTTCTGGTTCGGTCATTAAGGGTAAGCTTACTATTTGTAATTTAGAAGCATTTGTACTTGTTGATCCAGGCTCAACACACTCCTTTATTTCACCTATGTTTGCTAGTAAATTGCATATAGAGTGTGAGCCCTTAGGACATCTATTACATGTGATTACTCCGCTCAAAGAATTTCAAATGACTGAACATGTGTATCGTAAGTGTAAAGTAAAGGTGGGAGATAAATACCTAGTGGTAGATTTGGTGTTATTAGACATGTATGACTTTGATGTAATACTAGGCATGGATTGGCTAACCAACCACCATGCCAGTGTGGACTGCTATAGCAAAGTTGTTACTTTCTCCTTACCTGAAAAGCTTGTACTACGTCTTGGAGATAATGAATAGAATAATTATGATTTTATTGGTGTCTCACTAATATGAGATTGATTTGTTTGTGAAGGCTATCTCGCGTTTGTCGAGGATGCCGAAAAGAGCCAATCGGAACTGTCTGACATCCCAGTTGTCAAGGACTTCTCCGATGTATTTCCGGATGAGCTACCAGGGCTACCTCCGGAAAGAGAGATGGAGTTTGCTATAGAGCTACTCCCAGGCACTCAACCCATATCCAAGCCCCCGTATCGAATGGCCTTAGTTGAGTTAGAGGAGTTGAAAAAGCAATTACAAGAGTTGTTGGACAAAGGGTTCATAAGACCGAGTGTGTCGACATGGGGAGCTCCAGTGTTGTTTGTGAAAAAGAAGGATGGCAGTTTGAGGCTATGTATCGATTATAGGCAGTTGAATCAAGCAACGGTGAAGAATAAGTATCCCCTGCCTAGGATTGATGATCTGTTGGATCAATTGAAAGGTGCCCAAATATTTTCGAAGATTGATTTGAGGTCGAGGTACCACCAATTGAGGATTAAAGGGGAAGATGTGCCAAAGACAGCCTTTAGAACTCGATATGGCCACTACGAATTCCTAGTTATGCCATTCGGCCTAACGAATGCCCCTGCAGCATTCATGGCATTGATGAATGAAGTATTCAAGCCTCACTTGGATAAGTTCGTCATTGTGTTCATAGATGACATACTGGTGTATTCCCGATCCCGGGAAGAACATGAGCACCACCTCCACATAGTACTCCAAACTCTTAGGAAGGAAGGGCTATACGCGAAGTTCAGCAAGTGTGAGTTTTGGTTGGAACAAATCAGTTTTCTGGGGCATGTGGTATCCAAGGATGGTGTAGCAGTTGATCCAGTTAAGATAGAGGCCGTGATGAATTGGGAGAGGCCTAAAACAGTGACCGAGATTCGCAGCTTTTTAGGGCTTGCAGGTTACTATAGGAGATTTGTAGAGGGGTTTTCCAAGCTTGCTGCTCCACTAACCCGACTTACACGCAAGGATGTCAAGTTTGAATGGAATGATGCGTGTGAGCATAGCTTTCTAGAACTCAAGCAAAGGTTGACTACGGCTCCTGTGTTGACGGTTCCAAGTGGATCCGGAGGATTTGCAGTGTATAGTGATGCTTCTCTACAGGGTCTAGGGTGTGTGTTGATGCAGAATGGTAGAGTAGTGGCATATGGTTCAAGACAGTTGAAGGACCACGAGAGGAACTACCCTACTCATGATCTGGAGTTGGCAGCGGTAGTGTTTGCGCTAAAGATATGGCGCCATTATTTGTATGGTGAGCGGTTCCAGGTTTATACAGACCACAAGAGCTTAAAGTACCTATTCTCGCAGAAAGAGTTGAATATGAGACAGAGAAGATGGATGGAGCTATTGAAGGACTATGACTGCGAGATTCTCTATCATCCGGGTAAAGCAAACCGGGTAGCGGATGCATTAAGTAGGAAGAGTGTGGGTTTTGTTAGTTACATGATGGTCCGGGAATGGGATTTGCTGGAGAAATTTTCAGAGTTGAATATCAACCTAGAGCCCGATGGTGAGTATTTGATGGCTAGCTTGAGGATAGAGCCTAACATTATGGATCAAATTAGACAAGCTCAGAAAGAGGATCCTAGACTTGTGGAGATCATTGGTGGAATACAACCGGGACAAGACTCAGAGTTTAGGGTTTCAGATGATGGGTTGTTGAGATATAGGGGTAGAATTTATGTCCCGAATGATGAGATGTTGAAGAGGCAAATTTTAGAAGAGGCACACAGCTCCAAATACACTATGCATCCAGGGAATACGAAGATGTATCAGAATTTACGAAAGGTGTTTTGGTGGGCTGGTATGAAGAAAGATATAGCGACCTTTGTGTCGAGGTGTCTAGTGTGCCAAAAGGTTAAGATTGAACACCAGCGGCCAGCGGGCTTACTAAAGCCTTTGCCCATACCTACATGGAAGTGGGAGCATGTGACTATGGACTTCATTATGGGGCTCCCGAGGACTCGTAGGAATCATGATGCGATCTGGGTGATAGTTGACAGATTGACAAAATCCGCTCATTTCCTAGCTATGAAGGCTACTGACTCGCTTAGTGCCTTAGCAAATATGTATGTTAAGGAGATTGTGAGGTTACATGGAGTCCCAGTGAGCATAGTTTCGGACAGGGATTCTCGGTTTACTTCCCGTTTCTGGGAACACTTCCAAGATGCCTTGGGAACTAAACTAAGCTTTAGCACAGCCTTCCATCCTCAAACCGATGGGCAATCAGAGAGGACTATTCAGACACTTGAGGACATGTTGAGGGCATGTGTTATGGATTTTCGAGGCTCATGGGATGATCATCTGGCACTAGCGGAGTTTGCATATAACAACAGCTTTCACTCTAGTATTGGGATGGCACCTTACGAGGCATTGTATGGGCGTAGGTGTAGGTCTCCCATTGGCTGGGAAGAGGTAGGTGAAAGAAAGTTATTCACTCCGGAGATTGTAGAGAAAGCTTCCGAAGATGTGAGATTGATATATGATAGACTGAGGACAGCCCAAAGTAGACAGAAAAGTTATGCCGACTGTCGAAGGAGGCCTTTAGAGTTCCAAGTGGGTGATAAAGTGTTCTTGAGAATCTCTCCGTCTAAAGGCATAATGAGATTTGGCAAGAAAGGGAAGTTGAGTCCTCGATACATTGGTCCGTTTGAGATATTGGAGAGAGTGGGTGACGTAGCATATCGACTAGCATTACCCCCGGAGCTATCGGGTGTGCATAACGTCTTTCATGTGTCGATGCTACGGAAATATCATCCGGACCCATCTCATGTGATCGAGTATGAGCCACTGGAGATTAGAGAGGACTTAAGCTATGTCGAGAGACCAATTCGGATCTTAGACAGGAAAGATAAGATATTGAGGTCTAAGACAATCCCTTTAGTCAAAGTGCTTTGGCAGCACCACTCTTCAGAGGAAGCCACATGGGAGTTAGAAAGCTTAATGAGAGAGAAATACCCTCACCTATTTCAGATAGACACAGAAAATTTGGGGGACCAAATTTCCTAAGGTGGGGAGGATGTAAAAACCACAAACTTTGTACCACATGATGTGAATAAATAAGAGACATGGAGTAAGTTGAGTATTATGATATATGTTGTAAGAAATAATCTTATGACAAGTAATGAGGATGAAACCTCATTTTAGTGGAATTAGAAAACAATTAACTTATAATTTTGTGTCATTTAGAAAATCTCATAACTAAGTTCAAGAATTTAAATATGAACTAATGAGATGCATATATTCCACCAAATACATAGGTAGGATTGTTTTAATAAAACAAGTATACAAGTATATTAAAGGAAATGTAGTATGTATGAGAAATGAATAATTAAAATAAATTGAAGAATTCATATGTATACACATATCCATACAAAAAGATATATAAATATATATAGGTATATATATATATATATATACATATTAGACATGAATATATATAAATATACGTATACTTATATGAATATGAGTATGTGTATATATATATATATGTTTTATTATAATTAAGGTTTTTAAATATAAGTACATATACACATTATATGTAAAGAGTATAATAAAATAAATGAATACATATGAATATATGATTGGTATATGTAGATAAAATTTATTATTTAAAGACAATTATAATTCATATGAATTATAAATATTTGAGATAATAATAAGAATATAAATAAAATATAATTTAGTGTGTGTTAGTGGAGTTTGATGGGACTTTCTCCCATCAAACCCCACTAACTTCACCCGGATACACCAACCCAAGCTTCTAAGAGAAGCCTTGAAAATAGAAGAAATGAGATGAGAGGAAGGGAGATGTGCGACACGAGACAGAGGGCTGGAGATTTAAACCATTCGGTGAAGAGGAAAGAAAGGAGATGAACTGAAGCCGAGAAGAAAGAAAAGTAGCCGGAAAGAAAAGGAAAAGAAGAGAAAAAGACGTTGCAAAGGAACATTTCAGTGAAGGAAGAAGAACTGCAGTTATGCAGTAAAGAAACGGAAAAGAGAGGAAATTCTTGATGTACAGAAGAATGAATTGGGTCTGAAGAAAAATGGGGCTCGTACGGTGATGACTGCTGGAACCGTGGGTTGAAGGAGGAGATTTTATGACAATGCCATGAGGAACTTAATGGTATAGCAAGGATGTTGTTCAGAGGCCATTACTGTCAGATTTTTTTTAGGTTAGTAATGTGGGATTTTGATGTTGTTTGAGGTTGAGTTTGTGAGGCTCAAAGTAGGGAATTGAAGATTGAAATTGGTTGCTTCCTAACTGCTAGAAGGTGACAATCACAGAGACTCTCAAGTGGCATTTAAGACTGGAGGACAGGGGAGTCTCGGGTTGGATTTACCAGCCAAGATAAACACTGGAAGTGACATGGAAACTGAGTTTCGAAGTGGTGAAATGGAGCTGTGATGATGTTATAAAACATCAGGAAAATTAGGGCAAGGAACGTGAGGCAGCTTAGGAACCATCATTGTTCCTCTCGGCTTGGGAACAGAGCAACGAAAGGGGGGTCAACTTGGCTGGGCAAGAAAACTACAGTAACTGACCAATTGGTGCAGGAAAACTCCTCCCCTCAGCACATACGGGACAGCAGTAAAGAAGCTTGATTAACTTCTACCTTTTGGTCCAATAGAAACCTAGAACAAGAGTGGTTCGGTTTAAAGGTTCCAAGAGTGAATTTGGAGCGGTGTAGGAGTTTAGCTTGAGTTGAGGATCGAGGAAAGGTAACCTACCAAGCACCGAGGTAAGTGGGTTAAATAAATCTTACTAGCATCGTCTCGTAAGAGATGAAGGAATCCTTATTAAATAATTAATTAAATTATATAGGATATTGGTTGAGCATTACGGGTAAGATAATTAGAATAATTATGCAAGAGTTTTAAACCGAACATAATGTGCCTGTGAAATGCCCTTATTTAAAAGGTGATCTTTGTCGTGTATGGTGTAATGTGTTATGTGTTATGGCACTCTCATGATAATTGAACATGTTAACATATTGTTATGCTTGGGTATGAATACGTGAGTTGAGTACCAAATACACATATCGTCTCGATGTTGAGTCCATAGACCTCAATTAGCACCTAGTTTTATGTACCAAGAGTAAAGACTCGAATTCCGAACCGTGGGAGTCACCTCTAGGATCCTTCGGGAACTACGTGCTACACGAGCTTCGATGTGCTAAAGGCATTAACCGAGTAAAACCTCGAGTGGACTTTGGGCCATAGAGGACAGTACGGATGAGTGATGAAGCTAGGCAATCGTTGTCTGATGGGCCCAGAGAGGTTGCCATGGCCGATTGTGCTGGTTCGTCATAATCTCTAAAACCTCGAGTGGACTTTGGGCCATAGAGGACAGTACGGATGAGTGATGAAGCTAGGCAATCGTTGTCTGATGGGCCCAGAGAGGTTGCCATGGCCGATTGTGCTGGTTCGTCACACCCCTAAAATCCTTCGGGAACTAAGTGCTACACAAGTTTCGACGAAATATGAGAAATCGTAGGGTATTGCGATTATAAGTAAGTAAGTGATTGTGATTCATGAAGGCGATGAATGTTGAAGGATGACATAAATCTTAGGCATATGACACATGATGTATGTGATTATTGAATGATATCTATATATGCCATTTGAACATGTGCTACTTGAATGTTCGTTTCTTTCGATTATTTGAGTTATGTCTATATATGTCATTGAACATGTGCTACTTGAATATTCGTGCTTCCACACATAATTATATTTTTAATAAGAACGATGACTGGTGTAACTAAGGATGAAAAGTAAGTATGAGTAAGTTATGACGTGTGTACACTTACGAAAAGGGTAATAAACCTTAGTATAACCCATACATGCTAATTTACAATAACTCAAGCATGTATGATCGTGTTTTACGATATGAGCCTAGTATGTTTTATTTAAACTACTTACTGAGCCGTGGATTGCTCACCCCTTAATTTAACAACTGCAGATCATACGAGTTGATAGCCGGCTCAGGCTTCGCGTAGGCTCCTGGGAAATCGTACCTAGTAGTGGTACCCATTGCGTTCTCCAGAGCTAGCATTTTGTATTTTGAGGTATACTGATAGTATATCATTTTGATAATTATGTGTACGTTAACTTTCACAGTACTAAGATAATATGTGGGATGTAACTATGGATCGCATTAGATGACTATGAGAGTCTAGGTGGTTATCGAGTCCGATCCAGGTCTTAAATTATGTTTTGAATTATGTATAAATGTGGTAGATACGAACTTAGTAACGGTTAAACTCTCGAGATCTTGAAATACGTGATTGCATGAAATTGTGGAGAAACACCAGCTGTTGTATTATGTGATTTAGAAATGCGTTTTGTGCAGGGAATTATACCTGGGGAAATTGATAAAATACAAAGGGGAGGTTTTCGATCTGTTTCTTTTGGGAATAGTAAAATAAGACGAAAATCATAAGAAAAACCTCTTTGAGAAACGTGTCATAGCTCGAGAAATAATATGAGTAAGATAGGATCGGAATTTAGATACTACACTAACACCGAATACAAACCGTAAGTAGAAAAAGAAAAATTTGGTTCGAAATTTTCGTAAGCAAATCTAGTAAGTGTTAAGTGGATGTCATTGACATTCGGGTCGTGACAAAATCTCTAATGGACTTGAAAATTATAAAAATACTCCTTATTTTGAAACTTAAACTAAAATAATTTCTATTGCTGTCATTTTTCATCATTCTCTTTGGTTGGAAAAAACTTGATCTCGATGAGTTTAAAAACATGATAACCAAGTCATGGGTTCTTTGTGGTGGTCAGCCATCTTGTTCCTTAAAGATATCTTCAAAGTCACCAGGTCAAATTTCTTTGGGCTAATGATAGTCACAAAGCAAGAGCGAATATTAGTTTTATACTCAATGTGGTATAGAAGCACCTCATGGGTTACACAAGAAAAAAAATGTCTTTAAAGGAAGAAAGTAAGGTCTTGATCATTACTAGAATTTCTGCATGTCCATACTCTAAACTCAACATATACATTTCACCACGCAACTTAGGGTCCTCCTTTGCCAACCTCTATTGCCTTTCCTCTAAAATAATCTTAAGATTGGAATTGTTGTTGCCTCCTTTCAAAATAATTTGCTATTTCCCCTTTTGGAAGGTTAAGGACATGTCATTAAAGTCAAATATCAAAAGGCTAAACCCCCTCATCCAGTCTACCCCTTAGAACCATGTCACTTTCCCCATAGGCAAAACTCTAAGGTTATGAGTAAAAGAGTGTCCTTGCATAACACATTCCTACTATTTTCACAGAGTCGTATTGTATAACCTTTCTCCATTAGCTACAGTAATAGTTAAAAAGGCTCGTTAGAATCAATTCCACCTGATCTTTTGCCCACTGTGGAGTTACAAAACTATGGATACTCCTATGGTCTATAAGGACATGCAATGGTTTGCCTTTGATACATCCTCTAATCCTTAAAGTACTATGGCCACTATTCCCAATAATGGCATTCATGGAAATCTCCAAGTTATTGTCCCTGTTCATGCTTTCATTGCAACTCTACTCATGGTTCTCAACTTCATCCATCACATTACTATTCTCCTCCACCAACTCATCCTCTGTGATTATATTCGACAGCTTGGTTTTACATATGTGGCCTAGAAAGAATTTGTCATTGCATCTAAAACAAAGGTTGGAAGGTCTGTTTGGTTTTTTTTATATTGATCTCCAGAAGGTAGGTGTGATTTGGTTGGTCTTTGGATTGGTATTCCATGAAGATTGGGGGTTTTTGGAATAAGTTTGAGTGTTAATAAGATTGAATTTGGGGGTCATTTGGTATCTATTGTTTTCAATTTCTAATGATAGCTCATGGAGGTTAGCTTGTCTAAAGGTTATTGCTAGTGTTGGAGGTCCATTGTTTAACCTGTAGCTTAAGCTTTTCCTTCAGCCCACTTATGAATCTATAAACAAAGTAATCTTCATCCAGGTGAGGATTTAGTTGGAGCATATAGGACCAAAGTTCTTTAAATCTTCATTTGTATTCTTCAACAGTGGATCTTTGGTTTAGCTTGTTGAACTCCTCAATAACATCTGAGTACATTCTATCACTAAACCTCTGGCATAAATTCACTACAATTCAAACCATGAAACATTTGGATTTTGCATCAAGTATTCATCAAACCTCTAGTTTTTGCTGCTCATGTAAAACAAATATAGTGAAGTATTATTAACACTTCCTAACCCAACCCCTGGGATTTTTGCCTTCAAATGTAGGTAGCTCAGTTTTTGGTTTAAGAGTACAAGCATTCATGTGAGTAGATCCATTAACGGTTTCTTAGGTCTTTTTTGGAGGCATACCATGGTGAGTTTTATAGTGACTAATAGTTGTATGATGTTTAGGTAAGAATATTGGTTCATTAGATTTGTGGCTATTTCCATGTTCATCCACCTTAGTTATTTCAATAAGGTTCTTATCTACTCTCATGTAAGGTAAAAAAGGATTTGCTAGAGAGCTCTTTGCTTGTGTTGTGTTACCTTGGTTTGGTTGTGGTAGGTTTACTTCTTTATGCTATAAGGTTTGAAACAACTTGCTAATACACTCTTGAGTTTCCAAGATCTTGCTTTCCATCCCTTTCCTCTGTTCTTCCCACCATGGAGGTACGACTGATTTGGTAGCTTTCATGGCTTCCAATTGGGGATTGTAAAGCTTGAACCTATTCCTATAGTGTATTGAAATGAGTTCCCTCCACTATAGTTTTATGTTTTGTATTTTTTCCAGTTTGTCGAGGTTGGATACTTAATCGCTCTTACCAATTTTGTTACAGATTACGTTTCAGAAATAAAGTTGGACTAAAAAAGAAGAGAACAAGGAGAAAAGAAATTGTTGATATTTTTCATTCATAGTTTGTGTGCTATTACAAAGTTTTATATATTAACAAAGGCTTATAAGCCTTACAAATGACACTATGTTTACAGCTGTGCATTCTACAAAATTTTATACTCATGCAATTGATTGGAAAATGATTAGTTGACAGCTAGGCTATTACAGTTCTCATCCCATTCTCTCTCATCGTGTAAACTCTTAGCTTCTCTTCTAACATAACCCTTAGCTCCTCATTTTCATTTAGCAGCTCACCCTTTGATTTACCCTCCAACCATTTTTTGGGTTTCATGAAAATCCAATGAGAGATAAAGGGATTTTAAAGAGAAGGGAGAGAGTAGAGAGAGAAAAAGCAAGAAAAAATTAGTAAAAATAAAAATTTTGGGTTTTTATAATAAAAAATCAAGATTTTTTTTATTAGCATGCACGTTTTTGACGATGTGTGCACCTTAATGCTGGTAAAAAGTCATACATTGAATAATTTCGAAAACGTTTAGTCATTAATTGATCAAAATAAAATATTGTATCTTTAATTGTGTAATACTCCAAAGATTAGATTCTAAATTGAACATTTAGCTTCCATGTTTTAGCGTGTCAACGCTTTTTCAAAATCCATACACGATTTTTCTATGTCATATATAAGATTGTCAAGTTCAGAGAGAAATCCAAGATTTGATTCATTTTTCCTCCTTTGTACCCCCTTTTGAGCAAAAAAAAAAAAAAAATTAAAAATTATGCACACCTTTAAAAATAAATATTAATATAAGTTTTTTCTTAGATCAATAAAGTTTTTTAATTTATTTTTAAAGGCTTATGTATTTTTTAACTTTTCTAATTAATACAATATCAATGCATCAAATATAAATTTTTTAATAAAAACATTTTAAAATATATCAATTTTAAATATTAGCATTTGTAATTATATTGCTTGAATGAATTTTTTAGAAAAAAATTTTGATTATTAAAATTTGATGAAATAAAATATTATAAAAGAAAATAATTATATTAAATATAAAATATAAAAAATTAATATAGGAATCATTTAAAAATTTATAATAATATAAAAATAAAATATATATTAAATTAAATAAAAATATTTTTTTAGTTTTATATTTAGTAATGAGTCATATCTAATAAAATAATTGAAAAATTTTTAAAAACCATAAGTAGATTTTCAGCAAAAAATTACTTGAATTTTTTTAATTTTAAAATTTTTATTTTTATTTTTGCCAAACAAAACAATAAATTTTGAACTATTAAATTTGCTGATTAAAATAAAATTGTCTCTTGAAACATCTCATTCTCCACCTTCGATCGCGGTAAGAACCATTAGAAAATTCAATTGCTTTAAGTTTAAGGATCCAAAACACGCGAAATTAGCCCAGTAAACTCCATCCTCGGTGGACCTCTGACCTTAACAACCACTTAAGTCAATAAAAAAAAATTTTCCTTTTAGTTTTTCTTTTTTTCTTTTTAATTCAACTTGAAAAAGGAAGCCAATTTCCCGATTTTGAATTTTCCAATTTTTCCAACGAAAGTTGCGATGGTGAAACTGAAACCAAACGCACTCGCTCCCTCATAGACCAAAAAAATAAAAAATAAGAACTGTCTCAGATCTAAAATCTCGGATCCAAATTCATTTATTTCCGTCGGATTCTCGAGAAAGAGAGAGAAAAAATGGAAAGAATGGAGAAGTTCATAGATAACTTGCCGCCGATGGATCTGATGCGGTCGGAGAAAATGATGCTTGTCCAACTCATTATTCCTGTCGAGTCTGCTCACCGAGCCATTTCTTATCTCGGTGAGCTCGGTCTCCTCCAGTTCCGTGATGTATGTCTCTCTGTACTCAGATCCGGTTCTCTTTTCTTTTTACTCACTTTGCTTTAGTTTTAAGCATTTCTTGAATAATTCTTGCAAAGGAGAATTTAGGATTTTGATTTGTTTGTTTGGCATTAATTAGAAATGGAATTTCACGTTTTTAGGTAGTTGAAATATATGTTCAACTGAAGTAAGAGAGCTTGTTATTCGATTTTTTAGTTGCTATTGTTTTCCTGTATTTGAAAATTTTGGTGGAGTCGATGTGAACCTGTTCATTGATTAGGTGTTGTTCCGGTGGTTGAATTTGATGAGGATATGAGAATGAGATCTTGGCTGAATTAACTTTGTATATCAGTCCCCTGGTTGTTTTGAGATGTATTGGAATTGCTTGATCTAGTTAAGATACAAGAAGCTTTAGACTCAGAGCGAGAAAGTTTTAGTAGTAATGCTTTTCTGATTAGGGAGTTTTTTGTTTATGATAATTACATGGCGTTTTCTGGTTTGGTTGGAGCGATTTTGGAATTTGAGCGTATTTAGGACCCTCTGAACTTATTGAAGAATGTTGCTCTTTATGCTTTTGTAGGTAATACTGTGATAATTTTAGACCTAGCTTTACTATTTCATATAGAGGAAAGTAACATTTAATCTTTGCAATAAGCTTGTTCTATTTGGAAATAGAAAATATAATTAGCTGTTGATGGGCGTATTAGTACAAGTCTTAATTTGGCAGGTCTTATAGTATTGGTTGAATTATTAAGAGGTGCAGTTTCATGCCAAAATATTGAGGAATTGTGATTAGCTAATTACTCTCAGCTTTTTAGCAGGTATACTATACTAAATTTGAGCCACAATATTTGATGCAAGTTTGATTTGGGATTTAAAATTACTTTCTGTTAACTTTTTGATTAAAGTTATATTGGTTTCATCACGAATGCTGGGTAAACTTGTTTAAATGGTTTCATTTTTTTGGGTTTCCTGGGTTATAATATTGATAATGACTGTTAATTGTTAAAGGTAGTGTTTTTACCATAATTCAGGGTTGAGGGTTTTTAAGAGTTGGGACCATGATCCACCTAAATATAAGCACTATTAGCTGAATTGGTTATAATAGGAAGTTTTTGGCTGATTTTATACGAATTTGGCATGGGTTGCAAAATTATGTTACTTTGGCTGGAAGAAATACTTCTATTATGAATCAGTTGTCAAGATTGAAAAAGTTCTTTCAAAGATAAGTATATCAGTCTTGAAATTCGAATCTGCTGGTTTCATGAATGTAAGGATGAGTGTCAGGTTTTGGATTTAGGTGATAACTGATAAAGGATTGAGACTTGCTGCAGATGGGCTAATTGGCGGGACCAAATGGCCCCCTGAAAGCTGGTCTATTGAGACCGTAATTTGGAAATAACCCATTTTCTAGGGTTTGCATAGTTTTGCACAGATCTTATGCAGTCTATCCAGTCTTAAAAAGAAATAGATAGTTTCTCATGGAACCAGGTGCCCTGATGATATCAAGGGATTTTTTTTTGGGAATGAAAATATGTCCAAATGTCTAATGAACTTGAATATCTCTAAAGTCCTGAGTGGGTTTGGTTAGCTTCTTTTTTTTTTTTTTTTTGAAGGTGTTAAGTCTGTTTTTCATTCATCTACTTATTCTGGTAGAAAGGGCATTTGGTATTATAACCATATGGATATCTACTAATTGCTAAATAAATTAGGACATTGCTTTTGTAATCATCAATCATATGCTAATGATTATATACATTTGTCTTCCCTGTGGCAGCTAAATGCTGAGAAAAGTCCTTTCCAACGAACATTTGTTAATCAGGTATTTACTCAAGCCTTAATTTAATTTTGTGCTATAGGTTGTGACCTAGTTCTCAATTGTTAAGTATGTAGTTTATTGAGCAGAATAACAAGTATTAATTAATAACTGTGCAAGGTCAGTTGAAATAAGAGAATCTGCTGATTCTTTATATATTCTTTCATTGTATAAGTGATTGTATGTATAACTTAGTCTTTGAGTGAATCAAACTAAATATACTGGCCTTTTTGTTTGATCATTTTGTGGTTGTTATAATAGTGAATAGTCAGGATGAGTAAACTGATGGTGCTACATTTTTTTACGTATTAAGCATCTATTTTGATTTCTAAATTCTTTCCTTTTCATCACAAGAAGAGAAAACCATTAAGGCAATATTTTTGTAATCTCCAGTGACTGGTTTGTACCATTAGAGGCTGGCTTTTCCCTTCCTTCCAGTTAACATCCCCATCTAGAGTGAAGGCTGGATTTGTCCCTAGTTCTTGGTATAGCAGCCAAATGACTTTACTAGCTAAGCTGGTTTGCACCTTTCTCTGAGGTGATATTGTGAGAAATGATGCAGTACCTTTTTTTTTCTATGGTGAAATCTGACACCTTAACTAATCTGCTTCTACGGATTGTTAATTTTCTTATGTTCAAGGTAAAACCTATTTAAGAGAACACCTTTCAAATGGCAAAAATTGGAATGTGACCTTTCAAATGGCAAACATTGGAATGTGATTAGCATGGGCTTATGTTCAATTTTTATCAAGACCAAAGGAAATTGCTAATCATGCCTCATTGATATCTAAATTTCATTTCTGATTTGACTCTTTTGAGAATGACACACAGTTGCTGATTAGCAAATATTGTAGTCACTTTAATTTCTCAGAGTTCTTAACAGGTGAAGCGTTGTGGAGAAATGTCAAGAAAGCTACGCTTTTTCAAAGATCAAATTACTAAAGCTGGTCTACTATCTTCAGTACACCCTGTTGTGGAGCCAGATTTAGAATTGGAGGAATTAGAGGTTCAGTTGCTCTACTCCCACCTAATAACCATTCCTTCCTCCTTTGACTTTTTTTCGCTAAGCACACCCCCCCCCCCCCCCCCCCCTTTTGACTTGGTTGTGTTTTTTGTTATACCAGCAGTTACATAAAATGATTGTTTATCGAATGCAATAATGGTAATGCAAGTATTAGTGGTCTTTTCTGGAATAAAGTATCACTTTTTGTGTTTGTTACAATTTCAGGTACAACTTGCTGAGCATGAGCATGAGTTAATTGAAATGAACTCCAACAGTGAAAAACTTCGACAAACATACAATGAGCTCCTGGAGTTCAAAATGGTTTTGCAAAAGGTGAACTTCGTTGCTCATTTGTTTCAGATATATATTTGTATTTATATTCTAGGTACCATTTGTTGCATTTATTTATCGATTTCTTTGCCATCTTCAGTGCAGAGAGATGTTTGAGGGTTTTACTTTTCTTACCCCCCACCCTCGTGCCCCCTTAAATGCTTCCTAATCTTCTTTAATTATTCCACCATTTGGTCGATTTCCTGAAGGCATTATGTTTCAGTCCATGTTTTAGAAATTAGTACCTGCAAATTTTGTATCAATTTCATATTCAAGCCATTGTTCACAAGCAATTAAGCTCTTTGATGATCCTGCTCTGCTTTGGTCATTCAAACATGACAGGAAACTACTAGGAAAACTAGAAGGGTAGAAATAAAAAGAAAACTAATAAGATAACAGGGGAAGTAACAATATGAAGTGAATGCTTTTGTCTGTGGTATTGATATGTAACCGCATCAAATCCATGTAAACTACTTTCAGTTTACATTTTGAATGCTGCATTTTTGGGAAGATTTGGGTTGTAAAACCTTTGCACCCAAATGTCTATATTGAATATTGAATGCCTTCTTGTACATATTGCCCAAATTCCAGGCAGGTGGTTTTCTTGTGTCAAGTAATAACCATGCAGTTGCTGAGGAAAGGGAATTAAGTGAAAATGTATACTCTAATGATGATTATGTTGAGACATCATCATTACTTGAACAGGTATTTGTTGATCCTGTGATTGAATTACTTTTTTTTTTTTTTGGTAAACCTATTTCATTGGTTCCATCTACTATATGATTATTCACTGTACAGGAAATGAGGCCTGCAGACCAATCTGGGTTGAGATTCATAAGTGGGATTATTTGTAAGTCCAAGGCTCTTAGATTTGAGAGGATTTTATTTCGTGCTACCAGAGGCAATATGCTTTTTAATCAGGAACCAGCTGGTGAAGAAATCATGGATCCTCTATCTGCTGAAATGGTTTATTTTCCTACTCATCATCATGAATTTTGTTGCTAAATCATACTTCAGTTATCTTTTTTGTTTCGAAATTGTTACTGTTTTTTGTTATATTAGATCTCTGGCTTGTATAGATCCAAAGACATTTATGTTATTGCTTTTTGATAAGTAGATTGTTGCATTGTTGAAAGCAACTTTACAATTTTTTTTTCTCTTCATCTTTGCAGGTTGAGAAAATAGTATTTGTAGTTCTTTTCTCCGGGGGACAAGCAAGGACCAAGATTTTGAAAATTTGTGAAGCATTTGGAGCTAATTGCTATCCTGTCCCTGAAGACATTAATAAACAAAGGCAAATTACTAGAGAAGTAAGTGCAGGGTCATGAAGGTTAACCATTTTATTTTTCCACTTGAAAAATTGAAGCACAAGCATGTAAATTGACATTTTACATGGCTTGTGTCAATTATACAAATCGAATCGTGCTTTGAATTAAATACAAATCTGTTAATGCTTATTTGATCATCACAACCAGGCCTAAAATGGCGTGCTCTTGATTCTTCGAGGAGATGACCAGACAGTTATAATTTTTTTTAATTTTTATTCTGGAATATACAAGAGTAAATATAAACTTTAATTCAATTTGGCTCTGTTTTATCTTCCTCACTCGTCTATCAATATGTGTTACATGGTTGTTATTAGTTGGAGTTATGGAAATCTATATTCCTCTGGGTAAAACTTTTGGTTTTTGGTGATAGGTCTTGTCACGTCTTTCTGAATTGGAAGCCACATTGGATGCTGGTATTCTCCATCGAAATAAAGCTCTGACCTCAATTGGATACCATCTAACACAATGGATGAGCATGGTAAGATGCATCCAGTGAATGTACCTTGTCTCATATATTTGTTGCCTTTGCTAGAGCAATGAACATCACAACATGCTAAATATCTAAAGTAGCATATGCAAATCCCATAAATGTGTTATTGTGTTTTGCTAAGATATGATCAACTAAAGTCTTTGTGATTTCTTCTCTTTAAAACAGGTACGAAGGGAGAAAGCTGTATATGATACATTGAATATGTTGAATTTTGATGTTACAAAGAAATGTCTGGTTGGGGAGGGATGGTGCCCTATATTTGCAAAAGCTCAGGTATCTTATTGTGCAGCCTCATTCCAAATTCTATGAAACTAACTTTTCTCTGTTTTTTCTCTGCCCGCTTGATCGTCTATTAGAACTTTGTAGGCTTAGAATTGAGGAAATAGGTTTTCTTGCCTAACAGATTCAAGAAGCACTGCAACGGGCGACATTTGATAGCAATTCACAAGTAGGTGTAATTTTTCATGTGATGGATGCTGTGGAACCACCTCCTACATATTTCAGAACAAACAATTTCACAAATGCGTATCAGGAGATTGTTGATGCATATGGGTGAGTTCTGTTATGATGCTCTGATGCTTTAACTTATGGCTGGCAAGCTTTCTGTTGATAGTTTTGAGAAAAATGTATAAATTACTCACTTTAAATAGGATGATTGTACTAAAAATATTGGATGGTTGTCCTGTATTAAAAATCCTTTTCTAGTCACCTATACTGGAGTACATACTTTCAAGTATATGGGTGATCTATGTTTTAGATGGTAAATATGAGATGCTAGTGGGGGACAACACCTGTTTCTTGGCCAACATGATTTGCCTCCTTACAGTTAAGGTAGTTGTTAGAAGATTTTGGTAATGACACTATAATATGTCAAAGTTGAAGTATCTCCTGCATATTCTAACAGCCCGTTTATGTGTTCTTGATCAATTAAATGATTAAATGGATCATAGTGACTCAGGATAAGCTGCTTATATGTTTAATACTGATATATTTACTTGTTACCTATATAAATTTCCAGATTTTTGACATGAGAACTTTTTGCAGTGTTGCAAGATATCAGGAGGCAAATCCTGCGGTTTACACTGTTATTACTTTTCCGTTTCTTTTTGCGGTGATGTTTGGTGATTGGGGTCATGGAATATGCTTGTTATTGGGAGCATTGGTCCTCATAGCTCGAGAAAGCAGGCTCAGCACTCAGGCATGTCTGCAAACATATGTATTTAGAGTTGAAACTAACTGGCTAACGTGTATGTGCATAATACAGAAATTGTTATGGTTATAGTAGGAATACTGGACAGGATATCGCTTTTAATGTGTAGGATTTCTTATTGGAACTGAACACTGGCACGGTGTTGCATTTTTTTTAGTTAATTACTGATGCCTACTTCAATGATGGTTTGAATCATTGAGTTGACCGTTGATAACATCAATACTGTGGAAACCGGTCTGATTGGTTAAAAATCAGAAGTACAACTTTTATCAATATCTTCTAGAATTTCCACATTTCTGATGTCTTCGTCTGTTCTATTTTGGTGTGACCGATTTTGCAACATACCATTATCCCATTAACGTTGGCCTAATGGTCAAACTACCCCAGTCAAGGATCCTGTTAGGTCTGGGTTCTAGGAGATCAGAAGACAATATGAACATTTTACTTTTAGTGAAAGAAATAAGCATCTGATTCAAAGGGAGAAATAGCATTGGAATGGGATTGATGCACTGACACTAACAAGTTGAAGTGGACTTGATAGCATGATAATTATATCTTTTTGTTTCTTATTATTCTGTTGGCATGCTTACATTGATTGAGAAGTTACACATATACATTATATATATACATGCTCTCTGTGATCTATATTTCTCAATATGATAACATTCCATGCTCTATGATTTTGCTGCAAATGATTCTAGTGCTTGTGTGACTTGTAGCCCCAAGTAAATTTACCTGTAGCTTGTAATTATTGTAATCTAATTTGCTCATTTGATACATTACAGAAACTTGGAAGCTTTATGGAGATGCTATTTGGTGGCCGCTATGTACTCCTTTTAATGTCACTTTTTTCAATTTATTGTGGGTTGATTTACAATGAGTTCTTCTCTGTTCCCTTTCACATATTTGGTGGTTCTGCTTACAAATGCCGAGATGCTACCTGCAGGTTTGTATTACTACTTTTAGATCACTGAATAAAGTAGAGCTTCACTACCCAATGTTTTCTAGAAAGATAAAATATGTTCTCTTTTCATCTGATGTCTTCCTCTGTCCTACAAATTTCTCAAGAGGCACATACTTTTTAATTTTCATAATTTCTATTGTGGATTAAACTTTTTCTAGGTTTTGATTTTTCAGTTGCTTTATATCTTTCTTTATGTTATATATTGGGTACATTGTAGCCATCTTTGCTCTGAATTTAAAGAGAATTGGACTTTTATATGTATGGTATTGTGCCATTGAATCAACCCATGTAAATCTTCTTTTAGATATAGTTTTGGTTTTATTCTCTAATATATCAAGTAGGTTTAAGGTGTTGATCAACCCTAAACTAGTATTTCGCATTTATGTGCATCTATCTTAGTTGTAACTTTAATGTCTTAACACATGGAGACTAGTCTAATTTCCACGTACTAGCTTAAAGCATTGGTTTTGAGCGAATGTTAGAGGTTCAGGTGTGCAATAATCAGGCAGACTAACAATTTTGTCATATACTAAAATAAGAGTATTCTTTTTCTTCAACTGATTTTGTTACTCCACTGTTATTATGTTTGTTTTGGTCAGTGACGCACACTCCGTTGGTTTAATCAAATATCGTGATCCATACCCATTTGGTGTGGATCCAAGCTGGCGTGGAAGTCGTTCAGAGTTGCCTTTTCTGAACTCTCTCAAAATGAAGATGTCAATTTTGCTAGGTGTGGGCCAGATGAACTTAGGAATCATATTAAGTTATTTCAATGGACGTTTTTTTCGCAACTCCCTGGATATTAGGTGTGTTTTTCTTCCCCTTCTTCCTCTACCCTGTTTCCCACTTACTTTACTTAATTGATGAAACTGGAACTTACTTTGCATCTTGTCGTTAGGTACCAGTTTGTGCCACAGATGATATTTCTAAACTCCCTTTTTGGTTATCTTTCACTTCTCATTATAATTAAGTGGTGCACTGGTTCTCAAGCGGACCTTTATCATGTGATGATCTATATGTTTTTGAGCCCCACTGACACTCTTGGTGATAATGAATTGTTCTGGGGCCAGAGACCACTTCAGGTGCAATTTTCTTTCTTCTGGCTATTGTTGCAGACTGTTTTTGCCATGTTCTTGTGTTTCAAGTCTTCACGGCGGTCTATTGTTGCTTAACTTGTGCAGATCATATTGCTGCTTTTGGCATTAGTTGCGGTTCCATGGATGCTCTTTCCTAAGCCTTTTATTTTGAAGAAGCTTCATTCTGAGGTACAATGTTGTTGACTTTCTTACTTCTTGCTTTCTTAAAGCTATTTTGCAAATTTTTTTAGCTTCTATGACTGACATTTTTTATTTATTGTACTTAGCATTTGAATTCAGTATATTTCGAAGAATTCATCTCTTGTAAATGATTAAATGAATCATAGTGACTTCAGGATAAGCTGTTTATATGTTTAGTAGTGACATTTTTACTTGTTACCTATATAACTTATCAGAAAACTGACATGAAAACTTTTTTCAGCGTTGCTAGATATCAGGAGGCAAATTCATTCTGCTAAAAAAAGAGAACCTTTATAATGAGCCAATCAGATTGTCTGACTGAATTATTGATATGTCATGTGAATCTTGTTGACTTATCTTCTGGTCTTGAAAACGTCTTGTTATTGCTCAAGAGTTACAACAACACCCCCACACCAAACACACCCCCCCCCCCCCCCCCCCCCCCCCCCCCCCCCCCCCCCCACAACACCCCCAAGATAATGGTTTAAATGTAAGCAAGGGCAAAGAATTATGTGTCTATGCATGGTAATCAAACCGCCCTGGTGTAAACATTGTCTTGTATGTACGGCATGTGCATTCCACATGATAATAATGTGATGTAACATACACAAGCAATGGATATGCTCCTCAAATCTTAATTTCTTGGGGCCATGCATTTGGATTACCGCAACCCTTTCCAGTGTATGCAAGCATCTGGTCCAACATTAATAGTTATAAATTATAACTGAAAACTTTAGTTTATGGACAAGAAACAATTTGAACTACTCTTACTTCCAAGTTACTTTGATGAGTGGTACCTTTAAGGCTATGATGTGGAGTTGAGGATAGCAGAGTACCTTGTTTTGAAATTAGGTGTGTAACATTGGAACCCATTAATTGTTTATTATTGTAAGGATGGTCTATGATATAACTGGTTTATCTGGTCCTTCCTCTTTTCCAACGTATCATGAAAGGCTACTAACTTAGGGCTGCATCGTGACAGCTAAGAATTTTCATATTCCATTTTTGCAAGTCTGAATTGTTTTTAGATGCCTTCTGTGCTAGTTATTGCATTACTAGACCTCCTATTGTTTCCAGTTTTCACTACAAAGAGAAAATATTAAAGCATGGTAGTCAGCAATCAGTATTCTTGCTTTTGATCTCAAATGCTCTTTCTATGTGGGAAGTAAGGAGCTATACCAGTGACTTTGAACAGCTAGGCATTTAATTACTCAAGAAACTTGTTCGAATGTTATTCTTATGATATTATCTGATATGCTGAAGGCTTTGTTTACCCTTTGGAATATATTCTAGGCCCTTTTCTATTGTTGTCTAGTATAATATTATACTTTTTATTTTCAATTATTTTAATGAATTTAGAAGAGTTCACATGAATGCTTGTTAATTATTTAACTTTTTCCTTCAATATGTTTTAGAGATTTCAAGGTCGCACCTATGGCTTGCTTGGCACCTCTGAGTTTGATCTTGATGTGGAACCTGATTCTGCAAGGCAGCATCACGAGGACTTCAACTTTAGTGAGGTTTTTGTGCACCAAATGATACACTCCATTGAGTTTGTTCTAGGTGCTGTCTCAAACACAGCTTCGTATCTTAGACTTTGGGCTTTAAGGTGGACCTATGGTTTTCTCAGTTTCAATTTTTGCACTGTCTCTTAAATAAATGTTTAGTTAACATCTCCTTCTAATACATTACAGCTTGGCACACTCTGAATTATCAACCGTTTTCTACGAAAAAGTCCTACTACTTGCCTGGGGGTAAGTTCTTTTAATGTTCTACATTGTGCATGCTACTTTTGTGTATATTCCAACTTCTTTCATGCTCTCTTCCTAGGTTGTGGTTTATCTATTCAAGTGTTGGATGCATGACAATGAAACTAAACCACTGTACAGGGCCATAAACTAATAAGAACTAATATCCTATAGTTGTTGTTTCTTGTGTGATGTAACAAATTTCAATGTATTACTAGACTGATTGCTACTTAATCAAGCCAGCTAAAACATATCATAACACCTCGTCTGAGTCCGAGTTGAATAGCTTTGAAGTAAATTCTGTAGTTGGAGCATTGAAACTAGAATATATTGTGCATAATTTTCAGTTAAGAAGCCTAGAAGTGAGATTAATCCTGCCAATATATTATCGTGTGCCTGATGTGTGTGAGCATTTGCTATTATCTTACATAATGCTTGTTGACTTTTCTGTTGGTAAATTGTAATGACTCCATGAGGAATGATTATTACAGGTATGACAACATTGTCATTCGCTTAGTTGGGCTAGCAGTTTTTGCCTTTGCAACTGCTTTCATACTACTCATGATGGAGACCCTTAGTGCTTTCCTTCACGCCTTGCGGCTTCACTGGGTGGAATTTCAAAATAAATTCTACCATGGTGATGGCTACAAGTTCAAACCTTTCTCATTTGCCTTGATAACCGAGGATGATGATTAATTCAACTATAATCCTGCTTTTCGTTTCCGGATTAAGTATGCAAGAGAATGTTTTGATTATGGGAGCTACACAAAAATTTGGCTATCTCAGCAGTCATCACAATCCGGCTGGCTAGAGTTTGCTCTTCTCATCCCAGCTTTTTGTGCTACACAAATTTGACGTAGGAATGTGATATGAATATTGGCTGAGAATGTCACTGGAACGGAAGGAGAGGGGCAGATTCTTCCTTGAATCTATCAGAAAGTAAAATCCCAGTAGACATTTTTTTATTGTCTTGATATAATTGACTCTGCTAACAGTCATATTGGGCGCGTCAAGGGTAGGGGTTTTTTTTTTTTGTTGCCTTAAACCAAACGAGGAGAAATGGGTAGGGTTGGGTTGGGTTGGGTTGGAGGAGGGACAGAGAGTTAAGAGCTAATTGTAAAGAGGAGCTGTGGATTCACTCTATACACACCAACACAAGGTAGCGTGGATTTTGCAGGTAACATAGCCTTTTTGTCACATTCTTAATGTAATCATGATTAATCATTCTTATAGAATTCAATTTCTTGTCTTGCTGTGTTATACAGAGAATTCCAAGAATGGTTCCATTTGCTTCTTGGTATTGTTGTGGATATGTTATCTTCACACTTTAAAATTTGAGAAATTTTAATTACAGCACAAAAAAATTGATTCTTATACCACATTACTAGATATATTACCGTCTTAAAAAATGGATACTTTTCTCATCATTCAAATTTACCAACCTGGCATCAAATTAAATAAACTTAAATTTCTTTCTCTCATCGTTCTTGACGCTCTCTCATTTTTTATTTTCAATTCAGCCAAATCTAAATCTTAACTTTAGAACCCCAAAAATCTTCTAAATTCCTTGTAAAATCAGTAAAATATTCATGTACGTCTTGCTTTTAGTTTATTTTTATTTAATCTATATTGTTATACACAAAATTTTGATAATTTTTTTTATCTGAAACTTGCTTGCGTGAGGCACAAAAATCAGATGGAATCATTTGAGAAGGTGGTGTCATAGATGAAAGACAATGACTAAAAACCAAGTCATTGTATTTGGCTAAAACCTGAGCTTTACAAAGTGGAGTCAGAAAACTAATGATCACCTTCTCAAAATAATGACAAAATATTCAATTTTTTTTTATTTGAGCTTGATGTTTCAAGGCCATGGGACACAATGATCCGTGCAAGCTCGCTTGCATAGGATATTGTGGCAATCAAATTCAATTTTTGCAGGGCACACACTGTAACAATTAAACTCAGTTTTTGCATGTGACATTATAACAATCAAATTCCTTTTTTTTTTATAACAAATCTTATCATTTTTCAACTTTTATTCTTTCATGTTATTATTATAGATTATTATCTAATATATTGTTAGTAGAGTTTTTAGATTTCACAAGTGAGTTTAAAATAGTGACGCATTTAATATATTAAAAAAATCAAAAAGGATATGTGTCACTATTTTTTTTTTTTAGAAAGGATAATCCCGTCTATAGAGTCTAAAATTTTCACTTACAGTATTAAATAGTAATCCTATCATTATAGCTTTCTTTACTCAAAATATCGATTTTTTTAATTATTTTTTGTTTGATTTTTAAAGTTTACTAGAGAAAAATTTTGAAAAAAAAATGATTTAGATTGAATTAAGTTAAAAAAAAAGAGACGGTAGTGAAAGAAGAAAATAGGTTAAAATTGTTATTTCATTAAAGTTAAAATAATAGTTTTATTTAAAGACATTTTTGTTTTGTAATTATTGAGGTGTAGAGATATTTTCTAAAACCATTTATAAGTTCTCTAAAATTCTTAAATATTAACCGTTCTTTATTTGCGCCGCTGATTCTACAACCGAAGGCACGTGTTTTTTTTTTTTTAAAGAAAAGAAGGCATGTATTTTGAAATGCAATCAAAATGCCACCGTCAAAAAAATTCACTCAATAATCAGCTAGCCCCTTTTTTCTTTTAAAGGCAAAAAATATTATTAAATTTTTTTAAGAGAAAAAATATAATTAAATAGATAAAAGCATAAATGTTATTACACAATCATCCAAAAATACTCTCACATCATAAAAATATTGAATAACATTTTGACAAACACCTAAACAAAGCAAAACTTTCCAACAGTCTAAAATTGAGATTCATAAGTTATTAAAAATTAATGAAAGCAATGGTTCTATTTATCCCTAGCTTTCACTCAAAATTTTAAAAAATTTTCTAAACTTAATAACGAAAATTCAAAAAAAATAATAATACTAAACTACTAAATTTTGAATTCCATTAACACATTTTTACTAAATTACCAGTCCGAGGATTTGGCCTCTCTATGCCCCAAGAAACAATCAACAACAGCTTGCCCTTACCCGATGCCCCAAACCAACTTTGTCAAATGGCATAATACTTTGACTTATTTGGCCTGCCGACCGTATTAAAATGATTATTTTTACATCTCTAACTTTTTTTTTAGTCATTTTGATCTTTTATCTTTCATTTTAAACATTTTAATTACGTTTTATGAGGAAAGATAATGAAATCTCAAGTTTGTCACGTTAAATTATCATATTATCAATCATTATGAAGAATCTATACATAGTAATAATGTGACATAAAAATTTATGTGACGATTATGTAACATCCAAATTTATTAATGGAAATTCATTGAATTAGTAAGGATTGTCCACTTCGCTTGTAAGTCTTAAATTGACTCGAGTTGGCTGTAATTTTCTTTGGTGGACAATTTGTAATTACTTAGTAAGACCTGTGACATGCTTTGGTCTTGAATAGGAAAACCTCCTCTCACCTAATTTTTTTTTCAAAAAAAAAAATTACATGAAAATGATGTGACAAATAATATGATGTTTAACGTATTAATTGGACGTTCTTATATTTTTATCATTAAAATGTGATTAAATAGATCTTAAATTAATAAGATAAAAAAAATCAAATTAACTCAAATATAAAATAAAGACCAAATGATCTTTATGGCATAATTTGAAGTACAATAATAAAATCTGATGTAAATTATAGTATGTTGACAAATTTCATTTTAATTGCAATTTAAAAGTTATTAATCATATCTTATTGATTTGAATACACTATAAATAATTACAACCAAAGTTTGGTCTAGTGATTATTATTCTTCGTTGCGAGAAATTAAATTCAAGATTCAATTTTCTACTTCTCTTTATACCTCATAAAAAAAAATATAATGAATTAAGATTTTTTGGTACAGTTTTTATTATGAAATAAGATTTTGAAATCTTAGCACGTTTCGTACATTAAGTTTATGGATTATCACTAAACTTCTTTTTTAAAACTTACTCAAAGAGTTACAGAAAAGCCAAATTAATCTCCTATGATAATCTAGCCACCGAATTCCATACATATTATTATAGGACTAGAGTACTGTAACATTAAAACAGCACAGGATACTTTTGTCTGAGAAAAAAGAGATCGAATCTTTGTTTTTATTCACTTGCATTGATTATTAAACACCCAAGAACTGAAGTGAACTGTGAAGCGTGAAAAATCTGCTTGAATATGGAGGCGACAAGTTCGAAGAGAATCAAACATGGGTTTACTGAGATCATCAACCGAGAAACGGGCCTCTCTCCCCCCAGATGCTTTTCTCGCCACCTATCTGCTTCTCAGGTTTCATATTTTACTATGGATCTTCTTTTATCCTTCTTTTTAATTGTTAAAATCTTTTCTTTTTCTTGTTTCCAATTCATTTTCCGATAGTTTTACCTTAATCAAACGCTATGATCCTATTCCCAGCTCATTTTGTCTTGTGGTTACTAACTACAAGGCTGATGGAATGGACAAGCTGCTGTTTAATTCTTGTTCTTTTAATGAAGAAAAACTGGGTACTTCTTTTATGGAATATATTGGATGAAATTCTACATGAACTGGGTATGAGTTGTTTTTCTAGAGGATGAACTGAATTTTGATCTAACAGCCTGTCATATTTAGGATTCACATGCTTTTATTCTGTATGAGATAGGGTTTAACTTTTTGATACAGGTTCTAGTAGAAAAAATCAACCTTTACGGGAAGCTAAATGGCCATGAAGGCTGTGTGAACACTATAGAATTCAACTCTACCGGTGACCTTCTGGTATCAGGTTCTGATGACAAACATGTTATGTTATGGAACTGGGCAACTAAAAGCAAAACACTTTCTTATGCTTCTGGCCACTTAGACAACATATTTCAGGCTCGAATTATGCCCTTCACAGATGATAGGAGAATAGTCACTTCTTCTGCTGATGGCCAGGTGAAGTTCTATGCATATATTTATCCCTGCTTTGATTCTTGATGTTAGTGGTAGGTTATTGTTGCGCATTCAAAAAAATTTCTCGAAACATGAATAAAGAATCTCCTAATGAGATCGGCCTTATAATCAGTAATTTATTTTCCCTTATATTGCTGGCCCATCTGGGTAGAGAAATATTTCTTACTTTCAGCATAGCAATCTGGTCTAAGTCAGATCGGCCACTATTCGGTACTCTCTAATTTTGCAAATTTTTTCCTCTCATTCAAGGTGAGGCTTGGAGAGATTTCAGAGAATGATCAAGTTAGAACAAGAAGATTGGGGAAGCACCAAGGTCGTGTCCACAACCTTGCTGTGGAGCCAGGAAGTCCCTACATATTCTATAGCTGTGGCGAAGATGGCTTAGTTCAACATGTTAGTTAATTTAATAGAAAGTGCAATTAAAATTTTGCTTCAATTGTTGTTTGGTTTCATTGTTACTCTTGTTATTTTGTTTTGCAGTTTGATCTGCGAAGTAGTTCTGCTACAAAGCTAGTACACTGCTTCTCATTCAAAGAAACTAACAGGCAGCCTTTAAACATAATGTTAAACGCCATTGTAATTGATCCAAGGAATCCAAATTACTTTGCTGTAGGAGGCTCTGATGAATATGCACGCGTTTTTGATATCAGAAGATGTCAGTTGGCTGCATCTAATGTTTCAGATACACCAGTGAACACATTTTGCCCTCGCCAACTGGTTCACTCTACCCATGTTCATATCACTGGATTAACTTACTCTAACACAAGCGAACTACTTGTTTCTTACAATGATGAGCTGATTTATTTATTCCAAAAGAACATGGGACTGGGACCCTCTCCATTATTTCTCCAATCTGAAGCTCTGCAGAGACTTGAGGCGCCACAAGTTTATATGGGTCACAGAAATTCACAGACAGTCAAAGGAGTGAGTTTTTTTGGGCCCAAAGACGAATATGTGATGAGTGGTTCTGATTGTGGGCATATATTTATTTGGAAGAAGAAGGGCGCTAAGCTTGTTCGAGTCATGGTAGGTGATCAGCATATAGTAAATCATCTTGAGCCTCATCCATATATGCCTTTTTTTGCTACTTGTGGACTTGAGAAAAATGTGAAGCTCTGGGCTCCCATGGCCAGTGATGCTTCTGCACTTCCTAAAAATTTGGAGAAGGTATCTTCTTATATTTGGTTGTTATATGAGATGATTAACATACTGCAGATGCCTGTTTCCTTATATTCTCTATGAACAGATTATGGAGTCTAACAGGCGCAATAGGGAAGACCGGTCAGGGGTAACACTTACCCCTGATGTTATAATGCACGTTCTCCGCCTACAGAGGCGGCAAATGTTTGGATATGTTGAAAGGAGGTACAGTAGAGCTGATCTCGAGAGCGATGAAGATGATGGAGGGGAAGATTATTTTTCAGGGCTCTCAAATGACAGTGCATTTTCGGAAGAGGATCCTGGAGAGAACTCTGGAGATTGTAAGATCAGCTAAAGCCTTGTAAGTTACAAGTAAGCAAATTTACAAGTTCTTTCAGTTCTATTTCATCTAGGGACACGCCAAATACTTTTTCATGCCATTCTTACAGGATTTAGAGGACATGGAATCAGATATTTTGTCATATCAGCTTTTTGATGATACATGATCTCTACGCAATAGGGCTTCTTGAGAATGAGCCATGACCTACATTGTTGTACAAAGATCATCTTTTGGTCACTATGGTTTCTGTTTCCTAAGAACGGTTGTTGGTTGTCGCCTCTGCAACAGGAAGTGCCTTTCTGCTTCAAAACAAGTGAATGTAGCTCTTTCTTGTTATACTGTGTTTCCTGTTTTTAAAGAATCAAACAAAGGTTTTCTTATATGTATTTATTAATAAAATATTTCCTAAAATATTTTAATTTCGTTATTTTTTTAATAAAAAGTTTAATGAAATAGAAACTTTCAATGGCAAAATTTATCATTTGTATTAATAAAATATAATTTTAATTTTAATGAAATTGAAAAGTTCAATGATAAAATTTATCATTTGTATTAACAAAATTGAAAACATGCAATGACAAAATTCAATAAATTTGAAGTAAAATAATAAAAGCTAATATTAAATTATAATATAATGAAAATTTTCAGTTTAATGTAAATTTAAAAGTTTCTAATCATATGACATTAATTTGAGTATACAACAAACAAAGTGATATTAACAAATTAAAATCCACATTATTTGAATTATTTTTTATTGGTAAAAAGAAATTAAGGATCAAACTTAATATTTTTGTACAAATTCATTCAATCTTTTTTATTTATTTTTTTTCATTAAGCCTAATAAACCAATGTCAGTTGGACTGAGTGGAAGGAGTTCAGTGTCCCTTAAGTAAGGTCTTAGGTTCGAGTTTTGTGAATAGAAAAAACAGCATTGAGAGAACTCTCTCATATCGGATCCGACCGTTCCTTGATTTCAGATTAGTCGGAATTCAAAATGATTTTCAAATAACGGGGTCTTAAACAAAAAAAAAAAACTCTAACCCATAAAACCCAGGGCCAAAATGGGTAAAAGGCCGTTTTGATTTAGGCTGGGTTGGTATTCCAATGGGTATTTATGTAATTTAGCAAAAAGCCCAGTCACGTGATCATCCTCTTTATCTTTCTTTTGCTACTCTTCCCGCTTCCCAGATTCGCATTCAAAATTTTACCCCAAAGCAAACAAACGGTCGTCCAAAAGTCTAAGCTTCTCAGAATCAAATCCTCTTTTTCAGTTTCAGATATTGCAAGCTGTTGAACTTTAACCGTCAAATCATCGTAGACGGTAGGCCCCTCCAAATCCAATCGTTGCATTCCACATTTCCACTCCCTAAAAAGAAAGAAATTCTGAGAAATTTGACTAATGGAGAACGATCTCTTGGAGATCTCGGGAGAAGACGACGATTACTTGCTTTTGCAGAACCACCAAGCTCTAAACGACGACGTTTCCACCTCTAACACTTCCTGTTTCTCTTGCTCCCCTCTCCTTTTGCCTAGATCTAATGCCCCAGGTCTTTTTTTTTGCCCTAAGATTTGGTTACTCTTTCATTTTGCTGGGTTTTTGGTTATCAATTAAATGCCCTAATTTTTCATTTTGCAGATGAGAAAGCGAAAAACCCTAGCTTTTCGTCGAATGTTGACAAAGAGAATATTATTAACAATGCTGTGAATAAATCAGAGCTTGCAAAGCTAAGCTTGGAGCCACAGCAAATGAAGAGGAAGAAGAAAGCTGGAGGCTATAATTTGAGAAAAAGCTTAGCTTGGGACCGTGCTTTCTTCACTGAAGAAGGTATGGTTCTTTTTTCATTTCATTTTTCTAGGAGTTTTGTTGGTCCTATTATTCTAGAAAATAAGGAACTGAATTTTTCTTTAATTCTCTTGTGTAAGGTGTTTTAAATTCGACGGAATTATCTTTGATTAGTGGGAATTTTGGTAAGTCGAGTGGGGAGAAATTGATGGTTATAGAAGAAGAGACAGAATCGTTATCTGGTGATTCACAGGATTTGCAGGCACTTGAGAATAATTTATTTAAAGAGTTGCCATTAAATAATAGTAATAAGAAAGGGGAGAAGAAGATTGGTAGTAGCTTGCTGCAGAAGAGTTCCCGTCCAGCCCCACATTCCGTGGTTAGTCGTTCTCAAGTATACATGTATATAAAAGTAGTTTCGGTTTCATTCTTTTTGAATTGAAAGTAATTTTTATTCTGTTAAATATGAATTTGCTCAGGTTAAACAAAATGTGCTTTCAGTTCAAGATGTTAACAGAAGTGGTTCTAAGCGTAGTGGTTGCCCAAGGCCTGTTATGTCTTCTGTATATCCTTCTTACTATGGTTTTATTGAATAGTTAAGTAGTGGCAAACTTTTGTGAAAGCTTAATTTGTTTACCTTTTTTTCTTTATCTATACGGATTTATAGAAGAGTTTACCTTGACTTTTTTGAACTCTTAAAAGACCTGCAAATGTGAGCTCAACAAAAGCAGCTGCTAAGGAGCCAAAAATTTCTAAAATACCTGCCCCAAAACCAGATTCCTCAATTCTTTCTACAACTGCCAAGATTGCTCTGAAATCAAATAGACCAAAGCAAAATCAGAGTGCTCAAGCAGGTAAATGGAACGTCTAAATTTGTTTGGAACTACTCCTCTTTTTTTTTTCATTAATATTTTTGGGTTGACCTAAATTTGTTTTGGTCTAAGCTTAGCACAATTTCTTGCATGATTATCTTTGTTTCTTCTTCATTTTCTGTTGCACTTTTATAGTTGGATATATACATATTATTGTTTGAATTTGAGTTTTACATTAGTGTTAGATGCAATTTGATATATTTGTATGGTTCGTTTCTTTTCTCATATACCAGTCAGTTCCCACAGAAGCATTGGATTGAAAGGTTCCAACAAAAGTACTCGGAGTACTCAAGATGGTGCAAAATCTAGTCTTCCAAGTAGGTCTCAAATCACAAAATCCTCTGCTCAACAGGCTAAAAGATGTGTGGTGAGACTCAAGCTTTTGGATATCATAGTTTATCTCAAAATTTGTGGAAATTAAATGATGATTAACAATTTTGTTCTACATTAGTGTTTCTTTTGAAATTAAGAAACATTGCTTCTTACCTTCCATTTCTGTTTTCTGTGTACAGGGAAGCTCGGCATTGGCAAGCCATTCATCAACCTATTCACAGAATCCAATAGTTACTATGGCAGATAATAGCTTAAAGGTCAACCAAGACCCTGTTATGGCTTCTGGTCATGGATCTATTAATCATGAAACAGGTTCCAACAAAATTACTTCTCTTCCTCAAAGTGGTTGCCATATCCGTGGAAAAACTCAATATGCACAGCCACAAATGGCAAAACCATCTGGTTTACGGATGCCTTCACCATCATTGGGTTTTTTTACTCAGGTATGTTAACCTCGCTTAAATCAGCTGTGAATTTTGATGTAGTTAGGAATGTTTGGAAGCATCACTGGGGTTCTTCAATTTCTCTTGTTGATTGCTGATCTTGTTTTGCAGTCAAAGTCTAATGCTTCGCATAATCTACAGACCAGTACTCAATTGTGCAACAACTCAAATTCTAATATTCCTAATTTGCGGAAGGTTGGTGTCTTAAATTCTATTCGCGAGAGACCCCCTCCATCAGTGAAAGTAGATGCAGTGGCTAATGACGTAGCAGCAATCACAAATGCTAGAATGTCAAGCACAGAACCATCTGTTCCATCAAGTGCTAATTCTTTATGTGAAAATATCAGACCCCATTCAAGAGCAAGTAAAATGCTGAGGTTGGAAGTGAAGGTTCCTAGTAATTCTAACAATCATGAGTTAGCGAATAATCAGCAACAATTGCATGCCAATGACAATGAACTTAAGCATCAAATTGAGAATGCAGGATTGCGGTGTACCGATAACAAATTACTCTTGCCAAGTCAACCCTCCCAACAAGTGAAATTAGATTGTACGAGCAGAGCAGATCTTGTCATCCCCAGAAGTCCAGATCACAATGGGCATCAATTTAAAGATCCCCATTTTCTCTCTCACCATAGCTGGCAAATAGAAGGTGCCTTGAAGGCTGATGATGTTGGCAACCAACTTTCAGGAAATGAACAGCATAATTCATTGATGGAGGATTTTGATCTTCCACAGTTGCATTCCAGTGATGTGAATAATAGTAATGTACATGGTTCTCCAAAAGTAAAGAAAGACCAGAAAAGCATTCATGACGTCCATGAACAATCAAGCAAACAAGCTGAACGGGCAGAACCTTGCACCTTTGATGATGATCAGATAATTAAAGAGATTGAGAGGCCACATATTAGTGAAGGCACCTTGCTCCAGGAGGGTGAACCTTTGGAAGAATTTCTTAGTTACAACAGTGTGCCTAGTAACGGTATCTGTCCAGAAGTCAGAGATTGCAGTGCCAGTGAATTGGAAAGGACAGATGGTCTATCTCATTATAGAGACAGAATTCAAGGTAAAGATGGAGTTGATGACTTGAATCTGCAATTGCATGTGGCACTAGGAAATGAACAAATGCATGCTTTTGAAGGTAATCTATCTCTTGAAAGCAGCAGTGGTCTTCTGAATGCTTCAGAAGCAGGTAATCAGCACACACTTGTGGACAATGTAAACAAAAATCCAGTTGAACAGCCACCACTTCTCAATCCAGGCATTACAGTGGATATGGATTTCCAGGATAATTGTGGATCACATTCAACTGATTGCTTATTACGTGGAGAAATCTTTTCTTCTGAAGAGTTGCAAACTGAAAGCAATCTTCAAAGTGTTAAAGATGTTGCATCAGAAATAGCTGATGCCTTTCAAAGTGAAATGGCAAATTCCAGGGCTCTGCCTGCACTGCAGACTTGTGTTAATGAGATGGCTGAGGTCGTTGAGTGCTTACACGTAGAGAATGTGGTCTCCTTTACACAATGCAACCATGACATTGAGCTCCTTTGTGAAACTACATCCAAGGGATTAGAAAGGATTGGAGAAGATCAAGTAACTGGAGAGATAACTGCTTGTGATATTCGTCTCAGTAATGACTGCAAAAACAGTGGAGATCTCAGTGGTAGTGATTCAATATCCCACCTTAGACCAGCAGTGCAATTTGAAGGTTATTCTGAGGTAGATGATATCATTGACCAGAAAGGTGTTCAAGGCAATCAATATTGTTTGTCTGCCAAATGTAATTTTTCCATTTCAGAGCCGGGAGAAAAGAACACTTATTGTCATGTTGATGCACCAGTCATGCTTACTAACTCGTCGAGTGATAAGCAAAATGACTGTGAAAAGTCCATTGTCCAAGCTGAAGTGACACAGTCCTCCTTTGAAGCTGGTAAAGCATTTCAAGCAATTCAGATTCCAGAGGCTTGTCTTGGCCTTATGTCTATGGAGGGAAAATGTTTTGAAGAGTCCCAAAATTTTGATAGTGACAACTATGCAGATGTTTGTCCCAGAGATAAAAGTTTTGTTAGGCATGCTGTTGAAGGTCCTTCTGATCTGTCTCAGGTTGAACATGCAGATGAACCAAATGAAAAGTGTTCTGCTGGAGTTAATGAGATGACTACGAGATCTTCTGGGAAAGATGCACACTTAGAGCCCTTCAATGATGGTATTTCATTTGATAGCTGCAAAAATAACCTTTTCACTTTAGCTGAAAATAACTTTGCAGTGGTTGAGGATTTAAATGAACCTCCTGAGCTTCAAAATGTTGTCACTGATGAACCAAGTATGTCAGACAAATTTGGACTGTCTATTAATGAGGAAATATCAAGTTATGTCAAGATTAAGCTCTCAGATAATAATCATGACTGTTATAATGATACGATCAAGCCTGACAATGAACAAAATGACCAAGCAACCTCTTCGAATTTTGAGTTGTCCCCATTGAGTGAAGATCAAATTTCTGGGGCAGGAAATACCTGCAAGTTTCAGGCATTCTGCTCTTTGAATGAGGAATCAACATCCTCAGTCAAAACAAATCATACCTCTTCAAGTGGAGATGTCCTACAGGAAGAAGTCAACAGATTGGAGAATGACGTACCATGTGAATTAAACAGTACCATTATCCCTGTGGAAGCTAATGATAGAACAACTTCATTGTAAGCATCTTACTTAGACCAATCTCAATACACATTTTGCAGTATACTTGTCCATGATTTTAGTATAACTCCTACGCTTTTGGGGAACTTTTAAATGTCATAACAGTTTCAGGAATATGCTGATGTCTGACTTGTTTTATGGCAGTGAGAAAACTGGAGACGACAAAAAACAAGATGCTTCTGTTATAAAGCCCCCTCTGAATGTTGTTCCATTTTCAGATGAATGGCTAGCTGCAATTGAAGCTGCCGGAGAGGTACTTTAACTTTATACTTTTATTCCATGAAGCTGAAGATTGAAGTTGCTATTGTCATGATTCTCATGATCTAGAGTATTTTAAGCTGTTTTGTTTAATAACTATCAAAATTACATAAATTATAAATTGATTATGAACTTGAAAAGTAAATCTCATGCATTACTACTTCCAGTTTGATTGACAAGTCAATTAACTGTGAAAAAACATTTTAAGCATATGTGTTCAGCCATATTTAATAATGCCTTCTTATCTCAGGAAATTCTGACAGTGAAAAGTGGTGCTGTACAAAATTCACCCAAGGACAAATCTATACCTGAACCTGGTCCGTGGTCCCCGGTACAGTTCTATTCCTTTTAAATTTTAGAAATGCTACGTAGAGTATTTTCTTTTTGGTTGTTAAAGCTGAAGCAACTGATCAAGTATAAAAGTGTTTGTTTTAAATTTGAAATTGCCAAAATATTATGTACACATCAGAATCAGACTCATCTCGTTGGTCAAATATGTCCTATGCCTCCTTGATAGACGTCTGCTGAGAACTGTCTTGGAGGATGGATTTTTTTTTGCTAATCTGAAGTTTAACCAAAAGGTGAATGAGGCTTTATGCAACTGTGCCCATTTGGGGACTAAAGCTTCATTTGTGTTGATTGTTGATATCTCTTCTTTCATTCATCCTATTTTACAAATTCTGATACAAAGAATTTCACTTTTGCTGCTTCGAGTTTTACCTATTTTTCATATTCTTTGCTACTCTATTATGTTTGTTCTTGTGTGTGTGTGTGTGTGTGTGCTGGGGGGGGGGGGGGGGGGGGGGGGGGGTGTGGGGGGGGGGGGTGGGAACGGTGCCTGCTTTTCCTTTATAAGTACACTTTGCAAATAGCTGTGAGTGGACATGCTAAGGCATTTTTAAGCATACTTTTAGTACCCTTGAAACATTCTATAAAAATGCACCAACAGTTCAATCTTGATGTGGTTTATTTCTAGCAAGCTGATTAAACAGCTTGATTGAATCATTGAAGTCGTATTGTTTCAACGTGGAGCATTGAGATTATTCACGTAGAAGGGATGTTTACTCATTTCAACTAGTGCTTCTATTCTGCAATTTGTCAGTCACTGTTTATATTCATGTCTTGGGTAGGGATGGCAATGGGTACCCTATAAACGGGTACCCGGTGCTACCCGACCCGTTTAAGTAGGATTAGGGTAGTGTATAATCGAGTTCGGGTAGGGTTCGGGTAGTGAAATTACTACCCGTCGCGGGTTCGGGTAGGGTTCGGGTAGTTATCTTAGGGTACCCGCTACCCAAACCCGATTATTAATAATAATTAATTAATACAATACTTATATTTTTTATATATAAATTATTTATTATTAATGTTTTATTTAATTAAATTAAATCATTATATATTATAATTATGATTTTTAACTTTAATTTATTTTTATGAGTTAAATTAAATTTATTAATATAATGTTTTAATTAAGTTATTCTAAAATTAATTTTAATTTTAAATTTAAAAATTAAACTTTGACTTAATAAACAGGTAGTTAAACGGGTTCGGGTAGTTAAATGAGTATTTATATTTTATAGGGTTAGGGTTCGGGTAGCATAAATAAAAATAATCGGGTAGTTAATCGGATTAGGGTATTATTAAAGTTAATCCGGTTCGGGTTCGGGTATCCCAAATTTAGCGGGTACCCGACCCGTTTACATCCCTAGTCTTGGGCCGTAAAATTTTCACTTGTAATATGCAACTAATGCCAAAAACTAATGTGATTTTCAGGTTAGAAGGAAAAACATTCAAGGGATCGGACCATTTGACTGCACAAAGTTCACAAACTCAAACATCCCGCCTAGCTCTGATTAACAGAGGCTGAGATCCACCTAATGATTCTTTTTCACAACTAACATAAGTGACAATTGCACTATCATGCAGCACCTAACAAAGGTTTGAAAGTTGGAGCAAATATAAATGCTGCAATTCTTTTGTATGATGTATTGTTTCAGTTTGATCAGTTCTCGAATCCCAACTAGACCAAGTGTATATTTGTACCGCTGACCAAAACAAGTTTTTCTTCATCTCCAGTTAGGGATTGACAATTTCAGCTTTCTTTGGCTCCCTGCCTTTTCTGTTTTTTACTGTTTATTTTTGATGAAGTACTAATTAATATGGATAATTTGTAGTAAAAGTTGGATTAGCCTATCTGCATATAATTAATTTTACTTTGATCCCCTTATAATAAATAATAAAAAAATATTACATTTAAATATTTGATTCAATAATAATTGGATATGATTATATGTATATTTTATTTAAACAACTGAGTCTTTAAGTACTAATTTACCCTTTACTAATTTTGTATTTCTTAACAACCCCAACAGCCAAATGTTATAACTTTCTAATTTCATTAAATCATCAATTTTTCTCTAGAATCAACCAATGTCTTTGCTTCCTCTTATATCTCTTATTTTTTTTAAAACATTAGGCTAGGTTAGAGAGATAAAAGTTATTTGAGAATTTAAAAAATGAAGTAGTTGTCTGTATGAATGGGAGACTGTTAGATTAGAAATGAGTGGAAATGAGAAAAGTTGAAAAAAGTTAGCTTTAAAATAACATGAATAAACATGCAATTTTAATAGTTGATTGTTACGAACAACAAATAAACATTAAATTTATATTAAATGAATAAGTTTTAAATAAATTTGTTCAAAAATATGATTGGGCAAAATATACTTCTATCAGTATTTGGTTCGTTTAATAAATAAACATTAAAATATTATTTAAGATCATTTGTTAAACTTAATAAAGTGCTCAATCCATTAATAAACAAATTAAATATATTTAAGATCATTTGTTAAATTTAATAAACTATTCAATTTATTTAGGCTAAAATAATAAAAGCTCTTGAAATTTATCATTTTACTTTAATAAGTAATTATAGTTTTTTTAGCATTAAAATAAGCTCTTAACTTTTAATTTGTTTCCGAACTTTTAAACTTTAATTTGTATTTAAATAAGCTTTTAATTTTTTTAATTCATACATAATTGAATGCTTAACATATATTAGTTTTTTTTAGAAGGTCTAGTAATCCCTTTTTTTGATTGGATCTAAAACCCCACTCCTTACATAAAAAAAGTTATCTATATATAATATATTATATAATATTTAATTATTTATATTATATAATATATTTCAAAAAAGTTGATTAATTCAATTTGTTTTTTTTGTAATTTTAAACATTAATTAAATTGAATATGTTGTTATGAAAAACTAACTTAAACTCGAAACTAACTTAAGATAAATTAAATCAGTTTTAATCGACTTTTATTTCACTCTAATCTTTTATATTAAACAAAAAATTTATTTGAATAAAATCAAAACATAAAAGTTTATTTGAGTGTATTAAAAATATAAAAATTTATTTGTTTTAGAAAAATATTGGAGCTTATTTAAAAAAATGAAATAGATCAAATCATTTGATAAGTTTAATAAATAAATGTAAACGAATAGAAGCCTGATTTGTTTTCAATTTTCTTAAACTTTAAATAAAACTTGGGCCTCCTTTTTAGTCTTTATTAGTTTAACAAAAAAACCATATATTTTGAAAATATATTAAAAATTTTAAAATAATTAAATATATGTAATGTTCTCTTATTTTATTAGTTAAATTAAAAAATTTTAATTGCTACTATTAAAAAAATTGTCTCTAAAAGGGTAATGAAGTGTCATATAGTAGCTACTCACTTATTAAGAGATAACTTTTATACTTATTAGTATTTTAATTCATACTATGCCGTGATTTTTACCAAATCAAAATAATAAAAAATTGTAAAAATATATAAAAAATAATATTTACCAAGCCAACTCCAAATAGAAAAGCAAACAAAAAAGAGAGGACACATGCAAATTTATTTTAATGGAATTCATTTAATCATAGGTTATAGATATTTGAAAATAAAAAATAAAAATAAAAAATACCTCAAAAACTCTTTTTTGGTAATTTTAAAACCTAAAAGAAAAAAAAGAACACACGTGTCAAATGGGGACACTTTTGGGGACTTCTTTTATATACTAGCATTTGGCAGCGTTGGGTCAAATTTTATATATCCATTAATTGAAAAATTATAACAATAATTAATAAAATAATGAATAACATTTGAAAAATAAGTGTATTATTTATACAATTTTTTTTATTCTTTTCATTTTTTTAATCTTTTATTTTTTATGTTGAATATTTATATATTTTATTTAATAATAAATAACACTTTTTACGTGGAAAAGTTTTTTAAATTATGCTTACAAATTGATAAAATTTTAATAATATCTACTTAGCTAATAAGATTTAAAAAAATTACCATTTATTTTTAAATATTTCACCTTATTTAATATATTTATTGTTTTTAATTTCTATCTTTATTAATTTTTAAATAATTCTTTGGACTATTTCAATGATTATTATTTATTTTTTTGTTATTGTTTATTTTTTAACAAATACAATAACTTTTGTTAATTTAAATTTTTATCTTTACAGGTTTTTCACCATCTAGCGGCTTGCTTTTGGTAGCTTGCTTTTGTCTTTCATTTTAGATGAAAACTTAATTTCTACGCTGAGGCTACAGGAGTCATTGAAGAGATGGAGCTTGGGAGGTTTACTCCTTGGAGAGTTTTATTGGAGGAGAGAGCTCTCCTCGCGCCCCCAACACTGTCATAAGCAGCCAGGATCCTCGTACACGTTGGAAATGAGACCTCAATTTCCATCGTTCATTTGTATATAATAAGCACTAAAATATATAACTGTATCACTGTAAACACAATCACTTAAGCTCTAACTGTGCATAAATATGGGTAAAGAAATGGCTATACAGCCAGCCATTTTACGTTCATAATAAACTGTAAAGGTACATTGTGTAAAAATAAAACAAAAAACAAGTACAGGAAAAAATAAGTGCGTATTTAGAGGGAAGAGAATAGACTTGTTCAAGGACCGGGCTATCCGCTCAAGCCCGAAAGTCTGTTTGAAATTTGATCGGGTTTGGACAAAAATACTTGATGAAAAAACGGGCTTGGGCAAAATTTTTAGGCCCGTTTAAAAATCAGGCCGGGCCTCGGGCTTGACTTTCAAAGCCCGGGCCCGGCCCGAATTAAGTATATTATATTGTTTTTATATATTTATTTAGCATAATATAATTTTTTATATATAAAAAAACATTATTGATTAATAAAACATGATTATAAATATTTAATATGAAAATTGACATATAAATTTTAACAAATTAAATTAAAATTTAAGAAAAATAAATAATAATAAAAATAAATAATTAAATAATTAAAAATTTTTAAAAAATAAAAAATTATATTTGGGCGGGCTCGAGTTTATGGCACAAAAAGGGGCTCAGACTTGAGCAAAAAAATCTGTTCAAATTACAGGTCGGGCCGAGCTTGGGTATCATTTCCTATTGTTATTACCTATCATGGGCCCGGCCCGAACCCGGCCCGAGCCCGCTCATGAACAGGTCTAGGAGGGAAGGTTAAAAGAGAAAAATGAGTATTAAAGCTGGCAGTCAGAATGTGTACAAAGTTTTGTGCGGAAAAACTATGAGAGATGGAGAGAAGAAGACAATCCATTTGAAGTTTCTAATTTGCCCATATAAAACCATAAAGGGCAAATAATGGCAAAAAAAAGGACAAATGACATGGACTCACGTGGGAAGAGGAAATCTCACAAAATTTATATATACTAGAATATGCCCGCTCTCTGATGCGGGTTGTTTAATCAAGAGATCAGTTATGGTAAAATAATAGGAAGGATAGATGATATATTGGATAATATAGTGAAAAAAGACTGTACGATCATGAGTGCTAAAACTGGTGCAGCGAAAAAAAGTGCTTCATCGAAATAGTTTGTACACAGACAAAAAGCCACTCGAAATTAACAGAATACATATTGCATTAATTTAGAGTTCATGTTTTAGTGACCATCATATATGAGTAATGCAGAAGTGTCATCTCATGCCCACACAGTAGTTTTTTTAACAAAATTTTAAGAAAAGCGAAAAAAGGTTGATAGTTAGCAACCTGGTCAAGACACACAATGGCTGAAGATGATTGAGATTCATAACAAACGAAGCATGCAAAAGAATCAAATAGCAAGGATGCTGATGAGCCAAACACGTTGAGGCCAGCTCATGTTTAGCATTAATCAAGAACTTGTGATCACCGAAATCATGTGCTGAAAGCATATTGTTGTAGCAAGGGGCTTGAACAAAAGGGAGAATGTGCATTTATAAGCAGGCATTGATCACTCTTTTCTCTTGCTTTTACCCCTGCATGACAAATAGGGCGCAGTTATATGAAAGTAAAGAAACTGGGTCGGAGTGGGTAAAAATGACAGGGTTGTGTGGTAGCTCTCTGAAGACGCATAGGAGCAAAATGAAGAGAAAAGCTTTAGCAAGCAAAGTTTATTGATCGAAATGGTCTTGGTAACAGCAAAAGTTGGCACACCAGAATCAAAGTATGGTCTTGCAAGGCTCACTTTGAAAATCCTTTCATGATTGATCAAGGCTTTAATAGATTCTGGCAACCCTTTTTGGTCAAGTTCTTGTTCCTTATAGCGAGATCATCTGAATGAGTTGTTCAGCAGTTTTTCTAAAGATCAAAAAATCTATTTTGCCTATTTCGTCTTCAACATTGATCATAAATTTAAATCCGGTTGTTTACACATTAGATAAACAGGAGGGAATAAGAGGAATGCAAGAGATCTCTGTCTATAAAAAATCAAGTTCTAGTATCAAAAAAAGAAAAGCAAGAGATATGCATGTCTAATGCTGGTTTTGGCTTTTGCTCGCCATGCTTATCAAAAGTGCAACATAGCTTGTTGTCAAGCAACTTAAGACCATGGCAAAAAAAAAAAAAGTAGCTTGAGACGCTTGCAGAAAATATTACAACTATTATAAAACCATCATTTAGAGAGATCAACGGCAGAAACTTTAGCTTAACAGGTGAAGAAAGCACCTTGAATAAAAATAGTTGCAATTGCATACTATTGTTAAATATAGCGCACATACAAAGTACAACAATAATGGCATAATTAATTATTCTTCAAGAGTAGAAATTGAGTAAACCTGAGACATGTATTTTGAGAAGTTGGGCAATTGTCATTCAGTTCTCGTGAATGTCATCTATCCAGCATAACATCTAACTGAAAAAATAAATCATTAAGCTAAATAAATATTAAGGTAACACTAATTTATATAAATGAGAAAAAATATTTTGTGATCATAAATCTTCTTTAATGAGAACTGAAACAATAAAACACAATCAAAAGTAGCTATAGATATCTAGACTATGCGTAAAACATTCATTGAAATGCACAAAAGTAAATTTAACCCGTGACCTAAACAATTTCTTTGTCAAACTTTGACTTGAATGATTAGGACCAACTCATACTTAAGCACAATCCAAATTTAAATCTTATGCTAAGAATTTTAAACACTGGACACAATCAGATAAGAAGATATGTACTCAACTGACAACAAATTAAAAAAATCCAGTGATGATGAAGCTTAAAAAGAACAAAAACTATAATCACAAATGAATAACTAAATTAACAACTTGTAAGTGTGAAATTAACTCATATAAGACTATTAACCATTTTTATTATAACTTGACTGACTTGCCCAGTTTAATGCATTTCAATCTCAGTGTCTTGTAAAGTTGTTTTTTAAGCATTAATGCCTCGATAAGGTAAGCCTCATGCAAACAGTTGACCATTCAAAACAGAATGGATGCAGAAACTGCTATCAAATTGACCATAGAATAATAAAAACAGGGTAAAAAAAGAGAACCATTAGGTGATGCACTTCTGTTTCATCACTTATGTTAGTTTTTTCAATTTGAGCTGTAATATTCCAACCAATACTGAGTCTCTTAGCAGCCTGCTTTTGCATATAGGGATTTGCAACGTTTTTTCTTCAGTGTTTCAACCTATATATTGAACAGGGCAAGCATTTCATTAAGTTTAACAAAAACCATACAATTTTCAACTTAAATTACTTGGTCAACCCAAAAAACAATCATAAAAATGTTGAATTCGAATTAAAGCAGGAAAAAATAACAATGAATTCAGAGAGAGGAGTCAAATTTTACATATAAGAAATCTTTATGTCAGAAAAAAACCTACAAAAGCAATATAAACGTAGGACTTGACATATCACCTAAAATACATTTTTAAGAAATCAAAATGACTAAACTTCAAAGAGATAGTGCATAAAACATGTACAAAAAAAAAAGAAAAGAAAAGGGAAAATACATTTCCACTGTCATTGTCAACAGTGCACCAATTGTCCTAAGCTAGTAATATCCATCAAACACGTAAATAAATCAATGATAACCATTAAGAATCTCAATAACAACATATAACATAAAAGTTCACAAATTTAAAAGGTATACATCAATGGATTCTTGTGATAGTGACAGTAAAATTAGAATTAGCAGGAGCAATCAATTTAGTAAGTTGTTATTGCCTTGATCATAAGTAAATCTCTGTTTAAATTAGCAGGAGCTTTACGTAAGGAAGGGGAAGTGGAATTAAATATTTGTTTGACTTAAAAAAATTACGTGGGAGGTGTACCTAAATTGTTTTCTTTTTTGCTTTGTCGAGTGGAGCAGCAGGGCTAGCTTGAACAGTTTGCTTGCTTGGTTCCTGAATTCTATAGAGATAGCAAGGTATTTATCAAAGGAAAGCATTTTGTTAGAGAGGACTGACAGAATAGCATCTATGATTACAAAAAGGAGAAGTGCAAAAAATGAAAGCAAAGAGCAAACCTGATTCCCTTCTATGGTGTTGGGGATTTGAAAGAGAAAAGATCCAAAGGTGACATTCTGTAGTTTGTTCAAGTTATTTATCACCAGTTTTCTTTTTTTTTTTTGCTGGCTGTTCACCAAAGGCCTGGACAACAGGATGGGTTAGCTTGGAAACAGCTTAAGGGCTAAGAGTTTGAGTTAAGGAAGTGTTAGCAACAGTGAATGTTGGCAGGCGAGGAGTGCAGGATTGTCTTGCAAGGGCAACTTCGAAAATTCTTTCTTGATTCACCAATTGTTTAACATATTCGGGTAAGAATTCTTGGTTAAGTTCTTGTTCATTGGCAATGTTCTCGATTGGCATCTGAATGAGCTGTTCTGTTGATCTGCCAAAGACCAAAAAATCTATCTTCCTGGTTTCATCTTCAGCATTTATCGAAAGCTTGAACCTAGTTGTTTACAAATGGCAGAAACACAACTAAATCAAATGAACATAAGGAAATTGTTTGTTAGCAATCAATTAACATATATAAAGTATCAAGGTAAATAATGAGGAAAATGTGTCTGATGCTAGTTTTGGGTTTTGCTCACCATGAATTTGGTAAGTACAACACAACTTGTATTCAATCAGCTTAAAACCTCTGTTGCATATATTGCAATTGCTGAAGTACCATCCTTCAGAAAGATCAATGGCAGAAACTCGTGCTTTACATGTAAAGAAGACTCTGAGTAAAAAGCAGTGACATTTAAATAGTATTATAAAATACACATCAGATACAAAGAGCGGACAGAATTAGATAATAAATCGTTTTGCAAAAAGATTTAGTGAGCAAAACCTTTGAACATGAGACATCTAATTTGAAGAGCTGAGAACTTGACATTTTGTTTTCATGAATGTCATCTGCTCCTTCTCGTCTTGGTTGTAGTTGTTGATTCATTTGATACATAAGAAGTAGCTGATCAACATATCTGGTAGCAAGGAAAAAGATAAAAAAAGGATGAAAATGGGGACAGCAAAGTTCCTAGTCAGATTATTTGAATTATAGAAAAGCAAACACTTGTCACTCAAAAGTTTAGTTTCATGTATATCAAGATCTACGTAAATTTTTGTGCTTGAGGAGCTTGATAGAGCAGGCATGTCTATCCAAAGAAAGGAAAAAGCAAGAAGCATTGTTGCAAATTTATAATCATTGAATATGATAAACAATGTTGGTTTTGCTTACCCAGGAATTTATGCACTGTCATCCTAGCAAAGAGCACAGCAACATTTGTTCTTGAGAAAAAAGTGTCTTGATTGTCAAAGACATGATCAGATGCAGGCCATAATGTAAGATCAAGTGTGTTGCCTCTATATGGGAAGAAAACATTTGCATGCATATGACAATTGAAGGACTAAAGAAAAGTTTAGGTGTAGTTGACCAACAGGTCATCTTAGATCCTAATGTTTGTTCAATGCCCAAGATTTGGACTGGTGTTTCTGAATCCATTGCCCACAAAATTGATACCAATAAGAATTCCAATGACATTTAAAATATGCAAAAAAAGGAAAAAGGAGGAAAGGAAAAGTTGTTATGAGATAAAGTAGTGCTCGATGTGCAAGTGCATATCAGAGGAAAAAATAGGATATAAATGAAGAAATGTAGATCAGAACCTATGAGCAAATAGTTAGAATCAAGTCGATTATCGAACGAATAAAATCACTACAACTGGAAATACTACAAAGTTGGATTGATTGGACTTGATGTCTCGGTTTTATTGGTATTACATGCAAAGTTTATAACTGCTCCAGCAAAAATAGCATTGTATAAGCCTTTTATTTTTCGAACGTAGAAGTTTGTAAATTCATAGAGTGATTTTGAATTGCAACTTACAATGCATTGCCTTGCATGGATAAAGGCATGAAAGTAAGTCAGTAACATAAGAAAAAAAAACTATGTTGCAGAATCAAGGCAAGTGAGATTTTAGATGGTAAACACAGACCTTTTCGTTGATGACCAGTAGATCCATGGACAAAAATTTCTTCTGAATGCCTGTCAAAATGGTATGCCAAATCCTTAGAATGCAAACTTGAACCTTGTCCGAAGGCTGTAGTAGTTCAAGTTCCCTTAAAATTTGGTAGGTTATTGCTCAACCTAAAAAAGAAAAAAAGTAGGCTAGCACAAAAGCTGAGTATATTTAATAAATAAAAAGGAAGAAAATTATTTGTCAGCAAGCGCGAGGAACACAAAAAAATTAAAAAACAAAGAATTAAATAAATTAGCCCCATAGAAACATGAATAATGGAAGATATCGAGATTGCTAAAGAACACATAAGTCAACACAGGTTATAAAGTGCTTTCTTTAATTGAAAATTAACTATTACCTGGGAAGGACCAAAGTTTTGTAAAACAAAAGGAAAAATGATTATATCAAACATTACTTGCTGTATCAAGAAGATGGCAGGCAGACTTGCAATGGAAACATGAGACACAAAAGCAACGGAAAAACAGTCATTCATAAATTCAGAATATGTAGGTGATAAACATGGATAAGGGATTGGAACAGAAACAGAGAACCTGTTGGCAAATTATCAAATATTTCAGAGTAAACAATATTCTTTGTTAAAGCATGTGTTTGAGCATTTGTATTGTCAATCAAGATTTTTAAACCAGTTCGATTTGTAACTCTTGAAATTGCAACATATAGTTGACCATGAGAAAAGACAGGTTTTGGCAAATATAAGCCTACAAATTCAAGTGTTTGGCCTTGGCTCTTATTGATGGTCATGGCATATGAAAGGTGAACAGGGAATTGTTTTCTTTTGAGAACAAATGGCCATTTTGAATCCTTAAGAGCAAAGCATATTCGAGGAATGAAAACTTTGTCACCAATGTGGCTACCAGTGATGATTTGTGCTTCGATAACATTTGCAGCCATTTGTGTGACTATAAGTCTAGTTCCATTACATAATCCTGCAGTCTGATTTATGTTCCTGAGCAACATGACCACACATCCTAATTTCAATGCAAGTCGATGATTTGGTGCATTTGTAAATTTCAAAGAATTTAAGAACTCTGGTGGGTAAAGGATATCTTGGTCAGAGAAGTCACCATCTACACTTGAGATAGAATCAAAGCTGAGATAAAGCTTTTCCTGCCTTGGAATCATTAAGAGAACCTGACAATTGATTAGATCAACTGTATCATTAAAAGGAGTAACAATAGCACGATCTCTTAGGTAAACTGAGTTAGAAAAATTATTCTCTAAATTTGGATAAATTGCATTAATCATAGTCAAGATAGGTGAATCTGTAGGATCTAGCAATAAGTCTGCAGGAACTTCAATCCAAGTTTCATCAGAATCAAATTCAACATGAGCAGGCATGATTTTGCCATCACCAACATTCAGGATCCATCTTGCAAATTCTTCTGTTTGTCTTTTAGAATGATCGTCAAGTGAAGCTGAACTAAGTCTCATATTTACAGCAAGTGTATAGACATGACAATAGTTCCATAAAGGTGATCTATTGATTGATGCATTAACAATTTGAGATCTTGTTCCACCCGTGATAACAGGTAAGGTTTGTCTGAAATCACCACCAAGGAGAATAGTTTTTCCTCCAAATGGTCTATTTGGCTGGTTATCAACACCGGATAGCATGATATCAGAAAGAGATCTTTCAAATGCTTCAAAACAATGCCTATGCACCATCGGAGCTTCATCCCAGACTATCAAGCTGGACATACAAATAAGCCTTCCAAGATCAGTGTTACGTTTGATTTGACAGGTTGATACATCATCGACATTCAATGGAATCTTGAAGCGAGAGTGAGCAGTACGACCTCCTGGTAGTAACAAAGATGCTATACCAGAAGATGCGACAGCAAGAACAATTTTCTGAGTTGAACGAAGAGCTGCCAAAATAGTTTTCCAGAGAAAAGTCTTCCCTGTGCCACCGTGACCATAAACAAAGAACATTTTACCTTCATCGTGGCAAACTGAATTTAGGACAGCATCATATATGATTCTTTGCTCGGCATTCAACATAGACACAAAAGAAGCATGTTGCCTTTGCAGATCATCAAGATTATAGTCCAGTTCTTCCCTAATCAACCTATCTTGTATTACATGAGTTGGACTAATTGAGGGAAAAGGTAGATCATAATTGGACAATGATGATCCATTCTTATTGAATAACTCCTCAAGGAAGAGCAAGATTTGATTTTTTAAGTCTTGCTCTGTCAAGACAGAATGGTTTTTGCCAAGAACACTGTTTGCTTGATATTCAATATCTTCACCCAAAAGCGCCCAATGTTTGTTCCATAAAGCTGTTGGATTTTCTACTTCACAAAACATAATCAATGTGACAAATAGTTGTCTCAATTCAAGAGCTGTTGCCCAAAATGAAGCTTGTTCTAAAGCATGATCCCATTCTTTGTCATCACCTAAGAGACCCAAAGCTCGACACGCAGATTGAAATGTAGGATGAATGAAACCATCGATTTCTTTGATATCCTCATAGCTTGTTGCACCTTTGATCACATTTAATAACAACCTAAGGAAAAACAATTCGCCAGCGGTTGGGTGGACATGATTAATTCGCCCAATTGCTCTTCCTCTTTCTCTCTGTTTCCAAGATTTTTCTTTTTGAGACCAAACCCACTGAGTTGGGAATTCAGTGTACGTCAAAGCTCGAGCACATAGATAGACCTTATTCGTTTGCATCCACTCAGTAAACATAGTTTTATCTAACATTGGTTGTCGCAGTACAGTCGACAAATCTGAGCTTTCAGGGAAAGTAATAAAGTGCTGGTTTGGCAAATGGATAGGAAGACGGATAACTGCAGGGTCTCTATGGTGGACTTCAAAGCCAAATATCCTCCAACACGCTTCATGCGATGATATATATCGACAATCAAGGAAAGTTTTTATTTCATCAATTTGCTCAAGATTAGGTTGACTACTGGCAGGCTCTGCGCTCGAAGTTTCTTCTATAACTGCCCTCGCCCTATCAGGACCCTTGTTGACATATTTAAACAGGTACTTAATTGATTTTGTTTTTGCACAAATCTCAACATTAATGTGTGCTTGATGTCTCACAAGTAAATCGACATTGTGTGGCACAACATATCTTGTATCAAGAATAACACCGTTCTTGTCAACAACCATTTGTTGATTTCTTGGGATTCTTCTTCTATATGAGACAACAGAATTTTCGCCAACAATAGTTTGTGCTTCATATGACTTAGGAAAGAACTTGGAACATCTCCCATCTTTCATGCATGGCGATTGATTATTTAGAGGACCACATGGACCATGTATCATGAAGTTAGATACAGCTTCATGTGCAATTGGATCCTCTTCTTTGTCTGGAATTTCTGCAGAAATATAGCGATCAATTTCTTCAGGTGTTGAAAGCTTGTCATCAGGATGAAGCCAGAGCAAAATATGAGCATGAGGTAGACCTCGCTTTTGGAATTCTATCGTGTACACAACTGCAACAAAATGAAAGAAATGGTGCACATAAGATTAAGGCAAAAGGAAGATAGAACTCTGTAGAAATGATCACGATAGAAAACAACTTTAAAGGCACACGAACCTGCTGTTGTTTTGCCAAAATGTTTGTTTTTGATTAGATCATCCATCAGACATTTCAATCTAAGTTTGAATAGTCTCACCAATATATCTGGTCTGTCTTCAATTCTCTGACCAGGAATCATGGACAATGCACGATCGATTTCAAGCCACTTTGGGTTACAGGTAAATGTTATGAAGAGATCTGGCTGGCCAAACTGCCTGCAAATGGCCATTGCATCTTGGTAATTTTGAAACAAAAATCGAGGACCAGATGCAAAGGTTGAGGGCAAGATAATTCGCTTGCCTATAGCATGACTATCAACATCGCCCCGAGTCACAGCATCTTGCACGCCTTGATAAATTTCTGACCTTAGTTGCTGTTGATTCTCCCGAATCCATTGTAACCTCATCCGCTCAATGCAAAGATAAGCATCCACAACAAATTGTTGGAAGAGTCTACCTCCTCTAAGAAGAGTATGGCCAGTTAATAACCGTTGTTGGATGATGTATGCGTAGTATTCCATCATAGTAACTGTTTTTCGCTCCTTCCTCGTTCTTCGATTTGTATCTCTATAGTTAATCCCCAAGTAAAATCCATTGTCACCAAAAGGAAACAGAATCGGATATTGCATGGACATGAAGGCAGGATGGAGTTCATTAATGCGCTTTAAACCATCAGAGCGATGTTCCACAACAATATCTCGATCATCTTGGGGTCCTTCATCTTCACCAACCACCAAACCAGCTATTTCCATATGAGAGGGCAAATCATATTGTCGATCATGATGGTCTCTACTACCAATCAAGCGAAGTTGGAGTGGAGCATAATTTTCTTTGACAAATCGATCCCTCGCCATCCTAAAAAGCTTCGTGATTGCATTTGTTTGATCAAACATATGCATCAAACCCTCGACAATATCTACATCAATTGCATCGGAGGAGTCAGGAGCTTGGAAAGGCCTCATTCGATTAGCTACTTCATTTTTGGTGTCACATATGTACAATTGGGCAAATTTTGGAGCACGTCCAATAGGCGGTAATAAAGATCCCATACGGTGGTGCACTTGACCTCCAATTTTAAACACATAAGGGCCAGGCCGATTATTTATGCAGTTATCAACTTTGCCTCCGATCGAAGTGAATTGGAACATAGAATTATAAGCTCTGATATTATCTCTAAATGTTCGCGATCTTTGCCCAGCGTTGTAATTAAGCAAGCAATCAAGGAATGGAGGGGTTATCCTTGTTGAAGGGAGAGCAATAGTCCCTTCTTTGCAACACAAACTAAAAATTGGGTAAGCGGTGTTTCCACATTTCTTTAGCCTTTCTTCATACCACATCTTAGCACAACAATACGGGCATTCATAGTCCAACCCGCCTAAATCTAAAGGCTCATGGTACCGACCTGTAAACGCAATAGGTCAAACCAAAAGAGCAAACTGGAATGGATAGCAGAAAACCAATGAAAGGAACACAATATAGGAACAAAACCAATAAAAGCCTAGTAAAATAATTGGGCAAAAAGAGAAAAAAGTTGCATTAACATACGATTTGAATGCTGGACTATCGATTGATTAACTGTGCAACCTGCCAAGTAAAAAAGGCCAGTAAAGATAAGATCCAAATTAATCATACAAATGTGGTGATGAAGAAGAAGAGAGAAAACTGAAATAGGAATGTATAACAAAGCATAAATAAGGAGGCAATATGCGTAAAGTAAAAAGCAAAAGAACTAAAAGCAAAATTGGAAACCATTTGAAGGCAAGGACCTTGGTGAGAAGACAGGGGTAATCGTTCAACAGCTCGATGATGGGCCGACACTTGGACATGATGCCCCATGCTTTGAGTGCTTGTACCAACATCACATTTAAGAGGAACAAAAGTGCAGCCAATACGCATCGAGGTATGACTATCAACAAAACATACATTTGCCGAGAAGGAAACAGTCTCTAGGTCACCATTGGCATTTGCTCTAGAATGCAAACTAATTAAATTAATCATTTGACGTTGAGGATTAACATTTGACAGAGCACCTACATTGACAGGAATGGGCAAAGATTGGTTGTTAGAGGCAAGAGAGTTGGCATCAGGAGGAAGCATATCCGGCAAGGGAGTCATACCATCATTAGTTAAATAATTAAAGCTAACTCTTTGAGATAGGGTTGGATGCCTGATAACAAAAGATCATAATAGAAAAGAGGCAAAAAAATTAGATAAAATAAAGGAAAACATGGTTGCCCATCAAGAGCAGGTTGATATGTTGCATACCTTTCTTGCTTGTGTCTAATAGATTGAGCTCGCTTTAACCTTTTGGCTTTTCTTGAAAATTCTTCTAACTCGCAAAGATCTCGAAGCAAATCGGATCAACATAATTAACATAAGACCAAAGGCAAAAGTAAAAAGAAAAAGAACAACAACGCAAGAAAAAGAAATGAGCGAAAAGATGGCAGGAGAACTAACCTAGCTCAGTTTGGCCTGAAGGCACAAGAGAGCAACAAAAAAGTATGACAAAGAATTTTGTAGTGAGGAAAAATAAATGAGGAACAAATGTAAATAGGAGCAAATATAAAAGCATACAAATAGCCAGGAATAAAGTAATGAATAAATAAAAGTATGAAATTACCGAAATCAAGACTGGTTAAGCTAAGATTCATACCAGCTGTTGATCGTGTGACATTAGTCAACGTGGTTTGGTTACTTGTACCAACATCTAAAGTAGTTGGCACAGCAATTGTTTCAACTGTAGGGAGATTTGATCTATTCAGGATAACTGTGTTAACATGCTGGGAATCACTAATATCACCATTGCTAACAAAAGTAGTAGGTTGCAAGTTGATTGGCTGTGATCCTCCACAAGATTCAATGCAAACAGAGTGCCTTACTTGAGGGCACTCAAACGAACCTGGACTGAGAGATGACTGGCAACACCGTATACTTTGAGCATCTCTACTCTTAATTCTTTGGTTCTTAAGGAATTGAGATCCCTTAAATCTATTTTCTTGACTTGAATTTCTATCGCTCATTTGAAGGGGCTTGATGGGAAAACCTGAAGCTAAAACAACATGAAAGGAGCGTACATGAGAAGCAACATGAAATCTAGGCCATTGAAAAATGTCCTCACAAACAGGAAAGAAGAACTGAGAGACAATGTCAAACAAAAGGAACAATGAAAGCAAGACAACAAAAAAAACCATGGAAAACATAAAAGGCTCCATAAAAGCCAAAAAAATAAAAGCCAAACAAATAAGGGGAAAAAAACTTTGACACACAAAGCCAAACCTCGAGATGGAAATCAAGATTAATAAGTTGACCAACAAACATCAAGCAATAAAGAAACGGAAAGTTGCATTATCCTTGGTACATACCATGGAATTGATAAACATGTATCAAAGAAGTAAAAACAACCCAAGCATAACTTGCCCAACAAAAGCAATAGCTAGAACATCAAAGGATCTAAATGGGCACAAAAAGAGCACATATCAAAGAAAAGCAAAGCACAGAAAGAACAGGACAAAGAGGAAAAAAAAAAGACAAAGAATAAAACATCTGCGCATAAAAGAGAAAAAGAGTACAGTAGGAGCAAGCATATACCAGCCAAAAAGAAGGAACAAATGAAAACTTGGTTGTACACCGAAAACCAAGCAATTAACTCGAACAACCTACACCAAGGAAAACAGTCAGAGTGACCAAAGACAGCAAGCAGAGTTTCGAATAAACTCGAGACATGTAAAATTCCAAATAAGTGGGATACACCAAAACCACGGACAAAGAAAAGGAAAAAGCAGGCATAGAGCTAGTCCAAGAATCAATAATTCAAGAATGGAAGCAAGAAACGGAGACAAAATGCAAAGAGAAAAAGAAAACCAACTTCCTAAAATTCACAAAGTAAGATGGCAAGCAGCAATAGAGCAACACATACAAATATATAAGCACAACATAGAAGAACCTAAGAAGAACCAAAAGATGAAGAGAGATAAAGCAAGGGAAAGAGGCGCAAGAAAGCAATAAACACAATTAATAGAACACCCAGCCAATACACAGAAGACAAAACACACATCCACAAGAGACAACATATAATTAAAATAAGCTAAGAGAAGACAAAACTCTCTTAATTGGTGAAACAACGAAGAAACCAATAAGTAAAGCAAAAAAAAAAAATCAAACCGGATACAGTTAAGGAAAGAAAGCACAACAAAATAAGTGAACTACAGCATAATGAGAAAAGTAGGACACAGCTTACCAGAACAGTGGAAGAGCATAGCATATATGGGACAGTGTAAAAGCGAACTTCGGAGAAAAGCTATGAGCACCATAGGAGGAAAACAACTCAAGAAAATAAGGAAAAATAACCTACAAAAGTGAAAAAAAAAAAACAAAAGCAAAACATATAAGAGAAAGTAAAAGAACAATAGCAAAAAAAAAAAACATGAGAAAGCAACAATAGCGGAAAACGCAATAGAGAAGAGTCGAGGACAACAGGTAGCCAAGGGCGGATCCTTCCGAGCAGTGAATGCGAAAAAGGCTTGCCGAGAAAGCACAAGTAAGAGAACTGAAACCAAAAGAGACAATAGAGAACAGGGACCAAATGAAACATGAAGGAAGGATAGAAAGAAAAGAACTAAAGAATAGCCAATTCAATTTTCCTCTGGACAAAACGACAACAAAAGTACAAAGAAGAGTAGGTAGCCATGATGGCTAATCAGTTGAACAAAAAACGACGGCAAGTAACAATCATAAACCAAGCCAAACAGATTAAAGAAGAGAGAAGAAATAACCGATCAATCGATGCACAGATGGGACTCAAAATCAACGGCCAACCTGATAAACGCAACCCAATTAATATCCAAGAGAACAAAATGACAATATGACACAATAAATTAAGCAAAAAAGGAAACAACAAAACGCTTCACAACGAAACAAAGCAGAAGCAGCAAAGAGAGCATAATGGACATTCTGCTTGCAATCCGCATTACCAGTTATCCACGTTATTACAAACTTCAACAATTATCTACATCATTACCAAGCAATAGCCAAGGGTACGATCTTTATACAGAAACATCATTTACAAACAAATGCCTTCAATAAAAAGATTATGCCTTGGGGGGGGGGGGGGGAATTTCATAGAAAAATGACATAAAATATTTTGAAACAAAAATTATAAAAGGTTTAGCTTCAAATAAACCAAACAGCAAAATTTATTAGAATAAGGTAATTTTAAACTCAGCAAATTGACCAAATCCAAAATATATAAAAAGAAGAAGAAAAGCAAAAGAGAAAAGATATCAAACGAAAAGAACAAAAGCAAAAGAGAAAAGATATAGGCTAGATCTGGAAATAGCTCAAGCAATTGTGAGAAAAGCTGGAAAACGACAATCACAAAGCCAAAATGGGTAAAATGTTGAACTTGGCCAACAAAAGATTCTTGAATTTGGGTGTTCCCTCGTCTACTGGGGTGGGTCGGCTACATCTCCATGTATGGGTAGCAAACTTTTTTTTAGAGGGAAAAAAAAGAACAGAGAGATAGAAGGAGACAAAAAAAAAGTGAAGCAACACCAGCACATAGCAAGGGCAAACCCAAAAAGCAAAGGGCCCCACAAATTGGAAAAGGAACGTTGAAAATGTAAATGCAAAGGACATCAATTTAATAGAAAGAATAATGATGGAAAAGTATTCACACTTAAAATTAATGGAAGTTGGCAAGAGGAAAAGGAAACAGGGAAAAGGAGTTTGAAAACGCGTGAGCTCACTCAAGGAAAAACGCGACGTGGCGAGATGGGAAGCATAGAACGTGTTCAATAAAGAGGTAAAAATCGTGGCACAACCAGGTTTCAGCTTTCTCACCAATTTTAAGTTATATGATTAGATAGATAGTATAGATATGGATATAGAGACTCACAGTCACACCTTGATATTTACTCACGTGCGAAAGTGCACCACCTTTATCGGGGCAGTGGTTTTCCTAACGGTCAAAGAATTCCTTTACACATCTTATATATAGTCGGCGCCAGCGGGTCTTTCACACATCTTATCTATAGTTATATTCAGTCTCGTTAAGTCCTTCACACATCTTATATAGATTTTGCAGAGCTCTCTGTTTAAGTCAGTTCTTCATCTCCATCGTGACTGCCATGGCATCCGCTGCAGAGCTTACCCTTGCACAACTTCGAATATTTCACAACATTGACCGCCAGGCATTTTCTAGACTGGTTCTATGCCTAGGCTTCGACACTTTCCTATCCATGAAAATTGTTGCCTTTTGGAATTTTCTTGAAAGATCAGGCTTCAAACACTTTGTGGAGAACCTCCAACAATTACCTGATGCGTTGCTGGTTTCTTTAGCCAAAGAGGCCACAATGTGCTTAGATTACATAAACTGTTCTACTCAAGAAAAATTTCCATGGGGTGATGTGAATTTCCCAGTTATGAGGAAACTTGTTGGTCAAGGTATCTTGTTGGGTTTTCTTTCCAAGAACAGGGAAAGCGCAAAAAGAATGATTGAGGACTTCGTGAAAGATGTGTGCCAACCAGGGTTTTTCGATATAGCTGTAACTTGCTTGGCAAGCAAGCAATCTTCAAAACCTAACAGCGAATTACGACGCCAAACTTCTGGTGGGGGAGACAACAACGGAGAGATTTTAACGGAACAGAAGTTGGCCACTCTGACGGAGGACAAGGCTAGGGTTGATTCCGAAGATCGAACATTGTTCATGACCTTCTCCAGAGGACATCATATTTCAAACAGAGAACTTCATGGTTTCATTGTCGGGGAATTTGGCACATGTCTGGACGCTATCTACATGGATCTAAAGCCAAAGCCTAAGTTTGCTTGTGTTGTTTTACGGTCACTGTCAGACATGTCGAGGATTCTTGGGGGTAAGAAGGTGGCGCAATTGTCCATTAATGGGAAGCAAGTTAGGGCTAGGAGATTTGTCCCACAAAGTCTGAAGCAGCCTCAACGCCCAGCAGCAAAAGCGACAGGTTTTCCTGTAAAACCGCCTCGCCTTTGCAGGTTTTCCTAGACGGAAGAACATAATTCTATTGTTGTAACTTACTGCTACATTCTAGTAGGTTTATTATATGCTTTTGTTTGCTCTTTATGATAATAGAAAACAGTTTAAACCATTATTGATTTAGAACAAGGTTTCCCGGAAGAGAAACAAAGATCTTGGTTTTGTAGTTTGTTTGGTTTTGATTCAATGGATATATGCTATAGGGTCAATTGGCCATTGTATCCAACTTCCTAATACAAGTGGTGTATTTTCTATTAAACTTGTCTTGTTTCATTGATCATCATTATCATTATCATTATCAGCATTATAGCAACTGACACTATTTTCTTCTATATTGTAAAGTGAAGGGTCCTTAATAGTTTCCAAAAGGAACATCAATATGAGTCCTGCCGACACAATCATACCTGAAGCTCTCCGTTTCTTTGCTCTTTAATGGCTTCTGGATTGATGGCAATAATATAAGGCAATCCCTAAGTTGATGATGTTTACTTTGACAGAAATTGTATTCAACAGAAACTTGTCATTCAATCCCTAAGTTGATGATGTTTACTTTGACAGAAATTGTTTTCAACAGAAACTTGTCATTCACTTGTCTAGGCTAATATACAATTTTAAGCCTCTGACCACAATTATCTAGCCTCTAAGTATACCTGGGATCAGATTACTATTAAAACAGCTTAAGCAAGACTAGCTTGACTACCCAACAAGGAGGACAGCCAATAATCCGTTCATAGCAGTCAAAGAAACAGGAAAATGATGATAAATATATGCGGTTTAACTTTGGAAATGAAATGCTTTATAATCTGGATATGTTATCATTACACATTTCTAATTGCATTTTCTTCCACATTATCGTTGCTTTTAAAGGCTGCAAATTGTCCTTAACCTCCTTTACTGTTTGTTGCCATTGAAAAAATTGAAATGCTTCTCAAATTCCAACAAATCCGGACGATCTAGGCTTACACATGAGCCATGACCGTCTTCTCAGTTCCTTCAACTTCAGCATCATTTCTCTGCGTTAGAACTCTCAGTATTACTTTTGTTTCCTTCCTCCACGCTCTGATACTTGTAACACTTGGCACATAACAGAAAATAAAAGAAGTTAAACATTTGCATCATGGCAAACATCAAATAGACGTTCTCTAGCCTTCCCTTGTTTATGTTGTCTGGTAACCATGTAGTAACCCCGCGAACAAGATCAATCACGGCAGTGCTTAAATAATAGGCGATTCCCACCACTACCGAAATCATTGCAGTTGCTGTGCTTCTCAGTGGCTTTGGGAATTGTTGATAGTACAGTGTGACTTGTCCTGGATAATGGAATGCTTCTCCAAGTCCGACCAAAACTAACTGTGGCACCAACCACAGGACAAACATGGGAACAGTAGACCCTGGATGGTCTGAAAGATGGTGGGTTTGAGCTAATTTTAATCTTCTTGATTCAACCAGGGAAGCCACAGCCATCCCTGTCATGTTAAACAAGTGGCCAAGTCCTATTCGTTGGAGGGGCATTGGGGATCTGCCAGTTATCTTCTGCCACAGGGGGAAAAGGAGCCGATCGATGAAAGTGAGATTGATGGCAGTTGAGGTTAGTACGAATACTATCATGGAGCCTGCTGGGACTTTCAAATCTGGTCCAAGATGGCGATCCAGGGTTAGAGCTTGGAGGATTGTCAAGGCACTTATAACTGGTAGTGTGGTGCACATTAGAATACTACTTGACATCAATGGGAAAATTCTCAACAGGTTTTTGAAATCCTCAACTAGTTTTACCGAGCACAGCCTCCATGATTTTGCTATCGTCCCATCCACCTTGGTGTCTCCTTCGGTTTCCAATGCAGCATGGTTTAGAAACCTGCATTGATTATTGACATTAGTATACAAGAATAGCCTGGAATTTGCTTAACTGTGGAATTTCAGTATGTAGAAAATAAGTCATACCGGAAGCTTTTAGAAGGCATTGAAGCTTGCTTCTCTGCTGATCCATCATGCTGATCATGGTAGTAATCTTCAGCTCTGGATGAAAGAGGAATTTTCCTCTTGAGAATGGTTGCAATGACAACATGAGCTAAGCTTGTAAAAGGGCTACCCTGAGGCTTCACGTATCGATAATAACGTCGTCCTAATAAGAGAATCGTTAATCCAAGAACGTTGGCTGCAACGCACAGGCAGTATCCTAGTGCCCAGCTTATATTTTCCTCGACATAAACAATTACAGTGGCACCAAATACCATAGAGGTATACAGAGTGACAGCAAACCAATTGAAGAAAATCCTTTGATCCTTTGAATTATTAAATTGATTAGCTCCCATGGCTGCAATTGTAAAGCGAGTGCCTGCCACCCCTGTAGCCGCTAATGCTATGCCAGAATAAAGGACAGAAAATTGAACTTTTGACGGCATTGGGCACATGCTTGATCCAGTTTGACATGGTTGAGGCCTCAAGGGATCAAGCATAGCTGTTAAAGCTATGAGGATAATCCCCTGCAAATGTAGTGGCAATTGATATTAAGAAAGTTGCTTCAACAAAGGCTAACTCCATTTCACACCGCGAATTAATTTGAACTATAGCATCTTCTTTTTTATATTTGGGGTGGGATTAAGATTGCCTAAGTTAGAACCCAAGTCTTACAGCATGTCACTACTCTTCCTTAACCACTCGATTGATCAAGAGGCTAAAGGGAAATGGCTTGAATAAGAAACATATTACTGTATAAAGTGCCATTTCTCATCTCCATTAGTGGAAAAGAAATATTGCAAGGCTAGAGCAAAAATTTGGCAGCATCTTTAGCTATTAACAGGCAAATCACCCTACTGTGGTCACATAGCCTATTCCAACAGAAATGGTATGATTTCAAAAGTTCTTAGGTAGTCATTTAGGTCTGTTCTAAAGGTTCCAGTTGTTTTGTGATTGATACGTATTTAATAGACCAGGTGATCTGGCCGATTAAAGAAAGGATTCGAAGATGCGAACGCATGAACCATGACATCCAAAGTATCAAGGTTGATAAACTCCATCACGTCAACAGAAAAGAATAAAGAAAACAAGCTCTTAATATTTTGTCAGTCTAATAAAGTTAGTCAAAGGTGAGCTAACAACTTTTTCATCCAATTTTTCAGGAGAAGCTTACCAAGTTCTAAAGTTAGGTTGAAAAACCAGTTCGTTTTCTGTTTTCATGTTTTAATTTACAAAAAATTTACTACTAATATTCACTTCTGCCAATACTCAATGGCACCATATGCATTTGAAATGGTGTAATGACTGATATATAGTATGAATAGCCACATAGTGAAAGAAGGCAGGCAGTTTCTTCTTCAATTAGTTTAGTTGCTTTTGGGTGAAGAAAGGCTATTACCAGGATAGAGATAAGAGAAGACATCCAGATGACAGAATAGCATCCCAGGAGGGAATCAGCAAGGATTGCTGCAATCACTGGAAGTAGGCTAGTGGAAGCAGCAGCAATGTTAAAAGTCTGCGTAGCATCAATGCTCCGCACATGGAATTTTTCTATCATGTACACAATCAAGTTGTTTGCCCATCCTGATACAGCTATGCTCGATCCCATCAGGGTCCCTGGTGTCGTGAAAAAAACAAAACAATTGGAAAAATGGTGTACAATTTGTCACTTGTCAGTCCAAGTTCAAGACTCAAAAGAGAGGGGGAAAGAGGATGACAGACCAGCAATGAAGGGGAAAGTAGTCCAACTGCCTAGCTTGCGAGCCGAATCTGGCAATATTTGTGCTTCTCCATTGCCAGAGACTTCACCACCCATGTTGCTGCCGAACAATACTTTGCTGCAACTTTGAGCTATGCCAATGTTCTACTCAATGGAAGTCATTATATAGAATGCAAAGAATGCTGTTACATATTCTCCACCAGTTGAGTTCTCAGCTTCTTTCCTTGTCAGTGAAAAGATAAAGTCATTCATGGAGTCCTATGGTTGCGCATCAAGCCAAGATATGGGGGCATAAAAATCAAAGGATCATGGTGACTCACAACCTCTACAGTGAGCAGTAGAAGTTGCAATTTAGAAAGTTGGTCTTCTTTATGGTTGAAGATAGAATTTTTTGTTGGATCTTTCTTATCAGAATAGATGTGATGACTATCATTCAATTAATTCACCATATTTTCAAACCAATGGCAAAAGAGATGCCACTGCAACTTATAGAATCGGATGCCTCTCAAAGCAAATTAGTTTTATTCTGCAATATTATTTTTCACAAATTAAAAACGCTTCAGTGATGTCAAATCAAGATGCAGTCAAGGAATCTATTAAGAAGACCAAAAAAGTTTTCCTTTTGACATCTTATCTGCTTAAATTATGGATTCAACTAATATTAGTTTTTCAAGAGAATTGGAACACTAAGCAGACATGCTTCACTAGGAAGTTGCAACCAACAGTCGTGCACATTTGGTATTATGGGGACTTAACAAGGTTATCAGCCCCTGCCAAAAGTTCAGCACTAGGAAATGGCTCTCTGTTGCGAATCCTGCTGGATTTCATCCAACTTCATCCCTGTCAAAAGTTATATGAGATTAAAGGTAACTTTGCCGTTTTTTTTCATTTTCGTTGATTTTTAGACAAAAAGTAAGGGAATTAAAATATTTCACGGAAAATTTTGTTAGTAATACATCATTAGACCTTTTGTTATAGTGACAAATTTGACGTTAATCTCATATGACATTAATGTGTTCATCATGTAATAAAAAAGAGAATATTACAAGTGCCAACTGAGTATTAGCTGATATGGCATGTACGTTGGACAAATTCCTAGAAGTTGCACGCCGAGAGGGTTTAGGCATATAATATCTTTTTCGGATGAGTTAAGTAGATTAAGAGTTAGGCGTTTCAGAGTAGATTAAGAATCAAAGAAAAAAAGAAGAATATTAGAAGTATAAGCAGTAGGAAGATAATTTATTGAAGTTTCTTTGCTGTCAAGCACATATTTTGTCAATCAGAACCATGAGCAGCTTCTTTTTCAACATTCTGATACTCGTACAACCTGGCACATGCAAGGTAATAACCAAAGTTAAGCAATCCGGCCACAGTTAAGGCCCAATAAACATGATCCAACCTCCCATTGTTTATGTTATCAGGTAACCAACTGGTAACCCTCCTAAGAAAATCAATTATTGCAGTGCTTAAATAGAAAGAAATCCCGATTATCAGGGAAATCATAGCAGTTGCTGTGCTTCTTAGAGATGCAGGAAATTCCTGATAATAGAGTTCAACTTGTCCAGGGAAATGAAAGGCTTCTCCAATTCCAACCAAAACAAGTTGGGGAAACAGCCACAGAGCCGACATGGGCACTGTGGAAGTTGGTTGAGACTGAAGATGGTATTGGTGGGCATGGACCATTTTGAGCCGCTTTGATTCCACCAATGCTGACACTGCCATTCCCAGCACGTTTAACACGTGGCCTACGCCTATTCGCTGGAGGGCTGATGGAGAGTTCCTTGTCAGCTTCTGCCACATAGGACACAAGAATCGATCAATCAGGGTCAGAAAAATGGATGTGGAAATCAACACTATGACCAGGATAGAGCCTGCTGGGATTTTGAAATGTTGTCCAAGGTGACGATCCATGGTTAGAGCTTGGAGTATTGTCAGGCTGGCCTGGATTGCTATTGGGGTGCCTAAAAGTATACTTGACGACCATAAGGGGGAAATTCTGATCAAGGTTTTCAGATCTTCTACGTGTTGCACTGTGCAAAGACTCCATGGCTTTGCTATTGAGCCATCTGATCCAATGTCTCCTTCAGCTTTTAACGACGCACGGTTGAGGACCCTACAACATAAGAGTGCAACGTTGCATCAGTAACTATTACATTTACTTGAACATTATGTCAGATAACAAATGCACGGCAAACTTCTGATGTTATCATTGTTCATGTCAAGCCCACATTGCATTGCCACATTACTTCACCATTACGACAAGGAATTGCTGAATCTGACATGGGTTTGGTAATTCATGAATTGGTGATCTTTCCTGTAAAATGTTAGCCCCAACTTCGCCTTACATGAGATCATGGCCCCGAAAATACTACTGTCACAAGCACACTGGTCCAAATTTTGATTAGCAAACATGTGCAAGTAGAACAGGTGTGCCACCAGGTCCAGCACTCGGCTTGATCGCGAATCAATAAATATATTTATATATGCGCACATTCAATGAAATCATGAAAATCAAAAGACTCTGCCCACCAGGAAGGATAAGAGACCAAATAAGACAAGAAAGCTCTGTAGAAAACCCCTTAAATGTGTTGGGTTTAAAGTACGTAGTGGGGGCTCTGGCTCTCCTCTCCACTCACTATTTGCCCATTTTTTGAATGAAGAGATTGATGGAATCCTTCAAGTTGACTATAACATTGTGCCAATGCAACAATGACAGCGTGCAACTTTTTCTGCCGACACTTTGATTTATCAACTTCGATGAGAAATAGAGAAGGTAAGGCATGTTAGATTGCTAGTTTTAATTAATAAATCCACATTACCTGAAACCTTTTTTAGGGCCTGCAGCCTCCAAAGTCATTGCTTGATTATGTTCATTGTAATAATCATCGCCCAGGGAAGACAGTGGTAAATTCCTTTTCCTAAAAGCAGCCACCATTACACGAGCTATATTCATGAATGGACTCCCTTGGGGCTTGTCACGGAAATAGAACCGGTTTCCCAGCAAGAAAATGGCTAAGCCAATGAAATTAGCAGCAACACATATTCCAAAACCCAATCCCCAACTCAGGTTGTCCTCAATGTAGACTATAGCTGTGGAACTTACTACGGAGGCAGCGTATTGAGTGAAAAAGTACCAATTAAAGAAAACCCCTTGCTGGTGGGGCTTATGGAATTGGTTTGCACCCATTGTTGCTAAAGTAAAACGCGTGCCTCCCTGACCAATGGATGCCAGAGCTATTCCTGCATAAAGTACTAGGAACTGAACCTTTGATGAGTCTTTGCAAAAGCTGGATTCATCATTACAGGGCTGTGGCCTCAATGAATTGAGTGTAGCGGTTAAGGCAAGAAAGCCCGTGCCCTGCAAAAGGTGATTATCCATAGTCTAGTTGCAATAAATTAACATTAGCTAATGAAGAAAATCTAAGAGAATGCAATTCCTTGTAATTAACAAGCAATGTAAGAAACTGATCAAAGCTTTAATGCTACTGCATGTTATTGTTTGAGTTAAATTCACATTGTTGAGCATGATAATGAACTTCGAAATCATGTAAATGGATCAATTTTCTCTTCGAAACTGCGCCACCCTGAGGTCCTGAGCTTAATGTATGATCATACAAAATACATGCATGTATGTAGACTTGGGTATTATCAATGGAAATGAAAGGATTACCAGTAAAGAGATGCAGGAAAATATTGAGACCACAGAGAAACAGCCCAAGAAAGAGTCGGCCATGACAGCTCCAACAATAGGAAACAGACTTGATCCTCCATTCACTACATTCGAAACCTGAGCAGCATCTATGCTCTTCAAATTGAATACTTGAATCAGATACACAATGAGGTTTGCCACCCAACCACCACTAGCCAGTGTCAAGCCTGCCAATGCCCCTGGATTGACATAACAGGAAACCAAACATTATGGGCCAAAGTCATGCATTGTAACAAAAAATGACACATTGATCTATTGTTGCTGTAACAGAGTTCAGGGCAGAGGTGAGAAAGAGACCGATAATGAAAGGGAAGGTGATCCAGCCGCCTTGTTTACGACCTGAATTTTGGGTTTGGATTTCACCATCAAGGGTAGCCATTTTCGTGGTTAAAGTCTAAACTATTGGAAATGGAGCAGACTGGTCTCTGCAGCTTAAAACAAGCCACTGAAGTCCTGTTATATATAATGCTGAGTGTCCTGTACGCTTTAAAGTCTAAGTTGCACTACAACTGGAGCAATTATTTAAACTTATTCCTACCTTGAGAGATACAGAAAGTTAATAGTAGTCTTCGCCACAATCATATTTAGCTCATTATAAACACCTCAGAAACAATGTTTACTTTCACTCTACTCTTTGCTACCCTTTTAATAAAACGATCAAATGCACTGTAAAACTCCTATATTATCCGAAAGAAAAGATTTTACTGTTGGTGAACGAATTCAAATAGCATATCGAAAAGAAGAACTGTCACGCCCCGAACCCGGGACATAACAGACGCCGCACACCTGTAAGAAATAATCTCACAAATATGCAAGGCATTTATCATACTAAAATTTAATCCTTTCAAATATCTAAACTGAAATATACCGCAAATGATCAAAAGAAGTTTTACAAAACTTCAACCTATTGCTTAAAGTCAACAAAGAAATTTAAAAGATTCTTAAGTCTCAATTTGATCATAAGCTTAAAAGTTTTGAAACATATCCTAAGCTCCAAAGCGTCACTCCCCAACATTCCCGTAGACATTATCAACATCAAAACCTGTAAGATGTTAAGAAAAGGGGGGTGAGTACAACCACTCAGTAAGCAATCGATATCCCAACAGTTGGATTAAGCATGCCATAAAAACATTGGGCCAAAATATCAATTTAAATTCAAAATCAGCATTGGGTAATCTTATATTCAATCATGTAATTTATTCAAATTCATACATTCAGATTAAATTAAACAGAATTTCACAGATATCAAAACAAAGCAAAAGTTTCATAATTCAAAATTTTGAAGTCTCCCGTAACATGCCATGGCCACGCTTAACCCTTGTGGCACAGGTCAGAATCAAAATAGAAACCACAATTAACCCCGGTGGCTCGGGTCAGAGATATCAGAAGCAACTAATAGTTGCACAGAAACAGAACAGAGGGCCACTATTCTCAACCGGTGGTTCGGTTAGAAACTAGTTTCATTAACAGAATACATGTCGACATGGCCAACATTTAACCCCCATTGGCAGGGTCAGAGCATAGCCATACTAGGAGACAAAACAAAACAAAATTTCAGATTACCCAATGTATAAAGCAGTATTATCAATCTCATAACAAATTTCAGACAAAACAAATTTCGTAAATCAACCAAACCAAATCTCGTATTCACAAAACACATAACCTGTAGATATATATTATGACAAATTTCCAAGCAATTTCATATTTCCAAAATATACACCATAAATTTCAAATCTCAAGTCTCAAAGCGATTAAAATCATACTTACGTACTTGAACAAAATACAGTTCAAAATAAATTCTAATAATTGTATATACTTGCATGCTTAACCCAAATTTAAAATCTATAGGACAAAAATATTTTTGTACATACTATACGAAATATATCTCATGTTATGGTTAATTTTAAGGGTATCAAAACACTGAAGAGATATCAAGTTACTTACCTGAACTCGCTAAATTGAAACCAAATCAAAGCTTTAAGATCGCTCGAAGCCTATTATTCAAAAATATTTAATATTAGAAAACACGCTATCAATTAGTCATAAACTACACTATTTGACAGAAGCTGACAACTTATACTATATTCGCTAAATGATCATTCTCGATAAACTATGAACTAGCGCGACTAACGTTATTTGACGAAAGCTAAAAAAAATCTATATCTCTTTAAAATACAGATTTTTCAAAATTTTAAATCTCCTATATATATATATATATATTATTTTTTTTTCCTCAAAACTAAATCCCTAACTACACAAAGTAACCATAAAAATTAAAGAGAAATCCTTACTCACCTTGGTCTTCTTGCACTAACAAAACAGCCAAGCTTAATCCTTTTTCCTCTTGCTTTTGGCGTCTGCTTAACTACTGCTCTACTCTACTTTTTTTTTCTTTTTTTTTGTTCATCGACACTTCTCATATAAATTTTAAATCTTCAGTTTGGCGGCTGCAAAAGCTCTTCACGCCACACTTTTGCTTCATTTTGTATTCTTTTCTTTTACTCTGTTTCAACGCCACTCAAAACCTTTCTTTTCGGCGTCAACCATTTCTCACCGCTCACATTACTCTCGCCGCCTACAACACTCTCGCTGCTCATAACATTGTCTGTCTCTTATAGATGTATATATATTATATATATTTTAACCTAACTAAACTACAGCCCATGGCCTTCATTCTCACTGGGCCTCTCTTTATTTGTTCATTTACTCACTTTGTTTTGTCATGTTGGGCCCGGTTATTACAAGAACGTAATGAACATTGCACACAAAAGAAGACAGCTCAACCGCACAAACCTACCAGAGCAAAGAAACCTTATTATTACAAAAAAAAAGGGAAAGAAAGAGGGAAAAAATTTGGTAGCCGTTGCTGTTAAAAAATAATCAAAAATTGAAGCCCATGGCTGATATTACTAACATTTTGGATAGGATTTTGGTTAAACTTTTGGTTACATTTTGCATTTTAAATGATGCTATTAGTTGGAACTTTAAGTATTTTACGTGATTATTTATGAATTTATATATGATATACTGATAATGTATTGTTTCTATACACTGTCAATGTATCAAAAATATATCAATTAAAAAATTAAAAAATTGTTTATCGATTTGCTCATAAGGATTTATTAATGAGATGTTAATTTCTTTTGTACTGACAGTGTATAAAAACTATAAGCTATCAGCATATCACATATAAATCCATTGTTTATTCTTTTCAAGGAAATTAGTGAAGACAAATTAGACAATGCATTCAAGAGTTGTTCTAAATGTAATTTTTAGATTATTATTCTAATGATTATCCCCATCATATTTGTTATTTTGTTAAAAATTACTTTAAATATGCTATTAAAACACTTACTTTAAATATGTATTAATGGAATATTTCACGGAAAATTTTATTTTCGTTAACTTTGATCCCAAAAATCACTAAAATATGTAATGGTAAAATTCAATATCTTATGATTCTTATTAATATTTGTTGTTGCACAAAATAACAATGATTGATTGCTGACGTAAGTGTTTGTCCTCTTCTCCATGTGTCTCGTAAAAGCTTCTGTAAAAACAAGAAAAGTCAGAAGGACGCAGGAAGTGGTTCCTTGCGTAGGCACTTTGATGCTTAAGTTAGCCAAAGATTCTTGAGTATTGGGAAACGTAAAAGCCAGAATTCAAAAGTTAGGAAATAGAATAATACCTGTGACCTATTTATAGGTGAGTAAATTACCATCATTGTAGAGTAATTACTTGAAGGGCAATTTCATCATTCTAAAAGAGTTTGTGTTCTAGCACGACTCTAACAAGACCAATCTGAGGTGACAGAAGTTTGTTGCTAGGCGGGAGACCTCAAACAGATATCATAGGCACCAGGCGATAGGATCCTCTCGCTTGCGAGAGAATGTCTGGAGATCTCCCGCTTGCGGGAGAGTGCTTGGCGATCTCCCGCTTGCAGGAGAGTGCTTGGCACACTCTCATTTGCGGGAGAGTGCCTGACGCGCTTCTCCTCAAATGGGAGTGCATGGTGCACTCTCTCACACGAGAGAGTGCTCTCCGTTTCTGTTGAATTCATGATTATATTTATTTAATAATGATTATAATATCATTATTAATAGTAAAATCAATATTATTATTATTATTTTTCATTTGCCATTTGTGTAACCCATATCAATTGCTCCCAAATTCTTCGTAAAAGAACTCAGTCTTTTGTAAAGAATTTTTTAACGGTTACATACTTACCTTGTATGTATTTAAATTTTTCGTCTCAAATTTTTTGTACCAAGCCTGTGCACTTTTTTGTCTTTTTCATATGTGGCTTATGTTGCTCAGTTTTGCTTTAAGCCTATGTGTAGCCTACGTCGCGCATTTTTCGCTTCAAGCCCTTGCGTTTTTTGCTTTTATGCATGACTTACATCGCACACTTTTCCCTTCAAGTACATGCGTAGCTTACATTGCGCATTTTTCGCTTTAGGCTTTTTTCCTTGAGTGAGTGGCTTACGTCGCGCATTTTTCGCTTCAAGTCCTTGCAATTTTTGCCTTCATGACTTATATCGCGCATGTTTCGCTTCAAGTACATGTGTTGCCCATCTCGCGCATTTTTCGCTTAGGAACTTTTATTTCATTCATGGCTTACCTCGCGCATTTTTTGCTTCAAGCCCATGTGTTGCCCATCTCACGCATTTTTCGCTTAGGGACTTTTTAGTTTTGCTAGTCTCGTGCATTTTTCGCTTATGGATTTTTTTGTTTGCCCATCTCTTGCATTTTTCGCTTAGGGACTTTTTGTCTTCATGCATGGCTTACATCGTGCACTTTTCGCTTCAAGTCCATGCATAGCCTACTTCGTGCACTTTTCGTTTTAGGCCTTTTTCTTTGAGTGTGTGGCTTACCTTGTGCATTTTTCGCTTCAAGCCCTTGCACTTTTTGTCTTCATGCATGACATACATCGCTCACTTTTCGCTTCAAGTCCATGCATAGCCTACTTCGCGCACTTTTCGCTTCAGGCCTTTTTCATCGAGTGCGTGGCTTACCTCGCGCATTTTTCGCTTCAAGCCCTTGCAATTTTTGTCTTCATGCATGACTTACATCGCGCACTTTTCGCTTCAAGTACATGCGTAGCCTACTTCGCGCATTTTTCACTTTAGGCCTGACATGGTTTTTGTATTCCTGTTGCAAGATATGCAATCATGATGAGAAAATAAATTTTATATATATCAAGAATAGTATCTGCCTATTTTTCCTTCTCGAGCCAGTTTCTCAAGATGATTCATTAGCTCCCTACATTTCTCAGTCGAGTGCCCATTCATAGAATGAAAATCATAATAAGAATCTTCGTCTCCTCCCATACTTTTCGTTGCTCTTTTAGGAAATTGTAATAGTCCTGTCTTTTCTATAGTTGCAAGAATTGAGGCTCTAGGCTCATTAAGTTGAGTGTAACTATTGTCGTAACGATTTCGCGCTCGACGATTTTGAAAACATTTATAAACAAAGGGAGTCGCCACCAATCTTTTTTTTACTAGGTGTGATTGGTCACCTAAAAATGTTTATCTTTTTAACAAAATATCAAAATTAATTAAGTTTTATTAAAAAGATAATTTTTTGTTTGCGAAAACAAAATCGGGTTTGGGAGTACGGTTACGCGTGGGGAAGGATTAGCACCCCCACGACGCCCGTTTAGAAAACGGTACCATTGTAATCATGTGTTATCCTTTGGTTTTAACAAAATGATCTTAATTTAATATTTAAAAAGAACTCCATTTATTTTGAAATTATTTTTTATTTGTATTAATTTTGAAACATTTAAGTTTTATTTTTTATTTGAAATAAGTGAAAATCTTTTGTATTGAAAATTATTCCGAAGTACCCCAATACTCTGGTAGCATTTTGGATAATTTCCTCACCTAGAGATTTCTTAAGAATCACTACTTGTGAGTTCTATAGAATCTCATCATCGGAAGATTCGCACTCGCTTCGAAAATTATTATGAATGCATATGATGCAAACAGATTATGAATGATGCAAATGAATTTTTTAATTAATTTTTTATATAAATATTTCTTTATTTATTTTAAATAAAAATTTTTATTATTGAAAAATTGCACTAAGTATCCCAATACTCTGGTAACAGTTAGTGAACTTCTCTCACTTAGGGATCAGTCCAGAAATCACTACTTTTGAGTTTCATAACATCCCATCATCGGAAGATTTTCGTTTATTTTAAAATTTTAATATTTATGCAGATGATGCTAACATTTGATATATGACACATGTGGAATTATAAAAGGAATTTTATATTTTAATTTTTATTAATGAAACTCTTGATATTGAGAAATTTAACTAAATATCCCAATACTCTGGTAACATTTAGGTAATTCCTCTCACCTAGGGATCAGTCAAGAAATCACTACTTGTGAATTTCATGACATCCCATCATCAGAAGAATTCCATTTATTTTAGAATTTAAATACTTATACACATGATGCAAGGATATAGTACATGATGTACATGGAATTATAAAAAGAAATTTATACTTCGATTTTTATTAATGAAACTCTTAATATTGAAAAATTTAACTAAATATCCCAATACTCTGGTAACATTTAGCCAATTCTTCTCACCTAGGGATCAGTTAAGAAATCACTACTTGTGAGTTTCATGACATCCCATCATCGGAAGAATTTCATTTATTTTGTTTTAATATTATTGATTTATTATTTTTAAGTATTTATTATTATTATTATATATATTTAAAAAATAAGCATGAAATCGAATATTGAGAAATGATATCGAATATCCCAATACTCTGGTGACATTTGGTATAATTCCCCTCACATAAAGTTTTTCGAAGAATCGCTACTTGCGAGTTCTACGAAGACTTATCATTGGAATTTCATACTTATTTCATTTTAATTTTTTTATTGATTGATTTATTTATTTATTTTACTATTATTCTTTATTTATTATTATTATTTTTTCCTTAACTCACATTTCATTTTTCTTAGCAGATTGTCAAACAAAAAAATAAAATAAAATAAAATAAAATAAAAAATAAAATTTATTTTATTTTAAAGCTATGTTTTTATGTATACTTTATGTATATATATATTTTTTTATATATTCTATGTACCATATATATATATATATATATATATTCATATATGTTTTAAAGCTATATATATTTTATATGTTTGCATATATGTATTTTACACATTTATTTATATATATTTTAAAATATATATTTATATTTTCTTTTATATATTTATTATTATATGTATTTTATGTACATAAAATTTATATACTTTAAAACTATGTATTTTACATATTTTATATTTATTTATTTTTTCTTTTAAAACTATATGTTTATTTTATTATTATTATTTTTATATTATATATTATATTATTCTATTTATTTATTTACTTATTATTTTTGCCATGATAATACATTAAAAACACCTAAACAAATTATTTTATAAAACAAATAAATGAATAAATAAAATGAAAAAAGAAATATACCCAAAACAGCCCAAATGGGGGCCCAAAAACGAGCCCAAGCAGCAGGGGCCCAAGTCTGTCCACGGAGCGGGTCGCGGTCGAGTCAGAAACCGGGTCGGGCTGGAGCGCGGGTTGCTTGAGGCCGGAATGGAGCCGAGTCGCGAGGGGTCAGAAATCGGGTCGGACTAGCGCGCGGGTCGCGAAAGGCCGGAGTGGAGCAGGGTCGGGCAGATCTCGGATCCAGTTCGAGTCAACGCGCGGGTCAGCGCGCGGATCAGGCCTCCAAACGGTGCGTTTTGATGCTCTATAAATAACCCCTTTTTTTTTTACTCTTCATTTTAGCCGGTCTCTTCCAAAAAAAATCCTAAAACCCCAAAAAATCCTCTCAACCCCCTTAGCCCTGCCGGATGCTTTTCGCCGTGCCGGCCGCCGTGCGCTGCCGTGTGCCGGTCACCAGAAACCTTCCCGTAAACCTAAAAAGGCTCGTCTAACCTTCCTCTTACCGGATCTGGTCTCCGTTACACCCTAAAATAACCCTAACCCCACAGATCTAGCCCTCTCCGAAAGCCTCATTCCTCTGTTTGTTGTTTTGTTTTTTTTTTTTTTGAGTTTGTTATATCTGGTTGGATCTGGATGTGGTTGCTTGTCTTTTTTTGTTTTTCTTGCAGGTTTTAGATCTAAGGTTTCCAGATCTGAGATCTTAAGGGTCTCGGTTCTAGGGTTTGGGGTTTGTTTTTTTGGTTAGGTTTTGGGTATGTGATGGTGGCGGTTTGATGGTGATGGTGGTGACGGTGATGAGTGGTAGCTGGGATCTGGTGATGATAACTTGGTGATGGTAGTGGTGAGTAGTGGCTACGGTGGTGGCTTAGGGTTTCTGTTGGTAGGTTTAGTGTATAGGGTAGTGGTGGTTTCGGTGGTGGTGGTGTCTTAGGGTTTTTTTGTTATTTTTTGAGTCTGTCTTCTCCCCCTAAAAAAAAAAGAACAAGAAACTCGACGAAAATCTAAGCCTCTTAAACAGATTTAGGATCAACCTTTGATCCGGAGGGTTAGAACCGATCTAGGTTCTTTCCATTGTTTTATAGTCCTCAAGGTAGTGTCAGGATGGGATTGATCTAGGGAAGATGAGTTTTGGAGACACCCGAGACATAGGGGGAGAGGCTGGAGAACCGACGGCTGGGCAGATGGTCTGGGTGATGGACGGATGACAGGAATGGTACCGGCGGCTAGAGCAATAGAACAAAAACAAAATATAATAATAATAATAATAATAATAATAATAATAATAATAATAATAATAATAATAATAAATAAAAAATATAATAATAATAATAATAATAATAATAATAATAATAATAATAATAATAATAATAACAAACAGTAACAATAACAATAATAATAATACTAATAATAATAATTGTAGACACCTTATTTTGTCCGAAGTCTTAAAAAAATAATTAATTGGATCAGGTAACATTATATTTTAATTTAACAATTTAGAATTAGGCTAGAATTAAATTAGAATTTTTAGATTTAGAATTAACATTAATTAGTAAATTAAAGTTAAAATAGGATTTAGGAATGATAAATAAAAAAAAGAAGAAGAGATAAGAAGAGAAAATAAAATTAATTTTAAGATAGGATAATTAGAATTTTTAAGATAATTATTTAGATTAATATTAAAGTTGATAAAGTTAGATTAGGATTAGCATAAGAGTTAAATAGATAAAATATTAAAAAATAAGAGATAACTAATAGGATAGGTTTAGTTGTATTAGGATTCTAATAAGTTTATGACTATAAAAAGGGGGCAAACCCCATAACTTGGGACAACAATTCTCAGAGAAAGAAATTGATAGAAAAAAGCAGTCTGCATCAAACAAATTTAAAAAAAAAAGGAAAATACACAAGGCAGACAAGCAATAGCAGCATCCACAGCAAGCACTAGACGCAGGCGACAACAATCTGACGACACCTGAGGAAGGTCGCACACCGGAGAAGGTGGGATAGCATCTGGCTTTCGGCGTTTCTTTGGTAGGAACGAGGGCGAAGCAGTGTCGGGTTGTAGCTAGCGACATACGGTTGCTAAAAGTGTTGCTTATTGCCCATCAAATCCAAGAGTAACCCACGTCAGCAAGTCATCAAAGTCCAAACTAATTTGCTTTTGTAAGTCTGAGTGCCCATTACCAAGGTAAGCTTTCTTACTTTATTTCTCTGTTGTCATATTCTCGTTATTAATGATGTACTTGATAGTGTAGGTCGCTTTTCTTTATAATAAAGAGATTAAAAAATAATAATGAAATATAGGAGTATATAAGATTAATAAAAAATAATAATAAATAACAAAAATCAAGAGAATAAGTAAAATTTGAAAGTTAAGTAAATAAGTAACAATATGTACAAGTAAGAAATAAAAGATAATTAAAAAGGTAAATAATAAATGAATAAAATAAATAAAATTAGGGAATCTATATTAAGATTAATAAATTATGGTATACTAAATTTCTGAGAATTGGTTAAGCTTTCCCGATGATGGAATCTTCGAGGCGATTACGAACGAATAACACTCGAGGAATTCCTAGGTAAGAGGATCCTTTTAAGTTTATCCAGAATAATGGAAGATTTAAAAGGTATTTTCAAAAAAATGAAGGTTAAATTTTATTCTCCAAGTAATTAAGATAGAATAACACATAAAAAATCATAATCGTGAAAAAAATAATAATAAACATAATAGTAAAATTTTTAGGATAATAATAAATAAAAACATAAATTATACAATTAAATCCGATGATGGAATCTTCAAGGCGATTACGAATGAGTAACACTCGAAGAATTCTTAGGTGAGAAGATCCTTCTAAGTTTATCCAGAACGATGGAAGACTTAGAAGGCATTTTCAAAATAAACAAATGATAAATAAAGATAAAAACATAATAAATAATAAAATTTACATTCTAATAAAGATAAAATAATACATAATAAATAAAGTTAATAAATAATAATAATTCCGATGATGGAATCATTAAGGCGATTGCGAATGAGTAACACTTGAGGAATTTTTAAGTTAGAGGGTTCTCCTAAGTTTATCCAGAACGATGGAAAATTTAGGAGATATTCTCAATATTAAATACCAAAAATCCTAAAAATATTAAAAATATATATAAAATAATATTTAAAATAAATAAATAAAAGTAATAAAATAATTAAATAAAAATAAATTAAGAAATAATAAAATTCTAAAATACTTCCGACGACAAAGCCTCTTCAAGGGAGTCGAATGGTACCCCTTGAATACTCTCGAGGTGAGAAGAGTCTTTTAAGAGTTCATCCAGAATGATGGAGGATTTTTAAAAGAATTTTCAATATTTAAACAAAAAAAATTAAAAGATCACATAATTAAGACTAAGTTAAAATAACACAAGATTAAAATGGTACTAATATTGGGCGTTGTGGGGGTGCTATAACCTTTCCTACACGTAAATGAACTCCCGAACCCAAAACTTAAAATATAGACCAGTTTTAGAGTCATTAGGTGGTCAATCACACCTAGGTTAAAAATTGATTGGTGGCGGCTCCATTTGTTTAATGTCTAGCATCATAATCCTAGGAAACATTATGACAATAATAATAATAATAAAAATAAAAAATATGTGATAATAGTAATAATAATAATAAAAACAATAACAATAATAATATACATAATAACAAAAACAAATAATAAAAATAAAGACAAATATACATATAAAAATAATAAAAATGAAAACAAAAAATAACAATAAAAATAATTATAATTATAAAAATAAAAACAAATAGATAAAAATAAAATAATAATAATAATAATAAAATTTACTCATTTTAATGGGCCTTGAAGCTCAATGTATTATCTTGGATTTTGAGAGTCCAATTGAGTTTAAGACTATCAATTTGGACAAAATTTGGTGTCTACAGCTGCCCCTCTTTGCTCATTGCTGAGTATCAGGAATAGAGCAAAGACAATAGACAACAATTTTGTCCAACTCAACACCTAATCCTTTTCTTTTTTTCTGGTTTTTTTCTCTCTTCTTCTTCTTTTCTTCTCTTCTCTTCTCTTTTTTTTTCTTTTTTTTCTTTTTTTTTCTTTTCTTCTTTTGTCTTTTTCTCTTTTTGTTTTTGTTTTTTTTGGGTATTCTTCTTACAACAGAGGTAGCGAAATTTCAAAATTCTTCCTGAAAAGCTTCTCTTGCGATAAAGGTGATGGAACTTTATATTTCTTTCCTGGAATGCGCTCCTCTTGCAACAGAGGCAATGAAACTTTAAATTTCTTTCCTGGAATGTGCTCCTCTTGCAACAGAGGCAATGAAACTTTAAAATTCTATTTTTTTCTTTTTTTTTAATTTAAACTTAACAAAGTTTCTCTCACTAAAGGCTCTTCACTTTAAGATAGTTTAACATTAATCACTAACTTTAAAATTGTATTTAAAGGATTTCGAAACTGTACCCAAATAACTTAGAATTTGTACCTGAAAGATTTGAGACTTGTGCCTGGAGGACTTAGAAATTGTGCCCGGAGGACTTGAGATTTATGCCTGGAGGTCTTAAGATTTGTGCTCGGAAGACTTAAATTTTGATATTTGTACCCGGAGGACTTATATTTTATTTGAAAGATTTAAAATTTATGCCCGGAGGTCTTAAATTTGTGCCCGGAGGTCTTTAAAATTTTGCCCGGAGGTCTTAGGATTGTGCCCGGAGGACTTGAGATTTGTGCCCGGAGGACTTGAGGTTTATGCCCGGAGGTCTTAGAATTGTGCCCGGAAGACTTTAGATTTGTGCCCGGAGGTCTTAGATTTGTGCCCGGAGGTCTTAGAATTATGCCAGGAGGTCTTGAGATTTGTGCCCGGAGGTCTTGAGATTTGTGCCCGGAGGTCTTAGAATTATGCTCGGAGGACTTGAGATTTGTGCCCGGAGGACTTGGAATTATGCCCGGAGGTCTTGGAATTATGCCCAGAGGTCTTACAATTTGTGCCCGGAGGTCTTAGAATTATGCCTGGAGGTCTTATAATTTTGCAATATGTGCCCAGAGGCCTTTGAAATTTTGCCGGAGGACTTGGAATTGGTGCTTGAAGTGTTTGAAATTTATGCCCGGAGGACTTGGAATTGGATTTGAAATTTTTGAAAATCATTCTTCAACCTTAATTAAACATAGCACTAATCAAATTGGATTTGAAAATTTCTTTATCATGAATAAACTTGACTTTTTTTGTTTTGAAAAAAGGTTGTATAACCTTCAAAATTTTGATTGGGTGTTGTCGAGCCTTTAGCTTGAGAAACATGTTTTAATCTCAAAATTTTACACAAAACTTCCAATGCTGATGCTGTATGAAACTGTGTATGTATGCATGTATGCATGGCACTCAATCCTGTACATTCTCTAACTTTGAAACTTTATCTTGTCAAAGAGGTACATCACTTGTCTTTTGTATTTTCTTTGCCCCAACATGATCATGAAAGCTCCTTTCTATTTCCCATTTTTGCAGAGTTCTTGTACCTCATCATAGCCTATTGACGAAAAGCACTAAAAATTTTCCACATAACTATTTTCCAGGGGGAATGAATCCAAATTTCACAAATGATACTCGATCCTTTCAAAAAATTAGTGATTACTTTTCAAGACGAGTGACATAAATCCTGTTCGGATCTTTTCAACCAGACAATTGAAAGTTTGGTGTAGTAGGATGTTTTGTTTGGGGAACATTTTGCCACTTATCCAAAAAACAATGGTTCTTTACTTAGCTTAAAATAGTTTTCTCAAAATACCACCACTTTTTCTCCCCCCCTTTTTTTATTTTTTGTTGTTTTTTTGTTTTGAACAAAATTTTGAATGAGAAAGAAACAAAATATTTACAGCTTGGTTTGACAATCTCTTAAATTCTCGAATAATGGCGTTCCACAAATGCCAAGATGAAATATGAATGGCTGAGGTCCTTTCTGTTTACGAAAAGTATATACATGAAGAAAGGTTCAAACTTTTTCAAAAAAATGTCGGGCAATCAAGTGACATCAAAATCTTTGGATATCTCAAGGATTTCTCAAGGACTATTGGTTCTTTTTCCATATTTTCAATTCGTGTCACTGCTTGATTTGTTGTTCTAAGAGTTCATTGTTTGCTCTAGACTGCCCTTTTCGGGTTTTCACCCTAGAGCTCCACTCTTTCTTTTCTCTTTCTCTTTTTTTTTGATTGTTCCACCATGCATTCAAGAATTCAGATTTCATTCAAACCAGATAATGGCAAGAATTTTCCAAAGAAAAGCTCTTCGATACAAACATCCATATTTGATCAAAATGGACTTTTAAGTACGTAATGTAGGCCATGGTTCAGGGTTTTGAAAAAATAAATAAATAGGCCCAAAAATGTGTTTAAGGGTGATCAATCCAAGGATCATTTCTTCTCATATAGACGTCTATCATTTTCACTCTTTGAAGCACTTTTCTTTTTCCACTCTTCCATGTATCTCTTCTTCTTTCTCTTCTCTCTCTCTTTTTCTTTTCAAAATCCTTTTCATTCTTTGAAGCACCTTTCTTTGTGTACTTTCACATGTATCCTTTCTTCTTTCTGTTTTTTGGTTGATTCATGTCCAGGATTTCAAAAACATAGTAAATCTTATTTGATCGAAAACAAAAGTTGAATCATTTATTTTCTTTGAAGGGATAACTTCTGCACCTGCCCCCCAATGTGGAGGGTGATCCTTGGAAAAGGTTTATTGTGAAAGAAATTATCAAGCTCAAAAGGGGCAGCAAAAGGATAATGTTTATATTTGTGAATGGAATGCGAAAGACGGCCATTCGTCATCTCAAATTAAGATACTTCTATTGAAAAGCAATTTTAAGGACAAGTTTTTCTTTTGGCTTTTGAAATCATCTGAATGTCATGTTTGCATGATGTCACGATCAATTTCATTTTTCTTTCTCTTTTTTTTTGTTTTGTTGTTTTTTTTTCTTTTTGATATTCACACCAAAAATTTATTTAAGGAAAGAGGTGATGCGCGACTCAAGGTATTATACAGATGGACAACAATGAAAAATCCTCAACTTTGTCCCTCTCTTTTTTTTTCTTGCTTCTTCCATTCTCTTTTTTTTTATCTTGGCCCAAAACATGGGCGAAAAGGATCTCGGGAGTACAAGATTGAAGAATTCGGGATTTGTACAAGAATTTAGATGGAAATGTATCTCACAATGATCTTGCCACATGTTTGACCGCCATTATCCAGAATCTTTGAGATTGTCATTGATTTCCAGAAAATTCTCAAAAAGTTTTGCAAATCGGTTATTTCTTGAAAATTATTAATAGTAAAGCCCTATCATGGTCAAAGTGAAAACAAAATCAAACTTTCAAAAATTTATGCCCCAATTTAGCCTTTTGGCTCCCGAGTAACTTAGGTTTCACTGAGACATGATCCGGGTATGATTTACGACATTCATCTTTGACAGTAATCACCGATTTTCTTATAATCATTTTATCATTATTGTGAAGAAAAGAAACATTCTTGTCATATGCCACTGGAAAATAAATTATGCAAAAAGTTGTGCTCGTACAATTGTCACCTAGGCCAACGAAAATGACAAGCATTTTTCCAACAAAATACAGACTTCAGAATCTCAAAAATATTCGTTTTCCTCTAGACTGATCTGCCAAAATGCCATGATTTTACACGAAAGTGGATTTCCACTGTTCCATAAGTTCTCGAGTCAAGATTCCACCATTGATGAGCTCTTCAACCCTTTCCTTCAACTGTTTGCATTTTTCTGTTGAATGCTCAATTGCCTCCATGTGATAGTCACATTTGCTATTCGGATCATAGCTTTTGGCCAATGGGTTCGGTGTTATTCTCAAAGGTATAGGGGTCAAATAGTGGTTTTTCACTAGGAAAGGTAAAAGATCGGAGATTGAAATTGGGATTTTTCCTTGGTTGCATCTCAATCTTTTTCTATTGTTTATTGATTGTTGAAGAGGTTGAGTTGTTGGCCTAGGTATAAAGATAGGCGCATGAGTAACTGTTGGAGGGTAAGAGTTTGCTTGGAATCCTGGTTGCGGGTTTGGTGAATAAAGATAAGGACCACAGGAAGCATTGTTCGAGGTTGGACGGTATGATGGGTGAGACAAATAGGGATTATATGGAATGGAATTTTTAGGAAATTGTCCCTCAAATGTCGCAGCTTGCACTTCTTCTTCCATCCTTTCAAGTCTGTTATCAGCCATATCACCTATCTTGATCTTGCCACTCTTGATTGCATTCTCAATCATCTCTCCGGAGGCCACCATGTCAGCAAAATTCTTCGTAACATTCCCAATCACTCTATCATAATATGGTGCCTGAAGAGTACTAAGAAACAAAGCTGCAGTCTCTTTTTCCGTGAGGGGAGGCTGGACCTGGGTGGCAACATTCTTCCATCTTTGGGCATATTCTCTAAAGCCTTCAGTAGCTTTCTTCTCCATAGTTTGCAAAGATAAACGATCTGGGGCCAAATCCACAATATGCTTATATTGGGCGACAAATGCCCTTGCCAAATCTTCCCATGAGTGAACATCGCCCCTGCCCAATTGTGTATACCACCTAGCAGCAGATCCTTGAAGGTTGTCTTGGAAAACATGGATCAACAGCTTGTCATCATGCACATGTGCTGCCATTTTTCTACAGTACATAGTGATATGGGCCTTTGGACAAGTGGTCCCATCATATTTCTCAAATTCTGGAGCTTTAAACTTTAAAGGAATGACAACACCAGGTACTAGAGATAATTTGGCTGCATCTAAAGATCCATGAAAATCCATCCATTCAACAATCCGAAGCCTTTCTTCTATAAGCTTGATCTTTTGTCGAGAATTTGAGCCTTCTTTCACTTGTGACATCCCTTGCTCATTGTGACTATCGAAATTGGCAACATGAATTGGTTCAAGGGGGTTCATTATAGGAGTTGCATGCCTATGACTAGGGTCGCCTGAAGATGGCATATTAGGGCATACATAATCTTTGGTGGGCATTGCTTGTGGCTCCTGAGATGATCGGGTTTCTCATGAGCCAATGTTAACTGGAAAAAAAGAATCTTCAGTGTTTCGTAACCAATGCCCCTCTTGAGTAGCTACTTCTCTCATTTTTCCATTGTTCTGCTTCTCCAACAAACCTGCCATCTGTGATAATTGCTCTCTCATCTCTTGTTGAGCTCTTTCCATCCTTTCCATCCGAGTCATTTCTGTCTCTTCCATGGTCCAAAACTATCTTCGAAGTTTTTCAATGATCAAGCTATCTTTCCACCAAATCTGTCACAACCTAAAATTAGATGTCATGCTTGCCATGCTAATATGAAGCTTTTATTATATTGAAATTGTATATCCACATGTAAAAGAAATTTCAACCTTGTTATTATTTTACAATCTCACATGTCACTCATCAAAAAGAGAGAAAAAAAATATAAACTGAAAATTGTTTTTGTTTTTTTTCTTTTTTGGAAACAATTATTGTTAGCCTTATTATTCTTCTGTCGAAATCGTATTATGCACATATGAATGAAGTGAATGCAAACTTATATAAAATCTTGTAACCTTCATATTCATACAAGAATTGTTTACAAGATCCAAAAATTCCTTACTAACTCTCCCTTATTCTAATGCCCTCAACATTCAAAGTCTTTCAAAAACAAATCAAGCATTGTAGATTCTTGGTTGACCATTTCATGAAAAGTTGATCGGTTTCCACTTGCTAATGATTCAACATGTAATTGTTCTGGAAACAACAACGACCCTTGAAAACAAACCATTTTAGTCTCTTCAAAACTTTCAAGCATTTTCATAATCTTAGCTAGCTTCCCCTTTATTTCTCGTATATCATGTCCAAACTCCTCTCGATTATTCTCTAAAATAGTCTAGCTTCTAATTGATCTCCCATATTTTTTGACCTCCTTTAACCCAAAAAGACAAATATCTTCCTTATTATGTCATGTGAATGCATTAATGTAATGAGATATGTTATGCTAAAATTCAAGAATAAAAGAATGAAGAGTTTCTCTTATTTAAGTTCAATGAGTGAATCTTTTTTTTTTTACTTTCTTTCTTTCCTTTTTTTTTTGTAAAGAATGGATTTTTTTCTTCTTTTATTAGAAACAAAAAATTTCTTATTTTCACTCCATAATTCATTCTCTTTAACCTCCCCTTTTTCTAAATTATTTTTAAAGGACTATGACAATGAATTTACCTTTTATTTTTATCAAAATTTTTTTTATGCATAAATTTCAAATATATATATATATATATATATATATATATATATATATATATATATATATATATACACACACACATTATTATTACCTTTTTTCAGATAGTACTAAGAAACAAAGAATATTTCCATGTTATTCTCAAAAAAGAAAAACAGATAAAACTTTATTTTCTCTTTTTTTCCATTTTTTTTAAAAAAAAATTGTAAACTTCTAAAATTTTATTTTGAAAATGACAAAAAAGAAAAACACCTCTTGACAAAAAAGAAAAAATGACAAAGGCATGAATTTGAAAAATTGTTAGAGTCATGATATGAAAACGATAGTAAAACGTTCCCTCATGTGTCCTAATTTCGGGATAATTTCTACAAAAATTGGACATGACTCTACCTAAGGCTGGCCTCTTAAGGTCCTTTACATGCTGGGTTAGGATTTATAAAGATCTAAAGGTTCTCAAATTATACCTCACTGTCATCCACACTGGACTAGCAAGATTTAATTTGAGTGGGAGTATTTCACTTGCCATTACGGAGGTGATTAACTCACGAGAGCAAAGGTACTCTACTCCCTCCTAAAGAGGATGGAACCCGGGCATAGAGCTCATGTTATGCAAATGCAAGTGTAAGTGTGTGTATGAGGGAACTTGTCAGACTCAAATCAAATTATTAGTCTTAACCTAAATGCCTCAACAATTTATTAACAACAAGTATGTACAAATATAAAAAATAAAATAAATAACCTAAAAAGCAAATGCAAACAAAGTTATTTTCAAAATCAAAGTGAATTAAATTTAAATATCAATCAAGACTATTAAATTAAAACTTTGGATAACACATGATTAATGAATGGCTTGACCCTCAAAAAGCGTCCCCAGCGGAGTCGCCAAGTTGTCGTAACGATTTCGCGCTCGACGATTTTGAAAACATTTAAAAACAAAGGGAGTCGCCACCAATCTTTTTTTTTACTAGGTGTGATTGGTTACCTAAAAATGTTTATCTTTTTAACAAAATCTCAAAATTAATTAAGTTTTATTAAAAAGATAATTTTTTGTCTGCGAAAACAAAATCGGGTTTGGGAGTACGGTTACGCGTGAGGAAGGATTAGCACCCCCACAACGCCCGTTTAAAAAACAGTACCATTGTAATCATGTGTTATCCTTTGGTTTTAACAAAATGGTCTTAATTTAATATTTAAAAAGAACTCCATTTATTTTGAAATTATTTTTTATTTGTATTAATTTTGAAACATTTAAGTTTTATTTTTTATTTGAAATAAGTGAAAATCTTTTGTATTGAAAATTATTCCGAAGTACCTCAATACTCTGGTAGCATTTCGGATAATTTCCTCACCTAGAGATTTCTTAAGAATCACTACTTGTGAGTTCTATAGAATCTCATCATCGGAAGATTCGCACTCGCTTCGAAAATTATTATGAATGCATATGATGCAAAGAGATTATGAATGATGCAAATGAATTTTTTAATTAATTTTTTTATATAAATATTTCTTTATTTATTTTAAATAAAAATTTTTATTATTGAAAAATTGCACTAAGTATCCCAATACTCTGGTAACAATTAGTGAACTTCTCTCACCTAGGGATCAGTCCAGAAATCACTACTTTTGAGTTTCATAACATCCCATCATCGGAAGATTTTCGTTTATTTTAAAATTTTAATATTTATGCAGATGATGCTAACATTTGATATATGACACATGTGGAATTATAAAAGGAATTTTATATTTTAATTTTTATTAATGAAACTCTTGATATTGAGAAATTTAACTAAATATCCTAATACTTTGGTAACATTTAGCTAATTCCTCTCACCTAGGAATCAGTCAAGAAATCACTACTTGTGAGTTTTATGACATCCCATCATCAGAAGAATTCCATTTATTTTAGAATTTTAATACTTATACACATGATGCAAGGATATAGTACATGATGTACATGGAATTATAAAAAGAAATTTATACTTCGATTTTTATTAATGAAACTCTTAATATTGAAAAATTTAACTAAATATCCCAATACTCTGGTAACATTTAGCCAATTCTTCTCACCTAGGGATCAGTTAAAAAAACACTACTTGTGAGTTTCATGACATCCCATCATCGGAAGAATTTCATTTATTTTAATTTAATATTATTGATTTATTATTTTTATGTATTTATTATTATTATTATATATATTTTAAAAAAATAAGCATGAAATCGAATATTGAGAAATGATATCGAATATCCCAATACTCTAGTGATATTCGGTATAATTCCCCTCACCTAAAATTTTTCGAAGAATCGCTACTTGCGAGTTCTACGAAGACTTATCATTGGAATTTCATACTTATTTCATTTTAATTTTTTTATTGATTTATTTATTTATTTATTTTACTATTATTCTTTATTTATTATTATTATTTTTTCCTTAACTCACATTTCATTTTTCTTAGCAGATTGTCAAATAAAAAAAATAAAATAAAATTTATTTTATTTTACAGCTATGTTTTTATGTATACTTTATGTGTGTGTGTGTGTGTATATATATATATATATTTATATATATTCTATGTACCATATATATAAATATATATATATTCATATATGTTTTAAAGCTATATATATTTTATATGTTTGCATATATGTATTTTACACATTTATTTATATACAGTTTAAAATATATATTTATATTTTCTTTCATATATTTATTATTATATGTATTTTATGTACATAAAATTTATGTACTTTAAAACTATGTATTTTACATATTTTATATTTATTTATTTTTTCTTTTAAAACTATATGTTTATTTTATTTTATTATTATTTTTTTATATTATATATTATATTATTCTATTTATTTATTTACTTATTATTTTTGCCATGATAATACATTAAAAACACCTAAACAAATTATTTTATAAAACAAATAAATGAATAAATAAAATGAAAAAAGAAATATATCCAAAACAGCCCAAATGGGGGCCCAAAAACGAGCCCAAGCAGCAGGGGCCCAAGTCTGTCCACGGAGCTGGTCGCTGTCGGGTCAAAAACCGGGTCGGGCTGGAGCGCGGATTGCGTGAGGCCGGAATGGAGTCGGGTCGCGAACGGGTCAAAAACCAGGTCAGACTAGGGCGCGGGTCGCGAGAGGCCGGAGTGGAGTCGGGTCGGGCGGATCTCGGATCCGGTTCGGGTCAAAGCGCGGGTCAGCACGCGGATCAGGCCTCCAAATGGTGCGTTTTGATGCTCTATAAATAACCCTTTTTTTTAACTCTTCATTTTAGCCGGTCTCTTCTAAAAAAAAATCCTAAAACCCAAAAAATCCTCTCAACCCCCTCAGCCCTGCCGGATGCTTTCTGTCGTGCGTCGCCGTGTGCTGGTTGTCGGAAACCTTCCTGTAAACCTAAAAAGGCTCGTCTAACCTTCCTCTTATCGGATCTGGTCTCCGTTACACCCTAAAATAACCCTAACCCCGCAGATCTAGCCCTCTCCGAAAGCCTCATTCCTCTATTTGTTGTTTTGTTGTTTTTTTTTTTTGAGTTTGTTATATCTGGTTGGATCTGGATGTGGTTGCTTGTCTTTTTTTGTTTTTCTTACGGGTTTTAGATCTAGGGTTTCCAGATCTGAGATCCTAAGGGTCTCGGTTCTAGGGTTTGGGGTTTGTTTTTTTGGTTAGGTTTGGGTAGGTGATGGTGGCGGTTTGATGGTGATAGTGGTGATAGTGATGAGTGGTGGCTGGGATCTGGTGATGGTAGTGGTGAGTAATGGCTACGGTGGTGGCTTAGGGTTTCTGTTGGTAGGTTTAATGTACGGGGCAGTGGTGGTTTTGATGGTGGTGGTGTCTTAGGGTTTTTTGGTATTTTTTGAGTCTGTCTTCTCCCCCCCCCCCCCCCCAAAAAAAACAAGAAACCCGATGAAAATCTAAGCCTCTTAAACAAATTCAGGATCAACCTTTGATCCGGAGGGTTAGAACCGATCTAGTTTCTTTCCATTGTTTTACAGTCCTCAAGGCAGTGTCAGGATGGGATTGATCTGGGGAAGATGAGTTTTGGAGACACCCGAGACATAGGGGGAGAGGCTGGAGAACCGGCAGCTGGGCAGATGGTCTGGGTGATGGACAGATGACAGGAATGGTACCAACGACTGGAGCAATAGAACAAAAACAAAATATAATAATAATAATAATAATAATAATAATAATAATAATAATAATAATAATAATAATAATAATAATAATAATAATAAATATATATAATAATAATTGTAGACACCTTATTTTGTCCGGAGTCTTAATTTTAAAAAAATAATTAATTGGATTGTGTGACATTATATTTTAATTTAACTAGAATTAAATTAGAATTTTTAGGTTTAGGATTAACATTAATTAGTAAATTAAAGTTAAAATAGGATTTCGAAATGATAAATAAAAAGAAAAAAGAGAAGAAGAGATAAGAAAATAAAATAAAATAAAATTAATCTTAGGATAGGATAATTAGATTTTTTAAGATAATTATTGAGATTAATATTAAAGTTGATAGAGTTAAATTAGGATTAGCATAAGAATCAAATAGATAAAATATTAAAAAAATAAGAGATAATTAATAGGATAGGTTTAGTTGTATTAGGACTCTAATAAGTTTATGACTATAAAAAAGGGTTAAACCCCATAACTTGGGACAACAATTCTCAGAGAAAAAGAATTCATAGAAAAAAAAGCAGTCTGCATCAAGCAAAAAATAAGGAGAGTTTTCAGAGAAAAAATAGAAAAATATACAAGGTAGACGAAGTAGTGTTGGGTTGTAGCTGGTGGTGTACAGTTGCGAAAAGGAATTAAAAGTCAGCTACTGGTAGCAATCGAAGAAGAGGTTCCAGACAGAATTGGAGCAACAGTATGTATAGTTGCAAGCTTTGTTGATTCCACAGAATAGCTTTAATATTCTGCTGCTGTTTTAAAGGCATTTGTTGGGTTTAGAACTCTTAAAATCCCAGCTTATTACCGGAACCCACGTCCATTTGTTGAAAGGCCTATTGCAAGTTTATGTCAAGAACCCAAGTAAGGATATTCTTTTTTGTTTGTTTTGCTTTATCTTCCTGTTTCCATGTGATAGGCTTTTATAAATCATTAAATGTTATACTTGACGTATTATTTTGTTGTTCTTTAGAATAAGATGAAAAGTAAAAATAAAATACATAGAAGTAAGTAGGAATAATACATTGGAGGATAACGAAGTTAGAGAACGAATTAAATAAAAAAGAAAGGTATTAAATAAGAAATAAGGTTAAAAAATAAATTAAATAAAAATATAATAAAGAATAAATAATATAGATTGAATAACTATGATAATAAAAATGAATATAAATAAATAAAATTAGAGGATTTATATTAATATGAATAAATCACGGTATAATAAACAGCGAGGATGAGTTAGACCTTTCTGATGATGGAATCCTCGAGGCGATTGCGAATGAGTAACACTCGAGGAATTCTTAGGTAAGAGAATCCTTTTACGCCTATCTAGAATGATGGAAGATTTAAAAGGTATTTTCAAAAAATGAAGGTTAAATTTTATTCTTCAAATAATTAAAATAGAATAATACATAAAAATCATAGTCGTAAAAAATATAATAATAAACATAATAGTAAAATTTTTAGGATAATAAATAATAAAAAACATAAATTATACAATTAAATCCGATGATAGAATCTTTGAGGTGGTTACGAATGAATAACACTCGAAGAATTCTTAGGTGAGAAGATCCTTCTAAGTTTATCCAGAACGATGGAAAATTTAGAAGGCATTTTCAAAATAAACAAATAAATAAAGATAAAACATAACAATGATAAAATTTATATTCTAATAAAGATAAAAAAAATAAATAATTAATAAAGTTAATAAATAATTAAATAATAATTCCGATGATGGAATCTTCAAGGCGATTGCGAATGAGTAACACTTGAAGAATTCCTAGGTGAGAGGATTCCTCTAAATTTATCCAGAATGATGGAAAATTTAGAAGATATTCTCAATATTAAGTACCAGTAATCCTAAAAATATTAATAAATAATATATAAAGAAAAATAATAATATTTAAAATAAATAAATAAAAATGATAAAAATAATTAGATAAAAAATAAAATAAGGAATAAGAAAATTCTAAAATACTTCCGACGACGGAGCCTCTTCATGGGAGTCGAATGGTACCCCTTGAATACTCTTGGGGTGAGAAGAGTCTTTTAAGAATTCATCCAGAATGATGGAGGATTTTTTAAAAGAATTTTCAATATTTAAATAAAAAAAGTAAAAGACCACATAATTAAGACTAAGTTAAAATAACACAAGATTAAAATGGTACCAATATTGGGCGTTGTGGGGGTGCTATAACCTTCCCTACACGTAAATGAACTCCCGAACCCAAAACTTAAAATATAGACCAGTTTTAGAGTCATTAGGTGGCCAATCACACCTAAGTTAAAAATTGATTGGTGGCGGCCACATTTGTTTAATGTCTAGCGTCCTAAACCTAGGAAACGTTATGACAATAATAATAATAACAAACAGTAACAATAACAATAATAATAATAATAATACTAATAATAATAATAATAAAAATAAAAATAAAAAATATGTGATAATAGTAATAATAATAATAAAAACAATAACAATAATAATATACATAATAACAAAAACAAATAATAAAAATAAAGACAAATATACATATAAAAATAATAAAAATGAAAACAAAAAAATAACAATAAAAATAAAAATAAAAACAAATAGATAAAAATAAAATAATAATAATAATAATAAAATTTACTCATTTTAATGGGCCTTGAAGCTCAATGTATTATCTTGGATTTTGAGAGTCCAATTGAGTTTAAGACTATCAAATTGGACAAAATTTGGTGTCTACAACTATCATATTCAATTTTGGAGCCTTGTTGGACTTATCTCTGCTTTTGTCAACAGATTCTCTTTCCCGTTTCCTTCCTCCTTCGAGATCGTTAGTTTGTACTATTTTCAACACTTCCTCTTGAGTGATATATTTGTTAGCTCTAGTGAATAACTCCGAGAGTGTTGTTGGCTGATCTAGAGAGAGTGACTCTTATAGCTTTTTAGACCTAGTCCCCTGCAATATTGCTGCTACTGTGACACTGACCTGTAAGTCCCTAACTTCCAAAGTTGAATCTTGGAATCGATCTACATAACTTTTTAGTGATTCCTTAATTCTTTGCTTAAGTGTAAGCAGATAAGTGGGTTCTTTCTTCCTCTGGCTGTTAATTATGAAGGCTTTCAGAAATTCGCTTCACAATTGGTCGAAGGAAGCGATTGATGCCTCAGCCAGACCATTGAACCACTTCATAGCATGTCTAGTCAGGGTGAGTGAGAAAGCTCTGCACATGATCTCGTCTTCCCACCTGTGGAGTAGAATCAATGCTTCATAATTCTAGATATGATCATAAGGGTCTGTCTTTCCCTAGTATGCAGCTATTTGCGGAATTTTAAACTTTCGTGGTAAGGGTTTTTCCATAATAACCGCAGAAAATGGAACCCACCTTTTCTGACTTTCTTCTATGGATATTAGCTTCTTTTTTTCTAGCACTTGTTCTATAATCTTTTTCATGTCAATTGTGGATGTAGGATAATCTTTCCCCTTTTCTTTACTCTGAGATGCATCTTTTCACATCATTCTTGTGTTCCAAGTAGGGTCAGTCTCTGAGTTAGTCCACCAAGCACTTCCTCCGTCAAGGGTTGGCTGTGTTCGTCTAGGCGCTATCTTTCCAGTTCCTCTCGCACCTCGCATTGTTTTGGGTCTAGTTTGCCAAGCTGGAAGGTTGGACATACTCCGTTGCATCTCAAAGGAACCTGTCGCAACCTATGCACACTGCCACCTAAAAGAGCTTGTCGCAGCCTACTCGCCCGTATTAGCTCGCCCACCTGTTGCATCGAGCTCGCCTGCCATAGCTCGTTCGCTTGTCACAGCCTACTTGCCTACAACAACTCGCCCACCTGTCGCAGCATGCTCGCCTGTCACAGCTTGAATGCCTATCGCAACATGCTCACCTACCACAGCCAGCACGCCTATCGCAGCCTGAACGCCTCTCGCTGCCTGCACGCCTGTCGCAACATGCTCCCCTATCGCAGCCTGAACTCCCCTCACTGCCTGTACGCCTGTCACAACATGCTCGCCTACCATAGCAAGCACGCCTGTCACAGCCAGCACGCCTGTCACAGCATCTTGATGCTGTCGAGTCTCTTGAGTTGTTTCTCCCACCAAATTTTGAACAGTTTGCGGCACGCTTAGTTGCGGAAGCACCCCCTTAAACAAGTCAACCATGGCCCTCAACGCCTGGGTTGTTTCCTCGCTCTGCTGCCTCGGAGCTTCGAATTTCGCCATGGACACTGTCGTTCTCTCCTCTTCCCTATTCACTTGTGTTCTCTGGCAAATCGGTTGTTCAAGAGAACTCACAGAGTTCTCATCACTTCCATCTCTTACAGTAGTTGATCTCGTTCTCACTATCTTGAAAGTTTTGATTGGCTTTTATTTTGTTTCCCACAAACGGCGCCAATTGTTGTTGCACAAATCAACAATGATTGATTGCTGATGTAAGTGTTTGTCCTCTTCTCTACGTCTCCCAAAAGCTTTTGTAAAAACAAGAAAACTCAGAGGGATGCAGGGGGTGGTTCCTTGCGTAGGCACTTTGATGCTTAAATTAGCCAAAGATTCTTGAGTATTGGGAAACGTAAAAGCCAGAAGTCAAAAATTAGGTAATAGAATAATACCTGTGGCCTATTTATAAGCGAGTAAATTACCATCACTGTAGAGTAATTACCAGAAGGGCAATTTCATCCTTCTAAAAGAGTTTGTGTTCTAGCACGACTCTAACAAGACCAATCTGAGGTGACAGAAGTTTGTCGCTAGGCGGGAGACCTCAAACAAATATCATAGGCACTAGACGGCAGGATCCTCCCGCTTGCGGGAGAGTGTCTGGCGATCTCCCGCTTTTGAGAGAGTGTCTGGCGATCTCTCGCTTGTGGGAGAGTGCCTGATGCACTTCTCCTCATATGGGAGTGCATGGTGCACTCTCCTACACGAGGGAGTGCTCTCCGTTTCTGTTGAATTCATGATTATATTTATTTAATAATGATTATAATATCATTATTAATAATAAAATTAATATTATTATTATTTTTCATTTGTCATTTGTGTAACCCATATCAATATTATCTATACAATATATAAAAATTATCCCGTATAGGGTCATAGGTTGAGGTTAGCACATGACATGTTAACTTATTATAATCCTTGGGGATTTTTGTTACTTTAAAATTTTAGTTTTAATTTTATACTAATGTTTTTATTAATAATTTATATTTTACAAGTAATTCAGGTAGTATTTTAAGTGACACATTTTCTTTATAACTTGGTAGGATCATAAGTTGACGATTACATGTCAACTGATTATAATCTTTGGGGATTTTTTTTACTTTAACTTTTTTTTGTTTTAATTTTATAGTAATATTTTTATTAATAATTTGTATTTTACAAGTAATTTAAGTCGTATTTTCAATGACACATTTTATTTTATAAGTCGGTACTTGGTAAATTTCTTTTTTGTCTCAAAGTATGTTTGACATTGACATTTTGTTTGTTTTTTTTGGTGGATTATTATTCATTATCTTATGCTTAGTTTATGGTATTTTATTTGACAATTATATGAGTGAAATTTGTTGGTTTTTAGTATAAAATTGTGGGATCTTAGTTTTTATAAGTTTAATTTTAATATTAATCTTATAGTAAGAGTTCTATTTGATTTCATAAGTAAAGTTAAAAGATTGTTAAATATCTCACTTTCATTCTTTGATAGAATTGGAGAGCTATTAAATTTTTTTTGTTTTAATATTGGAATTTGAATTTTTTGAAGTTTTTTATTAGTTTTTTTTTCAAGTTTAATAATGATTGTTGAATTAAAAAATTATTGTTGTTGTTACCCATTTACAACAAATATTTTTGATAATGTACGAATCTCGATCTGCGTCTTAACCTGTCTTCAAGAACTCTGCAAGAAAGAAAATGATCAGAGGGCGCAAGGGCTTTCCTCTACGCGCGCACTCCGATGCTTAAGTCAGACAGGATCTAAGCAGGGTTTCAATAAGCCAATAGAGATTAGGGTTTTAAAATGATACCTGTGACCTATTTATAGGAGTAATATAGCACATAATTACGGTTAAGTCCCATAGCTTAAATTATAACTTAGTGGATCTTTCATAGCCCTTCTTAGTCCTCTTTCCTCTTGGGCTTAGACTATCATTAGGCCCAATGTTCTTCAACATGACTTATATCAAGGCCCAATGACCTTTAGTAAGACTCTCATCAATTGCTCCCCACTCTTCCACAGGGTATACCTTGTGAAAGAATATATAAAGTTTTTTTTTGTTTAAATTATGTCTATGTATAGCTTACTTTGTGCACTTTTTGCTTCAGGCCTTTTTCCTTCTTGTGCATGACTTACCTCGCTCATTTTTTTGCTTCAAGCCCATGTGTTGCCCATCTTGCGCAATTTTTGCTTATTGACTTTTATTTAATTCACGGCTTACCTAGCGCATTTTTCGCTCCTAGCCCATGTGTTTCCCATCTCGCACATTTTTCGCTTAGAGACTTTTATTTCATTCACGGCTTACCTTGTGCATTTTTCGCTTCAAGTCCATGCATAGCCTCTTTCGTGTATTTTTCGCTTCAGGCTTATGAGTAGCCTACATCGCGCATTTTTCGCTTCAGGCTTTTTTATTTGAGTGCGTGGCTTACCTCGATCATTTTTCGCTTCAAGCCCTTGCACTTTTTGCCTTCATGCATGATTTACATCGTGCACTTTTCGCTTCAAGTCCATGCTTAGCCTACATCGTGCAATTTTCTCTTCACTCTTTTTCTTTTGAGTGCGTGGCTTACCTCGCGCATTTTTCGCTTCAAGCCTTTGCACTTTTTGCCTTCATGCATGACTTACATTGCGCACTTTTCGCTTCAAGTTCATGCTTAGCCTACATTGCACATTTTTTGCTTCAGTCTTTTTTCTTTGAGTGTGTGGCTTACATTGCGCATTTTTTGCTTCAAGCCCTTGCACTTTTTGGCTTCATGCATTACTTACATCGCGCACTTTTCGCTTCAAGTTCATGCGTAGCCTACATCGCGCAATTTTCGCTTCAGGCTTTTTTCTTTGAGTGCGTGGCTTACCTCGTGCATTTTTTCGCTTCAAGCCCTTGCGTTTTTTGTCTTCATGCATGACTTACATCGGATATTTTTCGCTTTAGGCTTTTTGAATTTGCTCGTCTCGCACATTTTTGTGCTTAGGGACTTTTTTCTTTTACCCATCTCGTGCATTTTTCGCTTAGGGACTTTAAATTTGCCCGTCTCGCACCATCTGTGCTTAGGGACTTTTGATTTACTCGTCTCGCGCATTTTTCACTTAGGGACTTTTAATTTGCCCGTCTCGCACCTTCTGTGCTTAAGGCTTTTGATTTGCCCGTCTCGCGCATTTTGCACTTAGGGACTTTTTTTGTTTCATTCACAGCTTATCTCGCGCATTTTTCGCTTTAAGCCCTTGCACTTTTTGTCTTCATGCATGACTTACACTGCACACCTTTTCGCTTCAAGTCCATGCATAGCCTACTTTGCGTACTTTTTGCTTCAGGCCTTTTTTCTTCTTGTGCGTGGCTTACCTCACGCATTTTTTGCTTCAAGCCCTTACACTTTTTGTCTTCATGCATGACTTACATCGCACACTTTTCGCTTCAAGCCCATGCATAGCCTACTTTGCACACTTTTTGCTTCAGGCCTTTTTTCTTCTTGTGCGTGGCTTACCTTGTGCTTTTTTCACTACAAGCCCATGCACTTTTTGTCTTCATGCATGACTTACATCACACACTTTTCGCTTCAAGTCCATGCATAGCCTACATCGCACATTTTTCGCTTCAGGCTTTTTGAATTTGCCAAGCTGGATGGTTGGACATACTCCACTACATCTCAAAGGAACCTACAGTAGCCTGTGCGCCCTGCCACCCAAAGGAGCCTGCCGCAGCCTGCTCGCCTCTTGCAGCCTGCTCGCCTGGGCCAGAACTGTTCACCTCTCATAGCATGCAAAGCCTCCCGCCGCCTGCTCGCTCGCCGCAAGCGGCTCGCCTATCGCATCATGCAAAGCCTCTTGCAACCTGCTCGCATGTCGCAAGCTGCTTGCCTCTCACGGCCTGCTTGTCTCTCACATCTTGCACACCTGCCGCAAACTGCTCACCCTTCGCATCCTACACACCTACGCCTCTTGCAGCTTGCTCCACTACCGCAAAGCTGCTCGCCTCTCGCTGCATGCAAAGCCTCTAGCAGCCTGCTCACCTGCCGCAAGCTACTAGCCTATCGCATCATGCAAAGCCTCTTGCAGCTTGCTTGCTTGTCGCAAAGCTGCTCGCCTCTCGCGGCCTGCACGCTTGCCTACACGCCTGTCTCAACTTGCTCGCCTATCGTGGCCTATTCGCCTGCCATAAAACTACTCGCCTATCACAGCCAGCTCGCCTCTCGCAGCCTGCTCGCATGCAACAACCTCCTAGCCTATCGTGCACCTACCAAATGCCTGCCGCATGCCTGACGCGTTTTTAACCCTGTTGCGAGCAGGCCGCCCATTGCACCCTATTGTGTGCCTACTGTATGTTACATCCTGTCGCGTGCCTGACATGTGTTACACCCTGCCGCACACCGACCACATGCCTGTCGTGCCTATCGCTCGCTGAGGCACCCTGTTACAGGTCTATAGCGCGTTGCATCCTGCCGCATGCGACCACATGCCTGTCGCGCCTATTGCTCGCTGAGGCACCCTGTCGTAGGTTTACCGCGTGTTGAACTTTGCCGCATGCGACCACATGCCTGTCGTGCCTATTGCTCGCTAAGGCACCCTGCCGCAGGTTTGCCGCGTGTTGTACTATGCCGCATGCGACCACATGCCTGTCGCTCCTATTGCTCGCTGAGGCACCCTGCTTCAGGTTTACCGCGTGTTGCACTATGCCGCATGTGACCATATGCCTGTCACACCGATTGCTCACTGAGGCACCCTACCGCAGGTTTATTGCATGTTGCACTTTGCCGCATGCCTACTGTATACTTGTCGAAGACACTGGGTCGTTGCATCCCGCTGCATGCCTAATGTGCATTACACCTTGCTGCACGCAACCACATGCCTGTAGCGCCTATTGCTCGCTGAGGCACCTTGCCACAGGCCTACCGCGCGTTGCACCCTTGCCGCAGGTCTCCTATCTCGATTTGCCACCTAATCTGACATAAGCTTCCACATTCTACCACAGGCCTCTTTAATAGATCGTGTTCTCACTATCTTTTATACTTGACTTTTTTGTTTGTTTCTCATAGATGGCGCCAATTGTTATTACCCGTTTACAACAAATATTTTTGATGACGTACGAATCTCAATCTGCATCTTAACCTGTCTCCAAGAACTCTGCAAGAAAGAAAATTATCAGAGGGCGTAGGGGCTTTCCCCTGCATGCGCACTCCACTGCTTAAGTCAAACAGGATCTAAGCAGGGTTTCAATAAGCCAATAGAGATTAGGGTTTTAAAATGATACATGTGACATATTTATAGGAGTAATATAACGCATAATTACGGTTAAGACTCGTAGCTTAAATGAAAACTTAGTGGATCTTTCATGGCTCTTCTTAGTTATGATAATCGAAAATTTTACTATTTTTGGTAGTAATTATCCAAAATTTAATTTTAATGTAAATAAATAAGTTGAAGTAAATAAATAAATTTATTTATGATGATTGGAATATCGTTAGAAATACAGTATTTAGTGGAATGACGGAATTGAGAATTTATATGGAGGAAATTTAATTTGGAGATAACGAGATCCAAATTAATTTCCTCAATTTCATCACTTCCTTAATTCCTGCAAATATATATAAATACAAATTTGTACCAAATTATATATGTATTTATATATATTTATTTATACACTTTAATTTATTAATATATAATTATAGTTATATATTTAATTATAATTATAATTATATTATGAAAAAAAAGGGTATTCAAAATGTTACAGAGTTTAATAGAGAAGTACTATACCACTAAGGAAAAGCCGACCGGAATGATGAGAATGAAAAGATGAAAATGAAATAAAAAGATAAGTACATGATGATGAGGGAACATGAATATGAAGCAGTTCCCAAATCTAATACTAAAAGTGATTTAACTTTGGTTATCACATGATTATGGTTAGATGTAAGATCGAGCCAAACTCGACAGATGAAATATAATGATACTCAAAAGAGTAAATAGATGAATTGTATGATCTATTGTCAGTTATGTAAATGGAAAAAAATGATATATGTATATACACACACCTCGGAATGGTGGAATTGTATGGATAATGTGGTGACAAAATTGATGGTTTTATTAGTCACCTATGGACTTTAAATTAAGAAAAGATTTCATGTTTAGGTATATTCTAAAACCTAGGTGATATCGAGTATACCAAAAGAATAAGAGATGTATTGATAATACAGTATGAAAAGAGGTATTGAGAGAAAATGATGGTTAATAGTAAAGTCTGCAAGGAGGTGCAGCCATGATGAAATAAATGTGAAAATGAGTATTGTGGATGATAAAGAGTCTAGAAGAGATATGATGATATGGAGTGATTAAGGACTGATTGTCTAATGGAATCACTCTTCCATTATCAAGACTCTTAGATTCTTTAGTGCCATAGTCGAAATATGTTTATGAAACGATGAGAAAGTATGTGAAGTTCCAGTAAGCATACATGTGATAGGAATCTCGAATTTGCTATTTGCTTATGGGAAATAGCAAAAGGCCTTGAGATTCCAAATTATTGACAACATCGCTCCATACTGATGTAAATATCTGAACGTAGTATGGAAATGCTCGAAGATATGTTGAGAGAGTGGATGCACGAGATTTGAAAGCTACTGGGACAATTACATACTACTGATGAAATTGTCTAAATAATAGTTATCAAAGTATATTGACTTGGCAGCAAATGAGAAAAATGGAAAATGAATAGTATGAATTAGCTATGATGCGAAGAGAGATGAAATTTGTTAACTCACAAATTTATAAGAAGTTTTAGGGAGTATAAATATATGGAGAAAAATGATATGTAAGGGCATAAAAAGTGATTCTAATGTTAAAGGTATGCTGGCAGTATTATTTAAAGATGATCTAAAGGACAATAATTATATGTATACGAAACGGTACCACCTTTTACTTAAGTGAAATTCGGAGGATCGAATTTCTTAAGGTGGGGAGAATGTGATAATCGAAAATTTTACTATTTTTGGTAGTAATTATCCGAAATTTAATTTTAATGTAAATAAATAAACCAAATTAAATAAATAAATTTAATTACGAGGTGGAATATGTTGGAATTGCATGAATTAAGGAAGTGATGAAATTGAGGAAATTAATTACTGGTTTAGACCAGAAAAAGGAAAAGGAAAAGAAAGAAGAAGAGAAATGGGTAGGAAAAAAAATTTATAAAATTTTTATAATTATTATTTTTATTAAATAATTATATGAAATTCTAAATTGAGTATGTTATTGAAATTGATAGAAAATCATACTCAGTGATCGGAGATTGATGGAAATCGGGAGAATTGGACTATGGGCACAACGGTAGCGAGGAAGTCGTCGACCCGGAATAGGTAAGGCAGGCATGTGCAGCCTGTAATGATATTCAGTCTGCATGATTTTAATTATGAACTATTTTGTGAAAATGTTGTGGTGATTCATCGGTTGGAAAATTGTGGTTATATTGGTTGGCTGTGGATATTAAACTGTCTTTTCTGTGCATGGAGGCTAGTCAATCAGCAGCCATTATGCTACCGAAAAATTTTAGAAAATTACGTAAAATCATAATAAATGATTTTATGACACAAAAAACAATTTCCGACCACGAGAAACAAGAAAGTTATTATTTTTCATAAAACATGAATATATCGAATTTTAATTTTTAAAATATTCATGTTTTCAAGATTGATGATAATGAAATCACCGAAAATTCTCCTAATATGTAAATTACACGTGATACGAGATAGAAAATGAAAAGACATAAAGTGAATATTTTATAAATATTTTCTTAAATATTCACTAAATGATTTATATAACCTTTATGGTTTTAATTATGAACTTAAGTATTTTTATAAATTTCATATAGGTTATTTTATGATGAAAAACATAGTTTTGAGACTAGTGGCCCCTTTATCATGCCGATACGTGATATGTGATACATAAAATGAAAAAGTTTTATATGATATATGATTAAATTGGCATGAGAATTATTTTGTTACATGATTATTTTACATGAGATGAATTGCTTGGAGATGATTTTTACTGTTAATCGCTATTTGAAATTGATATTTTTATTATTAAATGAATGATTTATGAAAATGTTTTAAGACGGTCGTATTATAGTGATCATGCATATTATTATATAATTGCGAGACCTGATCAGTCCGCAGGTTTATTGTATCATATATGACTGTGGGAATTATGGTCAAACCCACAGGTTTACGCAGTGAGCACTTGACCAGTGCGAACTGTGAGTGTTGATGATGGCCATTCGTTATAGTGATCGTCCCTTCAGGGATAGTGATAGTGATAGTGATAGTGATAGTGATAGTGCATGATTCTATTAAATGATGACTGTCTCCACTGATTGATTATTGAATTGTTTGAATATCGATTTGACTGAAGTGAAAAGAAAGAAAAGGTTTACAGTGAATGACAGCAAATAATGATTTTAAATGAAATGATTTTATTGTATTGTTGTTATCTACTGTTTTCATGCATTATGATTTGGATGATGACGATTTAAACTAATATTTTTCTAAAAGAATAGATAATATTAGTTATTCTATCAAAATGCTTTAAATCATAAAAGAATAAAATTGAAAATGACATGAAATGAAAGGAAAAAGAATTTAAATTTCAAACGAAATTTATTACTCTCTACAGTTGCTTCTAGGTTCCGGGACAAGACAAGTATTTCAAAATACCTACCTTACTCCATCCGGATCCCTAGCCGACTGTAGTATTCTTCTTACATGTGAGCCTAGTACACTTCTAGGAAATTTAAAGAAAAAGATTTTATAGCATGTAGATAACTGAGTATCAAGAGTTGCATATAACTCGTTTACTGAGCGAGGACTGAGAGTCTGACATCTTAGGATCTCAGTTGCGCAGTTGGAGACACTACGACAGCTTGATTTATTACATGAGGTAAGATCATTTATTTTCTGTATTTAGACTTATCTACAGTACTACTTTCTTGTGAATTAAGATAGGGGATGTAAATGATAATATGTTTTCAAATATAATAGTTTAATGAACATGAAAAGTAAAGTATCACAGACAGCCTAATCATATAAGATGTATAGAAAAACGTGAAATAAGGTGGTCACGGGATGTGACATTAGTCCTCTTTCGTCTTGGGCTTAGACTATCATTAGGCCCAATGTTCTTCAGCATGACTTATATCAAGGCCCAATGATCTTTAGTAAGACTCTCATCAATTGTATAATAGGTTTTTTCTTGTCATAGATTTGTTGAGTACTCTTTACTTTTATGTGTAATTTTTATGTTGATTTTCTGATAAATCGGTGTTGGTCCATTGAATGTGTTTTAATATTTTTATTTGTTTTGAAATTTTATTAGTTATTAATTTTTTAAAATTTAATAATAATTGTTGGATTAAAAAAATATATATTGTATTGATAAAAGGTTGATTAAAGCTAAAAAAAATTCAATAGTATTATGGGTTGATATATGTGAAACCTTTTTAATTTTAGGTGTTGTTGAACAAAAAAATTGTATGATGATTAAACAGTAGAAAAATCCATTAATAGATAAATTTTATAAAGAAAAAGGTTAAACTCTTGATCTATAATCTATTCAGGTCACGTCACTCACTTTTTTACTAAAATCTTTTGCCCTTTCGTTACTTCTCGCTCCATCTGACTTGCATTCTGTCTCTTCTTTTTTTTTTTTTCGGTGAAATTGTGTGGCCATATTCTGATCCTTTCTTCGGCCAACCTCTCCCACTAACCCTTCCCATGCATGCTCAGTTAGGAAATAGTAGTAAAATATTGTGATAATGGATTTGAAACGAAATATCCATGTGTTATATCTAGGGATTATTATTTTTTATAAAAGATTAAGTTTAAGGTTTGTGTTAAATATTTAGTAAAAAAAAAGGCTTGTGTTAAATATCTAATAATAATAATTTGTGAATAACAATAGAAAAGACAGAACATGAAAAAAAGTTCAACCATGATAATTTACACCAACAGATAAATTCAAAAAACTACATTATTAATATAGTAGCTTATGTAAAGGAGTACATGGAATACCCTATTTATATAAGTAGTGTAGACAATATAAAAAAAATAATAATGAGAGAGATTTTAGAGATTATAACTAATCATGAATGATATATTATTCTAATAAATGCATAGATATTGTCTTGATTATCAGAATCTTCTTCAATAGTTTGAATCTCATATCTCTCTTGTACGTTCCTATGAATTAAAAAAAAAAACTTTAAAATGTGCAGGAATATTTTTTTTAGAGTAATTTTACTTCTTTTTTAAAAGCAAATTACCTCAAGATACAACAAAACATTTTAGAGTATTTTTGTGGAAATTAAAGAAGTAAAGTAAATCAATATTGGAAGCATGTTCTTCTTTATAAATTTTGAAAAATCACAAATAAATTGTTGTAATTGTCTGTTAATTAACAATAATTTTTTTTGAGTAATTAACAATAATTCATTGTACAGGCATAACTGTTAAAAATGATTGTTTAAATAATGAGATTATATATGATTCACTGACAATGTATAGCTTCTGTATACTGTTAGTCAACCAAAGGATGACAACTCATTAATGAATAAAGTCTAAAAATGTATAGGCCCTTAAAAATAAATATTTCCTTAAAAATAAATTAAAAAACTTTATTAATATTTATTTTTAAGGACCTACATATGAAGTGTCATTTTATAGTTGACTGACAGTGTATGAAAGCTATACACTGTCAATGCATCATATATAAACTCTTAAACAATTTAAAATTAAAAAACTTTTAATTCAAAAATGAAAAAACTTATTTTTTTGTAAAAAAAAAAAACCCTCAAAGTCCAAGAGCACAAGTGCCCATCATTTACCTTATAAAATTTGTTTAGAAACACAAGTAAGCCCAGAAGCCTATTTGTCATGAAGATATACTTTATGTTTGATTTCTCCCTACAAAGATATTGCTCACTTTTTTCTATGTAAAAAGATATTGATCACTTTATCTACAAGCAATGTGAGATTTTGTTCTATTTACTTTATTTTACAAGTTATTCAACATACTCAGTCTGTATTTGTATTTCTCATTTTTCTTTCTTTTCATTAATCTCTTTCTCATTTTTTTTCTTCTCACATTTTTCTTTCTTTTCATTACGTGTTAGTTTTAGTTTTTATTTGAGAAAAGAAACCTCTACACCAAAAAGGTTATTGGCTTGTTGATAGTGGATCAACTCTTTTCTTATTAGATAACCTGTAAAACAAAAGATTCATCGAGATTGTACCCGATGGGACTTACTCTGATGCCTAAGTCAACAAGAATATTTTGAGAGTATTTTAGAAATCGAGAGAGTTAGAGTCCTTTTTGGCTTTCCATAAAACCCTACTTTGATGTGATCTCCACACCCTTGTTTCATAGGGTTTAATGTTTGTGTACTAAGTGGGTGGTTTATTGAGATAGTAGGAAGTTTCTTCATAAATTAGTAAGTTTGTGGGTGGTTATACCCCATGTTTAGAACTCATGTTAATGTCGTACTTAACGTAATGCCCTTGGCGAATGGTGACTATAAAGTATTAGTGTTTGACATAAATTGTTTACTCCTTTTGTATTTTGGAGGTTGTATCTTTGTTACCAAGATATCAAAATATCTTTCTCACCAAGATATCAAGCCTTCCAAACTAGATTTAGTAAACGTAATTCCTAGAGCTTTGATGTTGCTTCCTTTCCTCTATTCTCGTTTCTAGCTATAAAGATGATTGTGGCATCTTGGGATGCAAGTTACCAAGCAATATCAAGATCAATGTCTATATTTGCTCCTTTAACATCTGCGTATATGCTAACGCCCATCAACTTGTTATGGAAGGAATTAATACTGTTAAAATGAACCTGTAAAAGTTAAACCTTAACCTTTTCCCTTCCAGGCTTTCCATTACTTGCCATTTTTGCAATGCTTGGATTGGATGCCTTGAATACATGTGCTTAGATGGTTTTTTTCTTTTAATTTTTTTGGTGTCTAACTCAAGTCTTACCAACGTGATTAGATTGTTGATGTGAAAATTTGGATTAGAGGAATATTTCTTTCCAAATATAGGAGTAAATTCGAGTGAAATGATACACAACCATATAGAATATACACATTACAATAATATCATATATTGGTTTTTTTTCATAAAAATGTATAAGGGAGGTGTTGTTGCCTGTTCACAACAATTAACTTTGATGACATAGGAATCTCGATCTTCGCATTAACCTGTCTCCAAAAACTCTGTAAGAAAAAAAAACCATCAGAGGGCGCAAGGGCTTTCTCCTGCGCGCACACTCCGATACTTAAATCAGATAGGATTTTGATAGGGTTTCAATAAGCAAATAGATATTAGAGAGTAAAGGTAATACTTGTGACCTATTTATAGGAGTTATTTTATGCGTAATTACCTTTAAGACTCACAGCTTAAATGGTCACTTAAAGGATCTTCCATGGTCCTTTTAAGTCCTCTTTCCACTTAGACTCAGTCTATCGTTAGGCCCAATGATCTTCAGTTTGACTCATAACAAGGCTCAATGATTCTTAGTATGACTCTTATCAATTGCTCCCCACTCTTTCGCAAGGTATACCTTGTGGAAAAGTATATAGATTTTTTTTAATTAAAATTAGTATGGGTCCATGACTTTTCAGATTCTCTCGCTACCTCTTTTTGGAATTATTGCAAGAGACTTTTCATCTTCATCTGTAGGCTCAACTAGTGGGCTTCATTATAATTTGTAATAGGAACGACATCATGCCGTTACTTCTATTGTTAAGTGCCTTTTCAAGGCCCATGGATTCTCTGAGTCAATGTCTTATTTTATCTAGAGGCCTTTGAAAAAGGATTTCAAAATATATATATTTTAGGGAGCTTCCAAGCAAACTTCACAGATATGAATCTTTCTAGTTCTTCGTTGAAATCCCAAAAGGTTTAGGTATCTCTACCCAATAGGGTATGCGTGGGAGGAAATCATTTAAGGATTAAATTTTCTCGATCTTAACAAAATTGTACAATCAACAAATTGATTGGTTATGTTATGGAAGAGAGACTGGTTGGTTGGTTTATTTACTTTCTTCACCCAAGAGAACATTCTATCTACTGGTTGAGGCATGGTAGACACTCTCACGAATCCATAAGTCCTCTTTTAGAGCCCAAGGGTCCGTGAATCCAAAGCGTTAGGTGTGCTTTTTGCAAGAGGAAGGATATCAAGCACTTTTCTCCCTCTAAAGTAGAAATTCCTCATTCTCAGAAAACGAGTTCGCTTTAAAGGAGTGGTTATAGAAAATACTCGACCTCGTAGTCTTCTCATGCTCATTATGAGGAATTCCGTTCCTCTTGATCCCTTAACCATCGGAAGAGTAAGTTTATCGTTAGTGAATCATCAGTGATCGAGTCTGGTGAACAAGAGGAACTAGAAGTCACACAGGCAGAATCGGGTTAAGTGCAATTTATCCAAGCTCCTCATGAAAAATAGGAGGAAGCTATTCATAGAGCTGTCAACGAAAGACATGCCTATGCTCCCTAGATCACTCCTCTTAACGGACATGATTGTTTTAGAAGTGATGAGTGTAAGTTTCAAATCCTTTATTTCACATTTACGCAAATGTCTTAGTGAGTTTCTTAACTCATTTTACTTATTTGCAAGCTGCGTAACAAACAGTTGTTATTAATACTCAACACTTAGTGTTTATGGTGCAAGTCGTAAGAGAACTCGAGTAGCTGGAGCTGCTTTGTCTTAAAGATGAGAGAAAAAGTGACCCGAATCCTAAACTTAATTTTTCATGAAAGATACAGCTAAACCAAACTTCGGTTATATAGTGATTTGTTAATTAGATTAATTAGAAATAAGATCATACTGACTAATTTCTAACTTACACGTACAAAATTATATTAGAATAAATTAAACTGGTTTGTTAATTATTTATATATATTGCTACTCAAAAAAAATTATTTATATCATCATTAGAGTCTTTATCCTAATAAATTAAGGTAGGCTAAAAAAAATTATTTATATATATTGAAAAAAAAAGAATAGAGTAAATTACACACAAGAAATTAACCTGTAAAGCAAAGCAATAAAAATGGAGGAGAAGCCGATGATCCTGCCCATCCGAAGGAGCAAAATCGCGAATGAGTAATTAACTTGGAAGCAGTTCAAGTGAGGGGATAAAGCTAAAATGCTTAAATTAAGGAGAAAAGATCCAGAGTTTTAATTTTAAAGAAAGAAATCAGATTTGTGGATATATTTTGATCGGATTTGTGTCTTATGTTTCGTCGTTAACCGGCCATAGTATTCTGGCCCAAAAAGATCAGCGGCTGCATTGTAGAAGCTTCTATTACATCCGATCCAAGGCCCAGAAGCTTTGCTCGGGCAGCGCCCAAGTCAAAATATTTGATACTCTAAAAATTTGAGTAAATCAAATTAATTTCTTTCACATATGTGTTAATTTACTGAAACTTTTTCTTAGAAATTAAATTCAAAATTGATTTGATTTATTTTGTTGAATAACTACTTTTTTATTATTAAAATAATAAAATAGTGTTTTATATTAATATTTTAATAAAACAAAGACGTTAATGTAGAAATTCCTCGTTAGAAGGTGCTTTTTTTTTCAAGTTTCATATGTAGATTTTAATTCTTACTCTTATATGTGGTAATCTAAAAAACGCTTTTCTACTACATATTTAATTATATAATTCTCCTCCTTTGAAAAATTATTAATTTTACAAACTTAAAAAATTTTCATAACGTCATAATGAGATTTACCAAATTGTCACACATCATTTAAGTTACAATTAAAAAATTAATAAATATGAAAAATTACTAAATAAAAATATATTTATATTTGTTGTGGTGTCAGTGTATTTTACAATTTTTGTATATATTTTGTATTTATGTTGTATCAAATCATATTTATATCATGTAAAACAAAAAAATTATTGTAAAAATTTTTATTGACACATTAAACACAATTTTTTTTAAAAACTTTTGCCAAATTTTGTGTCCTTTTATGCTACACAATTTCCAACTGCTAATATCAATACCAAACGAAACTAAAACAAAGAAAAATAAAAATAAAATAAATTGGTCAAAATACGAGCAAGCCCCACGTTGACAAGATATAGAAATTTAATCCTGACAGATGACAAGAATGGTGCAATAACAGCTAGATGTGAATGTTATGGGTTTATTGCTTACATTTAACAATGTTAGGTAACACTTTCCCGAATTGATAACTTATCATAAATGCTTTTTGCCTTAAATTGTGCAAAAAAATTCAAATATCCATCAACTTTCTACTCCCAAGAATTATATAATCCAAACACAGACAAATCATAGTCATAGTCATAGATCTGCCTAAGGTGGGTTGGAAAAAGAAGAAAAGTTTGTATTTCGTCTCTAAATTTTCTCATTGCAAAATGAATATATAACTTTAACTATGATTAGTCTAATTAATTCATGTAATTTTTTTAATAGGTGTTTTTTAAAGATATAAATTCGAATTTTAATATCTACATCTCATTCTATATATCCTCAAGTTGCGACATTTTTTGTGAAAATAAAGAATATAAAATGGTTAACAAGTGTATAAAATGTTGAACTTTTAGCATCAATGGTAATTCTATATTTAACAACCTCAAATATTAAAAATAAAATAAAATAGGGAACCTTTCTTGTGATGTTCATTACTGATATACGTGGTCTTAACAAGTAACCAATTTTGGTGGGAATTGCCTGTCAATTTGCCTCTTTCCATGTAAAGTCCCTTATTAAATTTTCCGACGCTGCAATAAGGAAAAAGTATGTTTAACCTTGCTCTATTATTTAATTGCTCAAGGTTTTATTTGGCAGTAAGAGCAATGAGAAAATGGTTTCTTACACTATTTTCATTTTCATTTTTTTTAATAAAAAAATCAAGGAAAAGAAAAACTCGAACATTGGAATTAATTTTTTTGGAGATATATCAATAATTAGATCAAAACTTTGTCGATTTATTTTTACTTTTCTTAATAAATTGGGTGGTAGTCTTTTATTTGGGCAATCAAATAAAAAAATTAATATTTTTAAGTGAATTTAGTCTTATTTGTTATATGTGAAAATGAATTTGAACAGAAAAAATTAGATCTGAAATAAACAGGTTCATAGTCTTCCTTTCAATATCACTAAACAAATTTATAATTCTTGCTTTTATATTTATACTTAGCATTTAAAATTGTCTAATCATGCTCAAGCTTAACTTTGTAATTAATTCTGATTCGAATTTGAGTATGATTCATTTTCAATAAACTTTAAGTAAAATCTCTCAATTGAAAAAATGAAAATAAAAACTTGAATATCAAGACCAGTAATTTGGAGGTTACTCGTCTTTAATAAACTTGAAATAAAATCTGTTTTGCATCATTCTTGTCTTGTCAAGCAAAATCGTAGCATTTAATTATGAATGTGCAGTACAGCTGTATCTTTGTTAGAGCATGCAAATTTCTCCAGTGGCATTTTTTTTCCTTAAAGTGTACTTTGTAAAATAAAATAAGAAAGAGTACTGTTGAAGGTGGTCAGCCCTTTAAAGGAATGATATTATCAACATAAAATCCCTAACTTTGCTCCTACTTTGATGGTATGGTAGAGATTTATGCTGTTCCAATTATTCATGTGATGAATCATTATAAAATAAAATAAGAAAATCTTTGATATATTCCTATATAATCTAGTACGATTTTCATTAGGATTTTAGAAGATTAGATGATCCTTCCATAATCTTCATATATTTTCATAAAGAACCAACTATAAAGATTAGGTGATCCTAATTTGGTTGTTTGAGTTTTCTGATTAATTTGTTTATTTTGGTTTGCTTTTCCAATTTGTTAGCCGAATTTTTTGTTTGCTTTGGATAGTAACTTAATTTATATATATATATATATATATATATATATATATATATATATATATATAACCTGTAGATAGGTCCAATAGCTGTCAAATAACCCCTTTAATTAAAAAAAATTTACATGTAAGATCATGTTTTTTTTTTATAAAACTACAGGTGTCAATAAAAATTATAGCTAATGAATGAAAGTTTTAGTATTATTATACAAAAAATAAAAATTATAGTCAATGACTTTGATTTAGTGAGAAGAATAAAGAGGAAGATTTGGGACTTTGAAGTCTTAAATTTATATGTTCTATGAATGTAATATTTGATTATGATTATAATTTTTTATACAATGTGCTTCAAATAATAAAAATCATAATATAATCATAGTCTTTTAAATATTTATAAATAAAGCATAATATATTAAGAGTTTATATATGATGCACTGACAGTGTATAGTTTCTATATACTGTCAATGCATCAGAGGTTGACACCTCATTAATAGACCCTTATGGGCAAATTAAAAAAATTTATTTATATTTGCATATAAGGGCCTATTGATGAGATGTTAACCTCTGTTGCATTGACAGTGTATAGAAACTATACATTGTCAGTGCATCATATATAAATCCATATATTAATTAAATTAATAATAGAAGAATCAATATATTATCTAAAGAAAGTATATTAAGTTTTTAAACTTCGCAAACATAACTAATAAGATAACATATTTCTTCAAATATAATAAGTTGTAATATCATATGGTAGTATTAACATAATACAAGATTCTTCAAAAAAAAGTAATACAAGAAACTTTTTTTTGAAGACACATAATACAAGAAACTTAAAACGAAAGTAAACAACAAAATCAATTAATTAATCTTGGACAACCAAGTGTCTTTCCAAGACTCTTACGTGGTAGTTACAATAAATTTATTAATTTCGGCTTGCATTTACATTGCCAATTTCTCTCATTTCCCTACTAGCAGCCTATCCTCTATATAACTACCAACACCCACCTCTCTTTCTCTCGCTATTAACAATCTTTTCTAAATCTCACTTGTTTCAAGTTCACACGATACTCATTAACCTCCACTTGCAAAAATGGCAGCTAAGCAGACCATAATTATTGTAATTGCCACCATCTTTGCACTAACACTCTGCAGCGGCACGATGGCACAGGCACCGGCATCGGCACCAGAGCCTGCTGTGGGCTTCGGGCCGTCTGCTGAGGCGCCGACGCCAGACTGTTTGACCAACTTGTTGAACTTGACGGATTGCTTGACGTACGTGGAGACCGGAAGCAATCTGACGAAGCCTGAGAAGCCTTGCTGTCCGGAGCTGGCGGGGCTTGTGGAAAGCAGTCCTCAGTGTTTGTGTTCTCTTTTAGATAAGAATGCAACTGCAAACTATGGGATCGACGTTGATATGAACAGGGCTCTTAATCTTCCCACCATTTGCCATGTTTCTACTCCTCCTGTTAGTCTCTGCTCAGGTAATTCCTTGCTCTTTTCTTTAGCTTTCGTTTCTTTTTCTATTTAATTGCTTTTTCTTTGGGAAAATCTCATGAATCGTGTCGTGGATCATAGTAAAGAAAGTGGCTTAGTTTTACGCATAACCTAAAAAACAAAGGTTTGAATAATTGAATTTATCCAACAAATTAACCAAAAAAAGAAGAAAAAAAAACAAAAATAAAGGTTAAAGATTCTTCTTTAATCTATTTAAAAAGAGAATCGTAACTTGAAGATAAGTAAAAATTAAATTAAGACTGCAAGTGTTTAAATTTAAAATTTAAATCTATTGAATATTATCTATTAAAAGTAAATGAATCAACAATTTGAATTAAATTTTAAATTTAAACATATATGTTAACTATATTTTTTTTACGTGAAATATTCAAGTATGATATCTTAATTTCTTTTCTTGCCAATTCTATAATTTTTTTCTTTCTTCCTTTGCCTTTTTAATCCAAAGTACCATTAAAGCAACATTTTAGATACGAATTTTCTTTTATTTTTTTTGGTTACATTAGATACGAATTTTCAAATGTGAACAGATAATTAAATTTTCGAAAGAGGAGAGAATAAAAAAATTAAGAAATTTTTTGTCTGAGAAAAAGAATTAAGGAATCACTTTACGAGGGAAATGGTGTCTCATCGGTAGCCATAGGCCATGTCAATTGTCAACTTGTCATATCATAAGTCTGGTTACGCCACTCTCTCATTATTCAATTGGGTCCACATTTTAAAGGCATTTTTACTCGAATTTTTAAATTTGCCATCTTCTCTTTTTTTTTTTAACTAAAAAACATTAATTATCAGCATATCTGCATAAAAAATTTTGAAATTTTAAAAATAAAAAAAATAAAAAAATAAAAACAGTTATTTTTAATATTTTCACTATCGTATAATCACGTCACATTATTTTTTTTATAAAAATGTTAAAAGTGTCTATCCTAACATTTTTCAAAATAAAAATATTTTAATTCAAAATTTTGATATTTATAATTGTAATATTTTGATAAATATTTTTATAAAAAAGTTTATTATTGGAATTTGATGACATTACAGATAAAGAAAAAAATTATAAAAGAAGAACAATGATATTAGATATAAGAAGAAAATATAAAAAAAATGTAATATGTGTAAGATTAAACTTGTAAGAAAAAATAGATATTATTAATAATAGGAAAAACAAAATAACTCTATTTTGTTTGTTGAGTTTTGTATTTTATGGTGAGTAAAGTGCAATAAGGTGAAGAAAGATTTGGCAATTTTTGAAAAATAAACTTTTTTTTTTAAATTTGTGCATTTCAATTTTTTTCTTAAAATCTTTCTTAAATTTGGAGATTTTTTATTTTTTTGTCAAACAAGACATTTTGACTTTAAAGTTTTTGGATATTCTGATGAAATTATTTTTTTAAATGAGCTCTAAAATTTAACTTTTTGAACATGATATATATATATATATATGCATTAATTACTCATTTAATATTTATGTTCACTGCAAATTTTTTTAAACAGTGATATATTCACAGAATGCGTATTAAATTTTTAATTTAAATGATCATAACTCAATATTTGGTAATGTCAAATGCTAAAGAACCTATTCAAAGTTTTTCAAAACTTTGAGTTCCTGTTTTAGCATGGATTCATCATGAATTTTCCTTAAAAATAAAATAAAAAATTAAGAAAACTCAAATTTGTAAACCTTAATGCATTTCAATGCAAAACACAAGTTTCATAATTAACAATTTCTAGTTGGTTATTTTTTTTTTGAAATGATTTCTAGTTGGTTATTGATTTTTCTTCTTATAAAGAAGAACAAAGAAAACAACAATATAATTCATGACAAATTAAATATTGCATTTTTTTATTTTTGACCACAGTAAAATTAAAATAATACTTTAATTAACAACTAAGATTTGATTTAATAATTGTTATTCTTTCTTAAAAAAAATTAAATCTAAAATTTGATTTTTCACTTTTCATTGTACTTCATTTGAACCAAAAAAAAATAATACTTTAATTTTGTAGCGATTCATTAATTAGAGCTATAGTACCTATAATATTATAGATATAGACAGTTTAATTGAATGCTCATTACAAACCAGATAATATGTATATTATCATCATATTTTTTTATTTTTGGTTGCGTCACAACTTTTTGTAGTATGAATTATGAACTGATAATATATATTTACAAAATTACAATTAATGTCAATAAAAATTGATAAATTTATACAGATGAAATTGTATTGATGCATAAACTAAAAATAAAAATTTAATTTGTAACGATTTAAGACCAACAACTTATACTTTTACAACATATTGAAATATAAAAAGTTACATTGAAATATAACAATTGGGTTTGATCCATAAATATTTATATTATGTAATAAATAAGTTAAACTTAAATTACATTAAACACTAAAAAACTCATACTCAGTTAATTGAGTTCATGATAGATTCACGAATGGTTAAGTTTATAATTAATTAAATTAATGCAATTTGATTTTGACTCATGGTTTATTTATATTAAATAGTAAATATGGATCTGTATTTAAAATATGAAATTTAATGGCACAAAATGCGAAGTATATTCATTCAGAATTAGTTAAGTTCATAGATAATGTATTCATAAATGATTAAGTTCATGAATACTTAGATTCATATAACTTACAATAAAAAAATAAAAAAATTAATAATTAAAATTCAATGACATTTGGTATTTATTTAAAAAGTAAATGACAAATGTCAAATTTAATATCCTAAACTCCAAAATAATTACAAGGCATGGTTTAATTTCGGTAATAATATTAATATTTGATTAAAAAATTATCCCATACATAGTTTAATTTTTAGACTATACTACTAGATTTAAATTAAAAAATAATTAAAAATATATATAACAATCTTTTAATTACATCTATAAAATTAGAAATTTGCACTTTCAAATTATAAAAAAAAACTAAAATATGTCAACGAATTCAGTAAGTACTTTCATGCAATTCTTTAGATTCTCACATTCATTACCTTTTTTCCTCGGAAAAGAAATCGCCAATAATACAAATTGAAGTAAAAGATTTTTTTTCAATTAAAACTTAATTTAATGATCGTTACTTTTTTTTAATATATATGATTGCATCTCTCTATGAAAAAAAAAAGAACAATTTTGGGAAATCAATAAATAAATAAGTCGTTTCACAGCATTAATGGCAGAGATCTGAGATGGATGCTGACCAGGATTTGGGTTAGAGAGCTGCCAAACCTACTAGCCTCTCTCATTTATTATGGCCATTTAAGTTTCTCGGTTTGCTCTGACCTAATTTAACGTCTTATGTCTTTTTATTAAATTAAAAATTAAATAAATGTTTCAACTTTCTCGTGTTCAGTCACTGCCATATTCCCTCTGAGATTCTGTCACATCATTCTTTGAAGAACTATCACGTTATATAATATATATTTATAAGAAAGTACCATAAATGAAAAAAATTCGAACTTTTCCAATAATTATTAAATCAAATCTCGATTAAATATATGTAAATTATTTTTATTAATTTTATAGATTAATTTTCAAATTTAATAATTTACTCGTAATTAATATTTATGAGTTCATATGATATTTTTATTATTTTGATTGGTAATAATATTTTTCTACATTTATAGTACTAGTTAAAAATTTGTTATTTTTAAATAAATAATTAGATGTTTTGATCAATTTAAAATTTGACATATATGATTTACCTAAACATAAAATTTAATATTAGATTAAAAAATAAATTATATAAAAAGATAGGAAAGAAGGTAGAATTAAATTTGTTGTAAACTAATATATATAAGTTCCTCCTAAAAAATATATATGCATTCAGATTTTAATCAAAAAAATTATAATTTTATGCAGTTTTAATTATAAATTTATATTTGATGTATTGAGGTTTATAAATTCTATACACTCTCAATTAATATATAAATTTGATTTATCATCAATAAATCATATCATTTGTTCACTTCACTAATTCATAAATTTTAAAATAAATTTTTTTACTTTATTATTTAATTCATCAATAAATTTTTTTACTTCATTAATTCATGATATGGTTCAATAATAATATATAAAATTAAATACTGACAATATCTCAAATATAATTCTTTTAATAATTAAACGTTAACAAACCCATTTGAATTTCCAGGTTCTGTATTTTTTTAATTTTTTATAACAAGGTTGTGTATATTTAATATAGTTACATTTGTTTCGTTTCATTCTACAGTCATCAATGGCGCCCCGGTTGGAGGTCCAACCCGAAGTGAAGTACCTACGTCACCAGGTAATTAATTTAATTCCAAGTTTCATTTGGAGCATGGTTGAGTAAGCTTCTACTATATCTGTTCCATTCGGGAAATTTATCGTGCTTGACATATTTCACACTTAAATAATCAGGTCAGACCAAACATTATATATATATATATATATATATATATATATATATACACACACACACACACGCACACTTGCGTCTTGCTGAACTAAAAATTTTTAGATACATGATTGTTATGGTACTATCCATAAAAAATTAGTGCTAACACATGTAATGAGATTTAGTATGACATGACATACAAGTTTATGTGTTGTGTTGTATTTTTATTTATAAAAAAAATTATATTTACTAAATTTAATTATGGAATAATTGAATTATTTATACCTAAAATTGACAAAAAATTTATGATTTTATTGTCAGATCACCCTTAATCAACATTAATGTAATTTAATATTTTAATTGCCTAAGTCAAACATAAATAACTAATTAGTGTCCACCAATCAAAGCCGCACAGGCAAGGTGAATAAAGGACTAAAGATTTAGGCTTCATTTAAATATCATCGCATCATCGGTAACTGACTAACTAAAATGGAACATTCGACTCGTTAATATATATATATATATATATATATTTATATATGGAAGATGGGATATTTTACCTTGGGTAGTTTTATAAATTCCTAGATATATTGTAACCCAAAAAAAATTTCTTAGTTATAGGTCCAAGTTTAACCTTTAAAGTTTGTACTAAATATATTAACGATGAAAAATTTTAATATCACCGATAAAAAACATCATCACATCACATATCTTATTTTTTTAATTATTTTTTATTTTCAATTACCTTAAAATATATACATTATTTTGTTAATTTTATTTATGGAGTTTAAAAACTATATTTACGGTTTATTGAATAATTTCCTTATCTTTTATTTGATGTTTAGTGTTGGTCACGGCTAAATATCATGAATTCTACCCGTCTAGTTAATTAATCATTATAGAAAATATTACTACTTTTTATCTGTTTTAACTTTTGAGTTTTGAATATTTAACCAAGCATTTTCTGAAATGAATTGAAAAATAATATTGGCCAGGTCATGCACCTACAGATGGAAGAGGCAATGGAGCTTCAAACATTGCAGTCTCTAGTCTACCTTTCCTCCTGGCCTTGCCAATTGCCTTTCTGCCCACACTTTTTGGGATTTAAAATTCTTTTGCCATAGTTGAACTTAAATTATTTGTCTTTATTACTGCATTATTTAAATATTCTGTGTCTAGCCAGTTCCTAACACCTATAAATAGGAGTTTGTTCTGAGATTTATTTCATTATTATTAAGGATGTAGCATTGTTATTGTTTATTTGAATTGATAGACCTTATGCCTTTGTCTAGTAGCTCTACCATTTATTCAATATTCCCCGCTATTGAGATTATTTTATCGTTTAATACTTTCGATTTGAACAAGATTAATTTTAAATCGTAAAACGGACGATGATACTTATATTTAAACAAAAAAAATTTTTAAGTCTTTCCTTAATTACATAACCAATGCTAGTGATTTTTTTCATCAGACGCCTGCATTTTTTATTTTCAGTAATTTTTTTATGGATTATGAAACTATAAATATAATCGAAAAAAGATGTTATAATTGAAATGAAGTTTTTATTAAATCTCACCCAGCCTTGGATTGTTGTAGGATCATATTCGAGTCCAACCTTTCTTTAAAGACTTAAAAGGATCAGGTCCAGTTTTAGCTTGTTTTAGGCCCAAATTAGATGAAGATCCCAGCTGAAAAGTGGAGTCAGATGGAGCAATAGGAGTTGACTTGTTTAATGCAGAATTTGGCTGTTAGAATTTAATTATGAAATATTTATACATGGACCAAAATTAGAATTTGGCTGATTTTCTTCTTTATTTTCTGCACCACAGGCACTTCCTCATGGTTGTTAGTCACATTTGGAACTATCATAGGACAGTTATCTATCTTATAACCAACCCTCTCACAATGAAAACAAAAAAGATGAAAACCCTCAAATTCCACATACTGGGTATGCCTTCCAATAAAAATCTTTGAAACCAAAGGGTTTTGTTAAATCGATCTCCACACATATTCTTGCAAACTTACCTCTAATGGCTTCCTCAGTATTCATGTCAAATTTAATAACTCTTCCAACACATGATCCCATTGAACAAAGCCATCGAACTATAAAATTCCATTGGAAGACCTAGGTAACCTAATCCATGCATTGAGTTTATCTTATCCTTAGCTGGGTTAAAATTAGGAGTTCATTTTCTCTCTATCAAATAATGTCCTTCCTATGATATAAGGGCCATCCTCCAAAACATTAACCTAATCTTGTCCTTTCTCAAATTTAAAAAGAAAATAATCAAATCCCAAATCTACTACCTTATATCTCCCTGATAGGTGTCATATGCTTAGTTTGGATGCCCAGTAAGCACCAATGCGGGGACTGCGCATCCAAAACCAGCAAAAGACAAAATTTTAGATATATAAAATTACAATTTTGTCTCTAGATTTAAAATTTTTTAAATTATTTTATTAAAAAAATATATTTTAAAAGTTATTTTTTTTTAATTTCACCAAAACTAGTTTCACCACCTATCTAAACTAGCTCATAGTCGTTTGATCCTAGTTGATAGTGCTTGAAAGCCTAACACCTTACCCAATAGTTTAACAATGATCACTTTTCTCCATGGTTTTCGCATTTTTTGCTTTTTCCTCGCGTTAAAAAACAATTCTTGGTCCTTGATCATCTGATCCAGCTTCATCATCCAATACCACTTCATAAAAAACATAGAACAATCACTATTTGCTAGTATGGTGTAATTCGGTTTGATTATTCAAAGAGTTTATGTATAGTTGAAAAATATTTACTCTTATACTATGTTTGGATAAATATTAGTAAAGAAAAGGAATGGAAAGGAAAGAAATGTAAACTAGAAGAAAGGAGAGGAAAGGAAAGCGTACATGTATCCCTTGTTTAGATAGCTAAAATTAATAAAGGAAAGGAAAAGAAAGTAATCCTAATAATTCTTGTTTGGTTAAACAATGAAAATGAAAGGAAATGATTAATTACAATACTTTTTTTCTAATTGTAACCTCTTTTGTTTTAAATTTTATAATATTATAAGGTTAAATTTGACATTCTACATGTTAAAATTTTTTTCAAGTTTCTTTTCCTTCCTGTTTACCCCAAATTGGGGTTTTAAGAAAATTGAATAAATCAAGGAAAAACAAAGGATGCTCACTCTCCCTCTCTTTCCTTTCCCTAGCTAAAAAATTTTCTCAAACAAAGGAAAAATTTATAACATTCCTTTGTTTTACTTAGCTTTTCTTTCCTTTCCTTTCCCCACCCCCAATCCAAATATAGGGTTAAGGATTTGTATATTTTTCAACCTTTCTCATTAATAATATGATATACTATAATTAATTGACAATGTATAATAATTGTATAAAATATAAACCCTTATTCGAAATAACCAACTTATCAATAATTAACCAAAAATATGCAAAACCATGATAAGATGCTGTGTATCGAATCTTTTTTTTCTTATAAAATTTTTTCATTTACAAAAATCCTAGAAGACTAAAAGTGAAAAAAATAAGTAATAATAAACCCTAGAATTCCTTTCTGTATACTTGTCTCTGTTCTTCTCAAAACAGCTGCACCGCAGCTCCGTAATGTCTAATGTTGTTGATCGTCCATCCCAAATGACATTCTTGAGTTGTAACAAAAAAAATGACATTCTTGAGTGGCGTAAGTTTATTAAATCTTTTTATTTTCTTTGCGGCAGTGTAATGCTCCTATGATTTTGTCCTTATAAAAGCAAGAAACATGTTGTTCAATGCTGTCGAAGTGTGATTCATGGAAGGTATTAACCTAACTGTTGGTCAATCATGTTAATTTTCATAAAAAAATATAAGAAGAATGAAAAATCGAATTTTGGATTCATTACAAATTAATCAATATAAGAATAACTGAATTAATATTCAGTCAATTCGATTAATGAGATTGAGTAGGATCAAGCACCCTATTAATTAATTATTGATCCATTGCAGATTAATCAACAACAGAAACAATATTTGAGAAATAGAGATTAAATAAACTTATTGCAATAAATAAATTTGAAAATAAAGGAGCAATGTAAAACTTTGCTATTACAAAGATATAACATTAGCCATCTCAATTTCAGTATGATCAATATTATACTTCGGATCCAAAGCCATCTTTTCAAGACGGAGAAGACTACTAGTAGCCAAAATTGCCTTAGCATCAATATCATGCAAAGACCTCTCATACAAACTCCTTGTTGCTGAAGAAGCCGCATCAACAAGCTCCTTACTCCGATGAGGCCCCAAGAGGCAATGCCCCAAGATCCTCAAACTTGGCTGCAAGAGTTCCCATGGCAAAGGAATCCTTCCTTCTTTCTTCTTTACCTTCTGGATCTCATCATTGCTGCCACTGTTCTCGCCGTGATCTTCACCATCTTTGCAATTACTTCTGTTTTGACCTGCCCAAATCTCGCAAAACTCGCAAAACTCAATCTTGGAAGTCACAGGCATTTGAGATATCTTGCTGTAGTACAATTCTAAGGCAACCCCAACAATCCTGGCCCTTCTCGTCGATCGCATGGTTCCATGAGGCTCCAAACTGGGAGATATCACCGCTAAGTTTAGCTCGGTTGCGTTGTTTTTTGCAGAAGGTTTGGCTTCATGATAAATACTAGGATGTGACAAATCTGGGACGTGAACGGTTATTGGTTGGCCTCCACGAGCGGTGGTTTCATGTGCGTAAAGGGCTAATAAAATAGCCTCAAAACCAGCCAGGGATTTACGCAGAGCGATGCTGGACATGTAGATTCCAGCGATGATGGGAATGAAACGAAGGACTACGAGTTGGAGTTCAGGGTCCGTTGAATGGAATGTATCATAGAGCCAGCGACAGAGGTTGTTGTCGCCTGAGCCTGAGTCCGGGTGGCGAAGGAGGGAGGAGATTTGGGAGGAGACAGAAGGGTCGTGGAGGAGGGAAAAGGAAGGGTTTGGAGAGGAAGAGAGAGAGGGAGGGATGGAGGAAAGGATGAATGAAAGAGATTGGATGGACGATTGTGCTTTGGAAGAGGAAAACGATGGTGAAGATGATGATGATGATGGTGTTTCCGAGGCGGTGGCAATGCTGGAGTTGATGGCAGCGGTGGAACGAGATTCAATGGAGGCTTGTGCTTCGGAAGTTGATGATGACGGTGTTTCTGAGGCGGTGCCGAGGTTTGGTGTTGGGGCGGCGGTGGCTGTGGGGGATGGTGGGTTGGAGGAGGAAGAAGAGGAGGAGTCAGACATTGGTGAAGAAGAAAGGGGAGGAAGAGAGGGAGCAGAATTGGCAAAAGGAAGAAGGAAAAATAGTTATGCTGTTAATGGGTTCTTCCCAGCGCAAATGGGCGGAGATAATTAAGGAGGAAAATTAGGATCATCTTTTTCCTTGCTCCATCCATTTTATTTTATTTTAATATAATGTAGGTTTCTTGTTTAAGAGAAAAGAAAATGCAACTTAAAATTTACATAACTCTCACATATAAACCGTGTAATAAGACAAATTGAACTAATATTTATTTTCTTTATAGTTTTTTTTATCCGGGTTCTATCAAAAAAATTTAAATCAAAACCTTAAATTTAATTTTTAACTTTTCTAATTTAACTAATCCAAAATTTTAAATAATTTAAAAATAAAATCAAACCAACCAAATTAAAATAACTCGGTCTAATTTCTTACTCAATTTGGCTTATTTTTAAATAACCAAAAACACTTGGCTAGAAGAAAATATTGCTACTTCATATACTGTCTAAGTGGCCATTTAAAGTATATATTGAATGCGATGGCAATGTATAATATTTATAAACTATCAATCAATTCTAACGTGCAAGCTTATTATTAAGTAAAATTAAAAATATGAAAATTTTTAAAAATAAATATCAATAAATTTTTTAATTTACTTTTAAAGACATGTGAATAGACCTATTTATTGGTTGAGCGGATTGGATTTGGGTTGAGCTTAAAAAAGGTATTAAGAAAGTGAGCATGAACTCAAGTCTGACTCGACTTATTTTTTGGGCCTAATTTTTTTGTCTAAGCTCGTTTTTTATACATAATGTATAAACCCAAATCTGTCTAAATCCGCTCAAATATTATTAATTTTTTAAAAAATTATAATAAAATATAAAAAATATTAAAACGTATAATATTTTATAAGTATAACATAATAAGTTTGAATATATTTTTTATAAAAAGGTTACAAGAAACATAAAAATTTAAATTAAAGTATAAAAAATAATACAAACTCAAAATAAATTGCACAAAGAAAGCAAAAAAAATTAAAAATATATTATTATAAAATAACAATAAAAAGTATAGTAAAACAGACCCAGTCGAGCTTAAAATGATGATCCCAAGCCTGATCAATTTTTAACAGGCTTAAATTTTCAAACTCAAACCCATTAATAGGGTTTAATATTTTTGTCCAAATTCGTTAAAAAAATGGATGGACCTTTGGGTTTAGATGAATAGCTGGACCCATGAACAAGTATACCTGTGTATTTTTAAAATTTACTCATCAATGAAATAACACTTTGTAATTGATTGACAATGTATAGAGGTTATACATTGGTTAGTCCATCAAATATAAATCTTATTTGTTAATCCTCTAACTCGATTAGAATTTAAGTAATTGTATATTAAATAATTTTTATAAAAAAGATTAAAAAAATTCACTTTTATCATTGAAATTAATTAGAAGAGCTCACATCCTTTCAGATCAAAACAAAAATTGTTACGTTAAAATACAACACCTAGTCTAAACGCACTGCTAGCAATGAAACTTGTAAACTGTAGTAAGGTAAGAATGGTCACATAACAAAAAACCCACTTATTGTCAAACCGATGCCATTGTCATAAGCAGAAGTTACATACAAGACTTAATATAAATTGAGATTTTGGGTCTTAAGCTATATGTTTAGACATTTTCAAAAACAGAAAACTATATGTTTAGAAGTTTTCTTTTGGTGGATATAATGCTTGACTGTTAGTGTTTGACTGGAAATCCGACGAACTTATATGCCAAACTCTCAATGAATCCAATCTCTTCTATCAAAAGAATATATTAATACTATGAACAATAATCTTCTTTTTACAGTTAGGAGGCTTTCATCGTTAAAATTTAGCTTGTATAATAAAGTAGATCTCATGCGATAAAGAAATGATAAAAGAAAATTAGTATATCTAATCGGCTAACTCCCAAATCATAACAAGAAGATAGAAACAGAACAAACACTACAGCACCACACATGAAATTATAATTTTTTTTTTACAATTACAGCTCACCATTTTGTCTTTTATTTATGTGCAAAAATGTTATAATATCAGAAATTAAAATTATTAACTTAATTTATTAAAAATATCTCATATAACTCAGGAGAAACTTCTTTTAACTTAATATTTAAAAATTAATTTTTGATTAGCATAATTATCAATGATGACTTTACTTTCATAAAATGATTTTTGGAAGAATTAACTTTTGAGCCAGTTAGCCCAAAACACCCAGAATTGTAGCACATGGTCGACCTGTATGGTGTTTTCTAAGATTAACATTATTATTTGGTTAAAATTGATAAATTAATAAAAATAAAAATAAATCAAATGAAACTTGATTATGATAATCTTGTCACTTTACTCTTGATTCCGAATTTGTTTTTTTAGATTCTTCGTTTATTGACTTAAATATGATAACATGTTTCTATAAGAATCCATTAAGTTATTTTTTTAGAATAAAAAAAATATTGTTATTAAGAGTTGGGCTCAATGATAAAAAAAAAATTGTTTTCGAATTTTGAAATTTCAAATTCAATTCTTATTATATGTGAATTAAATTTTAATTGTTGAATATAATTATTTAAGTTATTTTTATATGATTACAAGCTATAACTTCTCATATATTGCACCACTTAAAAAAATTATCATAACACAAGTTATTTGTAAATTTTATTTTTTTTATAAACAATTACAAAATAGAATAATTTTATAATTAAAATTGTTAAAATTTAAATCATGATTACTTTTTTTTTATAAGAGAAATATTAAATAATTAGAGATGAAAGTGCTTAAATTCGAACTTAATACTTATAATATGCCACAATTCATCTTTAATCACTCGATCAAAGAATTATTGGCTAAATCATAATTGCTAAAATTAAGAATTTAATATTTTGCCACTGGTCACGCTATTATGATTAAGAAATATAAACTTTAACAAATTATTATCATTTTGAGTTTTTCGGTATTGTTTGAAATAGCTGTAAATTTGGACTTCAACAATAAATCAATTCTTAGATTTTTACTTCAACACAAAATAAATCAAAATTTGAATTAAAAATTAATAGTATAATATTTATTATTTGTTTTTAATTTATATATATTTATGTTCTTGTCCCAAAGATGTTTAAGTTTTTTCATTTTAAAGATTAGGTTGCATATTTGTGATAATGTATAAAACAATAAAGTAAATATAAAAGTGTTTTGTAATTGTAACCTCTAGATAAATATATATATATATATATATATATATATATTTATATATTAATAAGTGTTTGCTGTGCGTGGCATATTCTAAAGCAACGTCCCGTGAAATCCTATGACACCAGCTTTCGTCATCTCCACCGTACGATCCTTTAGTGAAATGAACGGTTATAAATAAAAATCCCGTTCTGCGGACCTTCCCATCGCTTTGACCCCAAAATTCCAATAATTTTCCAACTTGGTAATTCTCGTCTACCCTTCATTGATTGGGAAAAAAAAAAACCCTTCTAATCGCTGCGCTGCTCCGAAGAACGAATCATTAATCTTAGAGGTATCTTTTTTTATTTCAAGTTTTCTCTTCTTTGATTTTTTCCCTTTGACTTTCTGGGCTTGATTGGATTCGGCACTCCAATTATTTTTAACATTTCAAATTAACCTGCTGTAGTCGGATTTAAGCACTTTGGGCGTTGGTTTCTAGGGTTTGTTAGATTTGGGTATCTTTGATTTTAAGGCTAGGTTGAGGTAAATATTTCTTGGATCAAAAAAAAAAGTTTTGAAATATTTTTGGGTAAAATATTTTTGTGAACCTTTGAATCGGGGGATTTTTGTTTGAACCAATTCAATTAACGGTTTTAGGTTAAATATCATTCATTTTATGGCATTTGAATGCCAAGAAAGCACCGAGGTTTCTAAGAATTTAGCAAATTGTTCTGAATCAAATCCTTTTAGTTCAACTTCCAAAACTGAGCATTTCGAACTTTCAAAACCGGCATTGGATTGTGCTCCTAAAAAGGGCGTTTCGAGTTCCTGTAGTTCAAAACAGTTACCTCCTCAGGATGTATTTTCCAATGTCTGGCGGTCGATCACTGATCTCCCACCAGCCTTGATATCAGAAATTTTGAATTGTCTTGATCCTAAAGAGCTTGGTATAGTGTCTTGTGTGTCAACAACTCTCCATAATATAGCGTCTGAGCATCAGGTTTGGAAGGAATTTTATTGTGAGAGGTGGGGGCTACCGATTGCCAAGGCCCCGTTAGGTGCAGGGCTTTCGGATGAGAAGTCATGGAAGGAATTGTTTGTGGAGAGGGAGTATAGAAGCAAGACTTTTTTAGGAAGGTATAGCATTGATGTTTTATATGGTCATACCGAAGCTGTTCGAACTGTGTTTTTATTGGCTTCTGCCAAGCTCATTTTTACTGCTGGATATGACACGGTTGTACGGATGTGGGATATGGAAGAGGGGCTGTCAATTGCATCATCACGACCCCTTGGTTGTACTATTAGGGCAGTTGCAGCAGATACTAAACTATTGGTTGCTGGGGGTACTGAAGGCTTTATCCATTGTTGGAAGGCAGTTGAGAGTCTTAAACACTTGTTTGACCTTAAGGGTGTTGAGAGACAGAACAATGAATTTCGACTTTGGGAACACGAGGGGCCTATAACTTCTCTTGCTTTGGACCTTACTAGGATATATAGTGGTTCATGGGATATGACAGTTCGCATCTGGGATCGGTCATCGCTGAAGTGCACACAGATTTTGAGGCATGGTGACTGGGTTTGGGGCCTTGTTCCTCATGACACGACTGTTGCGAGCACATCAGGTTCAGATGTGTTTGTTTGGGAGACTAATAGTGGGACTCTGTTAAATGTTATTCACAATGCTCATGTTGGTAATACTTATGCCTTGGCACGGAGCCGCACTGGAGACTTCCTTTTTACTGGTGGAGAAGATGGGGCAGTGCGCATGTTTGAGATCATAAGTGAGTCTCAAGAACCCAGTGTTGTGCGAGTTGCAACATGGATTCCTCACTCAGGTGCTGTTTATGCCCTTGCATTTGAGTTTCCTTGGCTTGTTTCAGCTTCCAGTGATGGGAAACTTGCACTAATTGATGTTCGAAAGTTGTTGAGCGCCAGGAGGTTCTCCTTGGGGAAAAGGGTTTTAAGGTTTAAAGACATTGACCAAAATAACATAGAGCCACCCCAGAGAATGCTGCATGGATTTGGGTGCGATTTATTCTCAGTTGATATAGGAGCAGATCGAATTGTTTGTGGTGGTGAGGAAGGTGTTATTCGTATTTGGAACTTCTCACAAGCTTTAGAAATTGAGCAGAGGGTTCGAGCTCTAAGAGGAATACGTTTGGAGAATAGGATGAGGCGGCGAAGACTTCAAATTGAGATGAATACTAAGGGTGGGCGAACTGATCAATGTTCTGTTGCTGCCAAGAAGAATCCAGTAAATGGCGATAGGAATGGTGTCTGGCATAGCAAACGCAGCATGAGCTCAAAGGTGAGGACATAACCGGAGATAATACATACTTTATGCCTCTAGGCTTCCAACATAGTCTTCTTTGTTCTACTATTACGAATCTATACACAATATGATTCTGAATTTATGGTACCTATAGTCTTCTGTTTTAGTTTGCTTTGGATTTTTATCTTTTTTACATTACATTACATTTCAATCCTTTTTTTTACATGAATTCTGGATTCTAAACACTGTTCTTCTGATGTTTTTGATGGCTGGGCCTTACTCTTACTGTGCTTTGAAAGCTGGATTTCATTGTTGTTGGCATTTTATCCATAATGACTGCTTCAGTTTCATGCAAAGTTTTTATGATCGAATTTTCTCAATTAGCATGTTTGCACACATTTTCCATGCATTACACAGATGTATATGCAATAATGAATTCTCTTGTCAACGTCCTCTATCTTCTGTTCTAGATAGCTGCTCTGTTCTTTTCTTTTCCTAGGAGAAATGTTATACCATGCAGGGATATCAGAATTTTTTTGGCCAGATTAGCATGCTATGATATGTCACTCATTAGCAAAGCTAATTTAGAATCATTTTAGGGAGAGTTGTTGTTTTGTACTTTTTTATTATATGGATGATGCCTGGCAATGATCTAGTTGAAGAAGAACTCTGGCTTGGACCTGTGATTTATCCCTTTGTGGGGAGCTAAGTTTGGGATTTCACTCCTATTTCGTCCTGACCTTTTAAGAAGAATAAAAGAGAGTTGGTATCGGTCAGTTGTTAAGTAAAAACAAGCTTTATTACGCATGGAAGATCGCAAATTTTCTGACTGGCGACTGTTGATGCAAGATAGCATTTGGCTTCCTGCTTTGCGGCGGGGGCTGTGATTTGCCTCAGTTAAGGGTTTGTGATGGCTGCAACCGCTGCAGACTGCAGCCTATTGGCATGATGTAGAAGTTGCAATGATTAATGCCCGTGTTGATTTATATCATTTTGAAATTCAAGCGAATTTGGCTACCGGTAGTCAAGTATAAAGGATTTTTTTTAAACATCAATCAACTTATTTCAACCTTTGCCAATCTGGTTAAAGAAAGGAAAATATAAACAACAATGAAAAGAATGCTACTTTCCAACTTGAATCTGGAACAAGATAGCAGGATAGGTTTACCTTTCAGGCCCAAAATACTATATAGGGCCTCTTGTTCTATACCAGCAGTTTTCTATCCATTTCCCGCTATAAAGCCGAAGGTATTCGACTGAAGGAATAGAAACTCCATTGAATTGAAACAGAAGCACAAATAATAAAAGAATTGGGAACCCTAAGATCAAAATAACAACGAAGATGGAAGGATTTGTTGTGTTTCTGGTTACAGCTGTTTCAATGGGCATGACCAACCTAACAATGGGCCAAGATCAGACAGTGGGGAACTTATGAAGTGATGATAGGCAAAGATTATTTGAAGAGAGTATGTGATGGAATGGGACAAAAAGTATGTGAGCGGATTAAGTTTTTGGATTTGTTGCAAAGGGTGCTTCATGGAAGTAAAGTGGCAAGGGAAGCATGAGTGGAAGTTTTTGCACTGGATTTGACTCCTTAAACCCTCCCCAAACTCTACAATGTGAGAGTTTTATGCACTGAGTTGTCTTTATTTTTCGAAGTATCTAAATCTCAAATGTCTTTACAGTGGTTGAACAACCTCATGGTATTCTTATCAGAATTTAGGCAAATCGTTATGCCAGTAAAACAAAGACTCTGACTCCTTAGCTCTCCCATTTAGAACCATGAAAACTAATTGAGATGGTATGCACACATTTCCAATCTCTTTCTAGAATATACTTCTCAAATTTTATGTTTTGGGTACTATCAGTAGCAAACTTGAGGAGAAAACTATTTCTCACAAAACAATCCAATATAACCTACTATTAAAACATCCTAGAAAAACCGGCATAGCATATGCTGTATTTCTCATCTCCTAATTGTAAGAAAATGTTCAAATAGAGGAAAACAGCTCAACTAGATTAGTGAAAAGGATTGAATGAATAACAAATAACAAAAAAGAGAACAATGTTTGACATATATACCTGAGTCAGAACATAGTAAACACTCACGCGGTTAGGAAATTTACTGGCAAGCTCATCCGGCTCTTCCTGCAAAATAATAACAGAATAGAATTAGATTGCTCCTGTCTGAAAGTAGTTCAGTCCTCATAGTTAAAACATATAAGCAAGTAGTAAGAGGTAAGGAATGAAAAAGAAAAGAAAAGTAGCAGAGGGCAGAGAGAAATATGCAGGAAAACCACTTGCTACATTCATTTTTGCTGAGTTTGTACAAAAAGTATTAGGTGTAGCAGTTAAGACATATTTCCTTGAAATAAGCAGTTTCACTATTTTGTACCTAAGTTAAGTTCAACTAACATCATCACTGATGCAAGCAATTGGCAGAACAGAACACAAAATGATCCCTAGAGTACCATGGAGAAATCTCATTGTCTAACAAGAAGTTCATAAGAGTGACAGTTCTTGATCTTTGGATTTGATGATTCATAAGGAAAGAGCACTCGAGGGATCTTAGGCATAAGAAACAAGTTATGATTCATTTGACATCTCTATAGGTGACACACGTATATGACACATGATGACAGGCTTCAAAAATTGCAATAAATTTCAACTTGATTCACCAATGAAAATGCATTGTGCACTTTTGTCCAAAAACTTGTGTTGCTACAATTTCATAATTTATTCACAATTCAAGAACTCTTCCATGAGCGAACACAAACAGTTAATTTCATGAACAGTGTTAGGACAAACCCTACTAGATTAAGCAACAGGACAACCATAGACAAAGTGACGTACTGGTGACTGATAGTTAAGGCATTTGCTTAAGGCCATATTCCCAAACACTTCTAAGTGCCAAGGTTTTTATTTTGAGTGAACAAACCTTTCAAACACCTATAAGGAGCTAAAAAGGGCAAAATAGATAAGGTTCTTGCTTGTGCGCCAGGGTAATTTTGGCAAAACTTGAAATATAAAAGTTCCTCAAACATGGTGCTAAGAGAGGACAAGTGGATGGCCTCCACTTAAGAGGAAAAGAAAGCGGCGGAGCCATTCAGACAAAGATTACATCCTCCGATTATCTTAAGTTGATAGTAACAATGAATTTGAACAGAAAAGAACACATTTAAGGTTAGTTTTTAAGCTATCTCAAGATTTCGGCTACATGAATATTGTCATATTATTACAACTTTTGATTAAGCTGAGCTGAATCCTCTCATTTTCCTAATTAAACATTCCTTGCGTTGGTCTCAAGGCTCAAGAAATAGCTTTAAGCGTTGACATCATCAATTCCTTTCGATTATGGCTAAAATACACAATTGGGGGCTGTGGAGTTCCTCCAAATTTCTATTTGCCAGCTACTTGTGTCGGGGGCTACCCTCTAGCCTTTTCTGATATAATGTTCACTGGCTTGCTTGAAATTGATGGATGAAGTATTAAAGTACAATATCACACTTGACACTTCCATGGCAAGAAAACGGCCCCGGATTACATATAAAAGATGGACCAACATTAAATTGTTCATCATAAACCGATCAAAGTCATTTCCTTTCTTGATTTACTTCATCACTTTGATCAAAATTAAGGAATCTCGAGAAACAATCCTGTTCTCGAACTGCTAACGATGGCTCTTGCTGGTTATAATTCTAGCTACGCCTGCGTCTTCCTCATAACTTTATCATTCATGCTTTTGGCTAGTCATGGATCGGACGCTGCTGAAGCCATGCTCATAACAGTTGATCCATCGGGGAAGGGAGACTACAGCAAAATACAAGATGCAATTGACGCTGTTCCATCCAACAATAATGAAGTCGTATTCATATCGGTTAAGCCTGGTATCTACAAAGAAAAGATTGTTGTGCCAGCAGACAAGCCCTTCATTACTATAAGTGGTTCAAATGCAAATGGCACTATAATAACTTGGAATGATAGTGGGAATATATTTGAATCTCCTACCTTCTCTGCGTTGGCTTCTGATTTTGTTGCCCGATACCTGACAATTCAGGTATGATATCATATAGTTAAGCAAGTAAATATGTTTTAGTCTTTTTCACTCAATTATTTGTAATATTGCTTAAACATGCAGCAATATTTAATTATGATTAATGTATAAGACTATACATTGTAATTAAGGCAAATTAAGACAATTAATCAATTGAATCTGCCATCTTTCATCTGTAGAATACGTATGGAGCAGGTGCCAAAGCAGTAGCATTGCGGGTGTCTGGAGACAGGGTAGCTTTCTTCGGATGCAGAATTTTATCCTATCAGGACACTTTGCTAGATGACGCCGGAAGACACTATTACAGCAATTGTTACATTGAAGGAGCCGTCGACTTCATATGCGGGAATGCCGCTTCTCTTTACGAGGTAAATCATTTCAGGAACCTGATACATTAAGCCTAGAAATAGCTATAACCCATCTTTCTGGAGCATGAATAATTTACAAATGGATTTCTTTATGTAAACTTTCGCAGAGATGCCATTTGCATTCACTGTCTGTGGGAGATGCATCTATCACAGCCCAACGCAGGGAGTCACCTTCAGAGGACACCGGCTTTACTTTCTTGGGTTGCAAGATCACTGGCGTCAGGACTGCTCTACTAGGAAGGGCATGGGGTCCGTATTCCAGGGTTGTTTTTGCCCTTACCTACATGTCTAATGTGATTCTGCCCCAAGGGTGGAATGATTGGGGAGACTCATCCAAGCAAAGGTATCTTTTTCATTTCTTTCTTAATTGTTGAAATAAAATTTTGAAAATTATAGCCATTACTCCTGTGATTTGAAAGTAAAATGTTAGATTTTTAGTTCAAGAGATCAAGGTTTAATGTCGGACAACTTTAAATTCCAGAAGAATAAAATTCTAGAAACTGAAGTATTTTCTTGGTTCTGCAGCACGGTGTTCTATGGAGAATACAAATGTTATGGAGCTGGATCAAATACAAAGAAAAGGGTTGAATGGGCACAACAAGAGCTGTCGGACAAAGAAGCGGAGCCTTTCTTGACACAGAACATGATTGGCGGTCAGAGTTGGATCAGATCAGCGCCAACCCGTTTCAAGAAAGCTTCGACTGCCGTGTCAAACAATAGCACTAGGCATGCATGATCATCAAGATTGAAGATTAAAGCCTGCAGGGCTGATATGCTGCCATATATGCTGGTCACCTAGCTGATACTCAATGCAAGAAAATAAGAAACAAAACCTAATGATGATCCCCTTAGAAAGACTCTCATTACTTCTAAAAGATTCAAGCCAAAACCAAAAAAGAAAAGTAAAAAACAAGAAGATGAATGCAAGAAAGAAATTCTTAGCAGAACAAAAAAAGAACTCCCATTCTAGAGAGAGAAGCGATAAGAGCTGTTCATCTATAACGTAGAGTAGAGTTTAGTTCTATTGGATTGTTTGGATACTAGAAAAGGGGGTTTGGTTATATTTTCTTAGGTGTAATTGAAATGTACTAAGAACATGCAGTTTAATTATGCGAAGGTTTCATGTTTCTTCTTCACCAATGTGGACTCAATAATTGGTGAGGGCCTGAGGCTGATGATTCTTCAACAAATTTGCCAATTGAAATTTCCCAAGAATGTTTTACTTTGAAATCACTAGGTAAACTAAATGGAAGATTATATCCAGTTTATCAATATCAACAGTTACTCAAACTCTGTTGTTCTATCAGTCTAATTTCCAAACTTGCTATCAAGAGTGGAAGATTGTTGAAGATTTGTTGTAGTTTAGGTTACTGGCTAGCCACAATCATTATATAAGAGCAAGGAAACAATTTAATGATATTAAAAAAACATAATAAAATTAAAATTCAAGAATAAATTTTAGTAATAATTGTAAAATGGTTATAATATACACATTGCGGTTTTAACTGATACACTCCCTTGGTAACTCAGTGAATCGTGCTGTATCTTTGCAATAGTCGTATACCAAATGCTTTCGACGAACCCATTCAAGTTGATGGCTCTTATGCCTGTTTAGCCCGCTGAAAGATGGCTTATCCCACCAGAACCGTCCTAGTTTGCCGCATTTGGCCATAGAATCCTGTGTGTCTGGCAACAATTCACAAGCATCAACGATGAAAGACCGAAAGGTTGAAACGAAAGGAGCATGGCTCCAGTCGGTCTTCACCCTCCCTCCTTGCGTAGCCCAATCATCAGCATTCCACACTGACCCTCGGATGCTCATGGGCTGATTCTTTGGAAACAGCACCCCATTTTCTTCTTTGTTGGTGAAAACCCGTATGGGAATTCCATCAACAAGAAACCTGTCGACGTTGCCAAAGCAAAGAATTACAAAATGGATGACATTTGAGAGAGAAATGTATGCGAATTCTTGTTGTTTACTTACACGATAGAGCCGCGATTCCAGAAAAAAGAATATGTATGGAAATCAAGCGTGGGATCAAACCAAAGAGTATGCCTCTGCTCTCGATTGCCAGTGCCATTGACATAAACGTTAGTTTGAACAAGGTATGGCTCTCCTGACACATTGCCAAGAAATTCAAAGTCTAGTTCGTCATGACTAGGCCCCTCTGATGCCATCTGCATTTCCCATTGTTGAATTTCTCAAACCATGTTTGAAAACAAATTAATGGTACGAGTCCTAAACTATTAAAAATTAATGGTTGCTTAGATGTCAATGACCATAAATCATTAATTTCTCGCTTAAAATTTGATTAGTTGCAAGTTTAGCTTGTTCTTAATACTTGAAAATGAAAAGAATCATCTTACATAGAAGGCATTGACAATTCCAGCGGAGTCTCCTTCAATTAGTTTGATTTGCACGCTTGCTTGACCAAACAGATACTTCTTCATAGACTCAAATCCACAACCTGTAGTCAAAATTCCAAATCATTGGGCGCATTTGATGAGAATGAAAGAGAAAACACTCACCAGAAAAAGCTGGAAACATTACTGGTACTAAAGAGAGACAGAGAAGCTGAGAAAGGCGGGCATTACCAGAAGTATTGTCCAGAATTAGCTTGGCCTGGTCTCCTTCAGAGAGAATGTGATCAGGAGCCCAGTTGAACTGGAAGAGTTCAGTAAAGTTAGCACACATGGTTAACTCTAAATTCACAGCCAGAAACCCCACTAAAAATATTGCAATTGCAAGCATAGAATTTGAAGGCATATTTAGAGTAGATTTTGACAACTCGATTGAAATCAAAAGCTGAACTCAAAGGACTAAGACAAAGGCATTTATATAGGCCGCAGTTTCTCATTGGACCCATGTGAGTCTGACCAATTGACAAGGATTATTCCATCAGAAAGTGAGTGACAGTGGAGAAGGATTTCATGGCCACATCAGCGGCCACTTTGGAGCGGCGCCACTAACCGGAGTGGGAGAATCCATTAGCTGTTAGCTCAGTAAATGAGAATAAAATGAGCTGTCATCAACTTTCTTACTGCTAACCAAAATTATAATGGTGTAAATCTAGCGATCCTGGAGAGCCAAATATCATGTTGATTTGTAAAAGTAGCTCAACCAAGAAAAGAAATGAATATCTCCTTTCATTTTTTTTTTGTGGAAGGATTAAGTTTAATGTCCCAATCTCTTTTTCTATTGTATCACTATATGAATAAAAAAAAACCTGAATATCTCCCTAATTATACAATAATCATTCTCAACCGAAAGTGTTTTCGCTCTTCATATCAAGGCTCATCGTGCTATGTTTAGCGGAGGTGGAGTAGGAAAAGACAAATATCAAAGCCAGATCCTTGGTCAGTTTGCGCCATATATAGGCCGAGTGTTGAGAATAGCTCGTGCATCACCATTAATAGCTCCTTGTCCAAATTTGTTCTGTTGCGCATTGAAGGCCCATACTCTCACAGCCCCAAGACAACTTGACCACCATTTATAGCTGTAGTAGTGCCATGTGTGTTTGAAACTTAAAAAATTGTTCCACCTGCAAATCCATCAAGACTAATTGAGTCCTAATGAGAAAAGTAGGGTGAGCAAAATGATATCGAAATCAATGGAATAGATTGGTTTTTGGTTTAATCGATTTAGTTTAATTGGTTTCGGTATTAAATCGATTTTTAAATTCGATTAAACCAATTGATATTTTTTGGTCTTTAAAATTATATACGGAACCGATTAAAAAATTGACATTTTTATAAATAAAAATAAAAATAAATATAAATAATATATTCAAATTAAGTTTTACATAAATAATATATATTATTTAATATGGATTGGAAAGTCAGGTTTTAATTTGAACCGTACTAAATCAAACCGACAAAATTCAGTATAGTTTTCAGTTTAGTTTATTTTTTCTTAAAATCGATTTAGTTTTCAGTTTGAATTTTTAACAAATTTAATTTAATCGATTTTCAGTTTTTTCAAACCAAATCGATAGATGCTTTTGATCCGAGTTAGGAATGAGGATAGAAGAAGAGATGACTGCCTTGTAGCTAGCTGCTAACATAAACGGAGAAAGGAGCCCGCAGAGTTAGCCAAGAAACCTGCATTTGCAAGGAAATTAACAGAAACAAGAAATTTACAACTGGAAGAAGTTAGCCTCTTGCTACCTTTCAGTTTGATGCAGTGTGATATAGGACGCCAAGTGGTATTCCTCAATATATATCCCATCCAAATGTCATAAAATACAATATACAGTCGGCAAAGAGGCCTAGCATGCAAAAGAAGAACCTGTCAAGAAAGCCAAGAAGACTGCCTGCGAGCCAAAGGAGGGTGTTGCAGGCAAGTCATTCTTGGCTTTCAAGCAAGACTCTCATCTTCATGTTAGCCCTCTCTTCCTCTCTTATTATTTTTTCATGTGCTGCCAATTGCTATTCACGCTCTTCAAGTCTCTACGTACGTACTTATTTATAGGTTTTTCCCTCCGCTGCCAATGATCGATAAATTAATTAGCATATTGGATGAATTGTTCTTTCTTTAACTATTGCTAGAGTCAATGCATCAATTGCACTAGCACGTTGGTTCAAGCGGCAGCTGCATGTATTCTTGCTTAAAGAGCAGAGTTCGAAACTCTAGATTAATTCAAATCTCAGCATCTGTGACACTTTCTTTTTATTTCAAACTATGATCTTTTTTTATGTATAAATAAAAGTTCGAATATTTTTTTGAAATAAAAAAGGAATGCATAATGAACATAGAACATATTCACTTCAGATGGAGGGACCCAAGTTCACATCGAATTAATCCTCCAGCCCGGAATTGGGAAAAGAGAAAACATGGAAAACTCATCAGCTATCTACTTTTGATATGTTGTTATTAGGTTCTAATCAGAATGAGATCAAACATAATACTAAAAAGAATTAACATTATTTTACCTACAGAACATTTCAGCAAGGCTGAGCATTAATATTATATGATTTAACCCAAAAAATGAAATCAAATTTGATTGATCTGGTCAAAATTGGTGCGATTATTTTTTTTTCAAAGAAAGTCTCTGACATGAAAAATATAAATATTAAGCTTCGAATTTCAAACTTGCATAATTCTTTCATCCTAAAGTTGAAAAATTGATCATTTGACTTAATATTAAGATCTAAATTGGAGTGATTTGATTTCATGGTAAAATATATTGTTTTTTTTTACAAAGGAAATATTACATAACAAAGGATGAGGATGCTTGAATTCGAATCCAAAATTTATAATATGTCACTATTCATCCTTAATCACTCAATTAAAAAAATGCATGTATATTTTAATTTAATCTTCTCATATGTTTGAAGGTCTCTAAATCTTATACCAAGAGTCAATTTATTTTAATACTAGAAAAGATTTTGTTCCCAATCGACTTTTTTTTTTCCTGAGAATCTCAGACTGATATCATTATGCATCCCATTCATCTTTACACGCAGAGCATATTGAGTTTGTCAGAAAAGCACAAATCTTTACTCTCTAGCCGTGTCTTGCAATTTCATGCGCATTTTTTTACAAGAAAAAGCATGGAATTTTTTTTCTTTTTCTTTTTTTTTTTTTGCAATTTTGGTTTTGACCTGTAATCAGGGGGGAATGCACCAATTGAGGAAATTTGAACCTTAACTTGCCCATGGCCATTCCCATGGGCTGTATTCTCCTTTAAGGGACATTGGAATAAAAACCTATGGCCAAAGTTGGTTAAATGACTGAGTTCAAGTAATGCAAGCAAGTTGGTTGGACAATATCGTGGGCTATTGGAAGCTTTGCATATGCAGTGATGAGATACGTAGAATATATACCAATTATTGGCAGTTTCAGGGTTGTAAATTAAGAAATGGAATGTAACCAAAAAAAAAAATTAAGAAATGGAAGAAAAAGCAGTTGGTAATTGTTGGATCTCGCCTTAAAATTGTTAGAGTTCCTTTCCAAGTTGTAGGTGTTGGAAGCTGAAATAAAAATAAGAAATTGTTAGTAATCAAAATAATATAAGGAAAATATAAATTAGAATTATTTTATGATCACGAAGAGTTGGACTGAGGCATGAATATCTCGCTCTCTTTAAGACGATTCAAGCTTCTGTTTGAATTATATCACCGGTGTAGCAGAAACTCTAAGCGTGTCGCCTCCAGGATACAACAGCCCAACCTATCTTCGTTGTACACTCTACAGTTCTGCACTAATGTGTAGAGTAAAAAGTTCTATGATCAAACACCCTTCTCTTGTCCAAGAATATTATAAGTGAATTGGTGATATTCTATCTTGCATGAGGTTTGGTACCTCTATTTATAGGCTTCTCATATTTGTAACTTACACCATGTATTAATTATAATATTTATATCTATTCCGTTTATTCCATAAAGCAAGAAACGGTCAGCAATAATTAAAATGTTAAATGGCTAAAATAGGTTAGCATTTCTACTTTTAATAACATTATAAAAGCCATTAAATCTTTAATAACGTTTTGAGAATTAAAACTCTATACAATATATTACTTTAAACATGATATATTTTATTACTAAAATATTAGTTCCAACAATTCCCTCTCCATTTTAATAATATTTTGAAAATTTTATTTATTTATTTATTTTTATTAACTTGGACAAAGATGAATTATTATGTGTAATAAAGGTGTGCGGTCCGCATTGAACCTTTACTTAGTGTAGTAGCAAATCTTGTTCCTAAGCTTTTATATGTAATAAATGTGTATGGCACGCATTGAACTTTGACTGTATTGGGGAGACAAGAGTTTGCAGTACACACATAATAATTCAGGTGTTTACGAGCTTCTTTTTAAGCCAGCACATTACGGCCTTGTGCTTGATCCCAGACTTAGTGAGTAATCTAGAAACTTGCCCAACCAAGCTTCATAGGAGCTACTCCACTTCAATACTCACATAGGTGAAATCTATCAAGAGTGTTCCTGTAACTGTTACACTCCACTCATAATGAGCTATAGATTTTCATTAAGATTCTTAAAGAATCAATCCTCCAACGTTACAGAATAGATACGCTACACCATAGGGAAGGACGAATAAGCTTTAAAGCTTTTTAGTGTGTATCTTTTAGCAACCTCTCTATGATTTGTTCTTCCCATTGAACCTAACTTTCAGGATCTCTGATCATTAGGTTGGGTATCCTCATAGGAGATTCTAGATTATTTGGGCAAAAAGTCTCATCCCCCTCGATGTATACCAGATCTTATCTCTAGCAGAGAGATTTTATTAAACAACCAGCAAGATTATCACACATATAATCCCGTTACTCAAATGGGATCTCATTATAACGTTTACTTGATCTGAATTTACCATCATAATAATGGTTATGCACTTTACCAACTGTGGCAGTGCTGTTACAAATACATTTCATCACGTGATTTCAATTTAAGACTGTCTAGCAGTCACACAACAGATAAACCAACTTTCTTGCCACAACTATATTTATAGTAGAGTTTATAGCATTTTTATTCTTCATCATAACAAAAATATCATACTACTAGGAATCACAAATTTTTTGTGACCAGTAGTCTAATTTTATCCAATGCCAAAATTCGTGCTATTAGGAATCACAAAATTTATTGTGACCAATAGTCTAATTTTATCAAATGTACCACTAGGAGTCATATATTTTATATGACCAGTAGTCTTAGTTTATCCAACATCAATATCATCTACTAGGAATCACAAATGGATTGTGACCAGTAGCCTAATTTTATCCAATGTGATTAACAACGTGTAATTACTTTTTAATTCTTCATCTCAAGTAGCTTGATCTCTAGCAATTGCCAAGCTCTTCATTGAAAAGTCACGACTTTTAATTCATGTTGCATAATTACAATTACTTTGCTGCATAGTAGCTTGTTAATATTTTATGAATAAACATGTGTTACACATGATCAATAATTAATAGCTAAAGCCATATAATAAAACTCAAAGCAGTGATCGAATAAAATGTAATTTTTTTTATATAACTTAAACACAATTTTAGAATGCAAAAGTAAGTTCCCATACCTTTAGCAAGGAACATCACAATAAAATCACAGCTCTTACACCAAAATTGTCAAACGAACTTGATAAGATCACAATAAGTTATGCCAATATGCTTTTCTCAAGAATGCTATTGAACATGCTGCAAACTTTAATTTATACCAATGTATTTTAAGTAAATTCTCAACAGGATGTATCTTGATGTACCAAATCAAAGAATTGAATGCAAAAATCAAGAGCTCATATCTTTAATAAGGAACACAATATCACAGCATACAAATGCCTAGCTTAGCAAGCAAAGACAAGTTTCTGACAATTAAACACAAAATGGCTAACATAGTTTTAAAGGCTAGCATAGAAAACAGCTTAGCATTTTTGTTTAATGCTTTAAGAAATAAACCGTTTAGTGTATGGTAAATAAAGCACATGTCATAGTGTATGGTAAATAAAGCACATGTCAGTGTAAATAGCTAATTGCGTTTACTATATTATTAATTACTAAATTATTATTAATTGTATTCAAAGAAAGCTCATGCTTTAAAGAATTAACAAGCATTGTAAATGTTTAAGCGTCAGCTAATTGCATTCAATATATATACTCAAACATTAGCAGTTTGATATATTATAACATTAATGCTTTATGCAATCAAACGTTTGTATCAAAATAATGTTAAAGCAAATATTTCTTTGCATTATTATTATTATTATTATTATAATGTAAAGGTTGTAATAAAATAATAACATTAGCTAAATTATGATAACATACCTTTCGTGCTCAACTATTTCAAGATTGTCTTCTCCTAGCAACAAATCGTTAGATAAGTAAGAAATATGATCTCACCAATATTTTACTGAAGAGAGAAATCCTTATTTTATTGAGTTGAAAATATTTTCAAAAGACTAATGAAACGTCTTAAAAATTGTTGGATCTCGCCTTAAAATTGTTGGAGTTCCTCTCCAAGTTGTAGGTGCTGGAAGCTGAAACAAAAATAAGAAATTGTTAGTAATCAAAATAATATAAAGAAAATATAAATTAGAATTATTTTATGATTACGAAGAGTTGGACTGAGGCACGGATATCTCGCTCTCTTTAAGACGATTCACGCTTCTGCGGGAATTATATCACCGATGCAGCAGGAACTCTAAACGTGTCGCCTCCAGGATACAACAGCTATCACGACCCGAAGACCGTGACTTTCACTTGATTCTTATACTTTTCTTAGTCTACAAATTTATAGACTAAATTTTTCTTTTTCATTTTAAGGTTTGTATTCGGTGTCAGTGTAGTTACTATACTATCTAGGTGACCTATAGTCATTTCATTTAAATTTTAAACTAACAAGGAAACGGTTCTTAGTTACATCCCGACTTGTTAAACAGAATATGTACTGTGTATCAATTTAAGTCTTACATGTAAACCAGTATTTTATAAGAAACATATACCTCAGAAGACTAGTACCAAGTCCATACACCATCTCCGATGCCTACTTAGCAGCTCACACGGCAAATGTTAACTTCAATAGTCTGAAAGAGATGAAATTTAGTAGGGTGAGAAAAACCACGGCTCAGTGAGATACTAATATAAATACAAGAGTAGGATTATACTGTCTTAAACTGCAATGCTTAAAACTTGCAAGTTTGCAATTACAGTTAATCCTTTCTCATCGATAACATCTCATTATCACTTCTCATATTCACTTTTCATTTCATAATCATACTTTTGTATTCTATCATCTCATATCACTTCTCATATTTACTTTTCATTTCATAATCATACTTCTGTATTCTATCATCTCTTATCAATTCTCATATTGTGGATCATGATCACGGTGGTACGAAGTCGTAATTCTCTTCGTGTATTTTTATATTCATGTTTCATATCATATCATGACATCATATAGACGAAATATCACTACCACCGAGTCATGATACTCCTCATATATTCTTCATGTTTAATTGAGATATCCTATCGAATTCACTTTACATTTAACAATCATATTCCCGTATTACATCAATTCATATCACTTATCGTCTGGGAATTTATGATCACGATAGAGTAAGATCGGAATTCTCTTCATGTCAATCTTATGTTCATATATCATATCATGTCATGTCATCGTATAGATGAAACGTCATTAACGTCAAGTCATGACATTCCTCATGGAATTCTCATGTACTAAGCATATTATCATGTCAGGGTTTAATATGCAATGTATGTAATTTTACTGTATAAACTGCTATCATTTCAAATCATATCATATATACTTTAGAACATGCTCAACATATGAATTTTCAATTCATTTCAAATTTGCCTTTAAGGCATGATAGAAACATGTTCAATTTCAATTCATGTATTCGTTTTCAGAGCATGTCTAAAACATGTGCGGTTTTAAAACATTTTTCATATACTATAAGTCATATTAGGTCTAGAGTTCATATCAAATCAATCTATACTCTAGACCGCATATCATTTTAAATTCGATCCAAAATCGTATATAAATCATATAAGTGTCGAAATCATTTATCATGTATGTTGGCTCTATAGGCTATACCGAGAGGGAGGGTGAATCGATTTTTCACTAACCTTAAGTTCGTTTTTCGGTTTCTCTAAATTTTCTAGCCTATATTAATAATTTGTAAGTTCTCTAGGCTAGGCAAACATGCAATCCAAGTTCAATGCAATAAACACAGTATAATTGCAAGTAAATAAAGAGTACGGAGAGAGAGATTTACACAATCGATTTATAGAGGTTCAGCAACCTTGCCTACGTCCTCTACCTTGAGATGCTCCCAAGGATTTTCCCCAAATTCACTATACTTGAATTTGTTACACTCCCTCTTTTTCTAGGCTCAAGAGAAACCTCTCTCTTTTTCTAGGCTCAAGAGAAACCTCCCTCTCTTTTCTTAGGCTAAAGAGTAACCTCCCTCTTTTTCTAAGGCTTAAGAGAAACCTCCCCTTTACAAGGAATGATGGGATACAAATAATGTAATCAAAGAAAAGGCCTCTAGGTAGGCAATTGATTACAGAAATTAAGCTCAATGAAAAGCCTATACAATATTTTGTGCTAAGCAATACAAGAGATAGATGAATGATAGATGATGAAGACTTTGGAGCTCTTGATTTGTTGTTTGAGGCTTGAGGATTTGAGGAATATGTGTTATGGAGTTGCTGAGTAGTTCCTCTTGCTTTCTTTAGCTTCTAAGCCTCTATTTATAGTCCCTTGGATGTATTCTAGCCGTTGGGTGGAGCCAAATCTCGGATATTACTGTTGTCTCACAAAAACTAGCCGTTATAGGCTATTTTCGGGCAAAGGGATCGATCCCTTCCCATAGGGGATCGATCCCTTCCCATAGGGGATTCTTCCCTTCATTCCAGATCTGAATCTTCTGGGCTGAGGGACCTTTTCTAGCCGTTGGGAGCTTACTGCCAAAAGGGGATCGATCCCTTCCATTAGGGGATCGATCCCATGCCTCCAAAGAGCTATTTTCCTGCACTTTTGGGTTAGAAATGATATAACCTTTGATCTGAATTCAACCCAAAACATTTATAAACTTTAAGGGAGTTTTTCTTGACTTTCTCAAATGAAAATATTGTCCAAGAAATCATCAAGTGATTTTCTAAAATATTCAAAACATTTATAAAGTGTTAAGACCAATAAGAGTATGCATCATTAAATCATGGTCTTAATGTTTGATGTGAACACTTGAAATGTATTGAGAAAATCATGTGTGATAAGGCAAATTTACAATATGAATTAAAACATTAAAGCTTACTTAAGTTTTTGTCATTTCAAAATATATATATCAATTTAAAGATAACAATCTCCCCCTTTTTGATATGACAAAACTTAATGTAAATTTGCTTTGAAAATTCTTTGATAGAATACTCCCTCTCAAATAAAGCAGGATTTTACAAAGCTCCCCCTTAATATAAGCATGGGTTTTGAAAATGAATTTTCAAACTATTTCTCCCCCATTATTTCTCCCCCTTAATATCTTTCCCTTTTAATATCTATCTCTCCCACTTTTTTGTCATAGCAAAAAGAAAGAGAAAAATAATAAAAAATATGTTCCCCCTAAAATCATGGCTATGTGAGAATAAAGAAAAGAATATGCTCCATCCAACAAGAAACATGTTAGTACAGGGGACTCATAGCACAAATAAATAAGTCAATTGTTCATAAAGAGTATGAAATATTTATGCAAAGAACATGACTTATGATCCTATACCAATTGTTTATAAATAATTTTGATACCAATTGTTAATAAATAATTTTGCAAGAAGTTCCCAATTGGTAAATAATGAAGCAAGTTGTGTATAAATATCTACTAAAGTCTATGACTTGCTCATTTCAATCTTATTAAGCACTTAAGTATATCAATTGTTCTTCTAAAGTCCAATTAAGGTGCATGGTAATACATCATGATTATGAGCTAAAATTATATAACATATCATATGCATGTGCTCATAAATCATTTTCAAGAAATATTGTGCCTGGAATTAAGATATATAGCAATTAACTACAAATTCTAGCCCACAAGAGTTTTAGGCAAAAATATCCTAAGAGAATTCTTCTCTATTTGTCATTTCAAACTAAAGAGCATGAGAAGAATTGTCAATTTAAAGCTCATAACAATTGGCAATTTAGATTTGACTTACCAATTATTGAAAATATGGTTGCCAATGATACTAATTGTTATTTCAATCTAAATATCAATTGTTACTAATGGTTGACTTAGGCATTTTGCATGAATCCAATATCTATGTGTAGTGTTCATGTCAAGAAAATAATCATTCTAAATATGCAAGAACACAATCACACATCATCAAATATGCATATGCATCAATTAATCATTAGCACACTATCATAGAGTATTAATCCATATTCATATTCACAACATTATACCACCTGGAAGATTCAAAAATTCAAAGTATTCAAGCAAACACATTTTCTTCCATGGTTTTAAGCACAAAAATTCTATGCTCATTTTCCAATTCAAGTCCTTAATCAATTATGAGCAAGGAAAGATTCAAAATTACCATTTTAATCAATTAATAGCCATATCCCTAGTTGTTATCATCATTTAACGTTCTAGAGGATATATGCTATTTTAACTAACATGACTTCACCTAAGTGAATCAATATTATCAAGCTAAAATATATTTTATCATTAAAATTCATAAGCTATGAGTGAGGTTAAGCACATAATATCATGAAAACAACTATTCTCAGCTCATAGGCATGATTATTGATTCAACTTAAGCAAACATGCATGTTCAATCATTAAAACAATCAAGATTCAATACATGTGTATCAATTGTTGGTTTTGTCATTAACGCTCAAGTCCTTTAATAATTTGACCATAAGAAAATTTAAGTACATGGATGATAAAGTTTCATTCATTTAAACATTTAGGATCCATTTATCATCACTAATTACAGGCCAAGGAAAATTATGAAAATTATAACCTTATACCAATTGTTGAATTTACATTTGAAATCAATCCTTAAGGTCAAGTTTTAATTATTCTTCCACTAGATGTATAACTATCATGTAACCTATAGTGGAGTAGTTGAGTCAAGCTAATAAATATAATCTTATAAGCATGCTTGACTAAGATGAACAAAAGGAATGATGAATATTCATTATGCACAAGTTCATCAACTTCTCAAATATACACAAATCATTGAAATAAATCTCAAAATTATGTTTAAGCATTCATTGAGAGTATATTTCAAGATTATTTCAAGATTTATGCAATTCATGACTATTTTCAATGAGAAAAACGATTTTGCACTTGTGAGCTCAAGAAAAATGATATTGATTGTTGAAAGTGATACCATTTGTTGAAAATGATATTAATTGATGAAGTTAAGGCATAATATCAATGAAAAATGAATTTTCATAGTTTAAAGATCATCAAAAAGAAGTTAAAATACTTGATTTTAAGTTGAGAAGAAAGAAGATATCAAGAAAGTGAAAAATCCTTCTCAAATTCGGTTGAAAAAGTGCAGAAAAGCCATTTTGGCCTGGGGGGATCGATCCCTTAACTCCAGAATGTAGATTTCCTGCATTCTGTTCAAGGGGGATCGATCCTGCTTGCTAAGGGATCGATCCCTCATCCTGTTTCTGCAGTTTTTGACAGAAAATCCAACCTTTAAGGTGCCCAAACTTCGTTTTTGAGTAATTTAAGTCCAAGTAAAGGTTTAAACATTTGTAAAACATGATTTTGGATTTGTGTGAATGAAAAACATGAATGAAAAACCATTTTACAAAAGATTTTGCAATTTTGGAAGAATTTACACAATAAAATGCATTTTTGGCCTCAAAGGAGGTCATTTTGAGAGTTATACTTGTTTTGGCAAAACTAAAGCATTGAATTATATAAATATGTCAAAGCAAACTTGTTCACATAGATTTTAAGCATATATATCATTAAAACATGTGAACAACATGTCATGATTTCCAACATACAAGTTCTTCATTAATGCATATGACATGGCATTTTGCATAAATGACATATTTGACAGCTTTTGAGCAACTAAATATATTATCTAGACATATCAAACTTGCTCAAGATGTAGAAAACCAATAATCATTTCAAAATTACTAAACATGCTTTTCATCCAATAATCCAATGCCTCAAGAACCATCCATCAACCAATCAACAATCATTCAACAATCATTTATCATGCCTTTTGCTCAATCATTCTACTTATAATGCATCAAGAATCATCTACCAAGTGCCTCAATAAAACATATAAATAATTTTAGCAAAAATGAGTTTTGAAGAGATAGGATTTAAGCTTACAAAACTCCTTTGCTAGAGAATGCTTTGCCTTGAATAGTTGAATCCACCTTGTGCCATCCTTTGAAGAATTGTTGTGATGGATCCTCAAGCTTTTTCTTTTTCTCATTGGCACAAGCAAACTCCAAGGGACGTGTAGAGCATTTGAACTTCATTGTTTCATTGTATTCCCATGCTCTAACACTCCTACAACAAACAAATTCAAGCATGCTTTGGTACCCAAATTTTCTTGGGTCCATGAGAGTTAGTGCAAACAATTTTAGATCCTTTTGGGATCCATTTCAAGCTCAAATCATCATTATTTATTGCATGCTTTGGCACCCACATTTTTCTAACCACTCTTCCTCTAAATGTGGTTTTTCTATTTGTACATGCTTGTAAGGTGTGGCCTATTCTATTGCAAAGTGAGCATGTGAGAGATAAATCATGCATGGTATTTTTGCTCACTAGGAAGTTCTTAAGATGAGTTTCTTTTTGTATTGCATTATATCCTAACCCATCTTTATCAAAGAAAGCTCTTTGGGTCTCTAACATATGATCTAGCTTTTGTTGACCTATATAAAACCTAGTAAATGAGTTATGCAAATTTAAGTTCTTTTTATTCAACTCATTTATTTCTAGATTTGCTTCTTCTAACTTCTTCTCAAATTTAAGTTTGGCATTTAATAGCATTTCATTTTCTATTTTCAATTTAGCAATGATTTTCTTATATTTGGAGTTCATGCACTGAAAATCATTAGCTAATTCATTTAAAGCATTTTGTAGTTCATCAAATGTATAATCATCATCTTCACTAGAACTACAACTAGCCTCATCATCACTAATAGCCATAAAGCATGTGTAGGCTACCTCATCATCTATGTTTTCATCATCGGAGCTATCACTATCGCTCCATGTAGCCACAAATGGTTTCTTCCTAGGCTTCCTATCCTTTTCCTTCCTAAGTAAGGGGCAATCTAACTTAGTGTGACCCGGTTCATTACATTCATAACACACTAAGTGATCCTTTTCTCTTCTACTTGACTCCCCTCTTTGATGTCTCCTATTATTTTCTTTTTCTTTCATTCTCATGAACCTATCAAATCTTTTGGCAAACATTGCCATTTCCTTTTCTTCCTCATTTCCACTCTCATCACTATCATCTTTAAGGATCTCATGAGTAGAAGACTTAAGTGCTACCCCTACTTTCTTTGAAGGCTCTACATTTCTTTTTAATTTCATTTCATGAGTAAGTAGAGATCCCATAAGTTCATCTAGAGGCAAGGTGTTTGGATCCTTAGATTCTTCTATAGCGGTTACCTTAGCCTCCCAAGATTTAGGCAAACTATTCAAAATTTTCTTTACCATTTCAACATTGGAATAAGTCTTGCCTAGAGCCTTAAGTCCATTAATTATATCATTAAACCTAGTGAACATTTCGCTAATGGACTCATTTTCTTCCATCCTAAATAGCTCATAATCATGTGTGAGCATTCCTACTTTTGTTTCTCTAACTTGATTGGTCCCTTCATGTGTGATGGCCAATTTGTCCCATATTTATTTAGCATTCTCACATAGAGAGACTCTATTATACTCATTGGGACCTAATGCACAAAAGAGAATGTGCATAGCCTTGGCATTCAATTGTGCCAATCTCATATCATTTGTGTCCCACTCATCCTCACTTTTAGGGATATCTTTTCCATCAACTTTCTTCATTGGAATTTTGGGACCATTAAGAATCACTCTCCACACTTCATAAGCATTAGATTGTACAAAGAACATCATTCTAATTTTCCAATATGAATAATTCTCACCACTGAAGAGTGGAGGTCCAACTAATGATTGTCCCTCTTCTCCTAGGGGTGTGCCTACATTCAAGTGAGCCATTTAAGATCGTTTTGCTCGATAGATGTTAGTCTAATTCAATCTCGAGCCCAAGCTCTGATACCAATTGTTGGCTCTATAGGCTATACCGAGAGGGATGGTGAATCGGTTTTTCACTAACCTTAAGTTCGTTTTTCGGTTTCTCTAAATTTTCTAGCCTATATTAATAATTTGTAAGTTCTCTAGGCTAGGCAAACATGCAATCCAAGTTCAATGCAATAAACACAATATAATTGCAAGTAAATAAAGAGTAGGGAGAGAGAGATTTACACAATCGATTTATAGAGGTTCAGCAACCTTGCCTACGTCCTCTACCTTGAGACGCTCCCAAGGATTTTCCCCAAATTCACTATACTTGAATTTGTTACACTCCCTCTTTTTCTAGGCTCAAGAGAAACCTCTCTCTTTTTCTAGGCTCAAGAGAAACCTCTCTCTTTTTCTAGGCTCAAGAGAAACCTCCCTCTTTTTTCTTAGGCTAAAGAGTAACCTCCCTCTTTTTCTAAGGCTTAAGAGAAACCTCCCCTTTACAAGGAATGATGGGATACAAATAATGTAATCAAAGAAAAGGCCTCTAGGTAGGCAATTGATTACAGAAATTAAGCTCAATGAAAAGCCTATACAATATTTTGTGCTAAGCAATACAAGAGATAGATGAATGATAGATGATGAAGACTTTGGAGCTCTTGATTTGTTGTTTGAGGCTTGAGGATTTGAGGAATATGTGTTATGGAGTTGCTGAGTAGTTCCTCTTGCTTTCTTTAGCTTCTAAGCCTCTATTTATAGTCCCTTGGATGTATTCTAGCCGTTGGGTGGAGCCAAATCTCGGATATTACCGTTGTCTCACAAAAACTAGCCGTTATAGGCTATTTTCGGGCAAAGGGATCGATCCCTTCCCATAGGGGATCGATCCCTTCATTCCAGATCTGAATCTTCTGGGCTGAGGGACCTTTTCTAGCCGTTGGGAGCTTACTACCAAAAGGGGATCGATCCCTTCCATTAGGGGATCGATCCCATGCCTCCAAAGAGCTATTTTCCTGCACTTTTGGGTTAGAAATGATATGACCTTTGATCCGAATTCAACCCAAAACATTTATAAACTTTAAGGGAGTTTTTCTTGACTTTCTCAAATGAAAATATTGTCCAAGAAATCATCAAGTGATTTTCTAAAATATTCAAAACATTTATAAAGTGTTAAGACCAATAAGAGTATGCATCATTAAATCATGGTCTTAATGTTTGATGTGAACACTTGAAATGTATTGAGAAAATCATGTGTGATAAGGCAAATTTACAATATGAATTAAAACAATAAAGCTTACTTAAGTTTTTGTCATTTCAAAATATATATGTCAATTTAAAGATAACAATGTACTTTTAAAATATATACTGTAAATCATATCAGGTCTAGAGTTCATATCAAATCAAACTATACTCTAGACCGCATATCATGCCATGTTCGACACAAAATCACATATAAATCATATAAGTGTCGAAATCATATCTCATGGACTTTTAAAACATGTTTAAAACATGTACTGTTTCAAAACATATTTCATTTCAAACTTGTTTCATGTACAGTATAAATCATGTCAAGTCTAGAGTTCATATCAATAAAATCATACTCTAGACTTCATATCATATCGGTTAGAGACTAGGCTAGATCCCTATCATCTCTATCAATAAAGACTTAAATCACTGTAGCTAGCAGTGAAAATCATGTCATCGTCCCTTGGAAACCAACTAGGGCGCTATCTAAGGCCATAAACCTCATCTCTCTCAGCCCCACTGATCAGGCGTGACTGAGACGTGTCCACGACTATTGTCGGACAAGCATCTCTGCCTAATGAGCAAAGCTCCAATTAGGCGGTTTCTACTATGCTTTATTGAATTTAATTCTTTTAGGGTGCATATAGTCTCATAAAACATTTAAATCTATAGCTTTCTTTTCAATATCATGTAAAGCATATGGTAAAATTCTGTATGAGATTTCATATATCAAAATATATATATATATCTACCATATACTTTCATTTCAAAACAAATCAATACTTTTCAATATTCGTATAAACATTATTATAATGTTTCAAGTTGTAAGAAGGCATGCTTAAATGCGATGCTATAAAACATTTCAGTATGCAACTTCAGTAATATTCTCATCAAATACAGTGAAGTGATTCATTTAACTTTATCACCATCAATTATTCGATTTCAAGACTTTCTTTCTGTCCAATCAATAAATCACTATTCAAATCATTCAAGATTCATTTCATTCAGTATTCAGATTGCTCAGTACTCTAATTATTTAATAATCAAATCACTTGGTATTCAAACCATTCGGTATTCAATATCCTTTTTCGATAATTATCGACTATAATAATCATTTGTACATTTCATTATCGATACTAGAACCACATCATCAGTGTGAATCCTCTTAGTATCTATGAGCATTTAAATACCATGTTTCCATATATCCATCATGATACTGAAATTATGAAATACTAATATCCTCATTCGATATCTATTCCAGAGTCAACATCGAGGATCATAGAACCACAAGATCAATAATCGCTTATCAAATTCATTTATGGTTTGACCTATTGGTACACCTTCAGAATTTTTGACTTGCGGTTCAATTCCATTTACTATCATAAAATCAGATCACAATCCTCAATTCACTTTTCATATGGCCTGTAGAATGTAATATCATGCTAGAATTATCTATAAAACATCATCAATTCAATTTTTGATTGGCAATTTACCCACTTAAAAGAATTTACCAATTTCCACTATCAACAGTGTTTCAATCATTTAAGTCGCCTTGCGACTATCCATATTATTGCAAAAATCTCAGTTCATACCACTAAGACGGTCCATTTATTTGAATCTATCAATTCTATAATCATAACTTGATTGATAATTTCGCAATTCTATCATTCGACCATCTAAATTACAACTTCAATTTTTCTCTTTTAAGTTGTATCCTATAATCATCGTTACTTTTATCCGTGATCCGCCTAATAAATGATTCCACCTCAATCTCAACTTGATACTATTTGTGATATTAAAATTACTTGATTTATCGATTCTATAAGGTTTAAACCACATAATTCATCACATTATCGTGTTTCAACGATCTATCTTATCATCGATTTCAATATCAGACTTTTCCGGTAATATCATAAAGTCCTTTCAATGTTTATTTTTCAATAATTATTTTCAAGATTCCATTTACGTGAGAAACTTAAATTTTTTTCCTCAACGTTTTCCTAAGAATTTCGGCAACATAACGGCTTAATTTTCACTAAACCTCCTGCAAGGAAAACACAATTTATAGCCCAGCAGTTGATTCTCACAATTTATTTATCTTTTACTAAGACTCCCACCATCAGTTGTGGGTCCTCTTAGCCTTTTAATATCGATTCATCAATGCATCGTTTTAAAAATCACAATTCCATTAAAAATCGTTCCATCAATGCATTATATAAAATCATAATCTCACATACAATATAATGCTACTAATGCTTTATAAAAGTATCTTACTTGGTGCTGAAGCTTAGCGCCTTGACGAGCTCCTAGCATCGTCGAACACCAAATCGCGCCTGTCACTTCCGCTACAATTATCACAACACCAATGCACTTACGTGAATATGTGACAATAAAATTATTCAATAACATCAATAATTTATTTTTCCTCAATTTTCCTTACCTTTTCTTTCTTCTTCTTCTTCCTTTTCCTTTTTCTTTTCTTTTTCTTTCTCTTTCTTTCTTTTTTCTTTTCTTTTCTTTTTCTTTCTCCTTCTTTCTCTTTTTCTTTTCTTTTCTTCTTTTTCCTTTCTTTCTTTTTCTTTTCTTTTTCTTTTCTTTTCTGAACCGGGTCGGGCTGGGTCAGGTCGGGTCGATTCAGGTTGGCCGGTTTAGCTTTTGCTGGCCTGTTCGATCACCGGCGGTAATCCATTCTGGCGGTTCACGCATCCCACAGTTGGCCGACGTTGCAAGGATGCCGGATCTGGCCTCCGTTTCACCCCATCACTGGCGACGGTGCCTGATCTAGGTCCGTGGCTCTCGGCTCCTTTCCTTCCTCTTTTCTCCTTCCTCCGCCGTTTCCTTCACCGTCGGTGGCTCCTCTCACCTTCCCCCGGTCTTCGCCAATCTCGTGGGGGGAGTGGCGGTGCCCGGATCGGCCGGCACCACCGTGTCTCTTCTTCTCTTTTCCTCTCTTTTTCCTTCGGTTTTTCGCCTCTGTTTTGCTTCGCCGTTTCTTTTTTCCGTCACCGGATTCATCTTCCTCTTCTTTCTCCTTCGCCAGAGACGTCCTCTCTCTTCCCCTTTCTCCGGCCGACTTCTCTTCCGTTTTCTTTTGTTTTCTCCTTTGTTTTGAAACAAAGGAGAAAAGGCTGGGAATCGAGTTATCCCGATTCCCGCCTCTTACTTTATATACATCTATATATATATATATATACATACAATTTATATTTATATTATTATATATAATTATACTCATATAATTATATATTTATTTATGGAAAAATATATATTTATATAATAACCTTACATAAATATATATAAACTTACATATTTTTATTTCTTATTAAATTTGGATTTCTTTATATCCATATTTATTTTATCCATTTTCATTTCTTTAATATTTGGATCTCTTAATATCCGAGAATTATTCCAAAAAAATAATTTCCTCAACTTCATTACTTCATCAGTTTCGGGAATTCCAACAATATTCTCATCTCGTAAATAAATTTATTTATTTACCTTCGCTTATTTATTTGCATAAATTAAATTCCCGAATAGTTTAATACCAAAAATAAGAAGATTTCTCGGTTATCACAACAGCCCAACCTATCTTCGTTGTACACTCTACAATTCTGCACTAACGTGTAGAGTAAAAAGCTCTACGATCAAACACCATTTTCTTGTCCAAGAATATTATAAGTGAATTGGTGATATTCTATCTTGTATGAGGTTTGGTACCTCTATTTATAGGCTTCTCATATTTGTAACTTACACCATGTATTAATTATAATATTTATATCTATTTCGTTTATTCCATAAAGCAAGAAATGGTCAGCAATAATTAAAATGTTAAATGGCTAAAATAGGTTAGCATTTTTACTTTTAATAACATTATAAAAGCCATTAAATCTTTAATAACGTTTTGAGCATTAAAACTCTATACAATATATTACTTTAAACATGATATATTTTATTATTAAAATATTAGTTCCAACAGTAAATTGATATGGCAGTGGGAAATTTAAAGTTTTGTGGCCAATAAACAATACAAATGCACCAGCATTCTTTTCATTTCTCTTTACAACTAGAGAATATATGCTGTCTTTAGGCAAGTACTCTATAAATACAGACTTGATCGAGAGTGTAAAATTAGCATATCAGGGATAATTTCTTTTACATGAAACTGATGAGAAGAAGAAAGGCCTTACATGAATAGAAGAGTCTTTGTTTGGTAGCCAAGGATGACCTGCTCTACCATTAGATCGAGTGATTCGTATATATATTTCATGTTCGAGTTTTGTAAAGTGCAAAAATTATTGTATCAAAATTAATGTACATATTGACATGCAAAACACAAAATATTTTTTAGTTTTTATAATATTTATTTATATTTTTTTATCATACTTTAACTTGTATCACTTTTGCATCTAATTTTCAATTTTATATATTTTTTATCATATCATGTTTAAAATTATCTGATTTATCCACGACATTAATTTCAAGGTTACTGATGCAGTGACTACCAATATTGTAAAACCCTTGGTGTGGGTCTGTAGACAGTCACCTTGGCTAATAAGCTGTGACGTCCCCGTCACTTCATCTTATCACTTATTTTTTTCCTTCTTTGTTTAGATTTAGTTCATCAATGTCATCCCTCTTTTCATACATTAGCTAATTATCTAATAACTCATAAAATTTTGTTCAATATCCATAAGCATAAAATGATATATATAAATATCATTCCATTTCCACAGGATCTCGTACATTATCTTATCTTACATCCCCGACATCTTATATACATAAATTTCTACTTGTACTGTACTGTAGCTGAATTACAATTTAACTTTACATATAAACATATAAGTATACCTTCTATGCTAACTGGGAAGCGTATCGAGAAGGTACACTTCGATTCTTCAAGCACAAGCTCCTCTAGTCGGAGCGAGGCTCACTTCAGGTAATCTGTAGGAACAAGGTCGTAAAGGGGTGAGTTTACGCTCAGTAAGAAAAGTATGTAAAAGAGCGTGCTATGTCTCTATATGCACCTTTCCTACTTGGCTCTATAATGTCATGTAAAGCATTATAAAGCATGCATTATAAACCTCTTTCATGCATTGTTTGCAACCATGCATATTCATTTCAAATGACATGGCAATCATACTTTGTATGCTTCTTTTAAAATATAGCATACATATAAAACATGCATCATACTTCTTTCTTTAAAACATCATACTTCATAACATACTTTAAAAACATACATCATACATTTCTTTATACATACATCTTGTACTTTGAAATAGATGGAGACTATGTACAATATTTAAGCGATTGAGTCGTCATATGAACCGTTCATTCCCATTCATATGACTCATATGACTCTAATCATGCATTAGTATAGTAGTGCACTCTGCGTAGGTCAGGGATTCTCTCCTGCCTTTAGTAATCCACAGTGAACACTAGTCAGGTGTCACATGTGGGATTGAAGACCGGACTAGGGTTCCTCGCTTAACATACATATTACTGAGGACTTGATCAGAGTCTCTCAGCCATCAGAAATGCATAATCATTACGCAGTCCATAGCCTCAAAACATTATAATATACTTTTTCAGAAAACACTTTTGTGTTTAAATCAAATAAGCTTTGAAAGCTCTTTTCAAACATGGCAGTCAACTGGTCTTATAGGGCAGTCGACTGCTGCTTCATAACTTCATTTCTCGAAATTATTTTCATTTCGGAAAATACATGGGGGCAGTCGACTGGTCCATATAGCAGTCGACTGGTCCATATAGCAGTCGACTGTTTTTGAAACAGAATGTATTTTGGCAAATAACAGTCGACTGTCCCATATAGCAGTCGACTGGTTTGAAACAGAATGCTTCTGGGAAAATAGCAATCGACTGGCTTACATAGCAGTCGACTGGTTTGCATCGGTTTTCGGAAAACGGCGTTTTGGTTGTCTCTAGGCAGTCGACTTCCCTTTCAAGGCAGTCGGTTGCCCCTAGCCTAATTGGTACTAGGAAACAAGTCCGAAAATGCACTTTTCCTGCAAAAGACAACTAGTATTTCTCCCCAAAGCAGTTCAAAATCATATTAAAACATGCGAACATAGCCGCCTTACGTCCGTTACATAAATTTCTTACCTCGATTCCTTCGAGAACGCAAGATCACTTGGCGCGTTAACCCTAGCTTTCACTCCTTCAAAGCTGAAATCATCATATCATATCAAACCTTAAATTAAACCACATACACATGTTATACTAACTTAAAACAACTCCAAACCAAAAACGAAATTGCAAGAATCATCTATTTCTCTTACCTTCACTAGAGACCAGAATTTCAGATGTTAAGATCTCCTCCAATACTTGGATTCACTCTATCAAACTTTGGATATCACCTAGTCTAACGACAAGGATTATTTTTCGTTCTACGAACTTAGTGAATTAGTGGAAGGATGAGGTGGTTTAGCAAGAAGCTTGGAATGGAAACTTGGAAGATTGGAGATGGCACGAGAGGGAGAGCTGGGAAGAAGAGTGGCTGACGTTGGTGATAGCTGATGGGGATGATGAGTCATGCACTTGCATTAATTGCATGCTCATCTCTTTAATCATCTCAGCCAATCCATTTGACCCTCTTTAATCCATTTGACCATTTAATTCCTCTTCCATATGACTCATCCATTTAATGTCCAATTAAATTTCTGATTTAATTTCTTGTCTCATACTCTTAATATTTTTCTGATATCAACCTAATAAATCATTTGACTTATTGACATCCACTTTATTAGTTCTTCCATATTACATACATCATTCATGCATCATTCATACATTAAACTTCATATTTATTTAATCATCTTGATCGAAATACTTTACATACATGGAGGAATACATGAAAATTGGGGATCTCACATAAGCTAACAGACTCTTTTCTTTTTGGATAGCATACAGAGGGAGAGTGAGACAGCCAACAAAAATCGAGCATCTTGTATTTTTTTTTGTTATCACGGGTATCCTTCTCATCTATTTTACAGATTAAAACTAATCATGTTCAGACCAAGAATGATAAATAGTAAAACCCTCCTAATAGTGACGACTTCAAAATTCGAATCATGTCCAAATGCTTAAAAAAGAAATCCATTTCCATTTCTTCCAACAACTTATTAGTAAATTGAAACATATTGTTGTTAAATGTGTTTATCCCACAATTTTGAAATGAACTCGTCGGAGGAGGAGGGGATTCAATTTGGATTTCGGGAGAAAAAACAGCCATTTTGTCCGCTGAAGGGGTGATTTCGATGTTCTTACAATGATCTCCAAGGAAACAATTTTCCGTCACCCTATAATTATTTTCGAACATTGGACGATTTGAGAATTAATTAATTTAATTGGGTAATAAAACGAACACAGACTTGAATACCAATGTATGAGAACAACAAGACTAACTAATTAATTTGATCATCATACTTACACTAATTTTATCTTCTTATTCTGGGATAGTGAACTTGGTATAGTTTTAAAATATGGGAAAAAAAATTGATATTCTTTGTTAAAATCCAGATTTGAAAAAGACACAATTTTAAAACTTTTATTCATGAATAGAAGTATATTTGAAGGAATAATAATAATAATGTGGTTTAAAGTACTTTATTTAGGAAAATAAATCTAATGTAATACTATTCCTATTAAAAAAATAAAAAATTTTAAAATATCCTATTGTGAGAGAAAACTCCAGTTCGGATTTTGCAATTCTTTTGCTCAATAAGATTTTGACTTTACAAAAGGAAAGAATATGTCATGATTCAAGATTAATTCATGACTTGAATGTAGATTAAAAATGGAAACGTAATGAATCATTTTCATCTGATTTTGTGAAGCTATATATCTATTCTATGAACTAAATTAATTTAATGATTGATATGGCCTTATCCTAATAAGCAATATTGAGTTTTCTTTTTTACATTGGTTCTATTTGACTTCATATGTTCGACAACGACCTTCACCAAAATTTTTTTTCAAGAAAATCATTATTGATTTTAAGTATTGATTTAACTAATCGTGTTTTCGCCTATAAGATATGAGAGTTTTAAAATTTCGATATTCGAATCTTAATATCTTTATTTCTCCTTTTTGTTCCAATATGCGCGGACAAATGATATTGCATACAAGGAGAGGAAATGGGCTCCAATTTGCAAAGAAAATTTGTAAAATCAACTACCGTCTCATGCTATATATTAGTGAAGCATGGAAGTATATAATTAGAGAGAATTGTCTCCATTTATTAGATTGGAATGAAGGACGTGAATCCATCTGAATAGAGGTCTTACTTGAATATAAGAGTGTCGCTTGGTAGCCAAGTATGACTGGCCTGCATAATATTTTCCAAGAGGTTTCGAGAGGCAACGAATCTGGGTTTGAACCTCTCTTAATTTGTAATTAGTTCCCTGCAGTGAAGGAAGTCTCCTTGGCTTTCTTACAGCCTTGTTTCTTTCTCTACTTCTATATATTGGCCAAAGAAAAAAAATGTTCAGTGATCAGATTCTGCATGGATGAATTTTTGTTAGCAATCAGCATTAAAAGAAACTTGATCAGACAGATGAAGACGCAAGGCCAGGCAGCAAAGTTCTCCAAATTGTTCAAATTCAAATTCAATTTTTCATATATTCATAGTCATCAATTCAGTTTTTGTTTGATTTGTTAAATTTTTTAACTTTGTTTTTTTCTGTACATTTACTTGTTGCTTCAAAGCAAATTATTGAAAAATTAAAATTTGAAAATAAAAGATCTTAAAATTCAAATGTCTCCATCTTTCGTCTTACCTTATGTGCCAAAAACTGAGGATGAGATAAAGAATTACTAAACCAAACTTTGGGTTGTGAATGAAAAATGTATATAATTACCAAGGAATAACACCAACTCCATTGTATGCATGACAAGCATATCCCAGTGTGATTGCTACTGAAATTAGCTAAATCTTGAATTATGACAAATTGATTATGTTATTTTCTCATAATTAACAAAAATAGCATTTATTAATAAAGATTTAACCGGTTATATATGTCTCATAATCGACAAATCTTATCAAAATTTTTCTAAATCTTTATTAATAAATGATACTTTTGATACTTATATGTGAAGTAGTAAACGGTAAAGCTCAGGACTCGAACCCTGTCCAAGCACCTAGGATAGGTAAACGGTAAAGTTTACTTCCACTTCTTCCAATCACTTATTGGTATCTTTATTACCAACATTATGTATTGATATTCCACTTTGATGCTTTATTCACATAAAATTCTTGGAAAAATAATAAAAACCAGGGCTTGTTTCTCGGCATTGCAGTAATTTTGATTGAATACAGATTTGTTTCTTTGTTGTTTTCCTGACAACAATATCCTGATTCTTAGTTCTACTACATAAATTCTCCTCATAAATGAAATAAATTCATAATATCCCCAATGAATATTTAATTATAAGAAAATATGTAACGGTTAGCCTTTCCATATCTTTTAAGCAATGCCCCACTTCTTGCTCATCTCCTTCAAAGGCTCCATTGTAGGTAAGCATATGCCTTAGCTAGATATGGCCCAAAATGGTGGTGATGGTAACAATGGTGGTGGCACTGCTGCCAATAATAAAAAGGTTGAGGCGCCACAACCACACTCAGTCAAGGAGCAACTGCCCGGAATTCAGTACTGCATTAACAGTCCTCCTCCATGGCGTATGCAAACTATCTCATATCTAATTATTTTCAATATGCATTCCACTTTAGCAGTCCATTTCTTTGTTAGTTATCTCTTATCAGTACTTTGAACATCATTATGTAACTTTACTTTTAATATTGTTTCTTCACTTTCTAATGGCTTCTTGTCTCTAAGCTTTGCTTCACTTTCTTTCAGAAACCAAACATAGAATTTAGTCATCTGACCTTGAATCATTGACCCTCTTCTTTGTTTGTATTTTCACTATTTTGTTGAAATGTGGAAGTTCATGTACGCAGCTGAAGCGATTGTGTTGGGGTTCCAGCATTATCTTCTGACTCTTGGCATAACCGTTTTGATTCCAAGCATACTTGTTCCTCAAATGGGCGGTGGAAATGTGAGGATTTAACTGGTTATTTGTCTTGATGTTTTCTTTTTTCTTTCTTTCTTACTAGTTAAATCCTCTAAACATCTTTCTCTTTTCTGCTGTTTCAACACAGGCTGAGAAGGCAACAGTGATGCAGAACTTACTTTTTGTTTCAGGATTAAGCACACTGTTTCAGACCTTCTTGGGAACCCGACTCCCCGCAGTGGTTGTGGGTTCATATGCTTATTTGATTCCTGTAACTTCTATTATCCAAGCAAGCAGATACAATTCTTATTCAGATCCTTATGAGGTTGGCTGCTTCTGTTATGCTCGTAAAAAGTTTCTTTTCAACTTTATCTCTATCATCTTAAGTTGCAGCCAGTTTTTACCAGCATTGTAAAATTTATTGTCAATTGCATCATTTTACAGAGGTTTGTAAGGACAATGAGAGGGATACAAGGTGCTCTCATTGTTGCTGCATGTTTCCAATGTGCAATGGGATTTTTAGGATTGTGGAGAACTGCTGTGAGGTGAGTTCTTGGAAATATTTAGATTTCAACCATGGTTTTGGTATCCTGACTACTTCATCTCTTCTCCAGGTTCCTTAGCCCTCTGTCTGTTGTTCCATATGTAACTTTCACTGGGATTGGACTCTATCATCTTGGCTTCCCCATGGTGAATTTTTTTTATATCCTTCATTATTTGCTCTCACTTAATGTTGATAATTGCATTGCTGCTGCCATTTCTTGCTAAACATTTAGCTGATTCCTTTCTTTTCCCATTTTAAGCTTGCAAAATGTGTGGAAGTTGGCCTTCCAGGGATTATTGTCATGGTCTTTATATCACAGGTAAGTTACATGTTTGTTCTTCAGAAAACAAATAGTCAAGAGTAAAATGGATACATAGTTTACCCCATGTTTATGGAACTGAAAGTTTACAAACCCTCTTTTCAAGCACCATTTTTTCAGTTCAGCATAGTTACCTCTTACTTATTGGAGAGTGGTGTGCCTGAAATGTTTGTAGTGTGCTACTGTTGACAACTCCTTTCTCTTAATTTCTCTCATGTGTTTCATGGTTGTGCAGTATCTTCCACGTTATATAGAATCAAAGCAGCCCATCTGTGACAGATTTGCAGTCCTGTTCTCAGTTGCAGTTACATGGTTATTTGCTCAACTTCTAACCTCTACAACTGTTTACAAACACAAACCTGAGAACACTCAGATTAGCTGTCGCACCGATCGTGCTGGTCTCATTAGCACGGCTCCTTGGTGAGACTATGAGAACTAGTACAAATTTTAACCTGTCGAAAATTAAAATGCTTCTTTGTTAATTTTTTGTCCTACAACTGCAGGATATATATCCCTTATCCCTTTCAATGGGGAAGCCCCACGTTTAATGCAGGAGAGTCCTTTGCCATGATGGCTCCTGCTTTTGTATCTCTCTTTGAGGTTTGATGCCTGACAAAACTTCAAAGTCTCACTTGGATTTTAGAATCAATACAATTAAACCATAAATGGGAATTCTCTGATGTTATGTCATCTAATTATGAATATTACTTCATTTGCCAAGGTTTAATCAAGAACTTGTTAAATACAGTTCAGTTTGACTCATTTAGAATCAGATATAGATTTTAGTGGACTTCTGAAAACATAAAGCCGTGTAATTTTGTTATCTCAAGGGAAAAAGAAAACACAGCATTAGAATTATTGAAGTTTTAGTGTTTCATTAATCATCCTCTTGTTATCTGCAGTCAACTGGTACATTCTTTGCAGCTGCGAGATATGGAAGTGCTACACCTGTGCCACCTTCTGTTATTAGCCGTGGCACTGGTTGGCTGGTATGATTTTTTTCTTTTAGAAGTCTAAATCAACACTACTTTGACACTAGTCTTAATTCTAGACTTTGCCTCTCTTGTACAACTAACGCAATTTCCTCTCATTTCCAGGGAATAGGGGTTTTGCTCAATGGCTTGCTTGGTTCTGTTACTGGCACAAGTGCATCAGTGTAATAAATTTGAAAACTTTGTTATTAAACATCATTCAATTTCGGATCATTACAATGTGTCAGCCTGAACTCTACTTGCTGTTCACAGTGAAAATGTAGGCCTGTTGGCATTGACAAGAGTTGGAAGCCGCAGAGTGACTCAAATATCAGCTGGGTTTATGATTTTCTTCTCTGTTTTTGGTAGGCAGAAGCTCAACACTAAACTCAATGTTGCTTTTTTCATTGTTTCAACATTTATTAATGTTTATAGGCTGAAAGTGCATTCCATGTCAAAAACAGAAGCTCAAAGTACTCTTTCATTTCTTGTTTCTTCCATTGATACTGCACTATGATTCCTTTCTTTTAATGAGTACTCATCTGTGGCTATCTCATGTTATTTACCAGCAAAATTTGGAGCTTTTTTTGCTTCTATACCACTACCAATTGTAGCAGCTTTATACTGTGTTCTCTTTGGCTTTGTCTCTTCTGCTGGTCTTGGCTTTCTCCAATTCTGCAACCTCAACAGTTTCAAAACGAAATTCATATTAGGCTTCTCTTTCTTCATGGGTTTATCAGTTCCACAGTACTTTAGAGAATATTATCACGGCGGATGGAGATTAGCCCACCCTACTGGTTGGGTAAGATTCCTGGACAAATATCATTCAAGCCTTAATTTACTTTTCTACTTCTATACTTTTTTAGTTTATTAGCAACTTATTATTTTTCTTTCCTTTTGTAATGAATTGCAGTTCAGTGACATAGTGCTTGTGATCTTCATGTCTCATACAACAGTTGCAGCTTCGGTTGCTTTGTTCTTTGATTTAACACTTTCTCGAGAAAATGATGAAACCAAAAGGGACAGTGGCTTAAAGTGGTGGGAGAAGTTCAGCATATACAAATCAGATGTTAGGAATGATGAATTCTATGCATTACCCTGCAGCCTCAACAAGCTTTTCCCAGCTCTTTAACCCTTGAAACTAAATATTTACAACATGCTCTTAACGAGTTAACTTCATTAGAGAAAAGAGTAAACTGCTGTAAGTTTTGTAGTATTGTTCTTTGCTTTCCATTTCCTTTCACATATTGAAATTAGATTCATTTTCGTGCTTATCATTTTTCTCTATTTGAATTTCATAGAAGCTAAAAAAATATTTTATATTTAGTGTGTTGAGATGAATTTTAATAAGATAATTTTCGTATTTTAAACGATTAGAAAACGAATTATTTACTCCATATACAATTGTTTAAATAAAAAGAATCAGAATGAACACAAATAATAATAATAATAATAATAATAATAGACTCGGAGAAATTAGGCCGGGTCAAGCCCCCGTCTTCGTTTTCGTCGTCCTTTTGGTTCTTTTAAGTCTTGTATTCTTTTTGATGACAGGTTCAAGTCTTGCATGCTTCTTTACGTTGGAAGCTGTCTTTACACTTACTTCACCGATTACCTTTCCGCAGGTTGAACACGATCTGCCATCAAATCACATACAGCAAATTCTAACTAAGATTATTCCAAAATTTTGGTCAAAAACACTTACAGATCAGTAATTTAATTCGTAAAGTGGTTGAAGAACTTATGAAAATTAGATATACGGACATAGAAAGATGACAGAAGTATAAGAATTTATAGTAAGATAACTTACATGAAGCCATGGTCGAGAGCCATCCTGCAAAAATTAATGCAGTGAGAGCACCAAGCAAAGACCATGGTGCTAAACCTTAAGCTGCTAATCTGTATCAAATCCTGGACAGTGGAGACCGAGAAATTTTGTTAACAAAGTCCTTTTCTTTTCCTTTCAAACTTGCGGTATTTATAGGTTGGTTTTCTTGGGAAGCAAGAATCCAAAGGATGATTGTTGACCAAGGGTGCTATACCTGATGCCTTCGGTGTTTAGGGGAACATCCAACGTTTCTCAATAGAGTTGGTGTGAAGAAAAATCAAGGTATATAAATAAATAAATAAATATATATATATATATATTTATCGCTTGAGTGAGAAAGATTTACCCAATCCAAACATAGAACTCCTAATTCAACTTGGAAGAGGAAAGCTTCTTAGAAGTCTACTCGGCAACTTCTTGCTTTCGACTATGGCAGAATTCTTTACGAAGAAAAAAAGGGTGAATCGCCTAAGGTATTCGTTGATATTCACTGTTGACCAAATCAGAATACTGCAAACAGATCATACGTTTGTGGGAAGATTTCCTGAATTGAATCCCAGGATCTGACAGTATATGCTAAAGCTGGATGGCCTGGTAGTGGTGGAAAATTACTCTTAGCATACGCCACTTTTCAGAATTACATATAATCCATACACATAAGCTAAAAAATAGAAATTGCTTGAAACTGCCTGCTCAACATCAGAACATTTGCCAATCTCGCGTAATACAAATTCAATGCTGCAAATCCAAGTAATCCATCTTCTCAATCGAGATGGAAAGCAGCGAAAGAAATTGAAACACAAAAAAAAAAAAAAACGGTGCGTGAAGCCAAAGAGCAAAACAATTAGTCAGATTAAAATGACAGGAATTGTAACGGAACACCAGAGCCAAGTCTTTCACCTACTTTGGACAGTTAGAGAACGGTTACCACAGCTTAGTAAAAATTTACAATATTAAACTCAGAAATCTACAAAATTCGATTTACTCTTACATGGTTGCAAGTGCTTTGTTTCTGCTTCTGCCTCCACCTTAGTTTTTTTTTTTTTACATCATTTCTTTTTTTTTATTTCTTCTTGGTGTTGGGAGAATCAACCAATCAGGTGTTTTAAGGAGTATGGAAAAGGTACATAATCACATCCATTTTCAAGACAACAATCATCAGATCAGCTTCTTTGCCTGACCCTCCTGCCATTGGTATCACCACCATCTGAAAGTTGTGCCCACACACTCTGAGATTTTCCACCGCTGCTACAGTCCTCCTTGCAGCCAGCAACTGTCTTCAGGAGCTCTGACTGAAGTGAAGGGCAGTTTTCTTTTAGGTATTCAAAGCCATCTGACCGCATGACAGCTGCAATAAGAACACACACTAGAGAATGAGAAATAAACTATGTGCCAAAGAAAACTTTCATGAGATAAGCAAACTTTCTTTCTTGATTTCAAGTTTTCCTCCTCTCATGCTCTCGAAAAGGAAGAGAGTTTAAAAATAAGATACATCTTACATTATGGTGATTACAACAAGTGAAAAGATGTTAATCTTACTGCAAGAATAACATTCATCGCTATGACTTGAGAGAACATAGATTTTAGAAATTTCTCTAAAGTACGTATGAGGACAACTTCAAAGTTGCTTCTAAAAGGGCAGGCTACGTTCATTTAATCATGCTCAAATAATAACAAGCTCAGACATGAAACCTGTGGCCTGAGCACATGGCAGAACTCTCAACATTGTATGTGAAAAAAATAAATGTAAAGTGGAAGAAGGTGAACTAACCTGCAAGGTTTTCAGCAGCGAATCTGAGACAAACAGCTTTTAATTCTGTGGCATGATATTCATCAGCCAACGCTAGAATTTTGGCAACAGAATTTACAGATATATTCTTGCAGAGACGGGATTCGCACATTAATTTCAGTCTATCCAGATGATACCTATCTGCTGCTGCTAACAATTTAGCTATTAGTGTTTCAGATACTGATGATACAGAAGTAGAGATAGGCCCAATGCTCTCCACATCTTCTGAAACGGTGTCTGTGTATATAAAATGCAACAAGGCCTGTTTGACACATAAGCAAAGAAAAGTAAAGATAATGAGTGTGATACAATCAAAAGAACAAGAGACAGATCTGAGCCCTAAAAGGAAAGGCGGAAAGAAAGATGAGAATGTTTTCACCTTAAAAACCTCAGCCTCGAGATCGGTGATAACTATCTCTTTCTTTTCTTGATCCATCCCATCAAAAAATTGCGACCGAAAAACAGGGGATCGAGCAGCCAATACCAACGTATGAGAATGAAATTTTTCCCCAGCCACATCAAATGTAATATCTGAACCTTCCATATTTTCCAGCAGCATACCAAAATGTTCTCCTATATCAGATTCTGGCACCTGAATTGAGTGTAACTGTGAACAATCTATCGCTGAAACAACGACTCCAACAGTACAATTTATTTTCAAGCAGTCATCCTTGAGATAATCTGATGTTTCAAGTAAAGCTCGTCTGAAAAAGCGCTTGTATCCCCTTAGATTAATAAGAACACGGGAGAGAGAATAACAATTTAAAGTCAGGTACACTGAGACATGGAAAATAAGTAGACCTTTCAGAGATTCAATTCACTTAGCTATAGAGTAGGCTTATCTGGATAAATACTATAATCAAATAAGTAAAGACTCAAAAGCAGCACATACAGACAGCCAAAGGTACGTGTAAACAACATTTCAAAATACACAAATTCCTCCACAGCAGAACACTTCATTCCCACCAAAGAAATAGCATTATCACATTGCTTACAAAATAATTATGCTTTAAATTGAAACCAAAAGCTGCGAAACAAGAGATTTTGATCATAAGTTCAAACTCAAACCTCATAATGCATCATTACCATACGATCTGTGCCAAAACAGACAGACACATTGGAATATAGTTCCCATAACCAAAGCCTCTTACTTCTGCCAATGGCAAAAGAATACCATTTGGTCCTGTTCCAAACAAGGGGTACAAAGAGACCAACATTCAGGACAACACTCTCCAACGAAATTTCAAATGACAGTCACATTTCTTTAAGATCATGGTTACACAACAATGGCATATTTTAGACTCCAATGCATTGTTGTTTCCGCTACTTTCTTATTCAGGAATTAAATTTTAAACAGTAATCTAGTTTTATACAAAAAAAAAACCTTAATTTAAAACTCGCACTACATTTTACTCATTCAATCATTTCCAATCAATTATAATTATTTTGCATTCAATCGTTTTTCCTCGGTATGTATTCATTCAAATTCCAAAGATTTTATCAACAAATCAAATAAAAATATTTAAAAAGAAAAAGATTAAAGAAAAAGCCTACCACATGCTACCGCGATATTTGAGGGTATAAGGCCCACTCTCAAGGGAACGATCGAAATGGCTATGAACCTTATGCTTCCCTTTACCGCTCTGATCCAAAAGCGTAAGCTCAAACAATGCCCTAACATTGGCGCCTTCGCTAGTCAAGGCAATGAAAACGGAGACGTAAGTGGAATTATCTTCGGGGTTTTTACCGTCAGGGTAAAAGTAAATAGCCCATTGATAGCCGCCCACAGTGAAGTTGTCGCTGGCAATGTGCTTCCCCACGCCCATCCCTTTGGCTAAGCTGTATCCCTGGATCACAAACCGGTGCGACCCGTCCAACGTCTGCGTAACTGAGCGTGAGCTGGTAGGAGAGAGCTCTGGGCTTTGCTCAGCTTTCGCTGTCGCTGCCGGCGATGTTGCGCTGTTTGTCATGGGTTTCGATTATGGTTTAAGGCTTCGATCTGATAGATTCATCGAATTGATGAAGAAAGAATTCAAGTGCAAGTTTCAAGAATTTTAGGTTTTTCTTGAATCAAAGAACGCGAAGGGGAAGAAACGGAGAGCGATGATTTTCGGAAATCCACATATTTATAGATCCTCCTTCTCTAGGTGTTTTCGTAACTAAAATTACAATTTTGATCAAGCTTTTAATAAAAATATCTTTTCTTTTTTTGGTCGAAATCCCGAAGGCCACTAATAATGGAATCTTTTCACTTTTTCAGCAATAGTGTTTAATTATGAATTATCAATCTTTTAATTTGACAAATAATGTTAAATTTTTTTATTATATTATTTTTGAATTATTTTCATATAATTAATAAATGTATCTATTACAACTTTGCAAATATAAAATTAAATTCCACCTCCATTCCCCCATTTACCTTTTCATGAACCAAAAAAAAAACTAAATTTCGCTATATAATACATTAAATATTTTTTTAATTAGTTTTCGAAGGAGTTTTATCCTTAAAAATGATTGATTGAAAATAAAATTTATTCATAAAACACATGATTTTGCCATTGAATATAAATACACCTAACAATTGCCCGATAATTTTACGCTCCAAAAGAATTATAATCGATGCAACTCGAACATTAATTTAATTGCTCATATTCTCAAAACATACTCGAATGCCAACACTTGCACTCTCAAAGCATATGCTTTCATTAAAAAAATAAAAGTACAAAAATTAAAGGAGTTACAAAGCTGAAACCAAGAGTCAAGAGTGTCCCCTATTCACCAAAAAAAGAGTCAAGAGTGTCCCTACTTGTTAATGCTAGACATTCACATCTTCATCCAAGGTTTACGACCAAAGACGATTTAATACAAACTGTCATCACCTGCAAATTGCAATAGACATCCCATCCCATCGTTAATGCAAAGAGACTTAAACTTAAAACTGAAACGTGATGTTGAAGGTAAACTGGACTTGTTACGACATTGCTCCTCTTCATTTCTGCCGTCAGGGAAGCAATGCCACAGTTTTGGCTAAACTCTTTCCCCACCTTTATACTCATTCATTAGCTTCCATGTTCAAAAAAAAAACCCTTCTTGTGAAAGAAGTATGTACTTTCTTCACTCTTCAGAAGACGAAGAGGCGATGCTCTTTCCTTTTCTATCTACTGAGGCTATGCTTTCTTCAGGTTTTGGCTTCTGCGTCTGCAGGAGTTGGAGCTGATGTTGTAGCACCTATTGAGAACAGAAAAAACACGTCATGAAGTTGCTGACAAATTAAAGAAGAATGAGCTGATTTTACATTTTTTTCCAGAAAAAGCAAAGCCCTAGAAATAGGAAAGAGACAACCAAACAAATGGAAGCTCTCAATCCTAATGCAATTAGGAGGAGGCTGCCATGAAAACAGTCATGATTAATATTGGAATGTCATGGCATGATGCATCCCATGCAAGCCATGCACACGAAATCTTACCTTGATCACACAATTATATATGGATATATAATCTATTTAAGTCCTGAGCTAGAAAAGTAGGTATATCCTACGGCAGGGCACAGAAATCAGACTTCCAAAATTTTGAAAAACACAAGTACACAGAGAAAACGAGAATAGCATCAGTACAACACATAAATGATACCTCAATCTGCTGCTGAATAATCTTCTTCTGAGCTTCCGACTGAGAATCTGGAATATTCTGATTACTACTTAATCCCTCACCTGAGTTTCCGTTGGCACCAGGTAATTGGAAAGGAACAAAAACACAATGTGGGAATTGCAGAAAGGACAAGTTTGCATGTCCACCAGGAATAGCAAATTGTTGTCCAATGGATGCACTTTCCCCGCTAGATTCCACCTTCGTTGAGTCAGTCAATGGCCCATAAGCCTTGGGATGTATAGCATACCCAGAAGACCTGCATATAAAATGCACAATATTGTAACATGTAGTTGGGATTTAACAATGCACTTGTGCCAAATCAGATCATCTAAAAACATTGGCATCAATAGCACAATCAGAAAGCAGAACAGATGTGGGTGGGTGCAAAGAACTTGAAGGTCTACAGAGGCCTCTAAATTGAAGAACCAATTATCAGATTTTGACAACTAGCACTCTGATGCAACATGCTCTGCATGTGTTTGAAGTGCTACCTTCAATCAAGGATAGACGTTTCACTTCCCAATACTCATTATCATATAGCTCTTGTAATAGGTCTCAATTTAAATGATTACCTCCTTTATATATGATTTCATAATTAAGTTTGCATGAAACTAGAGAACAGTGTTGCCACTTGCATGAGTTACACAACTTTTGTACAACCCAGAAGCCAAATAACTTGTCTCATCGGCAAATTTCTAATTCTTTTCTTCAGTGCTCAAAGATTTAAATATGCTCTCTGAAAATGCAATAACTGATAATTAGTGCACTGCAACAGGCATGTAATAATAAATCATATGGGAAAGTGAGTTAATATTATAAAGCCAGCCAAATGAGGAAACGACAAATTTCATTGACAGACATGCAATATTGCATAAAACTACCTACCAAACTGGTGTGTTTGCTGAAGGATAGACATAGGATTTCTCATATATCGACGCTGCAGTTGCAGCAGCCTGAAGCCTGGCCTGATGCTGGGTCAAATTATCAGTGGCCACGTCATCTCCAGCACCTTGTGTAGCTGAACTTGTTCTGGACCCTGTTCCCACATTAAAAAATTAGCCCACATTTTTTAAACACTGAAATCAGTTTGATTAATTGCAAAATTATAAAGTAAAAAGAAAAAAAGAAATGAAGCAATATCAACAAAGTTTCAAAAATTAAACAGTGAATTTTGAGCTAATAATGGATGGAAAATTTTAAAAACCCCAAAGTTAGCTTTACCTGATACCTAGGAGAAAGCACCAAAGATTCAAAAAGTTAGGCAATTTATTCATGGATGATCCATATTATCTCAAAATCAAATAGCAGAACAGTTGGCCATACATCAGTTCAGATATTGAGAAAATCTAAATGCTCAATGAAAAGAATTCATCTTATCATAGATGATGTTACAATGAGGTTACCTTGTTCATGAGCATCAGATCGAGGTCCATGTTGCCCTCCAGATGAACTTGTTCCGTTTTCAGGTGGTATAACCAGTGCTCTGCATGTCGGGCAGGTATGCTGTCTCTCCAGCCATGATCGAAGACAGTGCACATGGAAAAGATGCCCACAAATTAACTTCTTTGCCATGGTCATCTCTTCACGGCATATAATACAGGTTGCATCACTTCTGTTCATCCAAACAGTAAGCAGTCAAAAATCAAGAATTAAAAATCAAAATGCAATTCAAAGATTCTTAATGAACATTAAAAAAAAAAAGGTTCATAAACAAATACTATTTGACTCACGAAGTGAGCTCTTCAGGGGTTGCATCTGGGAATCTATCATTCATATTTGAAGTGATCTTCCTATAACGCATGTAATCGGCAACACGAATTTTGAAATTCCTAAAAGTCTCATAAAGCTCCCGTATTAAGTGCAGAGGTACACCATAGTTCCTGCAGAAAGGAATTAAAAATTAAGAACCAAGCCATGAATTAATCCACAAGATATGTAAAAGTAAATTAAGAGATCTAAGTCTATGGTGAAGGAATATCCTTTTTTATTACATTAATCATGCTATATCCACTCTTTAATTATAAGTCATCCTTTAAAGACCTGGCAGAGCCCAATGAAGCCTTCCATTAAAAAGTTGACAACCAAATTAGACTCTTTCTAGGATTCGAAACTGACTTCTGAGTCATGACAGCCAAATGTAATAGAAGCCAAGTTTTGTACCACCCCATTCATATATCAGCAAATTCATGATGGAAAGGCCGAACAGATAACTCAAGATATTTATGCCAATTGGAAATACTAACATTCTGCCTGACAATCACATTTTCATGTCTCAAGGATATAAAACAGCTTGCAAAGCAGCTATCAAACTAGGCCCGTACTCTCAAGATATGTGACAGAACAAGTCTCAATGTTGAATGTCTCATCTACAGAAATTCAGATCAAAAAACCATGTGGTGTCTAAACATGCGCAAGTTTATAATCCAGTAAATACAATCTCAAAAAAATGCAATTAGCTACCAGTATTTGAGCTTAAATTGATATACGATCAGGCCCATACATCTCTATACATTAAAGAACACCACATGCCTAATGCAACCTTCAACTTTAAAACTGAAGGGGATCTGTAGCATGATAAAACTCCTAATGTTGTGTATGGATGAGGGATTTCAAGGAAGGATTTCATTTCAATCAGGATATTCAAAAGTCCAAAATCCAATTTTCCTATTTGTCAAATAAATGTGAAGAATTTCAAAATTTTTTAGAAATTTCATGAGGGAATTTGACATGCTTAAATTCCCCCTTAAAAATCCACCTAAAGAGGTGGTTTTTCAAAATTCCTCTTAATCTTCCTTCCTTTTTTAGTCATGGCTCACTATTGAATATAAAATTAAAAACAAAAATGTATTATTTTGTTTAAATATAATATATATTTTTGCTTCTTTATATCATCAATGATATCTACATATTTTTATGATTTTAATGATACCCATATTGCATGTTTTATTTCATATTTTTCTTTTTCTAATATATCATATCATTATTTTTCTTTTACAATTATTTTTTAATTTCATCAAATTCTTGTATCCAAAAATTCCTTCTTAAAAACATTTATCCAAACAAGACAATTATAACTGCTAGCATTTTAAATTGATGAATTTTGAAATGCCTCAAAATTTCAAAATTCTCCATCCAAACCACTATAAAAGAAGGTGTAGCATTCAGCATTCTATCTAAAATGTAAAAAACTGACTTAGAACACTACTTATAAAAATGCTTTAACATGCATTAAGTCTCCAGTTCATGTAAGCCAAAAAGTTTTAGAGAACCTCATGCATTAGAACATTATTTAACAGCCAAAAGCTATTTATGCACACGAACAATATAAACACGTATGTGATCAAGTGGAAACTGAAGAAACAAAAAAATAGTTTACTTACATGAAAATAACAAGAAAGAAGCATATATACAGAGACAAGTGCAGCAAGTCACGGATGAGCTCCAAGTAGAAGGTATAGACAGGCTTTTTTTCCCATTGTCCTTCCATAAGCATGTCACTCACATAGAAAACATATTTTACAAAAGTTGACACTGTTGTCGTTGCCAGTATCATGTACCTAAAACCCAAAAGAACCAATATTTTATTCAGAGCAAAAACAGATAAACAACAAAACATATATCTACACACTCCTTACTGCAGCCTAGAACATATTTTCAGTAAGAAAATATAAATCTACACACTCCTTACTGCAGCCTAGAACATATATTCAACAAATCTGCAAACTCACAAGTGGCAATTAATACATGCTTGGACACAGACAAAGAACAATGATACATGCGAAAAATGAAGATACACACAATAGCACTTGGAAAGAAACAAGGGGGACGGATCAAAACTAGTCATTTTTATGTAAATTGCTGTAAAACAAAGAATATTTGGACTTTTTACAAGCATTTTCTTGCAGGAACCTTAAAATTCGATTGGTGGTGGACTTTTATAACAACAACTTTATTTATCATTTAATTTCCAATATAACTGACATATTTAAAGAGTTTCTTTCTTATTTCTTTACAGTCTAGCAGTACTTCACAACATACATAATATTCGCATCTTTCTTATTCATGCTCCTAAACCAAGTCTTGTTTGGTGTGTGTTAAAAACTTACTCAAATGAAAAGAAGAGGGAAACTGAAGGTTGTCTTGTTTGGATCAGAAAGGTGATAGAACTGTACAGAAACAGACAATCTAGAAGAAGAAGGAAACCCAGAAAGGAAACTATCCGAATGTGAGACAACATAGGAACAGAAGGGGTTGTCTCAATGTACTCAACCCTCTTCTGTGCCATCCAATGCAAAGCCTTGATTAACAACAGAGTCGTAACCATTGCAAGAAACGTAACGGAGAAGTCCTGCCGAAAAATAGTGATTGCAAAGAGGATCTCCATGACCTCTCTCCACGACTGCTCATTCAACCGCTCAACCTCAGCTTCACGAAGAGACCCAAGGAATACCCGTTTGGTTAATTGCCATAAGACACACATAACAACAAGGCCCATGTTGAGAAGCAACACCAGGCTGATCTTAGAGGTTGCTAAATAAACCATAGCAGGATAAAACTGGCCTCTACTGTTGAATGCATGATAAATAAGCGCTAGCGTCGCAAATAAACTGAAACCAGCATAGGTTCGCAGCCTCATCATTTCGACCTGATTACCACACAGCGATATTCAACCAACAGAGTAAAGTCAAAATATAGAATTAACTTAAAGAATACATCCTCCTAATCGATTAATCTTATTCTTTCAAAGCATTTAATCCCTTACGAAACAATACTAAAATTTTCATAAATTTCTATACTCTTTATCCAAAAGAACGGAACTTCACTAATTCAAATATAGTATCATGCTCAAAAAAAATCCCTATTTCGACCAAAACAAAACAAAAAATTCAGTTTTTCCCTGAAAACCTTTTCTCCCGCAACCAAACAATCGAATCGAGGAACTTACAAAATCGAAATTTTCTACAAAACAAGGGGAAAAAAAAGCAAAGAAAAAAAAAGATCAGTACTGACCTAAGAGAAACGTCAGTAAGGTTTTCGAGGGAAAATGGAATCGACAATTAGAGAAGGAGAGAGTCCTTTGCCTGCTTCGGTTTCGAGAAATTTGTCTAAGCTTCAACAAAAATCTTGGGTTATTTATTTAATTTAGAAATTACTTTTGCGGTCATCGGTGTAACCCAAAAAAAAAAATTTGTGTTCATCAGGACCAATAAGCATAGAACACGTGGATTGTGGGACCTCACTTTTCCATATTAAAACAAAATTTTTATCAGAGAAAGGGTTTTTTTTTTTCCCTGTCAAAAAGAAAGGTTGATTAATTAGCACTGGTATATATATAATATTTTAAAAGATTCAATATTCAATTTCTAACAAATTCAGTCAGTGCCGAGGTTCTTTATGAAATTCAGTTAGTGTTGATTTGACACTTCATTTTATTTATTTAATTTAAAATATTCTTTAAAATATTATAAACTTAATTCCGATTAAAATATTATTTTTAATTCAATTTAACTTCAAATATTATTTACTTAAAAACATATCATTATATTGAAATTTAATTTTAAAATATTCAATATTCAATTTCTATAAAACTAGCGTGTTATCTGATGACGGATTTTTTTATTGAAATGTCTTTGTTCAAAAAATATATATTTATAATTTACGAATTTATATGTTCAAACAAATTCTATAATAAATATAATATAATCAAAATAATAAATCAAAATAAAATTTAATTTTTTTATACTTTTGATTTAGATTTTTTTTAAGTTTTTTATTTATTTTGTAAAAAATTATTTGAACTTATTATATTATATTTATTAGTTATTATTATGTGTATTTTATTTTCTTAGATTTTATTTTATTTTATTTTTAAATAGTAATATTTGAGCGAATTTCAATTTATTCATTATATATAAAAATAGGTTTAAATAAAAAAATTAGGTTCAAAAAATCGAACAAGATCAACTATGAATTGATCTTTAATCCCTTAATAATCTACTTAAACCTTGCCTAAATCCAACTCAATCTGGTTTATGAACACTCTAGTTAAACTTACTCCCCTCTAATAATATATATTTCATTTATTAATTAATTAATTTTTTAATTAATAAATAAATAAAATTTTCTTTTCAAGAATTTTTAAAAAAATGTAAAAACATTGGCTAAAATATTAAAAAAGTCATTGTAAAAACATTGGCTAAAATATTAAAAAAGTCATTGAACTTTGTTACTGTTAGCTTTAAATTGACAAGTATTTTGAAAATGACAAAACTCAAGCAAGCTTAGAAATGATCTTTATACAAGTAAATTTGCTTTGAATGAACTCAATGATTAAAACTATTTTAACAAAGTCTTGGATTGAGATTTCAATTGAAAAAGTCAGTAAATACTCTTAGAAAAGTGTTAGAAGATTTTGAACTGACTTAAAATCACAAAAGCTATAAACTTTGCAACAAGTTAAGTGCATGAGGGCATATTGGACAAAAAGGATCGATCCCTACTGTAGAGGGATCGATCCCAAATTGGCAGAATACCTTAGAAGCCACCCGGGAAAAGATTGGAAAGCATTCTGGAGAAAAGGGATTGATCCCCCCAGAGAAGGGATCGATCCCTTTGCACGAGACCTGACAGTAACGGCTAGTTTTTGAGGGTTTCAACGGGAAGATTTGCATTAAATGCTTCACCAACTGTTCTATCCATTTGGTGGGTTATAAATAGAGGCATTTATGAAGTTTGAAGCAAGAACAAGCACTCAAAATCCTCAAGCTTCAAGAAAGAAAAACAAGTCTGAAATTATTCATTGTAAAACTCCATTTGTGAGAGTTCTTTGTGTTCTTCACCCACTCACTGAAAATTCTGTTATTCAAAGGGGTGAGCTATCCTTGTAAGGTCTGATATTGTTGAGTGTGGGAATACTACAAGGGTAGAGGATTAGAAGGAGATTTCTAAAGTCTCAAGAGAAATTGTAAGAGGTCTTGCCACACCTTCAAGTGGTTTGTAAGCTTTCTCAAGGAAGAGGTGAATCAAAACCTTGACAAGGAGTTCAAGGAGAGAGGACGTAGGCAAGAGATTGGCCGAACCTCTATAAAACTTGTGTTTGCTTCTCTTTCCCTTACTCTTATTTACTGCATTTATTTCATTGTTGCTTATTTGACTTTGATTGTGCATTAAGAGTTAGGAAAATTAGAAATAACTAGAAAAACCGATTCACCCCCCCTCTCGGTAGAGCCAACAATTGGTATCAGAGCTTGGGCTTGAGATTGACTTAGATTAACATCTATCGAGTATAAACGATCACTAATGGCTCAAACTAGTTTGTCTACACCCTTGGTAGGAGAGGGACACTCTACGGTTAGACCTCCACTCTTTAATGGTGAAAACTATGCTTATTGGAAGACTAGAATGATGCTATTTATTCAAGCCAATGATTATGAAGTATGGAGAATTATTGTTAAAGGTCCCCTTATCCCTATTAAGAAAGTAGATGGGACGGATGTGCCTAAGAAAGAAGATGAATGAGATACTAATGATATTAGGATGGCACAACTTAATGCTAAAGCAATGCACACACTCTTTTGTGCATTAGGACCAAATGAGTATAATCGAGTGTCACAATGTGAGAATGCTAAACAAGTTTGGGATAAACTAGCTATCACACATGAGGGAACCACACAAGTCAAAGAAACCAAAGTAGGCATGCTCACACAAGACTATGAATTATTTAGAATGAAGAATGATGAATCAATTAGTGACATGTTTACTAGGTTTACTGACATCATAAATGGTCTTAAAGCCTTAGGCAAGACATATTCTAATGTAGAAATGGTGAAAAAGATACTCAATAGCTTACCTAAATCATGGGAGGCTAAAGTCACTGCTATTGAGGAATCCAAGGATCCTCATACACTCTCATTAGATGAACTTATGGGATCTCTACTCACCTATGAGATGAAAATCAAGAGAAATCAAGATCCTCCTAAGAAAGTTGGAGTAGCTTTAAAATCCACCACTATTGAGGAATCAAAAGATCATGATGAGAGTGGTGATGATGAGGACTTAGAAATGGCCATGTTTGCTAAGAGGTTTAATAAATTCATGAGGATTAGAACTAGTGGTAACTCTAGGAGACCCCCTAGGAGAGACTTTAATAGAGGAGAAACTAGTAGGAAAGAAAAGAACCAAATTATTTGTTATGAATGCAAAAAACCTGGTCATATTAAATTTGATTGTCCTTTGTATAGAAAGCAAAATGAGAAGAACAAAAGAAGAAGGCAATGGTGGCTACTTGGAGTGATAGTGATTGCTCCGATGAAGAGAATGTGGAAGATGAAGTAGCCAACCTTTGTTTCATGGCTTTTGAAGATGAGAAGGTAACTTCTAACTTGTTAGATACTAATGAATATACTTTTGATGAATTGCAAGATGCATTTGATGAGTTAGCCAATGAATTTGAATGCATGAACTTAAAATATAAGAAAATGATCTCTAAGTTGAAAAAGGAGAATGAAATGCTTGTGAATGTTAAATTAGAATGTGAAAAGAAATTAGAGAATGCAAATCTAGAAATAGAAGAATTAAATAGAAAGAACATTAATTTGCAAAACTCCTTTTCTAGATTTTACATGGGTCAACAAAAACTTGATCAAATGCTAGAGACTCAAAGAGCATTCTTTGATAAAGAAGGGTTAGGTTATAATGCATCTAACAAAGAGACTCATCTTAAAAACTTCCTAGTTAAAGATAGAAAATTTGTTTTGTGCACATTGTGTAATAAACTAGGACACTCTTCACAAGCATGCACCTCTAGGAAGACCATGATTAGAGGAAAAATGGCTGTCAAGATTTGGGTACCTAAACATGTTTTAAATTCAAGTGATGAGTCATTAAAGATGAAATGGATCCCTAAAGGATCTAAAATTATAAGTACTAACTCTCAAGGACCCAAGAAAATTTGGGTACCTAAGATGAAAGCTTGATGTGTTTGTAGGAGGAAGAGTATGGCTACAAGGCTAAGTCCAAGGAGCATTGGTACCTCGATAGTGGATGCTCAAGACACATGACGGGTGACAAAAGTCAATTCAAGTTCCTAAAGCATAAAAGTGGTGGAGAAGTCACATTTGGAGACAACTCCAAAGGACAAATTGAAGGAATTGGCTCCATTGGTAACTCTTCCTCAACTATTGAGAATGTGTTGTATGTTAGAGGCTTGAAACATAATTTGCTTAGTATTAGTCAATTGTGTGATAAGGGATTTAAAGTTATGTTTGATGATTTGTGTTGCAATGTTGTTAATGCCAAAACTAATCAAATTGTTTTTATTGGACATAGACAAGGAAATATCTATATTGTGGATTTAAATGAACTTAATAGCAAAAATGTATGTTTTATGGCCACTAGAGAAGATGAACCTTGGTTATGGCATAGAAGACTAGGCCATGCTAGCATGCATGTTTTGTCTAAATTAGCCAAAAGAGACCTAGTTGTAGGATTACCTAAGCTTCAATTTGAAAATGATAAAGTTTGTGAAGCATGTGTAAGAGGAAAACACAAAAGAAATTCATTTAAATCTAAGAAGTGTGTCACTACCTCTAGATCACTTCAACTTCTTCACTTAGATCTCTTTGGACCAACTAGGACAACTAGCTTAGGAGGTAGACACTATGGATTTGTGATAGTTGATGATTACACTAGGTTCACTTGGGTGTTCTTTTTAAGTGTGAAGAATGAGGCCTTAGATAAATTCATTGTTTTCTCAAAACTTGTTCAAAATGAAAAAGGTTATTCCATTTCAAGTATTAGAAGTGATCATGGAAAAGAATTTGAAAATCTTGGTTTTGATATGTTTTGCAATGAAAATGGCATTAGCCATAATTTCTCAGCTCCTAGAACTCCTCAACAAAATGGGGTAGTTGAAAGGAGAAATAGAACCTTAGAAGAAATGGCTAGAACCATGCTTTGTGAAAACAACTTACCTAAATATTTTTGGGCTGAAGCAATAAATACTTCTTGCTATGTCATAAATAGAGCAATGGTAAGGCCTATTTTAAAGAAAACTCCATATGAGCTTTACAAAGGAAAAAAGCCTAACATAAGTTATTTTCACCCATTTGGATGTAAATGTTTTGTTTTAAACAATGGTAAAGATAACCTAGGAAAATTTGATGCTAAAAGTGATGAAGGTATTTTTCTTGGTTATTATTTAAATTCTAAGGCTTATAGAGTTTTCAATAAAAGAACACTTGTTGTAGAAGAGTCAATACATGTAATCTTTGATGAATCAAATATTTCTAGTAGAACCAATCTTGATGATGAAGTAGAGATTTTTGATGAACCTATAGTTAACCCTTCTCAAGATAAGGATGTTAGGGAACAATTAGAAGATCTTACTATTAACAAAAATGAGGAATCCATGGAACAAGAAATTATTGAGAAGGAATCTAGGTGTCCTAGAGAACTTGGATATGTGAAAGATAATGACATTGTTGGAGATCTAACCATTGGAGTTAGGACTAGGTCAACCTATAGAAACATATGTCAACATGTAGCCTTTGTGTCACAATTTGAGCCAAAGAAAGTGGATGAGGCCTTGAATGATGAAAATTGGATTATGGCCATGCAAAAAGAATTAAATCAATTTGAGAAAAGTAAAGTGTGGACATTAGTAGAAAGACCTAAAGATTATCCCATCATTGGAACCAAATGGATATTCAAGAATAAGATGGATGAAAATAGCATTATTGTTAGAAACAAGGCTAGGTTAGTGGCTCAAGGTTATAGACAAGAAGAAGGAATAGACTATGATGAAACCTATGCTCCGGTAGCTAGATTAGAAGCCATTAGGATGCTACTTGCTTTTGCATGCTATAAGGATTTTAAGTTGTATCAAATGGATGTGAAAAGTGCTTTCTTAAATGGTTATATAAATGAAGAGGTTTATGTTGAGCAACCTCCCGGTTTTGAAAATCCAAAATTTCCTAACCATGTTTTCAAACTTTCAAAAGCCTTATATGGATTAAAACAAGCTCCTAGAGCTTGGTATGAAAGACTTTCAAAGTTTTTAATCGAAAAAGGTTTTACAAGAGGAAAGGTAGACACAACCTTGTTTATTCAATCTAAGGGTCATGACTTATTAGTAGTTCAAATTTATGTAAATGATATCATTTTTGGTTCTACAAATGAGTCATTGTGCAAAAATTTTTCAAAGCTAATGCAAGGTGAATTTGAAATGAGTATGATGGGAGAATTAACCTTCTTTCTAGGACTTCAAGTTAAACAATGTAAAGAAGGTATTTTCATAAATCAAGCTAAGTACACTAAAGATTTGCTCAAAAGATTTGGAATGGATGAATCTAAACCTTTCTCTACACCTATGAGCACAAATATTAAGCTTGATAAGGATGAAGGAGGAAAATGTGTAGACACTAAACTATATAAGTCTATGATTGGCTCATTGCTTTATTTAACTGCTAGTAGACCCGATATAATGTTTAGTGTATGCTTGTGTGCTAGATTTCAGTCATCCCCTAGAGAATCACACCTACAAGCAGTAAAAAGAATCCTTAGATACCTCAAATACACTTCCTCCTTAGGACTTTGGTATCCTAAAGATTCTACACTAGATCTCCATGCTTATTCCGATGCGGATTTTGGTGGATGCAAAGTGGATAGGAAAAGCACATCGGGAACATGCCAATTCTTAGGAAGTAGGCTCATCTCATGGTTCTCTAAGAAACAAAATAGTGTAGCTCAATCCACGACCGAGGCTGAATATATAGCTTCCGGAAGTTGCTGTGCTCAAGTTTTGTGGATTAAGCAACAAATGAGAGACTATGGAATAGAAATGAACCAAGTTCCCATTAGGTGTGACAACACTAGTGCAATCAATCTTACAAAAAATCACATCCAACACTCTAGAACCAAGCACATTGAGATTAGACATCATTTTATACGAGATCATGTGCAAAAAGGAGACATAATTCTAGAGTATGTGGACACCTTGCACCAATTAGCTGATATTTTCACAAAGCCCTTGGACAAGGAGAGATTTTGCACTCTTAGAGGTGAATTAGGCATAATGACTGCTCCTTGAAGAAATTTGATGTTGCATGCATGTGTTAAGTTGGTTTGTGATGATTGCAAGACAGCAATTTGAAGAATGTAATTCCCACTTACAACTCATGACCTTAACTTACTGAGTTACTGTTCATGTTCATGATAAACTGTTGAGTGTTATGTGTTTTGATCAAGATAAACTTCTTTCATTTGCCAAAACACATTTCTAATGTTAAAACACAATCACAGCCATGTCCACCTCTTGGTCCTGCACACTTATGCAATTTTCTGCACTTTGCTGCAATTTTCTGCACTTTTTCTGCAGTTTTCAATCTCATTTCTTGCATTTTAAGTGAAAACAATCAACTTTTGATTTTAAGATGGTAAAAATGCATGAGTTCCATTGTTTTCAAATCATTTTTATGCATCATAAACGAGGCAAGTGACTCAGGAGACAATTCCTCTCGAATAGGATTGATTTCCAGTCTATCAGGCCAAAAATCTGGGTGAAAGGAAGCAATCTGCCTAAAAGGGATCGATCCCTCTACAGTAGGGATCGATCCCCTCGTGACAGGATGCACTTCTAGTTTTAATTTTAACCGTCGACCTCCCCTCACATATCACACTATTCCTCTTCCTCTTTCATTCCAAACGCCATTCCCCATTTTCTCTCATCCCAAACTTCTAGATCTCACTCGTTTCTACACCAAATCACTTCATTCTTTCACCAATCTCCCTCATTTTCTTCTCTTTTTCATTTCCCCTCCTCATTTCCTGACAAAATCTCTTCCTTTCTTCTTCTTCTTGTTCTTCCACACCATGGTTACTATTCACCCAACATTTCAATTGTAAGTTTTTCTTGCATTTTTCATTTAATTTTACTTTCATTTCTAGTCCTTTTCATCATGTCTTGACTACCCATTTACTTATCTTGCGTTAATTTCTTCTTCATCTAGATTTCCACTTCCTATGGTACTTGTATTTTGCTAGGATTCATACTTAGAGTATGTGTGGCTATTCATCCGAATTTCCTTGTCATTATTGTTACATGCATCTTGGGTTGTGGCTCTTCGCTGTTGGTTAGGTCATATCTCTCCCACACACTCATCCATAGTTCCCCAAACTTGTGCACACCACCTGTTCGATAAAAGTTCTCAACGAAATTTTCTATCTTTTTCTTCCTCCATATGGCCCCTAAGCTTAAGCATACCGCTCAAAAACGCAAAACTAGTGCTTCCACTTCCTCTTCCTCCATACCAACCACCTTTAATCGATGCTTTCGCCATGCTAATGAGAAAACCAAATTTCTAGCAAACTTTGCAAATATGCCCATTAAGCATTGGCGTCCTATTGATTTCGACTTCCTCGAGTCAATTCATTTTCCTTATCTCGCCAAGTTCAATGAATGGGGTTGGACTCAATTTCTCAAAATCAATACTCCGGTCCCAGCGAACATCATTCGAGCTTTCTTTTCCAACGCCGACATCATCTATGCTTCAAATGATGACTGTAAGGTTGTCGGGATTAAGTCTTATGTCATGGGCAAGCATATTGAACTGACCACGCAATCCCTCTCCCTTGCCTTTAGACTTCCTGAGGGCGGTAATATCTATGACCATATCAATGTCCCCTTAGCGTTTCCCATTACCGATAATCGTGCAAGTGACCTTCCTGTCTTCGCACGTCTCCTCCATATCATCATCTCATGGAATCTCCGCCCTCTTGGCACCCGATATTCTCACCTTCGCAAACTTGATCGCTTTTGGCTTCATCATATTCATGAACCTAACAGCTACCCACCAGACCTCCTCCAATTTATCCTTCATGATTGGGTGAAGATTGTTCGTGGCAAGGTCCACACCATTGTCTTCCCTCAGCCTCTCGCCTACTACTTACTCTCTGAAGGCGTTGACTGTTCATGTGAGGTTGGCATACTTCCGGATGCCAACACCACCATCAATCTCACCACCCTCCATAACTTGGGATGGTATCTTCATCAAGTGGGTGACACCTTCGAATGGGTCAAGGGTCATGGTCAGCCTGCGTCTCCCGACCATGCTCCGGCACCAGACAGCGAAGAAGGAGCGGATGCAGCCGACGCACCTGCAACAGCCACATCTTCTGCACCTTCCGGCTCCTCGTCAGCATCTCTTGACCAGATCATGCATATGCTTCAAAACTTTCAGCATGACGTGGGTGAGCGACTTGATCACATCGAGGCCACCCAAGCTGCCCTGTTCGATGAAATTCAGGATGTTCGCATGCAACACGAGGACTTCGTTGAGCAATATCACAAGACCTTTCCAAGGCGTTGATCCTCCTTGTTGTGACATGTGTCCTAGTTGTTTTATGTTAATGCCATGTTCATGACTTTGCTAGTTATGCTTTCTAGTTGTTTTATGTTGATGACTTTGTCTATGACTATGTTCATGACTTTGCTAGCTATGCCTTCTCGTTGTTTTATATGTTAATGACTATGTCATGTTCTGACATTCATTGTGCGTCCATGCTATTACTTTTTCTGCTTATCATTGGTATATCCTTATTGCTTTAAATTGACTTATCCCACTAACCATTTCCCAATGCTATTTGTTCTGTTTCTTCATTTGCTATGACAAAAAGGGGGAGAATTTATGTGGTAAACTTGTATTAGATTGAGGGGGAGCAAATATTAAAATGAGGGGGAGCAAATATTGAGGGGGAGTAATGCTTTTCAAAAATTAAGTAACCTCAATTTTCAAACACATAAGCAAATTTACCTTAAGTTTTGTCATATCAAAAAGGGGGAGATTGTTAGCTTTAAATTGACAAGTATTTTGAAAATGACAAAACTCAAGCAAGCTTAGAAATGATCTTTATACAAGTAAATTTGCTTTGAATGAACTCAATGATTGAAACTATTTTAACAAAGTCTTGGATTGAGATTTCAATTGAAAAAGTCAGTAAATACTCTTAGAAAAGTGTTAGAAGATTTTGAACTGACTTAAAATCACAAAAGCTATAAACTTTGCAACAAGTTAAGTGCAGGAGGGCATATTGGACAAAAGGGATCGATCCCTACTGTAGAGGGATCGATCCTAAATTGGCAGAATACCTTAGAAGCCACCCGGGAGAAGATTGGAAAGCATTCTGGAGAAAAGGGATCGATCCCCCCAGAGAAGGGATCAATCCCTTTGCACGAGACCTAACAGTAACGGCTAGTTTTTGAGGGTTTCAATGGGAAGATTTGCATTAAATGCTTCACCAACTGTTCTATCCATTTGGTGGGTTATAAATAGAGGCATTTATGAAGTTTGAAGCAAGAACAAGCACTCAAAATCCTCAAGCTTCAAGAAAGAAAAACAAGTCTGAAATTATTCATTTTGAAACTCCATTTGTGAGAGTTCTTTGTGTTCTTCACCCACTCACTGAAAATTCTGTTATTCAAAGGGGTGAGCTATCCTTGTAAGGTCTGATATTGTTGAGTGTGGGAATACTACAAGGGTAGAGGATTAGAAGGATATTTCTAAAGTCTCAAGAGAAATTGTAAGAGGTCTTGCCACACCTTCAAGTGGTTTGTAAGCTTTCTCAAGGAAGAGGTGAATCAAAACCTTGACAAGGAGTTCAAGGAGAGAGGACGTAGGCAAGAGATTGGCCGAACCTCTATAAAACTTGTGTTTGCTTCTCTTTCCCTTACTCTTATTTACTGCATTTATTTCATTGTTGCTTATTTGACTTTGATTGTGCATTAAGAGTTAGGAAAATTAGAAATAACTAGAAAAACCGATTCACCCCCCTCTTGGTAGAGCCAACAGTTACTTTATTTAAATAAATTTTGTACTTTTATAGCATCTAGATGAGCCTTTAACCTTTTATTTGAGTTCGAATAAATCTTTAAACTTTAATTTATACCTAAATAAGCTTTTAACCTTTAATTTATATTTAAAAGAGCCATTAATATATATCAATCTTTTATATGAGTGAGTAATCGATTTTTTGGGTTGTGTTTAAAATCTAACTTTCTACATAAAAGGGGCCGATAAAATAGAATATATTATATAAAATTTGATTATGTATATTATATATTATATATTGTATATTTAAAAAATCAAATTAATTTAATCGGTTTAATTCGTAATTTTAGACATCGATTTAATCGAATAAACCGATTGATAAAAATTAACTTAAACTCGAAAGTAACACAGTCGAATTGAATTAATTGAATTTTAATTGGTTAAATCAATTTGAAACAATTCTTATACATATGTAATCTTTTATTTAAAATAAAGACTTATTTAAGTACAAATCAAAGTATTAAAATTTATTTAAGGCTCCGTTTGTATGCGTGTTTCATTTTCCGAAAAATATTTTCCATGTTTTCCCGTGTTTGGTCTGTGTAAAATAAATTCGGTTAATTGAAAATAACTTACGATCAACTAAGAATAACACAAGCCTTTCGAAAATTGTCTTCCCCTTTTGAAAAGGGGAAGACAATTTCCAACCCATTTTAACTCTTAACAGAAACTCAACCCCAATCTCCATATGCCACAATTCCTCACCAATCTTCCTGTCGACATCACAGATCCTTTCGCCGATGCCACCAATCTTCTCACCGGTGCCACCAATCTCCTCGTCGTCATCCTTCCTTCGCTCTTGCCCTTCGAGATCTTGCCCACATTTACTTAGGTACTCAAAACCTAAAACATTTGCCACAGGTCCTTACCAAAACCATCGTCGGCCGATAGTTCCTTACCAAAACTATCGTCGGCACCACAAATCGATCCAGCTGCTACCTTCGATTTTCTTGCTAGCATCCTTCCTTGGAGATCTAAAGACCAAATCAAAATTTTATTTTGGATTTGCATTTCTACAGAAATAGATTTGCATTTGCAGAGAGTGAGGAGGGAAATGTTTTGGTTTGTGGAAATAGTAAGGCGTATTTGTATGATCAAAATAGCAAGACCCCTCTCTATGGATAAAGGATTGCTCAAATCATGGTGGCTTTCTTTGATTTAAGTACTGATATCCCTTGTTTTTTGACGGTTGGTGCTCAATCCCTTAGTTTCGATTCTCCAAGGGAGTTTTCTTGAAGTTTTTGGTGGAAGCTAGTTTTGTTTTTTTCTATATTTTTAAGTACCTTTTGTTCTTTATCAACTTTGCTCAACTAAAAAATGGAGTTGATCAAAATGCCCAAAAGTGAAAATAAAAATGAAAAGGAAAAGTAAAATCACTTGAATTACTGTTGTGTATTTCAACTTTTTAGTTTTTTTCATTATTATTATTATTATTAATTTAAAAATATTATTAGTAGTTAATTGTGTGAATAATATTTCTTTAACAAAAATATAAATTTTTCATAAAACAACCAAAAAACATAAAATAGTTTTCAGCATATCAACCAAACAACAGAAAATATTAGTTTTTCCAGAAAATCAATTTTTCAAAAATCATTTTTTAGAAATTATTTTCCAGAAGTTATTTTACACAAACCAAACGGAGCCTAAATATAATAAGGATTTATATATGATGCACTGACAGTGTATAGTTTTCATACACTATCAATGAACAAGACATTGACATCTCATCAAGAGGCTCTTATGAGCAAATTAAAAAAATTATTTATATTTCCTTTTAAGGGCTTGACATATTTTTTAATTTGTCAATTGATGAGGTGTCAAACTCTGATGTATTGACAGTATATAGAAACTATACACTGTCAGTGTATCATATACAAACCCATATAATAATACAAATAAAACCTTTTTAAATAAGGATTTATATATGATGCACTGACAGTGTATACTTTCTATACATTGTCAGTGCACAAGAGGTTGACACCTTATCAATAGATTCTTATGAGCAAATTAAAAAAGTAATTTATATTTGCATTTAAGGGCTTGGCATATTTTTTATTTTGCAATTGATGAGGTGTCAACCTCTGATACATTAATAATGTATAAAAACTATATACTATCAGTGCATCATATACAAACCCTTAAATAAAATAGCAAAGTTCAAAGACTTTTTTCATATTTAAGCCAAAAACATTCTTTTCCTTAGCGGTCACCCCGTTTTTTCCCTTTTCATCTCCATACAGGCAACGACACCGTTTATTTCTCTCTACCTCTGCACTGCGCCGCTGCAGCAGCTTTCATTTTGATATTTCTCCAATTCCTTTCCTTTCCTCTGTCTTCCTCGCTTTCGTCTTGTTCTTGCCCATTATTATTATTATTATTATTATTATTATTATTATTATTATTATTATCTTCACTTGCTCACCTTTCTGCTATCCCTTTCTTCTTACTTCCTCCTCGTTTCAGTTCCAGCTAACCTCGTCAAATAGGTAATTTTTTTTATTTTTTCTTCTTTTGTTCTCAATTATTAAGTTAATTTTGAATGACCCATATTTTATTACTTAAATATTTCTCCGTAGAAATATGTTTAATCTTAAATGTTGTTCCTTTGACGTGAATTTCAATTGATAGCTTATTGAGCTTTAGAATGCTGATTTAAGGTGTTGCTTGGAATTCTTGTGTGAATCTATTGAGGCCATTGAACATTACTCATATTGCCATTCTTTTCATGGTTTAAATTGATTAAATTTTCGGCCAAATATTGTTTTTGTTTAAGAAAGATGAAATTTTCCGATTAGGCTGATTGATTCGATAAGGTTAGCGCAGATTGACTTATATATATTCATTGTTGTGAAATTGTTAATGCTTGCATGTCAGAAATCGAGCAATTAAGTGGTCTTAGTTGATGCTTGATGTGGGATTTTAATGAATTTAAATTTTGATTTCCTTTTATATCAATTAACTTTCCTTGATTATGCAGTTTCCTTATATCATCATTCTTTGATTTGTTATTTAATTATATATACAGATTTATTGGTTGACTTATTTTCGTTCTTTTCATTTCTTTAATGGATTCAGGATCTTAGCTTGGCCTCAATTGGGTTAATGAGAGGAAAATGATGTCTGAAGATGCTGGACAGATGTTGATCGTTTATGATGATCCTTCAGATCAACGATCCTTGTCTTTAGATGAAACCAGTAGCACAGAGGAATCACCTGATGGAACCCGGCTTTCTCTAGAAACCACTAATGATGTTCCATATATTGGGCAAAGATTTGCTACTCATGATGCAGCTTATGAATTTTATAGTGAATTTGCAAAGCGATGTGGCTTTTCCATCCGTCGTCATCGAACAGAAGGAAAGGATGGGGTTGGAAAAGGACTTACAAGACGTTACTTTGTCTGTCACCGTGCAGGCAATACACCTGTCAAAACCTTAAATGATGGTAAGCCGCAAAGAAACAGAAAATCGTCTCGATGCGGATGTCAAGCGTACATGCGGATAAGCAAAGTAACTGACTTCGGAGCAGAAGAATGGCGTGTTACAGGTTTTGTGAACCACCACAATCATGAACTTTTAGAACAAAATCAAGTTCGATTCCTTCCTGCATACCGAACCATATCAGACGCAGATAAGAACCGAATCCTCATGTTTGCCAAAACAGGAATCTCGGTGCAGCAAATGATGAGGCTGATGGAACTTGAGAAGTGTGTGGAGCCAGGATATCTACCGTTTACTGAGAAGGATGTGAGAAATTTACTTCAGTCATTTAGGAAATTGGATCAAGAAGATGAAAGCATAGATTTATTAAGAATGTGTAGAAACATTAAGGAGAAGGACCCCAATTTCAAATTTGAGTATACACTTGATTCAAACAACAGGTTAGAGAACATTGCCTGGTCATATGCATCATCAGTCCAGTCATATGATATCTTTGGTGATGCTGTGGTGTTTGACATGACTCATCGTTTGACTGCATTTGACATGCCACTTGGGATATGGCTTGGAATGAATAATTATGGCATGCCTTGTTTTTTTGGCTGCGTGCTTTTACGAGAAGAAACTTTGCGGTCATTGTCTTGGGCTTTAAAGGTAATAGAATTTAATATAGCTTTTTCTAAGTCTATCACATTATATTGGTTATGGTTGCAGTTTTATTTGGATCCCCCCATTTTGTGCCCTTTTTCTCTTGCGACATTGCTGAAAGCAAAGGCATAAAGAAAGGAGGGAGGGAGGGAGGGAAATATTAACTCGTGCAATTGAGTGATTCAGTATATGGGATAGAGAGCTGGTAGGTTTAGTGAATGTGATGGATACACAAGATTTTTAGATCTTCTTTGTAATTATAGTAGGTTCTTCTGTTGGGAGTGTCAGAAGTATCTATAATATAATTATTTAGATTAGTTCATATGCTTTATGACACAACTGTGATTTTGGAATGCTAGGGCAGTTTGATCATGAACCTGCCTGATTTGTGCATGGTCAATTTACATTAAATCAGGATGGGATGTAGAAATGGAGAAAATTTGTGCAGGGAAAAAAGGAGGATGGGATGCAGGAACATAGTTTTTAATATAAAGTGTCTCTTATACAGAAGATAATTGACAAACCTCTAGAATATATATACTTTATCTTTCTCCTTATATTATTGGTCGATCTCGAATTTACTATTGTTCTTTCTCTCTTTGGTTTTTATTTTATTTTTCCCTTTCTTCTTTATGGTGTTTTTGGGGCTTGCTAAATTATTCTCATCTTCTTTTTCTCTCATATGTGAAAGGCATTCTTAGGCTTCATGAATGGGAAGGCACCACAGACGATATTAACTGACCAAAACATGTGTCTCAAAGAAGCCATAGCCATTGAAATCCCTACAGCTAAACATGCACTTTGCATATGGATGATTGTAGCAAAATTTCCATCCTGGTTTAATGCTGTTTTGGGGGAACATTACAACGAGTGGAAGGCTGAGTTTTATAGACTCTACAATTTAGAGTCAATTGAGGATTTTGAATTGGGCTGGAGGGATATGGTCAATTCTTTTGGGCTACACTCTAACAGACATATTGCCAACTTGTTTGCATTACGCTCGCTGTGGGCTTTGCCATACTTGAGAAGCCATTTCTTTGCAGGAATGACCACAACTGGCCACTCCAAGGCAATTAATGCTTTCATTCAAAGGTTCTTAAGTGCTCAGACTCAGCTTGCACACTTTGTGGAACAAGTATGCTCTCTCTTTCTATACTTTCCTTCAAATCCAATTGCGTGAGTGTTTTATTGAATGTCTGGACCCCTGATTCCTGAAGCAAGTGCATCTAGACTTATTCTTTCAGTTGTTCCTCTTTGAAGATATAGGAAAGAAATTGATTGTTTGAGGATACAGAATATGAGTTTTAGTAAATACTTAATTCAGGCTTGTACAATCTTTTAATTTGCCAAGTTGCTAGGCATTGCCTCTTTCACTAAAGGTGTGAAGTTGGAGGTTTTTAAGGCTCCTCCACTGTATATCCTGAATCTGAGGATACACACACTGACTCATAATATTGTTACTCTTTGAAATGTGGATAATGACGGGCATTCAACTTACACCAAATTGCCTGTATCATCACATGAAGCTGGCTTTTACTCCATCTTACAGCTTGCCAGTTTTAAAACAATAAAAATGGTAGTAGAAAATTTTTCAAGATGTTTAGAAAAGGAATGGACTTTGTCAGATCACTTTTTGGAAGTTATACCTGACTTATACTTTCTTTACTGTTACAGCTAATCCGCATGGTTAATCATAATTAATTCTATATTAAGCTAGGCAGAGCCTAGATTAGATGCTGGAGTTTGATCAACTTGCCTTACATCTGAACTTATGCCTGATTCAGCTGTTAGGATTAAGATTTCTTTGTACCCACGCCTGACTAGTTTATTGAACAATGCTTTTATCAGTTGATGGGGTCAAATCTTCCCCTGCTGCAGTCTCTATAGAAATGTTGAGTTTGGAAGACAGCTTCTGCAAATAAAGTACAAGCCTGAACTTTATGCTGCCCAACTTAATTTCATTATTTAATCATCTCTGCATCACCATCATCATATGGGGTTCGATTTTGGCTTCTATTTGAATTCTGTATTTTTCTTTTCTTGATTATATTACTTGTTTTTGCTTGTAATGCATCAAAAATGTGGTTGTAGTTTGCAGTGGTGATTTGGCAATTCTTCTTTCTTTATGTTATCAGCTGTTGTGTGGTAGCATGATTTTTTTTTCCCTTGTTGATTTAACCTTTATCAATCAGGTTGCTGTTGCCGTGGATTTTAAAGATCAAGCAGCGGAACAGCAGACAATGCAGCAGAATCTTCAAAACATTTGCCTAAAAACAGGAGCTCCAATGGAATCTCATGCTGCCTCTATCCTCACTCCTTATGCCTTCTCTAAGCTTCAAGAACAACTAGTTTTAGCTGCTCACTATGCATCATTTCAGATGGATGATGGCTTTCTCATAAGACATCACACAAAACTTGAGGGAGGCCGGAAAGTGTATTGGGTTCCTCGAGAAGGCATTATAAGTTGTAGCTGCCATCATTTTGAATTCTCAGGAATACTTTGTCGCCACGCCCTACGAGTCCTCTCGACAGGAAATTGCTTTCAGATTCCAGACAGATATCTTCCTCTCCGCTGGAGAAGGATCAGCACATCACCTGCAAAGCATCTCCATAATTCTCCAAGCAATCACACGGAGAGGATTCAGTTCTTGCAGAGCATGGTATCAACCCTTGTAGCAGAATCTACCAAGTCAAAGGAGAGGTTGGATATTGCTACTGAGCAACTCTCCATTCTTTTATCTCGCATAAGAGAGCAGCCAGTTACATCAACTATTCCAAGGAATCCTTGAAAACTGAGGGCAACATGAGAAAATTTGATAAGAAATCACGTTTAGTTGTTAGAAATGCAAGAGTTGATGAAGGGTTCGGCCTTTGCATACTAATTTTTGTAGTTCTGTTCCATGCAATTAAAGTATACAGGCTGCATTTCCTACGCATCGTTATGCCTCTTCCCACACTCGATGATTTTTCGTGTACAATATATACATAGAAAGTAGCATATCTTGTATGATATTGTTGTGTTTTCTCTTCAGAAAAATGGAAAAAAAAATGCTCATTTTGCTTTTGCGTAATAGGAGAAGTTGAAATGTTGCAAGGGAGCTTTCTTTCCTTTCTGAAGCGACTGGTTAGGGATTGATTGATTCATAGTTGAGATTGAGAAAATTCATTCATTGCACGTACACAGGAGGAGACAGGTTTAAGGTACATCTGGTAATTTTAAACAAGATAGGATAACAAGAATACAAATTATTCTTCTTCTTCTTCTTCTTCTTCTTCTTCTTCTTCTTCTTCATCATCAGAGCCTTTATCCCAATAGATTGGGTAAGTTAAACAAGAATACAAATTGCACGAAAAAAAAAGATAAAAATGTGACAAATTAAAATTTGATAAAAATTGTATATGAATTTAATAAAAAGTTAAAAAATATTTATTTGACGTATTAATATGAATTTTGATATAAAATTTTTTATGTTTTACACAATACAAATACAATTTAACATTACAAGCTTAGAATATATACATGAATTGTGACTGTTTATTTCAATCTTTTAAGTCTTGTAAAGGAAATCCATAAGTCATAAATTTAAATTTTGTTTGGATTTAATTTTTTTTTGACGATTTTAAAAATATATTTTTTCACATTAAGATTTTATTTTTCAAGTATATTTTCACATTGAATCCAAATTGAAAAGAAAAAGAGGTTATAAGAAAATGGACTTTTTTTCCTATCAAATAAGCTAACCATTATAGGTAACCAAACATGTTTCTTTAGGTAATCACTGATGGGCATTATGTATGGTCGACGTTATGAAGCTTGGCTTGATTGGTTAAATATGATTAGATTACATAAAACTTTGAAAGGGTTTCATCTACAAGTAATTACATATAATTATATAAATTTTTAAGTTTGAATTATTCATGGACACGGAGTTTATGTGAATTTCATATAAAATTAGGTGGATTTCACACATTTTATTTATTAGAAATTAAGATTGAATCAGAATATTTGTAAATTTAAGCAATTTGTGTAAATATTTTGTGTTCGTGTTATGTCAAATTAAATATAAAATTATCTATCAAAATTCGTATGATCACATTAAATATAAATATTTTCTTAATTTTTATCAAATTATATATAATATTGTCAAATTTAATCTTTTTATTGTACAGCTTTGATATGAGACCTAAAAAGTAAGAGGGAGCTTCTAAATACAACAAAAAAAAGACTAAACACACCCTATAACTTAAGTAATTTACTCTTTATCTTTAAATCAAAAAGCTCATGAGGCTTACGGAAGGAGATTTTCGTAACTTTTAAGAGGCTCACGAAAGGGGATTTCTGTGAACCTTTGAAATTTTTGTGAACTTCGAGAACTCAAAAAAATAAAAAAAAAATTAATGAAGCTCACAAACGAGAATTTCTGTAAGCTTCTCAAGGCTTATGGAAAGAAATTTTCATAAATTTTTAAAGGCTTACAAAAATTTCCTTCTGTGAGCTTTCAAAAGCCTTGAGAATTCAGAAAAAAATGAAGAGAAAAAAAGGATATTTTGAGAAGAAAAATTACTTAAGTTGTTCTTAGTAAAATTTAAGTTGTAAATAAAATTTTCCCAAAGTAAAAATGTATATCTTATTTGCTGAATTCCACAGGTTTAATAAAGTAAGAAGGTGCGAGAGTTAGGTAGCACGAATTCTGGGCTTTGTCGAAGACCACTGGACTCGGCTCGGCTCTAACAAGTAACAACGCTTCTTCGATATATTTCTTTTTTGGTCATGGTAGCGCGACGGAAAGTTCCTTTTCTTTACCCTATGTTTGGATAAGCATTAGTAAAGGAAAGGAATAGAAAGGAAATGAATGTAAATTAGAGGAAAGGAGAGGAAAGAAAAAGATACATGTACCCCTTATTTGGATAGCTAAAATTAATAAAGGAAAGGAAAGGAAAGTAATCCTAACAATCCTTGTTTGGTTAAACAATGGAAAGGAAAGGAAATGATTTATTGTAATGCTTTTTTTCCAATTATAACCTTTTTTGTTTTAAATTTTATAAGATAATAAGGTTAAATTTGATATTCTACATGTTAAAACTTTTTTCAAATTTCCTTTCCTTTTTTTTTACCCCAAATTGAGATTTTAAAAAAACTGAGTAACTCAAAGAAAAGCAAGGGGTGCTCACTCCCCCTTTCTTTCCTTTCCCTAGCTAAAAAATCTTCTCAAACAAAAAAAAAATTTACAACCTTCCTTTATTTTACTTTATTTTCCTTTCTTTTTCCCTCCCGACACTCAATCCAAACATAGGCTTAGATACGGAAGACGGGACGGTGAATGTAACGAGGCAGGCAGAGAGCGAGAAAGGTTGAGATGGCAACGACGGTGGCGAAGAGCGCATTGCAGGCGATCCGAGAGAGAGGTCTCCGCACTTTCTTAAGGGAGCTTAAGGAAGATGGCTTCACGTTCGTAATCCAATCTCATCCTTTTTATGATTTCTTAAGACTTCTATTAATTCTCGATTCACTGCAATAAAAGAAAATTTTCGATTAAGAAATGAAAAACCTTTTTGAATTATTCTTCTGTTAATAACACGACAGATTTACTGATTGTTTCTTTCTTCTCCTTCAGGAAATGCATCTTCGATGGAAACCTTTTGTAAGTCAAGTTTTCTTTCTTAATAATCTCCAAGCTTTTTTTTACTTGAAAAATGTTTTTTTTTCTTTAACGAGACTGAATGAACGGAAAATTGAAACTATAACAATCCTTCAAAGTTTAAGTTAACCAAGAAGGACCGGAAAATGACCGGCAATCCCCTTGATTTAGGGAGAAAAGCATGGAGCTAGGGATATTATCCAGTTTCTATGAAATGTTTCTGATTCGAAAACTCTATATCTGCAACTTAAAAAGACATCAGTGGCTTCAGGGTAAATAGTGGGGAAAAAGGGGAAAAGGTTTTGTTGTTAGAAACAGAATTCACTGATAAACCTTGTCTAACAAATTTTTTTTAATCCTTAATTGTTTAGAAACATTAGGATTTGACTCCCAGCTCCTTCAGGTCTAATTCATGTTAGTTTCATCATTTATGACGGGGAGAAATGGATTTTACCCTTGGTAGATTTCTTGGTTGTGAAGAAGTTTGAACGCTGACTTGATTTCAAGGTAGGCAATGAGTGATATGGGCAGATTTTACTGGAAATTTTCGTGTATGGCAAGAAAGACTACTTTCCGTATGTGTTCTGGCTTTGAATTAAGGTTAACTGTTTCATCAGTTGCAATTAAATACAATCAGGTCCACAATCTTAACCTGACATTATCTCCTGGCATTTCAGAGTTTTGTGAGAATGATAATAATGTTTGCTGAACTTCCAGTGTCAGCTATTAAACCTTCTGTACTTAAGATGACTTCAGACCTAAGGGCATAATATTTTCATCTGAAGAAATTAGACCAATTCTGATTCCCCACCACAAAGATATGAGCAGAAACTCTTTAGGTCATCTATGAGTGTGACACATCACATTTAGAGACATCTTGTTTCGGTGGTCTTTCATTGAAACTGACATTAGGTTGCGTTTTCGTAAACACATTTGTTTTAGCCATGATATCTGTATTGGCTTGTTAATCTGCAAAACTAGGGTCATTTTTCTCCTGTTACAGTTTCATTGCCCTTAAATTGGATAGAGTGGCTTGTTCATCATTCTTCACATCAACCTTGGTCTCACTTTTTTTTGTCTATTTCCATCTTCATAAGGATGAATTCTTGAAATATGCATGATTTTCATGAGAGCACATAGAATTGTAATTAATCTCTTTTATTTTCTTGTCTCAAAAGACATGTATGTTTGCTGCAATGCATAGTTGAGAATGTATGCTTGTCATGAAGGTTAAGTTCCCCTAATATTTGATAGTCGACCTGCTTTGGTTACCGTGTCATTGTTCTAATTATGGGAACAAGCTAAATTTGAATGAAGCCAAGTCAAAGCCGAGCAGAATTAACCTTTAGGTGGTTGATTCCCTTCTATTTGTTAGCACCTGAACACTAGATAGAAGCAGGGAAACTAGACGTGTATGGTTAGGTTCCAATTAGTATCTTATGTTAATTTTTTTGACTAATTCCTTGTATTGGGGCTTTCATGCAATTACATAGTCTAGAAAGGCATCTTATATAGGTGTATATTTTGGTATTCCTATTTTTACTACTTTTTTAGTTTGCTTTTTTTCTTTTATTCTTACCGGTTCTTCAAACCTCAGGTTCTATATATTGTTTTCTTATTTCCAAATAATCATTGAGTTCTGAAGTTGTTTTGCATATATTCATCATTATTATTTATTGCTTTTAATTTGCTTGATTGATTTGATCCAGGCAAACCAAAATTCATAACATAGGGGCAACACTTGTGGGTGTTGATAAATTCGGCAATAAGTATTATGAGAAACTTGGGGACACACAAAGTGGTTAGCTTTCCTCTCTCTTTTTATAAATGTACATTTTGAAAATGCACTACCACTTTCAAGTCAGTGGTGAAAAAGAACTGAAGTTCTGGAAATAATTGCTAGGAGAATTAGATGATCTATTTTGCACACTTAAGCTTTAAATAATTGAATGGCTTCGACAATCAACAAGATTGTCCCTTCAGCTGTATTCTTGATATTATCGGCCTTCATGTTTCACTTCTTGCATGCATGCATGCATGCATGGATGTATTTACTTATAACAGTCAACTGAACGTGAGCACTAACACTGTCTCTATGCCTACTTAACAAGAGGGCATTGTCTCTATTTATGTTTATTACCGATGCATACTATTTATGGCATTTGTAGGAAGACACAGGTGGGTTGAATATGCAAAAAAGGATCGCTACGATGCTTCTCAGGTACCACCAGAATGGCATGGTTGGCTTCATTGCATAACTGATCACACAGGAGATGAGGCAAGTCTTTTTTTGACTATGTTACATTGCATAATGGGGATCATGCGCTTAAATTTTTAATTCCTTTTTACAGCTTTTGATGCTAAAACCTAAGAGGTACGGTGTTGAACACAAGGAAAACCTATCTGGTAAGGGCAATGAGTTCATCTACCATTCTAAAGGACATGCACTTAATCCTGGTCAGAGAGACTGGACAAGGTACCAATCATGGCAACCCACCAAGGCTGAGTAGTCTCGAAACCAACCTTCATTTGACTTTGCAAGCTCTGGATATTTCACTTTATTTTTGATGAATAATGTCCTGTATTTTTATCTCAAAGAATAACCTTTATTCATCTGTTTACTGCAAGAAACTGCAAAACTATCAACTTAATCTTTGATCAACTGAATCCAATTTGGATGTTGCCAATAAGTTCTTGTCATCATCTGATATTGTTCTGTTGTAAAGCATATGCCCTTAATTCAATCATCTAAAGTTCAATCTAGATTGATGTTAAAGTTTATGCTCTGCGAGTTGTCTGAAGATCTAATTGCTATAAGACTTTATTTGGTTGGAAGGATGAAAATAAGTGAAGATAGAAAATTTATTAATACAATGGTTAGGTTTTATTTACTTTATTAATATTTTAGCTTAACCATTGGATTTAAATATTATTTTATTATTTTTATTTTGTACAATGGAGGTTTCTAGCATGAAAAAAGGGGGAATGAAAGTGTTAAGGTATGAACTTCTGATTTTCAAGCATATTTTAAAATTGAGAGCATAACTATTTAAGCCAATGCCAAAGTCCAACCATTAATCATTAATTTTCAAAATAATCTAGCTGAAATATGAGTAATGGTTTTATGCTTTTAATTTTTTTCACATAAACCAATAATATTCTTTGTGTGCTTAGATTGGAAAGTCAGAAAATATCAATAACGTTTATTGACATTAAATCTCACTTTCTAATAGGATTTTACAATGAAGAAATAAAAATACATTTCATTCATTTAAATAATATAAAGTACGAGTAATTTATTTAAGTAAGAGCCTAAACAAAAACATTTCGCAAATATACAAAATTGGGCTGGGCCATACTTAAAGTTCTATAATCGGTGGATAAAATTAAACCCTTTGAAGCGGATATGCCGAGTTTTAGGGTTTTTGGTAGAAAGAACAATGACAAAAAGTTTCAACGAGGTTCGGAAACAGAAGAGAGCACAAAGAGCAGAGAGAAAAAGATCAGTCCATGGAGACCAAGCAACTAAGAAGCTTAAGAACAAATCCCAGCCGCTCTCCATCTCTGGCAAACGCAAACGCAAGCTTCTCAAAAAATGGCGCAGGGTATGTACTGGAAATTCTTCCATGGAAGATCTCTTTTCTTGCTATAGTTGATAGTTTCTGTGTTTCAATGGTTCTTTTTTTTTGGAGGGGGGTGGTGGGGCTGGCTTGTTTTGGAAAATAATTGTTTTGGGTACTTTTGTGATGAATGGTAGGAGCAAAAGGAGGTTATAGAAAAGGGTTTGGTGACTATGGAAGATGTGGAAATGGTGGCTGCCGAAGGTATTTTTACTGATTCTTTTATTTGGAATTTCTTTTTTTAATTTTAGTAGTTGATTGTATGCCCATTTTACAGTTTAATGTCGCAATTAGTCTACTGATTGTTACTTATTCTGAGTAAGTTTTTGTGAATTATATTGGTTCTTATTGTCTATTTGCAAGGCTGAAAGTCTAAACAATAGTGTGTATATTCAAGTTTTTCAAATATGCCCACCAAATCATACCATAATTTTTCTGAGAATTGGTGATATATGGTACTTTTATTGAGTCAGCTTGTCCCGTATCCGTATCCTTGCTTGAATTTTTTGTTTGTAATTGTGCCAAACGGGGTCTATATTTATGTCCCTGGTTTGTTCTTTTAAGTCAGAACTAATCTGTAGGAGTCTTCCATGCCATATTAATTTTCTTCAGTTTAGTAATTTGTCAAGTGATCCTCAATGAATCTCTATTAGCTTAGAGAAATCAGAGCTATGAGTACGAGAGTAGCTGAGTTTCACCAATATTATGATCTGGGTTGAAGCTGGATTTGCCAGTGTAGAAAGAAGCCTTTTCATGCTTTATTAAGGCCAGTTTAATAACCTGATTACCACTGCTTAGCATTTTAATTCTAAGTTGTTCCTAAATACAGGTACATCTCAAGGTGCAGGCACATCCCAAGATGCCAACAAAGTGCCCTCAAAGTTCCATGTGAAGAAGAATTTGAAGCTCAAACGCTTAAAGCGAAAAGGTTAGCTGATCCTCTGAAATGATTCAGCATTGTCACTGCCAATGCATCGTTCTTTGCGTTATGATTCTACTTTTCAGTTCTGAGTTTTTTTCCTCCCAAACAAACATTTTTCCAACTTATTTCACTATTGTATAGGAAAAAAGAAGGGTTCTAAGCCGGCCATTGAAGCTTCAGTGGATGCAATGGTAGAGTAAATTTTGATGAAAAATGTCATATAACTTTGCAACTCAAAGCACGGTTGGGTTTGAGGACTTGGTGCTGTAGCATGTTTTGTAGAAATCAGCTTGGAAAGGATATTTGATAGCTTATGCATTGTTTCATTACGCAGCATCTTTGTTTTACTTGCAATTGTTCTTAACAGTATTGAGCTTTTCCTTTCTCAAATGAGAATGGAAATAGAAAACAGTAAAAGATCTTGGGTGTTCAAGACACTGAATCATACTAAGCGCTATCCAAGTGCACTCGGCTATGCAATTGTACCTAAAGGTTTAAAAGGGTATTGGATCCTATCACACCAGCAACGCCGAGGATCAAAATGCACCCAAAGGTTCTGTTAGCACATAATTTGATCAAATTGATAGCAATATAATTAATACTAATTTATATTTTTATCTTGTGTAAAGTTTTGGAGGTGTAATTTTATTACCCTGCTATGATTTAATTTTTAAACATTAGCTAGATAGTAAAAAGAAATCTACTACTATTCAGTGGAGGTGTCCAATTATGTTGCATCCAAGGTTCAAAATTATGGTATGATGAACGAAGTTTAATTGAAAATCCTTGGTCTACAAAGGAATCTGCATTGGCAATTGAAACTAAAATCTTACTCAAATCGTAAATTATTCTCCCTTCTCCCTATCGCTGAAGATGAATATCCTTGTTCAAGAATTAAATTTTCAATTACCCTGGATATTGCATTATAAAATACACTTCCCTAAAGCTGAATTCAGTATTCACTGAATGTAGTTTGCAAGGGAATACAAATGTAACTCAAAAGTGTGTTCATGCACAAAAATTTGGAAAACCTGTCATGAATTTCATTATCTCGAATTCAGTCAAACATATTTGGAAGGGGTCTCGCTGCCATAAACGCATCCACCATCTGGGAGAAGACATCGAAAAAGTTCAATATCAGCTCTTGATCAATGGTTGAATTACTTGGGATTAGAAGATCCATTTATCAAGGCAGTAATCCTTACTAAGCAATGCAAGAACCTTACCTCATCCGTTACTGCTGCTCGAGCCCTGCGATGTCTTTCTACTAGTTCAGTTAAAACTTCAATAAGTCGCTTCTTCACCTCACCCGTCAGCATGCGACCCGCACCATACTCCTAGTAGATGATGAACAAGTATTTTTTTTTTTTTTCACAAAAATTCAAAACTTGCAATATTAATGCATGAAAAGCAGCAAAGATGAGGACAAAATTAGATTATAGGGGTTGACTACAACCCAAAAGAAGAAAAGAAACTGAGAGTACAAGCAATAATCAGACAACAATAAAGTACAACAGAAGAAAACTAGATGAAACCACCGAGGCAGCGAGCTTACCTTCTTTATGTGCTCAAGTTCAGCATCATCCTCAAGGAAAAAGTTGAGATATTTGATTGGTATATCTACCTGAAACCCACTCAAACAAAATAAACATTTTACTATTCGGTATTTCAGTTAACTGTAGCTACAAAGAAAAGTGACATAAATTGAGAAACAAAAGAATTTTCTGCTGTATATTTCATTAAGAAAATATGTACAAAGTGGCTATGTATATATATAATAACCCTAGCAATAGAAAAGGAAACTAACTAGGCTATCAAATCCCATGATTTATGGAATATTCTTAACCAAATCAGCCAAATTCTAGGGATACAAACTGTTGCAAAATCTCCTAAAAATCTGGCTGTACATTAATCATGTTTTCACACACTCTCCCTCAAGCTGGTGAATAGATGTTTTCCATTCAAGATCAATTAGCTTGCGAGACACAGGAAAATTGGCGTGCAAACCATCCAGCACACCAATTGATCCTAATCATAAACTTGGAGAAGTAGAGGGAGACAATGCTACAGACAAAGAATCATATCAGAGACTGGTTGGTAGACTAATCTACCTATCCCACACACGGCTTGATATTGCCTATGCAGTTAGTGTGGTGAGCCAATTTATGCACAACCCTAAGGAACTCCAGTTGCATGCAGTTCACAGAATATTGCACTATCTCAAGGGAACTCCAGGAAAGGGAATTTTGTTCAAAAAAGGTGATAAGCTCACTTTGGAGGCCTACACCGACGCTGAATACGCAAGCTCAGTGGTTGATAGAAGATCCACCACAGGTTTTTGCACATTTTTGGGAGGAAACTTAGTTACTTGGAGGAGCAAAATGATGTGGCAAGATCAAGTGCAGAATCAAAATTTCGGGCAATGGCACAAGGTGTATGTGAGCTACTATGGTTGAAGATCATTTTGGAAGATCTAAGACTCAAGTGGGATGGCCCTATGAAGCTCTACTGTGGCAACAAATTTGCAATTAGCATCGCACACAATCCTGTGCAGCATGACAAAACAAAACATATTAAATTACATGACACAATCCAGTGTTGGGTGCTATTGGGCCTTCTCACCCAAAAGCTAGCTCAAGAGGTGAGGCTTTCTCTCACACTTATAAACACACACCCAGCCCCTTCCACAACCGATGTGGGAATACCCCAACAATCTCCCCCTTCACACATCGGGCTTTGGGAGAGCACTTTTCTGCCCGAAACCGTGAACACCGGGAGATGTCGGGAACCCCAACAATTACTTCCTTCAACCATCCGGCCTTGGGAGAGCAGAGAGAGCCTTTTTATTACCCGGAACAGAGGAAGAGATGTTGGCAACCTGGGCTCTGATACCAGTGTTGGGTGCTATTGGGTCTTCTCACCCCAAAAGCTAGCTCAAGAGGTGAGGCTTTCCTTCACACTTATAAACACACACCTAGCCCCTTTCACAACCGATGTGGGAATACCCCAACAATAAAAAGAAGAAAACAAAAATCAAATGGGAAACTAAAATGGTAATATCTTCTGCAAAGCTATATCCAAATTCCTAAATGAGCACCTGAATAGATGCTTAAATCTCTCTCTCACACACACACGAACAACAAACCCACTGATCCCGGCTCCAAAAGAAATAAGGAAACCAGAATATCAACAACTTCCACAAAACTAAACAAGGGCCTGTCTTTTTGTGTGTTTGTGAGCATGCATGTGCATTTGCACCTCTATGAGTGAGTGTATGCATTCTATGCAGCTAATAAGGAAGTCAAATCACCACCCCTGAATGGTAATAATATTATAAAGGAAATCTCACTCATAATACATTATACTTAAAAGCTAAACACAAACTGGCTAGAAAAATTCGTCTAACATGTTAGAAAGTCGAAAGAACAACAAATTCAATACCTCAAGATTTGCTCCATATTGTCTGTGTTTTTCTATGGATTCTTGCCCACCAGTGAATGCATGCTTGTTTACCTAAAGATCAAATGCAAATTAGAGACATAAATTGAGCATGTAATTAAATAGTAATCTACTTGATCTTTCTCTTTGCTGTGCTCATAATAATCCTCCAGTCACCAAAAAACGTCTAACAAGTACAACACCACATGGCTATCACTTATACGATGGGACAAAAGCCCTAAAACCTCTTAAAATTGCTAGAAAATGAATCAAGAAAAAAGAAATTGATACAAGTAAAAGAAAGCGGAGTGCAGAATTTGCAATTCTGCAGCAAAAATAATGCAAGAAACATGCACAAGAAAATGGCATCCAATCTAAAGGATTTATAGATCTAACAAGCTAATCCAAAGACCTACATGAGACTTAACGGAAATTAGATCGACAATCTTCTAATAAGTAATTAAGAATAGAATGAACAATAATATTCTACCAATTCTTAGATTATAAAAGATGACTACTCATAATGAATCACAAGGGCACAGAAAGTCTAGGGATATAACTATGACGCATGAGATGAATCTATTTAAAGACGATGAGAATTAAGTCAACTCACCATCACGACAAATTTTTTAGGTCCACTCGCTAACAGTAAAAAAAATGCATAAGGTCAAACATAGACCACCAGTGTCTAGAAAGTTAGACAGTAGCTGAGCAGAATGATAAGGAATTTCACAAACAAACCTTGTACTTGATGTCCTTTGCAGAATCAGTCACATAAATTGCAGAATTTGGATCACTAGCTGACATTTTCCCTGTCTCTCCCTGCAATTTTGCAAGTGTAGAAATATTATGTCTAATGTTTCCACTAGAGAGTGATTACAACCATATAAATCTATACAAACAGTAATGTAGCATATTTTGGATTGAACGTGGCATCACATTTAACATTCCACTGCCAAAATTCATGTCTGAGATATCTCACACAAATGACATTTTAAGTCAATGAAATGATGAACTAAAAGCAAATAATGGTAATGTGCAGACAAATGTTCCAGCATAAGCCTAGCCAAAATAACTGTACCACATACTCATAGAGTTAAAATATAAAATTTTGTGACAGTAAATGCAATGCCATAATGTAGAGAATGAATAACACGTGACTTTTAAGCTCCCATCCTCAAATGAAATGTCAAGAAAAATTAATCAAATGAAGGAGCTCATGGTAAAGCAAGTCCATGATTGCTTTATATTCATATAAAAAGTTACAGTAAATACTTCTTTTGCTTTAAATTGCAAAATAACTGACTAACCCTTAAACATTGATGAATTATGTCGAAGATCAACGCCAAATGAAAAAAAGAAAAGGCAAAATAACAGAAATTCAAACTAAATAGAGAGGCATAATATCAAACTTTGGCCACATACAAGCAACAGACCTTGTTTGCAAACTTATGGACTATAATGTTTAAACTTTATGCTACTAGAAATAATTCAATTCCTGTGGCTTGTCAATAATAGATCTTTATCCAGCAAATATAAATGATATCTTATACGTTATAATGCTACTATGCCTACACAGAATACCTGGAGAGCAGGGAAGAACAATGATTCAATCAATGCAGGCTTATGATACCCTATCCGAGGAGCAACATCCCGCGTCATTCTGAAATATGGATCCTGAGCACATCAAACAAGCATAAACAATAAAAGATTTTCAGACCTACATACAAACAGAACTGGAAAGAAAAACCCCAAGAGAAAGGATTGGAGGGAGAATCATTTAAAATAACTAGGGTAAAACATCAGTTTTTACCAATTATAAACAAATAATTAAATATGTATTACTTTAGCATAAGGTTTAGTTTAAGTTGCATAGTGACAAGGCTACAAGACCCAACATGTAAAACTGCACCAATCTAAACAAAGCACTAAACCTGGTCAATTGCACATGGAATTAGGCAACGTAGGTCATCCTTTCCGGAGAATAGATGTGGAAATGATGAGGGAAATGATGGAACAGCCTGCATCAACAGAATATAAACATAAAAATTACCACAGGCATATATTTGACACAAAAAGGTTGCAAGAAACCAAAGCAGCTGTATGTTCCATAATTCTTGATGCACCACATTAGAATTCTGTATAAGCTGGCAATAGTGACATTTTAAAGAAAACAATATATAACTAAAAACAATCTCCGAAGGTCACATCAAAGAAAAAGAAGCAATAAAAGAGCAACAGACCAAAGAAAACATCAGTGTGACCACACATGCAAAAGTCATCGCTAACCAGTAAATAGTGAAGCAAAGAAATTCACCTGCACAGGTGGAAAGCTAACTTTTCCAATATGATCCTCACCCGTGAATCCAAATATGCCGACAACCTAAATATCAACAGCAAGGAATACAATAACTCAAACAATTAAGTCAAGGCTCTTACACCAACAGAGAGAAAAGAGTAGAAAGAAAAAAAAGAGGGAGGAGGTGGACAAGCACCTTGTTGTATGTGACACACTTAGCAACCTTGACCATATTCTTGTAAAAGGCACTGCAAATTAAAACAAAATGAAAATTATAATAGCATCCAAAGGCTACTATAGAACATAGTTGAAAAGAAATGCTTACAATTCCTCTGGTGTTTTCTTACCCTCCAACATAATCGAAATCTGAGAATATGAATGTCTTTGAAATGTCAAAACCACAAGCAATAATATCTTTAGCGTTCTCACGGGCAAGTCTTTGGCTCTCCTCCACAGAAAGATTTTTCCACATACACTTCTCATCATCAGTCAGTTGTATAACGAGAGGGACCTTGAAGGCATCTTGAAGGTATCTACAATAAACATCAAGCATGGACCAAAGGAAATAGAATTAATTATATGATCAACATTCAGAAACATAAACAACATATTCATGTTGCGGCAAAGAAAAAAAAAACTCTTTACTTGTTCCCTTTAAATCTCGCAAAGACTTTAGAAATGGTATCAGCAATAACTACAAAGATTTCTTACTTCTCAATTAAGTTCTAAAATGCATTTGCCTAAACATGACCAAAAGGAAGCAATTTAAAATTCATGCTTTACTTCTATCATTGCTCCTAAAGGTGGCCCTCCAATTCATAAATTATACCAGATTACTAAAACTTCACTTCCTTTTTCATAAAATAACACTTTTTTTTTACAATAATCAAGATGGAAATTTCGTCAATTTATACTAACTGATAAATGAAAAAAAGAAGAAAAGAAGTTACTTGGTAAACATAAAAGGAATCAAATGGCCCAAATGCAAAGCTTCAGAAGAAGGACCTCGGCCGGTATACAAATAAAACTTGTCTCCTCGCTCGTAGGCATCCAAAATTTCATTGAAATCCCGATGGGCGAAGAAGACACCACGGCGGAGGAAGACGTGAGGAGGACGAGAAGTGAGGCGTTGTACGCGGTCGACGAAGGATTGATCGAGTCTTTGGCAGCCGAATTTGTCAATGAGCTTGTCGTAATCGATCTTTCCGCCATCTTTGGCTGATACTTCCCATGGATTCACCACTTGCTCTTCTTCTGGCTGATGCTCCTCTTTTTTCTCCATTGCGGCCTTCGCTCTCGCCTCTCAGAACGCAAGAAACTGATGTTTTACCGTGATAGGTTACGGCCTATGAGCAACGGCTTAAACTATATTTTTTAATTAAGTTGTAACGCGGAAATAGAAAATTTCTTTTATCGAGACGAAATTTATTTATTTATTTGGGCAGAGACGAAATTTATAAAATTTGATAGTTATCAAGCTCAAAAAATGTCATGTGTCCCATAAGTGGAGTTTAAGAATAATAATTTCATATATTATCGGTGAAATTTTTTTATTCTACAAACGATATTAGAATTATGATATATATTTTATTTTATTTATTTTATATTTTTTAAATATTTTTAAAAAACATATGTCATGATCTTAATTTCGTTTGTGAAATATATGAAATAATTATTCTATATTTAATATAATTATTATAATTTTGATGACAATGTATAATACAAAATTGAAAATATAAACTTATATTTTACCAAGCATAATGAAATGAGGTGTTATAATCTATTTATCGGATTGATATCAATCAAAATTTATTAAATCATTTTAATTTACTCAATTCGATTATTAATCAATTACAAAATTAGTTGTTTCATCAATTTAATTTTTAATGATTTTTAAAATTGATAACTTAAAAGAAAAAATTAATTAATAGTATGAAATAATTTTATTTTTAATTTAATATAAAATATAATACAATTTTATAAAATGATATACATATATTAATTATTTTATTTAATCTAATATATAATATAAATATAAAATAATTTTATGCAATAATTTAAATTATATAGTTTTTGATTAATTAAAATCAACTTATAGTCTATTGAATTCGTCAATTTAAGTCGATTTTAATTTTTTGATGTCAATTATTTCAAATGAAATTAATTAATTTAAAAGCAAAAAAAATGAAATTAATTAATTTAATTTTTAAATTTTAAGATATTCTTGAAAATCATGAAATATGACGAAAAGTATAGAGTTAAGAAAAAAGAAAATAAAATTAAAATATACATGATTGGCATTGCCGTTTGGTTACGAGTTTAATGGTTGACATGCCTAGCGCTTGCGTCCAAACAACTCGTCTCAAATGTGCTTGTCCAATCACCTATCGTTGTTTAACACCAACTCCGCACTCGTCTTGTTTGAGTGGTCTTTCACTCACTCTTTAGACTCTCTGACGATCTTACCATAAAAACGGTGGAAATGGCGGAGAGCAACAGCGACTCCTGCATTAGCGCCAACCAGAAGATGATCTCAGCTGACGAAGCTCTTCAAATTGTGCTCAGCGTTGCCCAGAAACTGCCACCTGTCACCGTCCCACTTCACCAAGCTCTCGGAAAAGTTTTGGCTCAAGATATCCGTGCTCCTGATCCCTTGCCTCCTTATCCAGCTTCAATCAAGGTTTCCCCAAAATCCAAACTTTTCTGTAATAAAAACATTTTTGGGAACATTAACTGGGTTGTTTTCTAATGCTTGATTGGTAGTTTGAGTTTTATAGATTGAATAGGCACTTGGGTGTTGGTTAGTTTTAATATTTGAAGGCAAAAGATTGGCTTTTTGAGTCACAGTTTTCTAACAAGCTATTGGGTATTCTGGTTTTTAGATAAAAGTTGCACGATTCATCGTCTTGAGCTTTGCTTGCAATTTCTTTGCTTCGTATGTAAATGGCTTTGCATTTTGCTTTTTTCATTTAGATTTAGATTGAAAGTTCCTTGACAGGGTAGGCATTGCATAAAAAGGCATGTTTGGAATAGTAGATGAGGTTATATTTCTGTAATCAACCATCTTCCCTTGTTTTTAAGAACCTAATTTTAGGAAGAAAACAAGGTTGTTTTATATCTCGTAGGTAGATTTGTAGTGTTAATTATCTGGATGTAGAACGACTTCCGTCTCATATATACGATGCCTTGCAGGATGGTTATGCAGTGGTTGCTTCGGATGGCCCTGGAGAGTATCCTATAATAACTGAATCAAGAGCTGGAAACGATGGGGTTGGTGTCACAGTGACTCCCGGAACTGTTGCATATGTGACAACTGGAGGTTTAGTCTCTTCTTCCTGTTATTAAATGGAAACTAAAGAGTCCTGTTATTTCTGCAATTTCGAGAACAATTGGCATTCCACATGCGAGAATTTAAGACATGTTTCGTAATGTAGCCCTTAATTACTCTTGTTAAGATTATAGATTGGTCTTTCAAACGCTATCTGAATAAATTCAAACAACTTATTACTTTGGAGGTTTGTTTATTCAAAGTGAATGAACTTTGTAAATGTGCAACCTAGCAGCTGAAAGTAAGTTCCTTCAAAACTGAAAGCAAATTCAGGTCTGCAAAAGGGCGCCAATGTAAGCAGATGAAAAAGAAGCATGTGGGCATGCGGGTAACTTACATATGTCAATCATCTTGAGAAAAAGAAGCATGTGGGCATGCGGGTAACTTACATATGTCAATCATCTTGAGACTTGAATTAATCTTCCATTTCATGATGGGGCACATTATTCAGACGTGATAGATAAATCTGTCGTAACATAACATTGCTTCTTGAATGCCAATTGAGTTGTTGTCTTTTGCTAAATGAGCAAACTCTTAAAAATGATCTCAAGTGTGATCATGCATTTCAGAAAATGAGATTGGCAATAATTTAAGTTTAAAAAGGGGCTTCTTCTTCTTATTTTATTGCACCATATGAGTTCTTTGAGCTTCAAATATGTTTGCCCTTAAGGGTTAAATCATTTCAGCATGGTGTTTTGAGCATTCCTTTATTTCAAAATTTTCACCCTTTTGGACCTTTTTTGCCCCTTAGGACCAATACCTGATGGTGCTGATGCAGTTGTCCAAGTTGAGGACACTGAACAAGTGCAAGCTCCTTCAGTTGAACCAAAGCGTGTAAGGATATTGGTGCAAACTAGCAAAGGTGTTGATATTCGTCCGGTGGTATGACATAATTGGTTCCTCTCTCTTAGTTTACTTTCCTGCTCCAAACCATCGTCTATGACTATGATAAAAAAATTTGGGTGTTTTGCTACTTCCTCAAAGTCCTTGTTACAACAGTTGAGTCAATGATTTCTGAAGATTAAAGTAATACATTCATTGTCCTCATTTGAGTTCTTTGAATGTGTGCATATAGGTGAGGTGGTTCTTAAATTGTGGTTTTGGCTGAAAGGTTTGAGTATGAATGAGTTTGTTTAGTTCTCTATGCATTTAAAAGTAATTTAAAGCCATATTTATTGTTAAAAAACTTTAAATCTTAATTTTTAAATTGCGAGCCCCATTTGGATATGCTGGCAGCCATTGCAAAACTTTATGGTCTCTTAGCTTTGTTGAGAATATGAATGAAGTTAAACTCCCCTGGCTTCTAACTTTCTGTATAAACCAACCTCTTTGTTTATCTGCAGTTAAATTAAAAATGAAAAAAATAACTGGAGAAACAAAACACTATGCAGTTGACTAAAATGTCCAGTTGTGTGTAGTTTCTAATGTTTTTCTAATAATGAAAGACTTGATCTGAAGTAACTTCACATTTGTGTGTTTTCTTTTTATTTCAAAAGCTCAAACAAGCATCTATGTTGCAGGGATGTGACATTCAGAAAGATGCAGTAGTTCTAAAATCTGGAGAAAGAATAGGTGCTTCAGAAGTGGGACTACTTGCTACAGTGGGTGTTACGATGGTGAAGGTACCATATTGCCCACTATTTTGGTTTTGATGACTATGCATAATCTGAAGGATATGGCTGATTTACAGGTGCAACCTACACCAACAATTGCTGTACTTTCTACAGGAGATGAACTTTTAGAGCCAACAACAGAGTCCCTAAGTCGTGGCCAGGTATCCTGGGACTATCTGAGAAGTTCAATGTTGATAGTGTGCATTTTTGTATCAATGCTTTCAGCTTCTCAATACTAAATTTATACAAGGTTAAATTCTCAGAAGGATTTAGGGAAGGTTATGGCACTTCCCCAAGCACCTCTGCCCCCCACAAAAGGGGAAAGATAGAAGAAAAGAAAAACTGAATCAAAGGAATTATAGAAAATTTATTCTTGGCTGAAATGGTTGGAGAGTTTGAGGATGTCAAGATATGGTGAGATTGTACATAAGTGTGCATGGGATGCTAGTAAGGCACCTTAAAAATAAGCCTTCAAGGCTTGAATATGCTAGTTGTCATACCTTAATCTGCAGTTATTTTGAGATTAGTCTTTATTCGATAAAAATGACTTTTACATAGGCCATATTTTTTTATAAATCTAGGAGAAATGCGAGCATTCTCCGTTTTTGTTATTCTCTTTATCTTTTCCTGTTACCCTCTTTTACTGGATTTTCCCCAGCCCATATTTTGATGGCTGGATTTCTTTTTCCTGCACAAAACCTAACCTATCATGTGACATGAATTTCTACTGAGATATCATCCGGGTTGCCTTATATCTTGTGCAGATTAGGGATTCCAACCGTTCTATGTTAATGGCTGCTGCAACACAGGAACAATGTTCGGTGCTTGACCTTGGTATCGTTGGAGATGATAAAGAAGAACTTGAGAGGGTCTTGGATGGTGCTTTTTCTTCTGGGATTAATATTCTTCTGACTTCTGGAGGTGTTTCTATGGGAGATAAGGATTTTGTGAAGCCACTGCTTGAAAAGAAAGGGACAGTGCATTTCAACAAGGTCATTTTCCATATGGATTTCTTTGTGAGAAAGTTTTCTTATGCATAATTAGGCCAAATGTGTGATCAGTGTTTTTTAATAGTGCCTTTTAGCTTTAAACTTTTGTATGATATCCTGAGCATCATGGAGTAATCATCTATGTTGACTTTGTTTGGGTTGATTGCCTTGACAGGTTTGCATGAAACCAGGGAAACCATTGACATTTGGAGAGATATGTTTAAATCGGGCAAAGAATGAACCAGTGAACAAAGTTCTTGCATTTGGTTTACCTGGAAATCCAGTTAGCTGTCTAGTTTGTTTTCATCTCTTTGTGGTCCCTGCCATACGCCACCTGGCTGGATGGGCAAATCCACATCTTTTGAGGTTGCTGAAACTTCCAGTAATTTTTTATTTTTCTGTTGCCTATTTCTACTGCTGTCTGTTCATTGTTAAAATTAAATGTAGTGTAAAACAGATCTAATTTGTGACCATCATGTTTTCCTTCTGTTTGCTCTACAGAGTGCAAGCTCGAATTCAACAACCTTTGAAGACGGATCCAGGCCGACCAGAATTTCATCGTGCCATTATCAGATGGGAGGTTAATGATGGATCAGGCAATCCTGGGTAAGTTTAAGGTTATTGTTTTCTTGATCATAGGTCTCTGCATTTTTTTGGATTCATCGTTCAGTTAGATCCTTCTTGGACCTAATTTACTTTTTAAGTGTCCTTTTTTGGCGTTTATTCTACCTTGAATGCTATAATAATTCTGTTAAGGGGCAATGTTGTATTTTTTGGATTTTAGATTTGTTGCTGAGAGCACTGGCTATCAAGTGAGTAGTCGGCTTTTGAGTATGAAGTCAGCTAATGCCTTGCTGGAGTTGCCAGCGTCAGGGAGAGTTATTACTGCTGGAAGTTCTGTCCCAGCCATCGTAATTTCTGATTTAAGTGGTACTACATTGAGCAATGCTGCTTTGTCATTGGATTCAAGTTCGAGTACTGCACAACATAAAAGTGCATTGAATGACATAACTGGAGATGGATACAAAGTAGCTGTTCTTACAGTGAGTGATACTGTTGCATCAGGTTCAGGGCCTGATCGAAGGTATGTCATGTAGCACATTGCTACTTCAAATATTAAATCATCTCCTGGGTTAAGTTCCTCTTGAATTTCCTATAGAGGAATGTGTAAAATCTCAAGAGATTCCTTTTTTTTCCCAATTGAAAACACCAGATTCCAAAGGCCACAGCCTTTGACATGGAAAACTTGAATTAGGATAAATTTTAATAAGTTTCTTCTAGGATATTTGATTATGGAGCTTTTGCATTTTGGGAGTCTGTTGTTCGCTTAAACATCATCTGTTTGAAATTAAATTTGATATATGCGCTGCATTTCAGATTTGTATTTCTAATATTCTTCCTTATTTATATATTTTGAGGGGCATGTCACCCCTAGCCACAACTCGTTAACTGATTCTTCAACATCTAATCCTTCTACACCTGCAATATCTTTATGCTGAAGAGTGAGATAATGAAGGTTTATCGTTCAACCGAAAGCATCCAGATACACCACTTTGTTCTAGTTTGTCAAAATGGTCACTTTATGGATGCTAAAGTGATCAAAGCAGAGTTGATGTTCCATTGTATTTAAGTTAGATATGAAATGGATGAATGCTCTGCTACAATATAGAACCAAAGGTTTGCTTGGTATTGATTATTTACATCCCTGGCTAAGTTTATCTTGTGACTTTTCTTTTCTAACAATGGCCTTCAAAAGGTAATGGATTAATCAGGCTCCCAGTTTAATGCATCTGGATACACCTTTGAATAATCATTTCATAAAGGTCACAAAATTGATGCTAAAGAAAATGAGCAAAGTTGATATTTTCCCGTGACAAAGTGAGACATGGGAATACTAAATGCTTTGCAACAACATTTGGAAACAGCAGTAGTACATTTTGCATGAAGGTTTTCTGCATTTCGACTCTTTTTTTTTTAGGTATCATTTCTTCTTTAATTTTCTTCTATCATTTTCTTGGGTGCCTTTCACAAATTTGACCTTAAGCTAACCATCAATTTCTTGGCACTTGTAAACCTTCCCTTTAATGGTTTGATCTCAGACCAGAAACCTTCTTCAAAATGCTACAATTGCAAGTTGTCTACATTGGTAACATGGCCCGTCATCAATATGTAATTAACTGATTCTTAGCAATTGTTGCAAGTTGCCTGGTTGAAGTTGAAGTGAATAGGTAGCTGTACCCACCATCCACTTCCATCTTTTTCTGCTTCACACAGCCAGATTTCTGATACTAACATTTGTTTTGTGAATATGTTCTAGAAGGTTTTTCTTTCTTCATATTTGTGCACCTAAACTGTGTCTAAGAATTTGTAGAATGATTATGAAATTGCAGTGGTCCTAGGGCAGTGTCCGTTGTAAATTCCTCGTCTGAAAAGCTAGGAGGAGCAAAAGTAGTTGCTACAGGTGTGGTTTCGGATGATGTAGGAAAGATCAAGGAAGTTTTGCAGAGATGGAGTGATATTGATAAAATGGATCTTATCCTTACACTTGGTGGGTTTCTTGTCCTCGCCAGCCTCCTTTTTCTTGGTTGGACATATACATTTCCTTTTTCATTCTAATTATTTTCACTCATTTTCAAAATTGTATTGTCTTCATTAAGGTGGCACTGGCTTCACTCCAAGAGATGTGACCCCTGAAGCAGCGAAAGAGTTGATTGAAAAAGAAACACCTGGTCTGCTGTATGTCATGATGCAAGAGAGTTTAAAGGTACAAAACTAAATTATAGCCTAAAATCAGTTTAGTACTCAATTAATTTTTTTTCTTCTATATAATTATTTTTATGATAGGTTGTTTGCTTGTTATGACCTTGCTCAAATCCCACAATATGAGAGCTTTGTGCGCTGGGTTGCCCTTTATGGTTCGCCTGTTGAGTTTATTTTATAATGACTTGGCCTTGTAAGTAGAGTTGTCCATGGGCTGGACCCAGCCTGTATCTAATACTAGAAACATTTATGTTTTCCCAGGCCCAGCACAGCCTGATGTGCAGTCCATACCAATTCAATGAAGCTAAAGCAGCTTATATAAACCTATATAGCAACATCCATAAGAATATGTGGTGGATCTAGCTGAAAGATGGAAATTGACGTACCCATTTAAGATCAAAAAATGTATACAAATTGAATCAAGCAAATCTATCTAATTAAAAAATCCCTCAAAATTCATGATGAGAGATGAAGGCTAATGGAATAGAAACTTCCTTTTCATTCATCCAAGTGAGCACAACAATCTGGCAAGCCTGCAGGCTTGAGGGGATATGCCAGTCCGTGGACAGCTTTATTTGCAAGTTGCTGACATGGAATTGCCCCCTATAATATCTTATGACAATTTGTCAACTTTCAGGGTATGGCATTATTTATTGCCAAATAGATTCTCAATTCCTACATGTGATTTGTTGTTCCTTAAGTATTTTAATGAGTTTGCTGCAGTTTATTTCTTAGAGGCTACATGAAAGGCTCAATATGCATCCCACATTTATATTTTCTCTGTGACATAAAATGAGGGAATGCAGATTGTATGTAAAATTATCTACTTGTCAAAACTTCAGTTTCTGGGGTATATTTGAAGAAATTAACCATAAAAAAACCCTTATGTGGTGATCTTCTATTTTGCTTGTAATTTGTTCCCTGTCTTATGTCGAAAATGCTTGATTCAATCAAATTTTCATGTCGAGAAATTACTTGTGTCTGAGAATTTCACCTGCAAACTGACCTCTTTTATCAGTTATTATTATGAAACATGTCTAACCAGTTTTCTTAATGGAAAAAGGTAACACCATTTGCCATGCTCTCACGCGCAGCAGCAGGAATAAGAGGGTCAACATTGGTAAGTTTGATGTTATAATCATTATCCTTGCAGTTAATTACATCTTCTATTTTGCACCGTTCTCACAGAATTTGTATTTAATCTTTGCGTATGTTGGATAATTGGTTTTGTGCATAATGACTTAGTACGACTAGGCTTTGTTGCTATGGACTCGTGTTGGTATGCGTGTGACATGTGGGTATAACTTGTTGATTACCTTAAGATGCAAGGGTAGAGCATAAAAGGTCCAAAGATGCCTCTATAGGTATATTTACATTAAGTATGATATATTTGTTTAGCTATATGAATTTAACTCTATTAAGATCTCAGCTTAGGTGATAGAGATGATTGACGCGTTAATATGCTTTCACTGAACGGTCTACTCTTTGGTAGAAGTCTGCAATTTCATTGCAGTGCGCTTGGGAGAAAGTGAAAAATCAAGCCAGCTTGTGTGCTATTCTTTCGCGATACATGTTCATAATGCTATGTCATGTATGCAGATCATCAACATGCCTGGGAATCCGAATGCAGTGGCGGAATGCATGGAGGCTTTGTTGCCTGCCCTTAAGCATGCACTGAAGCAGATAAAAGGTGACAAAAGGGAGAAACATCCCCGGCATGTCCCTCACCGAGAAGCTACCCCAGTGGATATTTGGGAGCGCAGCCACCAGTTGGCCTCTGCTGGTGGCATTGGCAAAGAGCCCACTTGTTCTTGTTCCCATTAAATTGTCTTCTTTCTCTTTCCAGGATAAGAAAGCGACAACTTTATGTTCAAATTGGTGTACTTTGAGCTTGTAAATAAATACTGCAAGTCTGCATGTACCAAAAAAAAAAAATATACTGCAAGTCTGCAACTTCCATGTTTTATAATAGTTTTTAGGCTTAAAGACTAAATATACTCTCAATTTTTTGTACGAAGCCTTCAATGTTTTATGGCATGAAAATTAATCTATAAACATTTATTTTGTAAACTTTTAATTTTTCAAAATTATGCAATTAAATTCAAATTCATTAAATGATATTAACTTCCATTAGTATTGCACACGAGATACGTCATGTGATATTCGATTAAGCTATCAATATCAATTTCCACGACAGACACCCAAATGATAATTAGTGTCATTTAATAGATCTATATTTAATTACATAATTTTAAAAGGTTGATGATTTATTTACAATAAAATAAAATTTATTAACTGATTTTTATGTGATAAAATGTTGAGCGTTTATATTTATTTTATGCACGTTGAGGGTATATTTAGCTATTAAACCTTGTTTTTAAAGCACAAAAGTAAACTAAAAATAAATATAAAAATAAAAGCCCTTGTGATTTTCAGCATCAATTCAGATGGTGGAGTTTAAAATTTTTGTTAATGTAGAATAAAAATAATAAAGAAAAAGAACAAAAACTAGATGATAGCTAAAGATAAATAAGTTGGTTTGCACTGAATTACATCATAATAAAATGTCAACAATGTCCACACCATAACATTAAGCAATTACAGTCTTTTGTCAAAGCAATAATTCAACATTATGCACAATATTGTCCAATACACTTTCTTCCCCTGCCAATGGAAGCTTCTTCTAAGGTTGTAATGATAGCAGTAAAGTCTGGCCTTTTTGAAGGATCAGTATTTGTGCATTGTAGTATAAATCTGAAATTTGCAACACCAAATATTATTAATCAAGAATAACTGAAATAAAAAAAATTAATTTAGCCTTTGTTTGGTAAACAATTTTTTTTTCCGTAACACGACTGAAAAAAATAAAAAAAATAAAATTTTGATAAAAAGATTTTTAAAAAAAAGCAAAAAGCAAAAAAAAATAAAATCGTTTATCAAAGAGAACTGTATTATATGCTTTTGACAAAAAAGAAAAAAAATATAATCACTATTAAATTGAAAGTTGAAATAATTAAGAATCATCATATATTTACTTACTGTTGAATTCTTTGAGGGCATCCGCTTAGTGGAAACTTGATACTGAAATCAACAGAATTTAACTGTATATAGTCAAAGTTGATGTCTTTTAGGACATGTCTTCCTTCTAACATCTGTGGCACAATTAATAATCCTCATAAAAATTCATATATATATATATATATATAGGTTTAAATAATAAATTGTTTCACTTTAAGATATTAAAAAACAAACCTGGTAAAATATGAACCCAAATGCACATACATCTTTCTTGGTATCATTAGAAAGGTTGGTAGGCATGCTAGAATTTTCATTTATTTGACCTGTGAAAAAAAATTAATTATAAGATTAAATGCAGTACTAATAATATTACTTATCAACCATGAAATTATAAATGGTATGATTTTACATACCATTGTCTTGATTTGGTTGTATTTTTTCATACAACATTTGAATCCAATACTCCCCAATTTTTAAGTGTCCACTCTCATCTTGCAACAAGTTCCTACATTAAAAAAAAAGTGCAATTACTTATTTAAAACAAGAGAAATTATTTCATACACAACTGGAGTTTTTAGATTTTATTGACTGGATAAATGTATTAAAAAGTGAAAAAAAAAGATTAATTAAAAGAATTAAACATATGACAATCTTTTAAACTCACGTATGAAATAAAATTTTTTTTTTGATAAGTATTAAAAACAAACTCTTATAGTAACAACAAAATAATAATAAAAAAAAACTCTTATAATAATAACAAAATAAAAAGAAAAAAATCTTCAGAGCTTTCATACTTTAAAAACGAAAGTATTCTCATGTGAAATAATATTCGATATCATAGTTAAAAACTTCAAATATATTTATCGACCCTGATTTTCATCCTTTCTTAGAAAGGAAAAGCCATTTTTCACAATTTTTGGTTTTGAAAGTTGGGATAAAGCTTACCTGGGATCCAAATTATTGTGCACTATTGGGTTTGGTTTGTGCTTGTGAAGATAATTCATTCCCCTATCAACACATTTCAAGATATTATATTAGGCCACTGCAAATACAGAGTCACAGCCACAGAGAGAGGAGTGGGTTACCTGGCAATATCAAGTGCATAGCGCAAAGCTGTGGGAAAATCAAGCCGGCCTTTCTTGTTCAGTATGGCATCCAAGTTATCCTAAGTTACCATCCAAGTTATCCAGATTATCCAAGTGTGAAGCATTTTATCAATCATGGCAAATTCATGTAAAGCAAATAAGATGAAATATAAATGTACTTTTGTTAGATATTCTGTAATCAAAATCATCTCCTCTCCATGCACAATTGAACCAAGGAACTGTAAGATATTGGGATGCCGAAGTTCCTGTAAGAGAGTATTATCCTTGGAAGACAATATCCTGAAACAAGAAACAATGGTTGAAGACACAAGCTCAGTTTCTGTAATCATTCAGACAGAATATTAGACATGGGTAGTTAATTACATTTTCACAGGGTGCTGAATCTGTCGCTTGATCACTGTTTTCACAACCCATATTGCTCGCCATTTCACCTTTTGAGATTCACCAAATACGCCCTACCACAATCCATATTCACCTTTTAAACTCATCATGAATTTTTTTTTTCAAGAAATAAAAAATCTAAAACATCAAGTGTTTTGGCAACCTGCTGCTCAATATCTTCAGACTGTTCTGTACGCAGTTCTGAGATATCAATTACTTCATTTGAATCTTGTTCATGTCTAACCGTCTACATCAGTACAAATCAATAAACAAACATGAAACTAAAAGATTAAGCGTTGAGAGTATGGCTTGATTATGTTTGTATTAGCAATTCAACCAAATATCATAGGTTACCATTGGCGCCTGATCGTTCATGGTTGGCTGATCATTGATGAAATCTTTGTCATCCATATCCTTGCCTCCATTTACTTCTAGGATTCTGCAAATATCTCGGTGTCCATAAAGTCTTGCATCTGTCAATGGCTTCAAAAAAGAAATTGAATAGAGTTAATCTAAATTTCATTAAATTTTCCCATCTTATGAACCAAGCAAGCAGTTCTGAAATTTAACGCTCACAGTACGCTTCCATCGGTCAATGGGGTTAACATTGGCCTTGTAATGCAGAAGAAGCTCAACAATGGGGGCATGGCCTTCACTGGCGGCAAGATGCAAAGCAGTTCTGCTGTCGTAGTCCTGAACGTCAGGAGAAATACCATCCCTTAACATCTGGTTCAGGCCAACCCTGTCTCCCCTGGAAGCAAAACTCAGAAAATTTCCAATCAGTTGCATGTCGAATCCGCTTGAAACATCAGCGTATCCCTGTCTCTTATCCAACATTACTGTTAATTACTCCAAATGGTTATGAGATTGGAGTGGCTTTGTTGAGAGATCACGAAAATCAGCTTTGGTTAAGAGTTCAAGACAGGCGGTCATGTCTAGGACAAGAGAGGGTTTGATTTGATTTTAACGTCAACTTATGTTTGTTGATTGTCTTTGGTCACTCCAAGAAAATGTTGTCAACTTTTGTTGTTTCTCTAATTTGGGTCTCCTTGGAATCTTCAGCATTTTGTTTAATGTTTATGCCATTGAAATTACAAGCAATATGTTTATGCCATTGAAATTACAAGCAATCTGAAAACGTCTTCGACTTTAGCGTTTGTACTTTGCAGTCTGCAACATCGTTAGCCTAAGAAAATTGTTTACCTTGGGTTAAAAAAAAAAATCGACTAAAAAGAAGGGTATATGAGCTGCAGGATGAAGTCTTTTTTTTTGTACAATCAGGATGATGTCTTAAGTGATGAAAAAATACCTAAAATTTAACGTTCTTGAAATTATGTTAAGATTGAACTTTAAGTTCAATTTAAATGATTTATGTAATCACTTTTAAAAGGTAACATTTAACAAGTTTAAATTTCAATTTAAACTTGTTTTTTTTTTTGAGTAGAAAACTTCATTTTATTGCAGCATAAAATTGGCATCATGCAAAACAATGTTTTCCAGAAAATCAGGATAATCCTCAACCCAATACATGTCATCCTCTACCAATAGACCTTGTTTAGCTAGTAAGTGAGCCGCTTCGTTCCCTTCCCTGTTGATGTGAAGTATTCTGCAGGTTTCAAAACAACCTTTCATTATTCTGCTATCAACGATCAATGGTCCCAGTATTGATAAATCTTCATCGTCCCTCTAGAGTTTTCGTAAGATTGATAATGCATCTCCTTCCAGAATGATTTTTCTGCAACCTGTCCATCTGGCCATCTCCAAAGCTCTATAAGCCGCCAGTGCTTCCATTACACTCGCTTCTGATGCCATTTCCACCTTCTGTGTTGTTGCGCTCACCACTTTTCCTTCTCTGTCTCGTATGATTACACCTATACCTCCTCGTTTGCTGTTTAAATCCCAAGCACCATCAAAATTGACTTTGAAAAAGGATTCTTCTGGTGGCGACCATCTACTGTTGCTTCTTTCCTTTTGAACCCCTGTTTTTGTGTCTTGGACTGCCTTATAGTCTTTTAGGTAGGCTAGTGTATGTTCAAAGACTCTCTTGGTGTCTGACTTTTTACCATCAATTAGCTTAGCGTTTCGTCCATTCCACGTGGCCCATAATATCATCATCAGCTTTTCTAGTTCATCTGTTGATAGTTCCCGCCCTGCTCTTTCGATCCAATCAATCATTCTTTTTTCTTGAATTTCCCCTGTCAAAGCAGGCAGATTACACACAGCTAGTAATTCCTTCGCTCCGAGACACAAGCAAAGTGCATGTACGCATGTCTCAGCTTCTGTTTCACATCTTCTGCAAATTGGTTCCAGTCCTTCTATTCTTCTTGCCAAGTTGGCGTGTGTTGGGAGAATATCATGAAATACCCTCCATGCAAAAACCTTGACCTTTGGTGGGATCGTTAGTTTCGCCAAGGCACCCCATACCCAACGTTGTGGTCCTATTCCCAGTTGGTTTCTCAGTAGCGCCATGTACCCACTTCTGACTTTGTAGCAGCCTTCTTTATTGTAGTACCAGATACGTTTGTCTGCTATGCCAACCTTGCTTATCGGGATTCCCCTAATGATGTTAGCCTCGTCCTGTGTGAATTCCTCATCGACGGTGTCCGTTTTCCATTGTCCAGCAATCCTATCTAATAGTTGGTCCACTGTTGCTTCCCGAGCCAAATGAACTGGCTCAGAAGTAACCCCAAATTCGCCGTTTCTTGGTAACCATTTGTCATCCCAGATTTTGATCCGTTTGCCATCGCCAACTCGCCATCTTATTCCCAAGTTTAGCACGTTCTTTGACTGCCAGATGCTTCACCAGATTAGTGACGGTTGTCTCCCCAGATCTACTTGTAGAAAATCATCATGTGGGTAGTATTTGGCCTTGTATATTCTGGCACACGGAGAATCTGTTTCGCTAAGCAATCGCCATCCTTGTTTTGCCAAAAGTGCTTGGTTGAAGAGCTCCAAGTCTCGAAATCCCAAGCCTCCCATAACCTTTGGCTTACACATATCTCGCCATGCCATCCAATGAGTGCCTCTGCCAGCCACTTTATTGGACCACCAATAGTGGCTTATTATTCCATTTAATTCTCGGAGCAAGACTTTGGGTAGTAGAAAGCAGTTCATTGCGTACATTAGAATTGCTTGCAATACTACTTTTATAAAAACTTCTTTCCTGCCGAATGACAAGATCTTTCCATTCCATTGTTGCACCTTTGTTTTGAGCCTTTCCTTAATATTCCTGAAGGCAGCCGCTTTTCCTCGTCCCACTAGTCTTGGAAGTCCCAAGTATTTTTCTGGATTGGAGACTACGTTGATTCCGAACAACTGCTTGATGCAATCTGCTTGAGTGTTGTTTGTGTTGGGACTGAAAAACAGAGATGACTTCTCAAAATTGACCACTTGTCCTGAGCTTTTCTCATATAGCTTTAGCATGTCCCTCATCCTTTCCGCCTTTGTTTGCCTTGCTCTTGCAAAGAGTATACTATCGTCGGCAAAGAAAAGATGATTAACTCGAGGACCGTATCTGCTAGCTTGCAAACCAATAATATCTCCCTCTCTTTGAGCTTTTGACAACAATGCTGATAAGCCTTCTGAACAAAATAAAAAGAGATAGGGTGATAGGGGGTCTCCTTGTCGAAGTCCCATTTCTGGGCAGAAGCCACTAGAAATATGGCCATTGATAATAACGGTTGAAGACACCGTGGTTACACATTGCATAATAATAGAGATCCATTTTTCTGCAAAGCCCAATTTTCTCATCATAGAGGCTATAAATTCAAATTCTACTCTATCATATGCTTTGCTCATGTCAAGTTTGAGTGCAAAACAATTATTCCCTCCCTTACTTTTCTTTTGAATGGTGTGAATAATTTCATATGCAATCATAATGTTGTCAGTGATCAATATGCCAGGGACAAAAGCACTCTGATTTTCACTAAGGCACTCTCGAAGAATGTTTTTCATTCGGTTCACTAATACCTTTGCAATTAATTTGTACAACACATTACAAAGGCTTATGGGTCTATACTGCATCATGTTCATTGGATTTTTGGTTTTGGGAATGAGGACTATGTTTGTTTTGTTTATGTCATGCAAAGGAATCTGGCCATTTAAAATGCTAAGACAATATTGAGTAATGTCATTTCCAATAATATGCCAATATTTTTGATAAAAGAGAGCAGACATACCATCAAGACCGGGTGCTTTGGTGGGGTGCATTTGTTGCAAGGCCTTGGTGATCTTCTCTGGTCTGAATTCCTCGAGAAGAGTCCGATTCATCTCATCCATGACACGAGTCTCCACTGCCTCGAGTATCAATTCCTTATTTTGTGAACCATGGGATTCAAATAGTTCTTCAAAGTAGTGTATAGCAATGTCATGAATCTCCTCCTCCGTATCACACCATTTTCCATTCATGTCTTCCAAACCTAGAATCCTATTCCTTCTCCTCCTGTATGTGGCCTGGCTATGAAAAAAAGAGGTGTTCCTGTCACCTTCCTTTAGCCATTGTACCCTTGACCTTTGCTTCCAATGAGCCTCTTCCCTCTCCAGTAGATCATCAATATCTCTCTTCATTTTTAATTCTGCTTCTAAAGAGTCTTCATCGATGGGCCCTTCTTGTAATCTTCCTAAGTGGCATTTTAATTCACGAAGTCTGCCCTTTATATTGCAGTGGAGATTTTGTTGCCACCTAAAAAGCTTTTGGCTTGTTTTGTTTAACTTTTCTTGGACCCCTCCATATGCCTCTAGCTTCCACACTTCATTAATTATTTCCTCGCAATCTGACTCTTTAACCCACCACTCTTCGAAGAAAGCACGTCCTCTTCGTCCACTGTTTTGTTTCTCCCACTTGCTACCTGCTGTGTTTAAAAATATTGGCAAATGATCCGAGACTGAGGCTACCGCATGCTCTACCAAAAAATCGAGGTTATTATCCTTCCATTCTTCCGTGGCCAAGAACCTGTCTAGTCGTTCCTGCACCCGAGTGTTTGTTGTCTGTCCTCTCGCCCATGTGAATGGTGAACCTTTAAAACCAAGGTCTAGTAAACGACTATCATCCACAGCTTTTTTGAAATCTTCTATCTGTGCCATCGGTCTTAGTCTTCCCCCGCTTTTTTCCGAGTCATATAGAATTTCATTGAAATCGCCAAAGCAAATCCAAGGAATGTTCTGTCCCCAGCTAGCTTTCTGAGTAGATTCCATGAAACCATTCTCTTGCTAGTGTTCGGTTCGCCATAGAAGCCTATGATCCTTTGAGTAGTTTGACCTGCCTCGATTAATTCCATGTCTATGTGATTATCAGAATAGCTTTTCAGTCTTAAGTCTACCGACTCATTCCACATCATGGCCAGTCCACCTCGCCTGTCAATACAGCTTACAGCAAAACAACTTTGCATTTTGCTTGTCCTCCTGATTCTGTCAAATTCTCTGACGTCCAGCTTGGTTTCGCTAAGGAAAACCACATCGGGAACTTTGTTTTGAATGAGCTCTCTCAAAGCTCTTACTGCACGTGGGTTCCCAAGCCAACGGCAGTTCCATCCCATTAGAATCATTGTGTCCGGCAGGGCTGGTAACCAGCCTCCACCGCTACATTCTCTATCTGCTCCTCCTATCTTGATCTTTTAATTGTACTTTCAATCTCCATGAGATCTTCGAATTCCTCTTCTTCCCTGCTCCTCCTCTTAGGTTCTTCTATTTTCAGTTCTTTAAATGCACTCTGGGATTTCCGAGCCAACTTCTTCCATTTATGTCTTTTGTTATCCACACTGCATGTGCCATGCAATCGGTCCTTCTCATTTCTTCCTTCCTCTCCGTTTGTTTCCCGTTCTGTCCCTTTTGATTTGTCGCTCCCATCATTTTCAATTTCTCCCGTGATCCTCTGAGTTCTCTTCTCTACATTACTGCCTCTAACATGGTGATCTGTCAGGATATTTTCCTTGATTTCCTTCCTTGATAGTGCTGATAGGAGATCCCCATTATTTTCAGTAACATCCGCCTGAATTTCAGTAACTTCCTGGAAATTCGCATCTCTTCTGACAATCTGCTCTATGATGATTCTTTCCTTATTTTTCCCTTCCGACGTTCGTGGTCCTCCCTCATCTTCCTCCGCCGCAGTCTGGCTAAGATCCTCCTTGCAGCTCTTGCCTTTTCCATGTTTTTTATCCTTCTCGTCCTCTTCCAGCCACAGAACATTTTGCTTTTCGAAAAAACTGCTTCTTCCTCCCTTGATCTTTATTGGCGAAGCTTGGAGCCATTCACCATATTGCTTAAATTCTTTTCCTTGATCAGTCTCATCCTCGCTCTTGTCTTCACAATCCACTACTATATGGCCCAGCTTCCCACATTCGAAACAGTAAAGTGGCAGACGTTCATATTTAAGTGTTGCACTCACATTTCTCCTACCACTTGCTCTTTTCAGTAAGATGGTTCTTCTGAGTGGTTTGTTTATTTCAATCTCCACTCTCAAACGAATAAATCTTCCCCAACCGCCTCCTTCCTTACTCAGGTCAATCCCCTTTAGTTTTCCTATTTTTTTTCCTATCTGCTTAGCCACTTCCTGTGTATACCATCCTAACGGCAGATCATATACCCTTACCCAAAATATGGTCATGTCAAAAACATAATCACTTGCCTTGGCTTCACCATCATATTTCTTTAACAGCAATAGATGTTTGTCGAAAGTCCAAGGGCTTCCATCCACCACCCTAGCCCTGTCAGATGCTGTCGCGAATTTGAAAAGGAATATGTTTGGCTCTAGCAACGCTATTTCAACTTCCTTTGTGACCTTCCAAATAATCTTGAAAGTAGCGATTATTGCCTCTCTATTGAAGTTTCTTGTTGTTAACAAAGAACCCACTAGCCATGGTTTTTCTTTGATCCCTCCGTCTGCTTCTAAATCTTTTATTACCACTTCATCTTCTTCGTCCTCCGTGAACTTGAGTTTAGACCATAGCTCTTCTAACTTTGTATCCATCTGGTTACGCTTGTGCACTGCCTCACTCCTGTGACGACACTACTATGAACTACTGAATCCCACATGCCACCAATCGGAAGCCTTGAGAAATGGAAGACTTGTCCTGGACAAGACTCAACAGACCTCTCCCTTAGAACCCTAGGACTCCAAGGAGAAGACTTTTTTTACTGTTTGTACTTAGACACTTTGCGACTTTTATTCGGTGTATAAAAACTGAAATTTAAACTTGTTAAATGTTACTTTTTAAAAGTGATTACATGAATCATCTGAATTGAACAAGGTTCAATCTTATCATAATTTCAAGAACTTTAAATTTTAGGTATTTTTTCATCACTTAAGGACTTCATCCTAATTGTACAAAAAAAAAATCAGGATGAAGTCCTTAAGTGATGAAAAAAATACCTAAAATTTAACGTTTTTGAAATTATGGTAAGATTAAACCTTAATATTTTTTTTCAAATGATTCATGTAATCACTCTTAAAAAGTAACATTTAACAAGTTTAAATTTCAAGTTAAAAAAAAAAAAACAAGTTTAAATTTCAAATCCTAACATCTACTACATCTTTTGTAAAAAAAAGATACATTAAGATTCACTTGATAAAAAAATTATTAATCCAATAATTACATTTTAAAATCAATTTCGTACTTTATAATTTAATAATTAGAGTAACGATTGTTTCATCCTTACCTCTTTTCCTCTCTACTAAGGAAAAACGATTTATCAATACTAATAATTGAAATGCCTGTTTCACTTTATCAAGATAGAGGCGAAGAAAACTTGATAGTTTTTTTTTTCTAAATTATTTTCGATAAACAAATAGAAAAAAATAATCCAAAAGTTACAGATAATCAAATATTTTAATATTTTATAGCAAACATAAAATTTCAATTATAACTTTAAGTATTAATTCAGATGATCATATCTCAAATTCTAAAGTATGAAAATTCTACAAGTGTGAAATTCTAATCTCAATGTACGCATTCATTTTCCTCTTAAGCAAAACACCTACATTGTACCCAGAAGAAAATCTCAATTCTAGCTTTAGAAATAAAAGGTAAATATTGCCTCCCATCGAACAGGCCACCATTGGATCGAGCGATTGGTATTGCTCCAAACATGATATTTTGGGATTGAGAAGTTTCAGAATTAGTCTCTGGTTACTTCAGTCTTCTGTTCCTTTACAATTTGTTCTGCTTCATATACAATGCCATTATCTCTCCTGAAACATCGGAGCGTCAGTTTCATTACGTGCTCAAACTATCCAGAAAAGCTAACTTCAAGTGAAAAAGGTAACTCTATTAGTTGCATAAAACCACAATACAGAGTGTTCAGTGAATCACCTAATCCAGCAACACAGGAATTGTGACAACAATATTTTGTTGACTTGCTTCACTTTCAGGTAGGAATCCCTGCCTGCTTAGCTGTATATGGCCTTGGGTGCTCACTACTTATATTCCCACCATTAAAACTCCTCTTGCTCGGAGCTAGATTGGTTTTGCTTTATGTCTCTACTCTCCGATTAAGTTCTGGTCATGATAGATTGTTTCCAGTCTCTAGGTGTTAGTGCACCATCCTCTGTTATCAGGACTAATCAGGGCTGAAAAGTTAAACAGTTGTTATTCCCTGTAAACATGCTGTTAGAGAACAACTACTGTTAATTCAGAATACAGTAGGCATGTGAGGAATCTGATATGTACTATTCCTTTCTTATCGACAACTGAGGTGAGGATCCATGCTAAAGAAAGGTGATGAGTGTTTTGATTTCAATTCTATTTCAGATTTCAAGGACTTTCTCTTAAAGCTGAAAATAATGAATTTGTGCATTCTTCACACTAAATAGATACTGTTTTAATTCTATGTTGATTATGTGATAGTGTCAAGTTGGTTGAAAAATCTCTATTGAATTGGATAGGGCTTTATTAATTCAAATACAGAAATGAACAGCTAATGATTTAGGAGTGACATCTTCTGCAAGAACAATGGACCTGATAAATTTATCCTCAGTGTCATGTTAGTTTATTTCTAGATTGACCATTCTATCAATAGACTAAATAAGAAGTCATGCAGACACTGCTGGCAGGGCTGCACTGCATATGCAGAAAAGTTGGCGTCTGGGGATGGAGATAACCAAAGAGGAGAAGAGATTTTGCCGACTAATGGAGGGGAAAGAAAACAGAACACACAAAATTAATTCCTCCAGTCATTCCTTTCTATAATATCTTGTATATGAACCTTGCATTCTCTTTATTCCCCTTTTTTAATTGTTTATATTTTTTTCTATTTTATTTAATGAGTGCTCAGGTTATTTTGAAATATTCCAAGGTGAAAGTAACTCCATAAATTTAATGAACTGCACAAAAGTACGCATAACCATCATAAGATATCACAATCAAACCAGATTGTGATTGATGATTGCTGAGTAATATAGCTAAACAAATAGCCATGTGACATTAACTACACTCAAGTTGCATATAAATTGGATTTTAGGAATCACAAAAAGTATAAACAAGATTAAATATTTGAGTTATGGTCCTTATGGACCAACTTAAATTTATTTAATCCAAACTAGTATAAAGATATATATACTAAACAGGGTTTTCTAAATTTTGGAGGGGTTATGGCCACAGGGTGGGCAGACAAATTTGTTGCCGGCACAGGTTTTGGGCTAATGTTAGATGATCTAGCATTTGGCAAATGCTAAGAAATCTACATCATTAACTACATTAGTGTATGGTCTATTAGCGGTCTCAATACAGTACTTTTTCCTTGGATGGGTTTTGCATTCTAAAAGTGTTTTGCTGAACAGCATTAAGTTCATAGTACTGGCAAAAGCTGGACAGACACAATATTAAAACTTAAGTTATACCAATTTCACATAAATGCACATTACTGACAAGCAACAACTGGAATAAAACAAGAAATCCTAAAATTTTTACCAAAAGTAATGTATTAAACGCGAAACACTGACCTTTTCTTTTTCTTGTTTCCTGTTCTTCATGACCAATAAACAGATGCATTTGCCAATCATACCATTCACTGACGAAATCCAATCACAAAACGTTGGATACCAGCAAAATCGGATACTATGTTAATATTGCAAAAGCTTCCTGGCTTATCCTTTTCAATGTAGTCGACAAGAAACTTGCACTGCTTCTCTCCATTTGTCTGTAGCATGAGAATTAGAAAGAAGGAAAAATAAATGGAAGCACTCAGTTCTAACTTGGTCCTGAACGAAACTATCAAAGCATTACTAAAACAGAGACTCAGAAGAAGAAACAGTTTCTTTGAATTGCCAAGATTCGATTGCTATGTGATAAGACTATCATCAATAAATTATGAAATTTGTCTCTTTACTATGTCTTACTGCATCAAGTTAGAAAATATTCTAAGAAACCTACTGCAGTGATTAATGTGGTAAGAGTGAGCAGCAGATTTATTTTTGACACATTTGGGAAGTGCTATAAATATTAAATGATTATAAATTGAATTAGTGAACTCCATAGAATTTTCGTAATTTTTTTCCCTTTCCTTTTCCTTATTCATGGAAATATCATGATATAAGATGCGTATCATGTACAAAACAAATTTCTCTAACAATTTTCCTTATCTACAAAGCATTTTAATAAAACCAACTTTTCAACCTGCAAAAAGGAAAATGGACATAAACTAATTACTGGCAAAATTTCAAAAAAAGAAAATATGGAAACATAATAAAAGGTTGGATTGCAGGAAAACAATATATTGTACCTCAAAAGCAAAAAATCCTCCAGGTTTCAACATGGAAGCAGCTCCATCAATGAGATGGAGAAGATCATCGGTTCCGCTAAGACCACCATCTAATGCAAGTTTTGGTTCATGTTGACCAACTTCAGCTTGTAGACCAGATATATCACCACTTGGTATGTAGGGTGGGTTACCCAAAACACCAGCAAATTTACCTTGAACATCTTTCAATGGTTCAAACCAAGATCCTTCCCTCACCTCCACCACATCCTAATTTGCAAACCAAAAGCAAGTTTTCAAATTGAACATCTCAATATATTCAAGAGTAGAAAGGATGAAACGTTGCGAGATGTGATAAGCGGTATAATTTGTTTAATTGGGCAAATAAATTTAAATTTTCTTGAATAAGTAGTTGTTAAAAGCCATTGAGTCTTGCATAAGTCATTTAAAACTAACTTATCTAGTCACTACAAATGTTCATCTTATATCTTGTTTAGCAACATAGAATTTCAGACTTCCATGAACAAGACTTCATGCAAACTGTCATGGTTACCGGTGCATAATGCAATTTTAGGAAACATTTTCAGTTTTTCAGTAGGACCTAAAGCATAAACCAAATTTCTGATTTTTGTACCAATTACGAACTAAATAGTTGACAAATGGAAAGAAAGACAAGAAATTTGGGTGATACGATGAAATGAAATGAGCTACCTGTAGACCATATCTTTGCACATTAAAAGCGGCCACAGCGACTGCGACCGGACTTAAATCAGTGGCAATCACTCTGCCATGAGTACGAGCATGAGTTGCTAAAGTCCTTGCAGTGGCAATAGCAATAGCACCGCTGCCGGTCCCCAAATCAACCCAGAAACCTTGCGCCAATTCTGGGGATTTGTTCAATGCCACATCCTCCACAAAATCAATAATCATTTCAGTTTCAGGCCTGGGAATAAGAACCCCTTCTTGCACGCTCAACACCAAATCCCTCCAATGCTCACACCCTACGACGTACTGAAAAGGTCTCCTATCTTCAATCCTCTGCCTCCAAAGACAATACAGCTCCTGTAAAGGTGCTCTTAACGCAACGCTTACATCCACATTCTCATTGTTACCCGAATCCAATTGAGATAATATTGCTGAATGATTTCGTAGTTCAAGTACGTCTTCTAGAAGCCACTTGAGCTCTCTGCGGAGGAGAGAGGAATCGGGGCCATTGTCTAAGTTAACAAAAGAGGAGCCAACTGAGGAAGCCAGATTTTTAGCCCATTTATGCCATTGGGTCAGCTCTGAAAGAGACGCAGAGAAGGAGGGTGGCCTTAAATAGAGTGGGACTTTGGGTTGTACGTCTATGGATGATAATGCAATTGGATTTGAATAACATAGTGAAATGGGTCTTCGGAAATTTGCAGAAACACCACAACGCAGACCAGACAAACTTAGCTTCATCATCTCTCCTACTCTGAAGTCTGATCTTATCTCTCTCGCGAGCCGCGCGGTGATGCCCTGCCCACCAGAACAGAAAATTTTTTATCTTGGTTGGTTCAAAAAAAAACAAAGGGTATGAAGTTAGAATGAAGACTTAAACGAGAAATTAGGTAAATATATGCTATTGTTAGTTGTATCGGCACAAAAATTCGAATTTTGTTGAATAATTTAAATAAAATTAAGGGTATAAACTGCAAATTTAAATTTTAACAAAAATTATAAAATTATGGGTTAATATCACAAATGGCCCATGTAACAAAAAAAAATCACCAAAGGCCCTTAATACCTAAACTATAATGATTAATGTATGTCATCTCAAATTTTTAAGGTTTTGTTCGGTAGGATGAAAAAAAAAAAAAAAAATTTGAACTACAACTAGCCTCATCATCACTAATGGTCATAAAGCATGTGTAGGCTACCTCATTATCTACGTTTTCCTCATTAGAGCTATCACTATCATTCCATGCAGCCACAAATGCTTTCTTCTTAGGTTTCCTATCCTTTTCCTTCCTAAGTAAGGGGCAATCTAACTTAGTATGACCCGGTTCATTACACTCATAACACACTAAGGGGTCTTTTTCTCTTCTACTTGACTCTCCCCTATGATGTCTCCTATTTTGCTCTCTCTCATTCATTCTCATGAACCTATTGAATCTTTTGGCAAATATTGTCATTTCCTTTTCTTCCTCATTTCAACTCTCATCACTATCATCTTCAATGTCCTTATGAGTGGAAGACTTAAGTGCTACCCCTACTTTCTTTAAAGACTCTTCATTTCTTTTTTAATTTCATTTCATATGTAAGTAGGGAGCCCATAAGTTCATCTAGAGACAAGGTGTTAGGATCCTTAGATTCTTCTATTGCGGTCACCTTTGCCTCCCAAGATTTTAGCAAGCTATTCAAAATTTTCTTAACCATTTCTACATTGGAATAGCTCTTACCTAATGCCTTAAGTCCATTAATTATGTTATTGAACCTAGTGTACATTTCACTCATGGACTCATTTTCTTTCATTCTAAAAAGCTCATAATCATGTGTGAGCATACCTACTTTGGTTTCTTTCACTTGATTGGTCCCTTCATGTGTGATGGCCAATTTGTCCCACATTTGCTTAGCATTTTCACATAAGGAGACTCTATTATACTCATTGGGACCTAAAGCACAAAAGAGGGTGTGCATAGCCTTGGCATTCATTTGTGCCAATCTCATGTCATTTGTGTCCCACTCATCCTCACTCTTAGGGACATCTTTTCCATCTACTTTCTTCATGGGAATTCTAGGACCATTCATTATAATTCTCCACACTTCATAATCATTTGATTGTACAAATAACATCATTCTAGTTTTCCAATATGAATAATTCGCACCATTGAAGAGTGGAGGTCTAACTAATGATTGTCCCTCTTCTCCTAGGGGTGTGCCTACATTCAAGTGAGCCATTTATGATTGTTTTGCTCGATAGAGGTTAGTCTAAATCAATTTTGAGCCCAAGCTCTGATATCAATTATTGGCTTTATGGGCTATACCGAGAGGGGGGTGAATCGGTTCTTAGCTAACCTTATGCCCGTTTTTCGATTCTTCTAAATTCTCTAGCCTATTTGAGTGTTTTCTAAGTTCTCTAAGCTAGGCAATTATACAATATAAATTCAATACAATAAACACAAGTATAATTGCAAGTAAGTAAAGAGAGTAGGGAAAGAGAAATGTACGCAAGCGATTTATAGAGGTTCTACAACCTTACCTACGTCCTCTACCTTAAGACGCTCCCAAGGATTTTCCCCAAATTCACTATTCTTGAATTTGTGTTACACTCCCTCTTTTTGCAGGCTCAAGAGAAACCTCCCTCTTTTTCTAGGCTCAAGAGAAACCTCCCTCTTTTTCTTAGGTTAAAGAGAAACCTCCCTCTTTTTCTTAAGCTAAAGAGAAATCTACCTCTTTTTCCTAGGCTAAAGAGAAACCTCCCCTTTTACAAGGAATGATTTGGTTTACAAGAGATGTAATCAAAGAAGACCTCTAAGTAGGTAAATGATTACAAAAATTAGGCACAAAGAAAAGCCTATACAATATTTGTGTTAAGCAATACAAGAGATATGTGAATGATGGAAGATGAAGACTTTGTAGCTCTTGATTTGTTGATGAGACTTGAGGATTTGAGGAAAATGAGTATTGGAGTTGATTGAGTAGTTCCCCTTCCTTCCTTTAGCTTCTAAACCTCTATTTATAGTCCCTTGGATGGTTTGTGGATGTTGGTTGGAGCTAAAACAAAAACTAGCCGTTGAGAACTTTCTGACATAAAGGGATCGATTTTTTTACAAAAGGGATCGATCCCATGCTTCATTCTAGGCTTCCAGGGCATTCTGCCAAAAAGGGATCGATCCCTTTCCTTAGGGGATCGATCTCATGCTTCTAGAATGAGTTTTTCCTGCACTTTTGGGTTAGAAATAATATGGCTTTTGATTTTAATTCAACCCAAAACATTAATAAGTTTTAAGGGAGTTTTTCTTGACTTTCTCAAATGAAAATATTGTCAAAAAACTTATAAGTAATTTTCTAAACTTATGTTCAATAATTCTTGAGAAAATTACTTAATATTGAAAATCATTTTATAAAGTATTAAGACCCATAAGAATATATCATTAAATCATTATCTTAATGTTTGATATGAGCACTTAAAAATGGATTGAGAAAATCATGTGTGATAAGACAAATTTACAATATGAATTAAAACATTAAAGCTTACTTAAGTTTTTGTCATTTCAAAATATATATGTCAATTTAAAGCTAACAATAGTGATAAATGATAAGCAATTATTTAACAAATACGGAATATAAAATTCTTTTCATCATTCCTTACATCTGACATCCCCTATTATCTTTATTTTGATAAAGTAGTACTGTATACCTATGTCTAAAATGTAAAGGAGAAGAGACTGTACTTGACATGTTTAACATACTTTGCCCCAACGCTTTATATGTAGCTATATCCATGTTGGAGCTAATTCTCTAACTCTGTGTCTTTTATCTGTGGAGTTAAAACAAAGGGGTGAGCGAACTACGCGCTCAGTAAAGGAGACATATGCTACTTTATAACACCAAAACTATATACCACAAAATATTTGATTTTCTTAAAATCATATCAAATAGGAAAACAGTGGATATAGTAAACAGTATTCTCAATACACCATTCAAATCATTTGCTCAACAGTTTATAATACCATGTAATTAAATAGAAATTAGGATTTAACAATTCCTCTCATTAAATATAAATCAACAAGTTGAGACTAGGCATCACCCTACAAATAACTCATGCTCTCATCGTTCCCTACCCCTTTCTGGGAACACAAATCGTCCGCTTTTGGGGTGCACCTGTAGGCCATCGCCCCTCACGGCTATCTCTGGTAGATCTATGGCCATAATCTATAAGTGGTCCTCGAGTCCACTTACCAAGTGACCTCGAGACCTGCTGATGACTTGACGGGTCCATCAGCCTCATAACTCATAATAATGCATGAAACTAGGGGCCTAAAGTCTCAAAATCAAGTTATATCTCATGAAAAACCTTTAAGGAATTATTTCATAATTTCTTCATTTTCTCAAAAATGATTTTCTTTCCAAAAAAGTTTTAAAAACAGCCCGCAATCTCACTGAATTCCACGTGAGAAAGGCACGGGTTAAGCTGACTCGCCATGGCTAGTTCGCCCATAGTCAACTCGCCCCAAAATGGTTTCATATTTTCTATTTTCAAAGCTATTAAAAATAGTTCATTTTTCGTTAAAAAAATTTAGAAAAGAGAAACCTGTTCGCCATGGTCAGCTCGCCCATTCGGCTCGCCCATGGTTAACTCGTCAGTGCGGTGAACTAGTGTTCGCACGCCACCCTCTGCATTTAAAACAAAAACACTGGCTCGCCCATTTCGGCTCGCCCATAATTTTCTTACCAAAGGGGATCGCCCGCCCCAAACATTATAAGAGGGTCACTCGCCCAAGGTATAATATAAGGGTTCGCCATCCATTGGCTCGCCCGGATTTCAATAAAATATGGTTACTCGCCCAAAAGAACATAAAAGGGTTCTTTGACCAAAATCATAAAAGGTTTGGCTCGCCCGCCTTAACAGTTCGCCCAACATCAAAAAAACAAGGGCTCACCCACCCTGTACCAGTTCGCCCAATCATGACATAAGGGTCGGCTTTGTAGCTCGTCCAAGATCAAAACACTTTATCAAATAATGCATGTCATAAAACAAAATATTTATCAATATTTTCGTAATATTTACTCCACAGGACATGCATTCACTTCACACACATCTCCCTTACCTCGTCTACCGAAGCTTTGCTTTCCGATCGCCTTCTCGATCACTTTTACCGAGTCTAAAATTCCCTGCTGCAAAATAATTTATAAATTCTATTAATATTTCTTTTTTCAATATTTCCAACACTTTGTGAGACTTATTAATCAAATAGCTCGCCCACAAGAGTTCTTACTAGCTCGCCCAACCAAGCTCGCGATTCATCAAATGGCTTACAAATGGGAGCTCGCCCGCCATTACTCGCCATTAATATATTTGGGAGCTCGCCCAACATTCAACTCGCCAAGCCTACGTTAGATTAAATGTGGGAGTTCACCCACAATTCGCCATACGTGGGCTCATTTTCGCCCTGTTTGAGTTCGCCATACGTGGCTTTCTACTCAGAAGTGGGCTCGCCCACTAATTCACTAGCGTTGGGCGACCTCGCCCATTTGAACACGAACTTTAATATGGCGAGTTATTTATTTCCTACTCGCTTCATTGGCGATTACTAACTTTCAACATGGGTCATCACCATAGTCGTCATTCTCATCACTCTTACACCATTTCCATTACTTTTCTTATTCATTCTCGATTATTTTCCCATCATCCTACTACAATTGCAACCCAGTTTCATTTTATTCTTCATCTTCTTCAAGATATGAATCTATTCTATTTCTATGATCTAATAAGAATAAATCATAAGCAAGACTATAATCATGCTTCTTATGCTTGAAATCATAGAAATATATCATTCAATCTCAATAAATCATTAAATCTCACCTTGATCAACTGCACTTCCAGAGCAGAACCCTTTCTGTCTCATGTTGGCCTTACTTTGCTTATCCCTTTATTTCATCAACGATGGAGGAAGGTTTTGCAAGCAGGTTTTCTTATTTAGCCAACTTAAGGATGAAATTTAGTAGATCAAGCATGACAAAAATGGAAGAAATAGAACATTAACTCACAGTAGAAGAGCTTTCGTGAAGAAGATGGAGTTGGCTAAATCAGTTTTTCTCAATTGTTTCTTCTTATATAGCCATGCTATCCGATCAGAACCCATCACTTGGCCTTATCCCATCTTCTTTCATTTATTTCACGTCTTTCATGCATTAAAAATCGAAGAAAAACTGCAGCAAAAAGGAACGGCTATGGGAAGCTATTCTCTGCACATTTTGACTTACTTCACTTTGCCATTAATTGTGTAAACCAATTTGTATAGGAGAAGCAAATGGCGTGAAGTTCATAACCTCTTTTCTTGACTTATTACACCTTTTGTCTTATTCCTTGTCTAATAAGATTAATTCTTTTATTGACTTTAGCATCCTCTTTTAATTATCTTCAGCTGTGTGGCGTACAAAGTCAATTTTTGCTGCAATGGTTTGAATTTATTTCCCATATCGTCAGCTTTTGTTTCCATTTTGTCAGCACAAGCTGATTCCAGTTCGCCTCATCGTCTTGAGACCTCAGCTCGCCAACTCAATTTCAGTTCGCCAACTCAATATTTAGAAATTACGAGATGATTTCCTTTTCTTGGCTATTACATATAGGTTTGGCGATTAACGATTATTGCTCTTCTCGCCACTTTGCTATGATTTATACCACAAGTTGGCGATCACATTTATCTTTTTAATTTACTTCGTCCATATGGGCGATCACAAGCCCTCGCCAATTCGGGTGATCATCCCAACCAACTCAATTGGCGAACTCATTGGCCAATAAGGCCATTAATCATACTCACCCACAACCATTGGCGATAAGCCTTTATCTTGCTCGCCCATTGGCAAGCTGTTCCATATACTCGCTCATACATTATTTCACCGAAATTACTTCATTCACAACTCAAGTTAAAGCGCTTTTCACCTAAGTGGAAATCAATATTCATTATTTATTTAATTTTTGTTATCAATTTTATGAAATTAGAGTCTACAGTAGTATAGAATCAGATCTTACAGAACCAGACTTAGGTAAGATATTAAGTGATTTATGGTGAGTCCAAGCTTAGCTTAGCATGATTTTTCATGCTTAAGTTTTTGCCCAAGCCTATTTTTTTACAAATAAACAATGAATAATCCCAAACTTGTCCAAATATTATTATTTTTTAAAAAATATATAATAAAATATTAAAATAAATAATAGTTAATAAGTATAACACAATATGTTAAACATAAAATATAATTATCCTAAAATAAATTCTTAAAAAAGAATACAAAAAACATGAAAATTTAAAACTAAAGTTTAAAAAATAATGTAAGTTTAAATTAAATTGCATAAAAAATTTTAAAAGTAATTAAAAAATGAAATATTATAAAAATAATAAAAAAAAATTATAATTATCGAGTCAAGCCGACTTTGGACTTGAAATGGTGAACCCAAATCCTGACCACATTTTTCATTGGATCTTAATTTTCAAGCCCTAGCCTATTTAATGAATTTAAATTTGTATCAAAATCTATCAAAAAATTGAACTGACCTTCGAGTTTAGACAGATAATTAGACCCTTGAATAAATATATTGAGATTATTCTTAAAATTTTAAAAGTTTTATTCTTGTTTTAATAAATATATTTTAGTATGGTAGTAAAAAATATTAATTATAGATCCATTGTATTGTTTTATAATTTTCTCTTATTTTTATGGAAGAGGACCTTACATTCTTTCAAAAGATTTGAGACTTATATGAAACAATTTAAAGATTAGGAACTAAAATGAAACTCAAGTGCAATGTTTGGGAATTGGGACTACAAATGTGCTTTATCTAATTAAAAATTGATTATTTAAATATATAAAATGTTTCTGCCTAAGAAATAAAAAAAATTATTAATATATATAGTTTAGACTGATATGGGATTAAAAAAACAGCTGCAAAAAAAAAATCAATTTCCAAATAACTTTTATCATTCTTAAACATCTTCAAACTTCAACTCTGTACCAATATCAAGGTTGGTAATCTTTGTTCAAATTGATTTTTGTTTCTCGCATAACAAGCAAGTAAAATTAAAAAAAAAATCACATATTTTATTTTTTAATTATTTTTTGCTTTTAAATATATGTGTCACTCTCCTACGATAATTTTTTTAGCAGTGAACACAAATCAGTTTAAACCAATTTAATCAATTAAAATCGATTGAATTCGATCAACTCAATATAATTAATTTAGTTTTGATCAAATTCGATTAATGAGATCTGTTTAATCGATTAATTCGATTGATTTTCAAAATTTAAAATTACCAATCAAATTGTCTGATTTAATCGATCCATTTTTAATATACTTTTTTAAAATGTATTATATATAATATAAATAATTAAATATATCTCCAAAGTAAAACTAAAAAGAAAACTAATTCAATAAAGTTACAGAATTTTTACCCAAAAATAAAAAGTTAAGAAAAGATTAAGCTTATAAAAATTACAATAATGAAAATAATTGATTTTCAACTAAACTGATTGAATCGAGCTAACTTACTTTGATTTAATTATATTTTATTAATAAAAAATTAATAGATTCAATTATTTTTCTTTTAAATGAATGGATTAATTCAATTTTTAATATTTTCGAATTCATAAGTATGATAGCTTACGTTTTTTTTTTGTAAATTACAGATATCTTCATTCATTTTAACGATCTGTGATTAATTTTATTCGGAATTTCGTCACAATTAAAACTCTTCATTCTTCTATAAAAATGTATTTAATAAGAGTTGTATCTGAAAACTTTTTTACAAACCCAACTTATATTATCAATTGAACCACGATTCACAGTTCAATTGCTCACATTATCTGTTTGAATTCGTAATTGCCAAAATAATTTTAAAAAATAAAAAGGAAAAGGTGGTGGTCAGTGAGAGGGATTAAGAGTACAGAAGAAGAAGCGGAGGGAGAGTGGTGTTGCATAAATGAGCCAAGTCTCTCTTCGATCTCTCGCGCATGTGTCTTCTCTTTCTCTTGTTCGCAAAACAAAGCGACTATCTTTTTCTTTTCGCTCGCTTGCCTCTCGCTCTCTTTCTTTCCCGAAATCCTCTCCTCCTTCCTATCTGCGCTTCACTTTCCGTTGTTTCTCCGTAAGGTAACTTCTTTTCTTGTTTTTTGTTTGGAATCGAAAGTAAAAATGTGAGCTTTTGGAATTCAGTTAAGCGTAATTGTAAAACCGTTTTCAAATTCCTTGTTTTTAGGATCTTAAAGAATGTTTGTGAATTGAAAAACACTGGAGTTTTTCTTCTCACTTCCTTCCTATTCAATTCTGTTTCTGAGTAACCAAACAGACTAACAAGTGAGTTCTTTGCTGTTTCGTTTCTGTTTATTTTTTGCTGCTAATTTTACCTTCTTTTTTTTCTGGCATATAATTTACTGATATCTGATTTCTATATTGTCGTTTTATTTATATATAAAATTCAAGTTAATTGTTCCTGTTATTGTTATCTTTGTTATAATTCAAATTTTCTTGGATCAGTTTATTTATTTGTTAATTTGAATTGAATTTGTCGTGGTCCCTTCGATGTTAAATTATCTGTTTTCAATCATTTCTGTTAAGCTCCTGATAGTTGGCTCAATAGTGCATCCTCCTATCTCCCAATTGGCAAAAGTTGGATTAAAATGTGTACCTTTGATTAAAAAAAGAAGTCTTAAATTTAACTAATTATTCTTCAATAACAATGTAAATGCTAAATAACTCCGTTTGATGACGAATGGAAATACTTTGTTTGATTTTACTTGCAAAGATCTTGGCCTTTTGGCTGAATCTCAGTTTGAAATCATAATAATCACCCTTCTTTCTGATACAGAGCAATGGCATCCCATATTGTTGGTTACCCTCGGATGGGTCCCAAGAGGGAGTTAAAGTTTGCATTGGAATCTTTCTGGGATGGTAAAAGCAGTGCTGAGGAGTTGCAGAAGGTGGCGGCGGATCTCAGGTCATCCATCTGGAAGCAGATGACCGAGGCTGGAATCAAATATATTCCTAGCAACACTTTTTCATACTATGATCAGGTGTTGGACAACACGGCAATGCTTGGCGCGGTCCCTCCTAGATATGGATGGAATGGCGGTGAGATTGGTTTTGATGTTTATTTCTCCATGGCTAGGGGTAATACCTCTGTGCCTGCCATGGAAATGACTAAGTGGTTTGATACCAACTAGTAAGTGACGAGTACTTTGTATATAGTACATTTTGCAAAATTTATCTTAGTATTCTTGACGTTAATGATGTTTACCATTTTGAAGTCACTACATTGTCCCGGAATTGGGACCAGACGTCAAGTTCTCCTACGCATCTCACAAGGCTGTTGACGAATACAAGGAGGCCAAAGCTGTGAGTTTGCTACGTTCTCATGCTACTCTTTTCTTCTTCTTTTTTTCTCTTTAAGATTATTGAAGATCTTTTAGTTAGCAGGGAAGTTCTGATATTCAGACTTTTTTGTTTTTTCAGTTTCAGTTCATTATCCCCAGACTATCAAATTTCTAGCTCATCATGGTTCCTTGGTAACAGTAACACCATTAGCAATTAAAGGAATTGCCACATTTTTATTGAAAAGAAATATGCCAAGGCTTTTTTTTTTTTTTTGAGATTAGTTTTGCTATTAATTAAATGCACCAAAGACAATTCTATTTCTATTAGTTTTGTTTTCTCTAAACTTTTTGTAGCTTGGAGGCTTTATGGTGTAAGAATATGTAAACAATCCTAAAGAATAAGCCAGGAAGATGTATAATTACTTAAAACAAACCTCTACATAAATCCATATGTTATTAGGATCTTTTACACACTTGGAATGTGAATTAATCTTTAAATGGATTCCATAAATCAGAATGATATTGAAACCTATTGATCCAGACTGCATGGCTTTACTTTTAGAGTATCAGCATTGCAAATGATAGTTGTGATTTAAGAGGAGTATCATTTTAGCCCCATAACATGCCATCCAAATCAGAAAATGATTGCTTTTCACTTAGAATGTCCTCTTCGGAATATTTTACTTGGGGAAATTGTTCATTTACTTTGAAAAGATGCTTTAAGGTTTTTTTCACTTTATTGATGGTGTTGGAAAAATAAAATTCTCTACCTTATTAGGTTTGTTGAGTTGCTAATTTTTAATTCATTTTTGTGGTCCAGCTCGGGGTTGACACTATCCCCGTCCTTATAGGCCCTGTGTCTTACTTGTTGCTATCAAAACCAGCAAAGGGTGTGGATAAATCCTTCTCTCTTCTTTCCCTAATTGGCAAGATCCTGCCAATTTACAAGTAAGGCACTAAGTTGTTTGCTTGACCTTGGTAAATCTGCAAATTATTGTGCTAAGCTCTGCTGAAATCAGTGCAGGCGTATTATATTAAGTGCTTTCTTATAATTGTTACTTGACAGGGAAGTTATCTGTGAACTAAAGGCAGCTGGTGCAACATGGGTTCAGTTTGATGAGCCCACCCTCGTGTTGGATCTTGAGTCGCATCAACTGCAGGCGTTTGCTCATGCCTACTCAGAGCTAGAATCATCTTTATCTGGCTTGAATGTTCTTAATGAAACTTACTTTGCTGATGTTCCTGTTGAGACATACAAAACACTTACTTCATTAAAGGGTGTAACTGGCTTTGGATTTGATTTAGTTCGTGGAACAAAAACACTTGACTTGATAAAGAGTGGATTTCCTTCTGACAAATACTTGTTTGCTGGAGTGGTTGATGGAAGAAACATTTGGGCTAATGATCTTGCTTCTTCTCTTGTTATCCTACGGGCTCTTGAGGGTATTGTTGGTAAAGGTATTTAGACATTTACATTCATTTGTACATGGATTTTAGTACGTAATTTACTGAAAGTTAAGAACAATTTTTATTTTGTTCTCCTACAGACAAAGTTGTGGTCTCTACATCATGCTCTCTTCTCCACACTGCGGTGGACCTTGTGAATGAAACTAAGTTGGACAAAGAGCTCAGGTCCTGGCTTGCATTTGCAGCACAAAAAGTAGTTGAAGTAAATGCCTTGGCCACGGCATTGATTGGGCAAAAGGATGAGGTTTTTCCTTCTTTACTACATTCTAGTTTTGGTGGGTTAATGCTGAATACTATAGACTGTTGCAAGTTTTAAGTGGCACTGATCAACAATTATAGAACTTTATAGAAGATATATGTTTTGGCCATGTATGAGTTTTCCAGCTGTTTATATTCTAGATATTTGAATTACATTCCACTGCCAACTTGGCTTTATAAAAGCAGGCTTGCACTTCTTTCTAGGTCGCTTTTTCTCTTGATTGTCATTCAATCAGGCAGACAGATGACGGCACTCTGTAGCTTTGAAATTTGTTCTTTACGTTCTAAATATTTATGTTAATGCAGTCAGAAGGAATGCTCTAGGCATCTTATTATTTTTATCTATATTTTAGGCATTTTTTGCTTCCAATGCTACGGCTCATGCTTCAAGAAAATCCTCTCCTAGAGTGACAAATGAGGCTGTGCAGAACGCTGTGTGTAGTTTTCAGAGAACTCTCACTTTCATTCATTTTCTGAAATGGTCTAGTCTGACCTTGTCTTTACTTACATTTTGGTCCTTTCTTGCATAGGCTGCTGCCTTGAGGGGTTCTGATCACCGTCGTGCCACTACTGTAAGTGCTAGATTGGATGCTCAGCAAAAGAAGTTGAACCTACCAGTTCTGCCAACCACCACTACTGGATCTTTCCCTCAAACAATGGACCTTAGGAGAGTGCGTCGTGAGTACAAGGCTAAAAAGTGAGCTTACTTGCTTTTTATTTTATGTTGCTGTACAAATCTTTGTTCTTGTTGCATAATAACCTAGTTTTGCCCATGTATTTTTAGGATATCTGAAGATGATTATGTCAATGCCATCAAGGAGGAAATTAAAAAAGTTGTCAAGCTCCAGGAAGAGCTTGACATTGATGTTTTGGTGCATGGAGAGCCAGAGGTGAGTTTTTATCATGATTAGAATGGTTAGGCATGCCTAGGCTTTAACTTCTTGAGGGAGAAAAGGTCTTAATTTCTCATTTTCTGCAAATGTACTTTGTCAATGCAGAGAAATGACATGGTTGAGTACTTTGGCGAGCAATTATCTGGCTTTGCCTTTACTGTAAATGGGTGGGTTCAGTCATACGGATCCCGTTGTGTCAAGCCTCCTATTATTTATGGTGATGTAAGCCGCCCCAAGGCCATGACTGTCTTTTGGTCTTCAACAGCTCAGAGTATGACTAAACGACCTATGAAGGGAATGCTTACTGGCCCTGTTACGATTCTAAACTGGTCCTTCGTGAGAAATGACCAGCCAAGGTGCGTAAATGCAAAGTTATTATAATGCAAAATTAGATATTTTCTTTCCTCTAACTCAGTACTGTTGCCTGCTTTTAGGCATGAAACATGCTACCAGATTGCCTTGGCTATTAAGGATGAGGTTGAGGATCTTGAGAGGGCTGGCATTACCGTTATCCAGATTGATGAGGCCGCTCTAAGAGAGGGTCTGCCTCTTCAGAAATCTGAGCAGTCTTTCTATCTGGATTGGGCTGTTCACTCCTTCAGGATTACTAACTGTGGCGTCAAAGACACTACACAGGTTTCTAATTCCTCTCCTCCTTTTAGTAACTGATGCACCAGCAAAACTACCCGGCTTCTTAAGCCTATAACCATTTTATATATCAACGGTCTTTTAAAACATATCAAATGTATAAATTAGAAGGTTAAGAATAATAAAATTTAGCAATTGTTCAAGTTCTAAAACATTGAAAATTCTAAGAAGAAATCAATGAAATGATACAAATAAATTTATAGAACCTTATTAACCTTCATTAATATGATGCAGTTTGGAATTTTTCTGTATAAAATTTGATGTACATATACAAAATGCTTGAATTTGTTTTTGAACACAGTGTTGTTAATATATTGGACAGATTCACACGCACATGTGCTACTCAAACTTCAACGACATCATTCACTCGATTATAAACATGGATGCGGATGTGATCACCATTGAGAACTCGAGATCGGATGAAAAGCTTCTATCTGTCTTCCGCGAAGGTGTCAAATATAGAGCTGGAATTGGTCCTGGTGTGTATGACATTCATTCTCCTAGGATCCCTTCGACCGAAGAAGTTGCCGACCGCATCAACAAGATGCTTGCAGTGCTTGAGAGCAACATTCTGTGGGTCAATCCTGATTGCGGTCTCAAGACACGCAAGTACTCCGAAGTCCAGCCTGCTCTTAGCAACATGGTTGCTGCTGCCAAGCTCATCCGCACCCAGTTGGCAAGTGCTAAGTGAGTTTACAAAGCGCCATAAGATTATCTTGAAAATCTGCAGAAGGGAAAAGAATCTGCCAGAGCATGAATAATGCTTCTGCTTTTTGTTGAAATGATTTTTTTTTCTTTGATTAGGAGTTCATTGCTTTGTATTCATGCCCGGTTCGACCCGGGGGTTTTATATTGGTACTCGGTGTTATCAATGATTGAATTTCGATTTTTCTTATTTGTACATTGGTGTTTATATTGCATAATAAAAAAGGTCTTTTATGAAGTATCTTTAGGTTTTACTTAAAATCTTTATTTCCTCGGGTTCGACTCTCACTAAACACATTTTTAGGGAGGGTGAGGAGCTTTAACTGTAACTAAGCTCCAAACAGGATTAGTCTTAGACCGTTAAAACGGATGAAGATATTTGTGATTTACACAAAAAAAGGTCTTTTATGGAGTATCTTTAGGTTTTACTTAAAATCTTTTTTTCTTTCATTTAAGATTTTATTTTTAGAATGTTTTTCAATTATTGTTTCTAGAATCTAGATCGATAAGAAAAGAGAAAATTCCATGCTAATCCTTTTAGATGAGCATCAACATTATGATAAGAAAAATTAAAGGCATAATTGAATCAAGAAGATTTAGTATTAAATTCGAAATCGATTTGAAAATTTAAAATTTAAAGTTTGATTCAAGTTTAATTTATAAAATTCATGATATAATAGATTCAGTTAGTTTTTTTTTTAATTCATAAGAAGTAAAGAAAGAGAGAAATTTGAACTTTTAACTTATCCTTTTTTAAAAAAAGATAACAATCATTAGACTAAGTTTTAATTATTGTTTTTCAATTGTATGTTATGTAAAATAATAAATTAATAATAAAATTAAAAAAGATATATAAAAATATTCGATTAAATTATCGAACTATTTCAACTAAATATTAAAATAATCGAATTCTTTTTTATTCGTTATTTGAATAATTCAAATTTAATTTAAAAATAAATAAATCAAATTCAAATAATCACTATATCAAAACCAAATAACTTACAAGTAACTCATCTCGTTGTTAACCGAAAAAAACTCAATCTCGTTTAAATAAGATTGCACCCAAAGTGGAGAGTATGCCGCTGAATGTCAGATCAAAGAACTAGAGTTAAAAGAAGAAACAATGAGGCAAGGCAAACTAGCGAAGCGCGTAAAACAAAGAAAAAGAGTTGGTGTTATCGATTAGCGCATTGCTAAGATTTCTGTGTGCTAGGATTGAAGGTGGACAAAAAGGTAAAAGGCAACGGATTCTTTAAAATTGGAAATTGAGGGAAGCAAAAATGCAATTTGGTCGTTGAGAAAGTTGTTGAAATGTTGATGAGATTGAGACCCAGTTGGCATTTTAATTGACAAAGAGAACTAGTATGATCTAATGGAAGGATTTTTTGAGTCTTTTACAATTTCCAAGCCATAGATGCTAAACGCAGGTAGAAGTTTTCATGTGCATTGAAAAAAAAGGAAAGAGAAAATGTAAAAGAGGAAGGAGATCAAAAATATTTTTATATTTAATTTTATACTTACAAGTAAATGAGTTTTAATCTAAGTCGTACATGTGATCTCAATTTAAAAGTCAAAAAAATGTGTAAAAATATTAAATTTTACAGAAGGTGTAAGTGAATCCCTCCCCCAGAAGAAATTGGAACCATCTTTCCCATAGTCTTTGATATATTCAAGCAAATAACTCTAACATACTCTTTTTTCTTGTCGATATCTTAATCATACACCATTTTCCTGATTTAATCGCCCAAGGAGCACTTGCCGCTTTCTAAAAATTTACATCCACATCTTATCATCTTCAAACGTGTACGCTATAAAAATAAAGATAATTATTACATCATTGACAGTAGAATTTTTTTACTCCACAAGCAGCATTAAGATCATGACACATGTCTTGTTTTATTTATTTTAATATTTTTATAAGACACATGTCATGATCTTAACGCTGCTTGTGGAGTAAAAAAACTCCACTGTCAGTGTATGTAATAATTATCCTAAAAATAAATAAATAAATAAATGTGGGAGTCAATATCTTTCATTTCCCAAATTTAAAACGTTGCCCTAATTTTGCTTTTATTTTTCAGACTTTATTGCAACATTTTGCTCAATTTACACTTTGAATATATGTATTTTTATTAAAAAAATAAATTTAGATTTTAATGTTGACATAAATAATCATCTTTTAATTTTTCTTAAACATGAAAATTCGATGCAATTTCTTTGTCTTTTAAGTCAAGGTCTCCATTGTAGTAAAATAAATAAATTTACAACTTTGCATAATGGAACAACAGTTTGATTGGATCATAATAGGATTGAGGTGAAATTAGTAAAAGCAATGGCAGTCATATATATAGGATGTTTTTAGAACTATGAAATACTCATAATAATATTAGGTTACAACATAATATCTTATAAGCGTATAATAATCCTTATTAATATATTATGCTGAATTATAGTATGGGGTGACAAAACAGTAGCCGTTTGTAAAACTAGAGGAAAACGCAATCGCGAATCTTCTCTCGCTTACGACGTTTCTGCCCAGCGTTTGGCTTCTTTTCCTTTTGGCTTCCCTTCTTGTTCAGTGTCCTCTCCTTCCTTCTGTCAAATTCAAATCAACGCTTTCCACTCTTATTAGTCTTGCACTAATAATCTGTTTTCTTTTCTTTGCTTTGCTTTTGCTGTTTTCTTTTCTTTTTCTTTTTTTTTAATGGTAAATAACAATCAATCAATCAATCAATCAATCTGAAATTTCTACACTGTTCTACATTAACCCAAAAACACACAAGATGACAAGTCTGGCAAGAAATGTTGTTGAATTAACAGAAGGTTACAGGTGAAATGAAAACGATACTGGTAACAGCGGAGGCATAAGGTCATCATCATCTACAGTTTTGGAGTAATAGGTGGCACTCTGAATGAAGAAGATAGACAAAGAGAAAGACCCAGATTTGTTCCATTCAAATGAAACCAAACATTTGTCAAAAGCTACAATCTTGCTTTCGGCTAAAACAAACGCTAGGATTTTTCTTGACGGAATCAGATGCTTTTGGATAGAGACTCTAGAGACTCTATTTCCAACCTCAGAACTGATACTTCAATAAATTCAATTCTGATAGCATTTGCAAAAGATTTTTTTTTTTAATGTAATTAGAATATATATTATTCAAAAAAATATATTTTTCAATATTTAGAATATATATATATATATATATATAAATTGGAATAAGATGGTTATAAACTATAACTAATTAAATATTTTTCTTCTAATCAAATAAATTATAAATATGTTTCAAAAAATAAAAAAAGTGAAAACAAATAAATCGCTTTAGAAAAGCTTCAAAAAAAAGACAATGAGTCGGTGATTTTACAAATTAAAATTCTTTTTCCTCGTTTTTAGTTTGTAAAATTATCGACTCATTATCTTCTTTTTGAAGCTTTTCTAAAGCGATTTATTTGTTTTCACTTATTTTATTTTTTGAAAAACTTTTTAAAAAAATTTTTTTAAAAAAAATTTTAAAAATTGTATTTTAGGATATTGCTTGGTCTGGGGTATACTTTGCAGGCTATAGCCATCTATCTTTAAGTCAGTTGACGGAGTTAACCAGGAAAACAGGTTTTTCTTATCTCCGTCGTCGTAACTCGTAGGGGACGACTCTTGTGTATAAAAAATATTATAAATAAAATTAAATTAGATAATACCATTTTATTTTATGTTTAATGTACACAAAAATTAAAAATAATATAAAATTATTTTATATCTTCATCATATTTACTAAATGTATAGTATTTTTTTATTAAGAATATTAATAAATATAATTTGAACTAAAAAATTAAATATTCAATCTTATCAGCTTATTGAATGTTCAAATTAATTTTTAAATATAAAAGTTTAAAGAAAAATATAAGTCTTTTTTACTTAATCACATGAAATTAAAAAAAATCATTGCCTTTTAATAAGGATGAAATAATCCTATACTAGGATAATAAATATTTTTGAAATTCAATCCTTTCATTTATGTTTGCACCAAATATGCCAAATATAAAATGAAATGATAATCTTCTTGCATAACTTTAATTTATAAAAACTTAAATCTTGGCGGCTTTGTTTGGCTACACCTACGAGCACTCATTTGATTCGTTCAAGATCTTTTAAGACCTTTTAAAGAGAATTGATACAATACTCGGTCAAAACAAAAAGTTTCGAGACGGAGAGATTATTAAACCAAACATAGACCGAATAAAAACCGAATGATGTTGACAACCTGGTTTTGTCTCATATTATAAAATCGGGCCAAAAAATAGCACAAAAAAAGAAAATGTGTTAAGCAAAGCGCGTAGGACAAACAATAGAAAATAAAGATATAGTGAAATTTTTAAATATGGTAAAAATTAGTCACCCATAAGCAAAAACGTCGAATCTTCCAAATTGTTCTAGGTTCAAGGCACCAAGAATAGAAAGAAGAACACCAAACGTAAATGATAGACGCTAGCAACCAAGACTACCGAACAAAAAACAGTGCGAAGAAACTAAGAACCGGTTCACAAAATAATGCAAACAAGAAACAGACAACCACCCATCCAAAGGTTGTAACATAAAAACATAGATGTCCTACTGAGAAATAGAAATCTTAGCGAACTTATCTGCCCTGTTCCCTTTTTTTCCCATTTTTGGATCTTGGTTATGGTTGGAGAGGTCCTTACTTGGCCATCATGACTTTGACAAACTCCTCGTAGTTAATCTGCCCATCACCATCAACATCAGCTTCACGGATCATTTCATCAACTTCCTCATCTGTAAGCTTCTCGCCAAGATTAGTCATGACATGGCGAAGCTCAGCAGCCGATATGAAGCCATTCTGATCCTTGTCAAACACCCTGAAAGCCTCTTTAAGTTCCTCCTCTGAGTCGGTATCTTTCATCTTCCTTGCCATCAGGTTAAGGAATTCAGGAAAATCGATGGTCCCATTTCCATCAGCATCAACTTCGTTGATCATATCTTGGAGTTCAGCCTCAGTAGGGTTCTGTCCAAGTGACCGCATCACAGTGCCCAGCTCCTTGGTAGTAATGCAACCTGCAGCAAGGATGAGAACGAAATGCAACAAAATAAGACTACAATATGGGTTATAAAATGATCAACACGATTATATACATTTGCCAAGAGAAACAGACAAACAATTAATTTAATACCTACAGAAGACACTAATATTTTCACACTTCTTTAATGCCAAAAATCTCTGCAATGATACCACAGACAAATAAATAGCCAAACAAGCACAGAAGTGGACTGTGAACGTTTTTCCAATGTGCCAAATAAAGACATGGATATTAGGGGGTCTGTGTATTCCATCTAACTTATCTAGCTACAATGACTTAGCCAATAAAAAGCTTCAGAATGCAGAAACATAGAGAATTAGACGTTTGATAACTCATGGATCAGCTAGTAAATACCAAACATGTAATTGCAAAAAATAAAAACCATACATGTTTTCAGGTCATCAACAGATTCGATAACCTTCAAGTGATAAGAACCAAACAAAATATTTCATGTCTAGGATTATAGATTCCAAAATTAACCAATTGAATCATCCACAACAACTCTTTGATATTTAGTCTTGAATTTACCACCAATATGCATGTCAGATAAAATACCAATAATGGTCCTATATTTCAATATAGGTGATAATGCAGGTTCAATCAAAGGGAATCACATTCAAAATCCATGGAAGCGTTGCTAATCAGATTAAACATATACACAAAACAAATGCAACTTTTAATCATGATTAAATCGCACGAAAATCAAATCAACAAATCACAATCCAAATATCAAACATAAATTACGCAACAAATCACCAAATAAAATGACGATCAAGGCAAGTCTCGTTTGCATCTAAAAAGATCTAACCCTAACAAGTCGGATAAATGAAATCATAAAACGACCGAGAAAGCTCAACAATAATGAAAATGAAAAAAAAAAACAAACAAACATTTAAAGCGATAAAAATAAAGAGCCAAAACATTAAAAAACAACGTAATGAAATCGGACAAGAATATCAAGCAGGATTATAATTTCATAAATCGGAACCCTAGATCCGTCACAACATTCAAATCACAAAAGAAAACGATCGCAAATTAATAAATAAAACAAAAATTAAGCATCTAAAACGTCAGCGACGCTTAGATCTGCAAATAAGAGCTGAATCAAAAGGAAAATTATCATAAATTAAAAACATAATCAAATGAAAAACATCAACAAGAAAATAGAAGAGAGATAAGAGAAGAGACCATCTCCGTCCTTGTCAAAGAGGCTAAAGGCCTCCTTGAATTCAGAGATCTGATCGTCGGTAAGCTGATCGGCCATTTCTCCTCTTAAGCTTTTCTTTTTCTCGTAAAGGAAATGTTTGGGGAAAGAGAAAGTCGCGGAGGACAATGATAGAGCGAGGAAGGTTGAATGTGGAAAATATAGAACGGGATGGCAGGGGTATATAAGGGCCCAAAGTTGGGCCCAACACAAATTAAGGCATCTGATTCTCTCCCATCCCCACACATTTGCTTCTTCTTTTTTTTTTGAATTCTGTAACTCCTATCTTATTTTTATTATTATATTTTTTTAAAGCAGATATTCTCCTTCTTTTGTCATTTGATTTAGATATGCTAAGTCATGTTTTTTATCGTGCTTATTCAAAAAAAATTATAAGAAAAATATTCAATAATTAAAAAATTAAATTCAAATTCAAATTTTATAATATATTATAATTTTTTTAATCACTCGATTGATAAATTATTGATCTTATTCAAAACTTGATTAACAGTGCATGAAATATTTTTTTTAAAAATTAATTTAATTATGATTTTATTGTCGTTTTAAATAAACCAAAATTTTTTAACGATGTATGAAATTCTATGTATTTTTCTCCATTGTTACTTGTTAGTGTTCCACACGTAGTAGGGTCGGGCCTACTAAAATATGTGGTCGGAAAGGTGGAATGAAAGAACAAGGAAATTATACGGATCGAGGAAGCAAGTTTAGTGTATATTTTTGTCTCCTTCTGAATTTGAGACCTAAATTAATTTTTAATTTACACAAGCCTCAACTTTTAACTTTTAATTTGTATCAAAATTAAATTTTTATTTTTCAAGTTTTTTCATTTACATCATCAAACCAAATCAGTTTGTTTTTATGTGAAGAAAAAAAATTCAAATATTGTTGATTATAACAAAAATAAACTTTGTTTAGAACAATAATTATTTAGATACAAATTAAAAAAGTATTTGTTTAAATATAATAAAATACAAAAGATTATTTAGAAAATAAAAAAGTTTAATAAGTTATAAATCTCATAGTGTTTGTCTCTATTACATCATTCATTTCTTTTAATATCTTAATTTGATCTTTTATACGGTCGGAAAATAGAGGAAATAGAATAGTAGATACTTTGAGCAAAGACAGTACTATGAATTAAAGTAAGATAAGGTTTGTATATTCACTGTTTCTAAAAACTTCCACTTAAAATAGAAAGTTCCTAGACAGTGAAAGAAGAAGAATATAACAATAAGAATATAGACATGGAGAAATTCGTTGTGCTTTTCAATCAAGCAATGAATCTAAGATTTTTTTAAAACGGAATGATATATCAAATATATTTAACTTAATATTTAAATATGTCATTAACCTTTGTACAAAATGAATATAGATATTTAACGTTTTATTACGTATAAATCAATCTATGAATTTTTATTTTTTGTAAATAAGCTTTTAACTTTTTAAAATATTGTGATTAAATTCAAATTTATTAATTGACACTAACTTTCTTTTAAACATTTTACGTGACAGTTGATGTGTATATTTTTGTAGGTTATCACATGTGCAATACAAATAAAAATATGTGTTATTTAATAAATTTAGATTTAGTTTCAAAGTTTTAAAATATTGAAAATTTTTGTATAAAAAATAAAAATTTATACATTGATTTACATGTAATAAAATATTGAAAACTTAAATTTATCTTGGGTAAAAAGTTGAACATATATTTGATTATTAAATCAATATACTTTACCGAATACAAAATACAATTCATGACTAAACAAACTGTAATTCTAAATTTGGTCCAAAGTTCTTTTGATATTATTGAAATTGGAATATGATAAAGTAGTCATGGAATGAGGAACAACTTTTTTGATGAGTGTCGCAAATGGCTTTACTGGCATGTGCTGGATTCACAGTCCACTACCTGTCCATTTGGTTAAATTCGCACCTCTATCATAATTTTTTCTTTTTATTTGTTTTTCAAATTGCGTTCTTTACAATCAATTCATTCCCTTTTTTACTCCCTGCAAAAGAAAAAGTGTGAAATTCGAAGTTGCAGGAGCTGTGCAGGGCCCCAGCAAAGGCAATGGGCAATGTTGCCCAGGAACACCTCCGTGAAAGATGATCCTTCGTGTTTCAAAGCCTCTGCATTTTTAAACGGCACCTACCAGGCTACCACAATTCTTGTTTATAATTTGAATTTATATCATGTAAAATTATATTTATATAATGTAAAATACAAAATTTTCATATCAAAATTTGTATCAGTACAAAAAATTTAAAATTTTATTTTTAATTTTTATTATATTCATATATTTTTTATTTAATTTTAATTTGTATTATCTTTGTATTATTTATGTGTCGTTTTCGTATCGTATCTAAAATTATCAAGGAATTTTTTTTTTCTTCCTGAAAAATCAGGGATTTTATAAGAATCTATTGCAAGAGAAGAATTTAGTTTACCAGAGTCTAAGACAATGAAATGCGGTTTGCCTCATAAGCCAACATTTTTTTTTTTGGCGTGGAAGTAGAAGGTGCGAAATTCAAAAAGCAAGCTGAGATAAACGCTGTTATAGTAGTTACACCGTTGTGATCGAGCATTCCCATGTTGTCCATGTCTTTTAATGTTTATCAACAAGTAGTTTAAAAAAAGGAAATAGAATTTTTTTAAATATTTGAGTATGATTCAAATATTAAAATCATTATTTTTATAAAAATTTTACCATTTATTATTTTTTTATTTGAACAAAGTTAATTTCAAACAATAAAATAAATAAAAATTCCTGTAATCTTAAATAAAAAGTCTTTTAATATTCTATTGAGACCAGAATTTTTAGGATGATATCCAACTTTAATATGTTTGTTTGGTTTCGGACAAGGGTTTAATTTGAATGCCAGGTAGAAGTGCGAAATCAGTTGTCTTTTTCCTCCTTTCTGTCTCCGACAAATTGTTTTTTCTGCTTCAGGTTTACAGGTTAGGAGCTCTGAAACACGTTCACTTGAATATTTGGCTGGTGAATGCTTTAACGTTAGTTTGGTTCACGTAAAATAATTTTTAAAAAATAATTTTTTAAAATAATTTTTTAAAAATTTGATTTTTTTGAAAAAATTAATGTTTTTTGTTGTTTGATTGATATGTTAAAAAATATTTTTTGTTATTTATTGTTTTAATCTAATATAAATTATGTTGAGTTTTAGTTGGAATTTTTTTTTAAAAGTAGCATAGGTTTGAAAATTGTCTTCTTTTTTTGAAAATGAGAAGACAATTTTTCAAAATCTTTAAAGATTTTTCATTGACTGAATTTTATTTTTCATTGACCGAAAATATTTTACTCGTACCAAACACTGAAAATGTGAAAAATATTTTCAAAATAATAAAATACGCGAACCAAATGGACCTGAAGTTTATCTTCGGACTTCACTACGGCTTTGGAAAATGAAGAACATAAACAGGACACTTTCCATTAGTTTCTTTTGCTCATAATTGGCTAGAATTTATTCATTCTAGAACATTTTATTTTTTTTGTGTAGACCACAAATATCTTCATCCATTTTAACGGTTTGAGATTAATTCTGTTCGGAGTTTAGTCACAGTTAAAGCTCTTTACTCCTCCCCAAAGATGTGTTTAGTGGGAGTCGAACCCGAGAGCTTTTCTCACAAACTCAGTCTGCACTGCCAACTGAACCACAACCCTTGGATATTCTAGAACATTTTATTACCACGTTAGCTTGAACTCATACTTATATTCCGCTAGTTTGGTAAAAATTAACTTCTGAAAATGATTTCCCAAAAATGTATATTTTCAAAAAATTTACAAATATTTTTTTTTGTTTTTTAGATAAGTCGTTTAAAAATATTTTTTGTTATTTAACTGTTTTTTGAAAAATCTATTTTTATTTTTAAAATATTTAAAATATTTATTTACTAATATTTAACAAATAGTTATATTTTAATAATCATATTTAATATTAAAATATTTTTTTATTAAACACATAAAAGAAAATTTTTAGTTATCATTTATATTAATGTTTTAAAAGTTAAAACAATCAAAATTGTAGTATTATTATTAAAATATTCTTTATATTAATATAATATTAAATTTTATTCTTAAAAATATTGTACTATTAAAATAACTAGAACGATTCTCTTGCTTCGCATGAGACTTTTTTTTAAATATATATTATAAATAGTACTAAAATAATAATAAATTAAAATAATTATTTTAAAAATATTGATTTATTAAATGAAATGATAATATTTAATTTATCAATTAATTATCCTTTTTATTTTTTTAAATATAATAAAATTCTAACACAAAGTTAGAAAATTAAATAAACCGCAATAAAACAATTTATAAAATATTTGAATTTTTATTCAGTTTAACCATAATTTATTTGTATCAGGATAAATTCATATTAGACTAGTCCCCTACCATCACTTTTTCTTTTTATTTGTCGTAGTCTCTCAATGTTTAATGTTAAAATTATTTATTAATTACTTTATTTCCTCTTCTATAGCCTTCTATTTTCATATTTAAATAATTTTCTTTGAAAGTTTTTAATTCGTAGATTTAATTTTTTATAATTTTTTTGTGTTTATTTGTGTTTAAATTTTAAAAATTTTTTTGCTTTATACTATAATTTTAACATCTTTTTGAATTTTTAGATTATTTGTAATATTTTTAGTATTTTATTAGAATTTTTGCAGACCAAATTTTTTGGGTATTGATTTGAATTTTTAAAAAATTTTAATACATATATTTGAATATTTGTTTTTTTAACATGAATATTTGGTTTAGTTCCTTAAAAAAATTCTTTGAATTTTAATTTTTGTTTTCTCCTCGCTTTTCATATCTTTTGCTTCTTTTTTTTTAATTTTAACTTTAGAAAAATAATAATAGTATTTATAAAAGAAAAAATTGTGAATATTTGATTTAATTCTTTTCAAATTTTTTATTTGAACTTTTCATTATCTCTATTTTCCTCATAGTAAGTTCATTTTTTTCTCATATTTTTACTATTTTAACATTAAAAAATATTTAAAAATAGATATTTTTATTTTAATTAAAAAAACATCACATATGAAAGTAAAAACTACTACATGGTTAAATTTATTTTAAAAATTTTAATTTTTTAAAAAAATTAAAACTAATTATAAATTTAAAAAATAAAAAAAATTGCCTATAAAAATGTAATGAAGTGCCATAGCCACCTGTTGGCTCTTATATCCAATACCGAGAGGGGGGGGTGAATCGGTTTTTAACTACCCTTAGGTTCGTTTTTCGGTTTCTCTAAATTCTCTAGCCTATATTGATATTTTCTAAGTTCTCTAGGCTATTCAATCATGCAATCCAAATTCAATACAATAAGCACAAATATAATTGCAAGTAATTAAAGAGAGTAGGGAAAGAGAAATGTACGCAAGCGATTTATAGAGGTTCGGCAACCTTGCCTACGTCCTCTACCTTGAGACGCTCCCAAGGATTTTCCCCAAATTCACTATACTTGAATTTGTTACACTCCCTCTTTTCAAGGATCAAGAGAAACCTCTCTCTTTTTCTAGGCTCAAGAGTAACCTCCCTCTTTTTCTAAGGCTAAAGAGAAACCTCCCTCTTTTTCTAAGGCTAAAGAGAAACCTCCCTCTTTTTCAAGGCTAAAGAGAAACCTCCCCTTTTACAAGGAATGAATTGGTTTACAAGAGAAGTAATCAAAGAAGGCCTCTAGATAGGCAAGTGATTACAGAGATTAAGCACAAGTAAAAGCTTATACAAAGTTTGTGCTAAGCAATACAAGAAATAGATGAATGATAGAAGATGAAGACTCTTTATCTCTTGAATTGATGTTGAGGCTTGAGGAAGATGAATAAGATGATGAAAGATGTTGCTTGTTTGTTCCTCTTCCTTCCTTTAGCTTCTAAGCCTCTATTTATAGCCCCTTGGATGGTTTGTGGACGTTGGTTGGAGCCAAAACCGAAACTAGCCGTTGTATTTCACAGAAAATAGCCGTTGGGGACTTTCTGACATAAAGGGATCGATCCCTTTCCTTAGGGGATCGATCCCATGCTTCATTTTGGCCTTCTGGAGCACACTGCCAAAAAGGGATCGATCCCTTTCCTTAGGGGATCGATCCCATTCCTCCAGAATGGGTTTTTCCTGCACTTTTGGGTTAGAAATGATGTGGTCTTTGATCCTAATTCAACCCAAAACATATTGGCACTTTTGTGGGAGTTTTTCATGACTTTCTTTGATAAAAACATTGTCCAAAAATTCATTAAGTGATTTTCTAAAATATTCAAAACATTTATAAAGAATTAAGACCAATAAGGATGTATCATTAAATCATGGTCTTAATGTTTGGGTATGATCACTTAAAATGTATTGAGAAAATCATGTGTGATAAGGCAAATTTACAATATGAATTAAAACATTAAAGCTCACTTAAGTTTTTGTCATTTCAAAATATGTATGGCAATTTAAAGCTAACAATCTCCCCCTTTTTGATATGACAAAACTTAATGTAAATTTGCTTTGAAAATTCTTTGATAAAATACTCCCCCTCAAATAAAGCAGGATTTTATAAAGCTCCCCCTTAATATAAGCATGGGTTTTGAAAATGAATTTTTAAACTATTTCTCCCCCTTAATATCTCTCTCTATATCTATCTCTCCCTTTTTCTATCTCTCCCCCTTTTTGTCATAGCAAAAAGAAGGAAAAATAATAAAAAATATGCTCCCCCTAAAATCATGGCTATGTGAGAATAAATAAAAATGCTCCATCCAACAAGAAACATGTTAGTACATGGGACTTATAGCACAAATAAATAAGTCAATATTCTCAAAGAGTATGAAATATTCATGCAATGAATATGACTTATGATCCAATACCAATTGTTTATAAATAATTTGGATACCAATTGTTGATAAGTAATTTTGCAAGAAGGTTCCAATTGGTAAGAAGTTAAGCAAGCACCTAAGTATATCAATTGTTCTCTAAGGTCCGACTAAGGTGCATGGTAATACATCATGATTATGAGCTAAAATTATATAACATATCATATGCATGTGCTCATAAATCATTCTCAAGAAATATTGTGTCTAGAATTAAATCATATAGCAATTAACTTCAAATTCTAGCACACAAGAGTTTCATACAAAAATATCCTAAGAGAATTCTTCTCTATTAGTCATTTCAATCTTAAAGAGCATGAGAAGAATTGTCAATTTAAAGCTCAAACCAATTGGTAATTTAGTTTTGGCTTACCAATTATTGAAAATATGGTTTCCAATGATACTAATTGTTATTTCAATCTAAATACCAATTGTTACTAATGGTTAACTTAGGCATTTTGCATGAATCCAATATCTATGTGTATAGTGTTCATGTCAAGAAAATACTCATTCTAAATATGCAAGAACACAACACAGATCATCAAATATGCATATGGATCAATTAAACATTAGTACACAATCATAAAAGATTAATCCATATTCATATTCACAAATTGATACCATATGGAAGATTCAAAACATCAAGGAATTCAAGCAAACATATTTTCTTCCATGGTTTCAAGCACACAAATCCTATGCTCATTTTCTAATTCAAGTCCTTAACTAATTATGAGCAAGGAAATATTCAAATAATAAATGCATGGATATTAAATTTGTTCAAGTTTGCATTTATCTTTGAATGTTGGTGTTGTCATTAAGACCTTAGTTCTTTAAGTACAAGGATGATAAAGTTTCATGCATTTGAACATTGAGGATCCATTTACCATCACAAATTATAGGCCAATGACCATTACCAATTGTTGAATTTATATTTGAAATCAATCCACTAGATGTAAAATTATCATGAAACCTAGTGTGGAATTGATAAGTCAAGCCAAGAGACATAATCCTATAAGCATGCTTGACTAAGATGAACAAAAGATATGAAAAACACTCATTATGCACAAGTTCATCAAATTCGCAAATATATCCATAAATCATTGAAATAGATCTCAAAATTATGTTTAAGCATTCATTGAAAGTATGTTTCAAGATTATTTCAAGATTTATGCAACTCATGACCATTTTCAATGAGAAAACTGATTTTGCACTTGTGAGTTTAAGAAAAATTATATAGATTGTTGAAAGTGATACCATTTGTTGGAAATGATATTAATTGATGAAGTTGAGGCATGATATCAATGAAAAATGAATTTTCATACATTAAAGATCATCAAAAAGAAGTTAAAACAATGAATTTTAACTTGAGAAGAAAGAAGATATCAAGAAAGTGAAAAATCCTTCTCAAATTCGGTTAAAAAAGTGCAGAATAGCCATTTTGGCCTGGGGGGATCGATCCCTTTGGGAGGGGGATCGATCCCTTAATTCCAGAATGCAAATTTCCTGCATTCTGCTCAAGGGGATCGATCCTGTTTGAAAAGGGATCGATCCCTCATACTGTTTCTGCAGATTTTTGACAGAAAATCCAACTTGTGAGGTGCCAAAACTTCGTTTTTGAGTATTTTAAGTCCAAGTAATGGTTTAAACATTTGTAAAACATGATTTTGGACTTGTATGAATGAAAATCATGATTGAAAAACCATTTTACAAAAGATTTTGCAATTTTGGAAGAATTTACACAATAAAATGTATTTTTGGCCTCAAAGGAGGTCATTTTGAGATTTAAGCATATTTTGACCAAACCAATGCATTGAATTACATAAATATGTCAAAACAAACTTGTTCACATAGATTTTAAGCACATATAACATCAAATCATCATACTTGTGAACATTATGCCATGATTTCTAATATGCATATTCTTCATTAAGGCTCATGACATGGAATTTTGCATATATGACATATTTGGCAATTTGAGGCAAGTAAATCTATTATCAACACATAGAAAACTTGCTCAAACTACAGAAATTCAATAATCATTTCAAAATCACAAAACATGCCTTTCATTCAATCATCAATATTTGTTCATCCAACATTCAAAAATCATTTATCATGCCTTTTTGATCAATCATTCAACTCACAAAGCATCAAAGATCATCAACCAAGTGCCTCAATAAAACATACAAATAATTTTAGCAAACAATGAGTTTTGAAGAGATAGGGTTTAAGCTTACAAAACTCCTTTGCTTGAGAATGCTTTGCCTTGATGTGTTGGATCCACCATTAGCCATTCTTTGAGAAATTGTTGTGACCTTGCCAAGGATGGATTTCCAAGCTCTTCCTCTTTCTCATTGGCATAAGCAATCTCCATGAGGGGTGTGTAGAGCATTTGATCTCCATTGCTTCTTTGTATTCTCATGCTCTAACACTCCTACAACAAACAATTTAAGCATGTTTTGGTACCCAAATTTTCTTGGGTCCATGAAAGTTAGTGCAAACAATTTTAGATCCTTTTGGGATCCATTTCAAGCATAATTCATCATTATTTATTGCATGCTTTGGCACCCACATTTTTCTAACCACTCTTCCTCTAAATGTGGTTTTTCTATATGTGCATGCTTGTGACGAGTGGCCTATTCTATTGCAAAGTGAGCATGTGAGAGATAAATCATGCATGGTATTTTTGCTCACTAAGAAATTCCTAAGATGAGTTTCTTTATGTATTTCATTATATCCTAACCCATCTTTATCAAAGAAAGCTCTTTGGGTCTCTAACATATGATCTAGCTTTTGTTGACCCATATAAAACCTAGTAAATGAGTTATGCAAATTTGTATTCTTTTTATTCAACTCATTTATTTCTAGATTTGCTTCTTCTATCTTCTTCTCAAATTCAAGTTTGGCATTTAATAGCATCTCATTTTCTATTTTCAATTTAGCAATGATTTTCTTATATTTGGAGTTCATGCATTGAAATTCATTTGCTAAATCATCAAAGGCATTTTGTAGTTCACTAAAGGTATAATCATTATTTTCACTAGAACTACAACTAGCCTCATCATCACTAATGGCCATAAAGCATGAGTAGGCTACCTCTTCATCTACATTTTCCTCATCGGAGCTATCACTATCGCTCCATGCAGCCACAAATGCTTTCTTCCTAGGCTTCCTATCCTTTTCCTTCCTAAGTAAGGGGCAATCTAACTTAGTATGACCCGATTCATTGCACTCATAACATACTAAGGAGTCTTTTTCTCTTCTACTTGATTCTCCCCTATGATGTCTCCTATTCTTCTCTCTCTCATTCATTCTCATGAACCTATTGAATCTTTTGGCAAACATTGCCATTTCCTTTTCTTCCTCACTTCCACTCTCATCACTATCATCTTCAATGACCTCATGAGTGGAAGACTTAAGTGCTACCCCAACTTTCTTTGAAGACTCTACATTTCTTTTTAGTTTCATTTCATGAGTAAGTAGAGACCCCATAAGTTCATCTAGAGACAAGGTGTTTGGATCCTTAGATTCTTCTATAGCGATTACCTTAGCCTCCCAAGATTTAGGCAAACTATTCAAAATCTTCTTTACCATTTCCACATTGGAATAGCTTTTGCCTAATGCCTTAAGTCCATTAATTATGTTATTAAACCTAGTATACATTTCACTCATGGACTCATTTTCTTTCATTCTAAAAAGCTCATAATCATGTGTGAGCATTCCTACTTTGGTTTCCCTAACTTGATTGGTCCCTTCATGTGTGATGGCCAATTTGTCCCATATTTGCTTAGCATTTTCACATAGGGACACTCTATTATATTCATTGGGACCTAATGCACAAAAGAGGGTGTGCATAGCCTTGGCATTCAATTGTGCCACTCTCATGTCATTTGTGTCCCACTCATCCTCACTCTTAGGGACATCTATTCCATCTATTTTTTTCATGGGAATTCTAGGACCATTCACTATAATTCTCCACACTTCATAATCGTTTGATTGTACAAACAACATCATTCTAGTTTTCCAATATGAATAGTTCTCACCATTAAAGAGTGGAGGTCTAACTAATGATTGTCCCTCTTCTCCTAGGGGTGTGCCTATATTCAAATGAGCCATCTAAGATCGTTTAGCTCGATAGAGGTTAGTCTAATTCAATCTCGAGCCCAAGCTCTGATACCAATTGTTGGCTCTTATATCCAATACCGAGAGGGGGGGGTGAATCGGTTTTTAACTACCCTTAGGTTCGTTTTTCGGTTTCTCTAAATTCTCTAGCCTATATTGATATTTTCTAAGTTCTCTAGGCTATTCAATCATGCAATCCAAATTCAATACAATAAGCACAAATATAATTGCAAGTAATTAAAGAGAGTAGGGAAAGAGAAATGTACGCAAGCGATTTATAGAGGTTCGGCAACCTTGCCTACGTCCTCTACCTTGAGACGCTCCCAAGGATTTTCCCCAAATTCACTATACTTGAATTTGTTACACTCCCTCTTTTCAAGGATCAAGAGAAACCTCTCTCTTTTTCTAGGCTCAAGAGTAACCTCCCTCTTTTTCTAAGGCTAAAGAGAAACCTCCCTCTTTTTCTAAGGCTAAAGAGAAACCTCCCTCTTTTTCAAGGCTAAAGAGAAACCTCCCCTTTTACAAGGAATGAATTGGTTTACAAGAGAAGTAATCAAAGAAGGCCTCTAGATAGGCAAGTGATTACAGAGATTAAGCACAAGTAAAAGCTTATACAAAGTTTGTGCTAAGCAATACAAGAAATAGATGAATGATAGAAGATGAAGACTCTTTATCTCTTGAATTGATGTTGAGGCTTGAGGAAGATGAATAAGATGATGAAAGATGTTGCTTGTTTGTTCCTCTTCCTTCCTTTAGCTTCTAAGCCTCTATTTATAGCCCCTTGGATGGTTTGTGGACGTTGGTTGGAGCCAAAACCGAAACTAGCCGTTGTATTTCACAGAAAATAGCCGTTGGGGACTTTCTGACATAAAGGGATCGATCCCTTTCCTTAGGGGATCGATCCCATGCTTCATTTTGGCCTTCCGGAGCACACTGCCAAAAAGGGATCGATCCCTTTCCTTAGGGGATCGATCCCATTCCTCCAGAATGGGTTTTTCCTGCACTTTTGGGTTAGAAATGATGTGGTCTTTGATCCTAATTCAACCCAAAACATATTGGCACTTTTGTGGGAGTTTTTCATGACTTTCTTTGATAAAAACATTGTCCAAAAATTCATTAAGTGATTTTCTAAAATATTCAAAACATTTATAAAGAATTAAGACCAATAAGGATGTATCATTAAATCATGGTCTTAATGTTTGGGTATGATCACTTAAAATGTATTGAGAAAATCATGTGTGATAAGGCAAATTTACAATATGAATTAAAACATTAAAGCTCACTTAAGTTTTTGTCATTTCAAAATATGTATGGCAATTTAAAGCTAACACCACCCATTCATTAATGAATAATTTTAATATCCACTAGTATTTTAACCCATGCTATGGAATGGTTTTTATCAAACCAAAATAATATAAAAATTGTGAAAAAAAATATAAAAATAATATTTATCAAGACAACTCAAAATAAAAAAGCAAAAAATGGACACATGTCAACTTTAGGTTAATGGGATTCTTTTTATTATAGGTTATAGATTATATTGAAATTATTTATTATTAAATAATAGCAAAATTCTTAATTATTTATAATTATTATTAAAATATTAATATAAATACATTTCTCAATAAAATACAAAATAATATTTTTGAAAATTAAAAATATTAAAATAATTAAAAAATTCATACAATTAAAATAATAATAATTATTTTACCATAATAAATAATATTAATTATTAAATTTATAAAACATTATTTACTATTAAAATATTCATTATTTTATTAGTAAAATAATCATATAATACTATTTATTATTAAAATATTAAAAATATTTATGTTTAACAAAAACAAAACAAAATTTTTAATTTCAAAATATCAAAATTTTTAATGTTAATATATTAATATATTTTAATACATTAGGTACAAAGGTAGCAATTAAAGAAAAAATTGAAAGGGTTTAACCAAACCAGATAGAAATCTGAACTTGTCAAGCTCTTAATATATATTATTCTTATGGATTCTCAAACACAATAGATGTAAAAGTTTAAAAATTACTTCGGGATGAAATTAATCTGATAACAAGCTTAGTTAATGCTAGTAGTTCTCTAGAGACCTGATTGCATTTCTAACATAAACAGCAAGTACCACTGCCAATAGAACAACCAAAGCCATGTTCATCATCGCTCTTGGTTTCTTAATCCCCTTGGCCAAACCGTCAAGAACTTGCTCATATTTTACCTAGGCCATGGTAATCGCTATCTGGTATTTATCAATGCCATGGAGTTTTTCAGGTTCTACATTTTCTTTCTCTGCAGCATCCTGGACAGAGTCACCAAGTTTTTCCTTTTGATTTCAATCTTTTTTCTCTTTCTCCATTGGCTTGTCAGATTCAGTAGCAGCAACATTGCTTTTATCTTTCCCCTCCTTTTCTTTATCTGGTGCCTTCTCTGAAGCATTGTCAGCCTCCTTGGTGGCCTTGGGAGGAGCTTCTTCATCACCATTTTTTTGTTTCTGTGGCACATCTGCAGGCCTCGGAGGCTGCGGAGCAGGCTTCTGATCAGATTTTGCCGATAGTTTTGCGTCTTGCGGCTTCTCATCAGCCGGGACTATCAGTTTGGGGTGTTTAACAAGGAGCAGACCATCCTTGAAACTTGCTTTGATATTATTTTGGTCACAGTTTGATGGAATGGGAATTTCCTTGAACAATCGGCTGAATTTGTTGCCACCGATTGGACGTTCGCCAGATATCCTCAAGTTCCCCGTTGTGGTTACTTGAACTTTGATTTGCTCCTTCCTAAAGCCTGTTCAATGAAACATTAGACTGCTGCTCGTCATTAAAAAAAAGGTAAAGAAATCAGAAAATTTCGGACAAGAACAGACCTGGAAGATGTGTAATTAAAGTGTCGTCTGCAACCTCATGAACCCATTCAGTGTGCACCTCAAAGTCTACATAAACAGGCTTTGGCTTCGAGGCCATGTCTTTTGTTTTCCTCTTTTTGATCAATATATTCAGGATGAATATGAGACTTCCTGGTTTGCTGGTTTTATATACACAGAAACAGATAAGGAGTTTTTTTTTTTTTGGTTCTGTTTTCTTTGAATAGAATTATTCTTTGTTCTCTTGATTTTCTTATAAGGTTTTTGGGATTGTCGGTAGCCTGGCCAAGGGTTTCTCGTATGCTTTGGCATCATGCAAAGGCAAAGTCCTGGTTCTTTGCTGCTTCTAAAGGTGAAAGCTCTGCTTTTTATTTTGTTTAAGGTATTGAAAAGTATAATGAGAAAAAACACGTTTGTTAATCTCTTTGATATACTAATAATAACTTAATTTCATTAAGCATTTGTTTCTTCAATGAAAAGGAAAGAAGATTATATTAACATAAAACAGAAAGAAAAATTCTATATTTATTTGAATCGGTTCATGCAATTCTTTTAAGTTTAAAGTTTGAATTTAACTCCTATCTTTTCTAAAAAGAAGTATTAGACAAGGATTGTGTTTTCTGATGAATACAACAGGAATAGTTAAAACATTATTATGGCACAAATTATTAGACACGTCAAAATTTTAAATGCAAAATACACATTTATTATGAGAATTACTTATATTAGCATGATTTTAAAAATTGAGTGTTTTAGGCACTAATGAAATAATGATACCTCATATGTTTTTAAAAACATCTAATAACTATTTTACACTCATTTTTACCAAATCAACTATGATTAAATTAATTGGCTAAGAGTCAACTCTTATTAAATATATTTACTTACCTATTTAACTCAAAATTAATGAAAAAACCTAAAAAACTGACATAATTAACAAATAGCTATTAAATTTAAAAGAAAGATTAATTTAAAAAGTAACAAAAATTAATTTGTAGGATGCAAAAAAGAATTGTGTTTAACATGATGATTTTGAAAGTATCATCATTTTTTTGTTTTGTTCATCATTATCGGTCACAAAAAATGATGATAATAGCAAAATCTTTTTTTTTTGTTTTGGAAGTATCAAACACAAAATTTTTAATTCATCAAATTAATTCTTTAGTTACTTTTTATATTAATCTTTTTGTTAGATATTAATAACTCTTTGTTAATGATGCGAGCTTTGTAAGTTAATTCAATAAGAATGAACTCTTAAATAAATTAATTTTATCAAAATTGATATGGTGTGAATGAATGTAAGATAGTTATTACATGTTCTTTATAAAAAATTATGAGTCATCATTATTTTATTGGTGGCCTAAAAACTCTCACTTTTTAGATTCATCCTAATATAAGTTATTCTCATTTATTAGATATATCATGCGTAATACCATCCTAGTAAAACATTTAAAATTAATTCATTTAAACTTTTTTTATATTTTAATAATATCTTTCTTCAGCCATTTGTTTCTTCAAAGGTAAGAAAAAAAGATATATTAACAAACAAACAAAGCTTGACTGAAAGGTTGTTATTCCTTATGAATCAAAATATATATAAATTAAGAAAAAAAGCAGAAGAAAATAATTGGAAGTGAAACTGCTAGACTATAATAAACTTTATTTGGATTAAAATTTTCACAACATGATTTTACACAAGTTTTAAGTCGACCAATGTTGGAATATCCAATTAACCAATGGGATGAAATTTGACGAGCTTATTTCAGAGTATGTCCATATCAAATTCATCTTTCTAGTTATCCATGTTCATTAGAAAAGCATCCTAAGCGTTTTCAATATTCTTGGTTTTCTCAGTTTTCTTCTTGGCATGAGTATTCTCCAACTAAAGATGCTACATATTGTTTACCATGTTATCTTTTTAATATGAAATCCAATGGGTGAATTGGTTGAGATGTATTCACTAGTAAAGGATTTAGAAATTGGAAAAATGTCAATGCTGAGAAGGATTATGCTTTTCTTAATTGTATTAGAGATGATCATCACCAAATAATAATGCCATGAGATCTTGTGTAGGTTTGATGAAATAATTTAGGCACACTGATAAAGTAATGTATGCACAAAGTTCACAACAAATTTTGAATGATAGGTTACGAGTCTAAGACTTCATAGATGTTGTTTGATGGCTCGCATTCTAAGCTTGTGCTTTTAGAGGCCATGACGAGACACCTGATTCAAAAAATCGGGGAAATTTTCTTGAGTTGATTGAACTTTTGGCTTCCTGTAATGATAATGTTAAGAAAGTTGCATTAGAAAATGCTCTTAAATCAATTAAGTATAATTCTCATTCAATTCAGAAAGAGATTTTGCATGTTCTTGCTAATAAAGTACGAAACATAATTCGTGAAAATATTGGAGATTCAAAATTTTGCATTATTGTTGACGAGGCTTATGATGAATCTAAAAGAGAACAAATGGCTCTTATTTTGAGATTGTTGACAAAGATGGTTTTATTAGGGAGCGTTTCTTTGATCTTGCTCATGTTAAAGATACATTTGCATTAACTCTTAAGTATGAAATATGTGTTATTCTCTCTCATCATAGTCTTGATGTTCAGAATATTCGTGGTCTAGGATACGATGAGGCAAGTAATATGCATGAGGAATGGAAAGGATTGCAAACATTATTCCTTAATGATTGTCCTTCTGCTTATTATGTGCATTGCCTAACTCCTTGGCTACAATTAACTCTTGTTGCTGCATCTAGAGAGGTACACTCTGTTCATGAGTTTTTTTAATAATTTGACTTTCATATCAATTTTGTTGATATCTCAAGCAAACATCATGAAGAATTACAAGCTGCTCAAGCAATTAAAATTGCATGCATGATATTCATTGATGAGCTTGAGACCAAAAAAGCTGCCAATCAGATTGAAACTTTAAAACAGGCTATTGATACTCATTGGAGTCCTCACTTTTATTATATATGCATTCTTATAACAATATTTGATGCAAATTATTTGGTGCTTGAAAATATTAAAAGAGAAGGATCCACTTATTCTCAACAAGGGGATGCCAGTGCTATATCAAAGTTTATTCAATCATTTGAATTCATTTTTATTTTACACTTGATGAAAGAGATCATGGGTATTATTGATGCATTATGTCAAGCTTTGCAACAAAAATCTCAATATGTTTTGAATGCTATGCATTTGGTTTCAAGTACAAAGATGTTGATTCAAAATTTAAAAGAATCTAGTTAGAATAGTTTGCTTGAAAATGTGCTATCATTTTGTGAAAAAGCATGATTTGAGTGTTCCTGATTTGAATGCTTCATATTTTGAAGGTTAACGTCTACAAAAACAAAATCAAATCACTATGTAGCATTGTTATCATTTTGACATATTCAATGAAGTCATTGAATTCAATTGCAAGAGCTAAATAATAGGTTTAGTGCACAAGCAATGAATATTTTGACACTTAGTTCTACTTTGGATCCAAAGAAAGATTATAAATCTTTCAATATTGATTATATTTGCACTCTTGCAGAATAATATTATCCTTTTCATTTTACTGAGCAAAAGAGATTGAATTTGAAATTCCAATTAAAACATTTTGAGTATGATATGCAAAATGATGTGAAATTATAAAATTTGTCTTCTTTATCACGATTGTGCCTTGTTTTGATAGAGATAGAAAATCAAAAATATATTATCTTCTCAACAAATTGATTAAACTTGTTTTAACTCTTCAAGTGTCTATTGCAACGAAGTTAATTTGTCATTTATCATTTATCACGTGATGGACAGATTTGTTTTAACTCTTCAAGTGGCCATTATCCCTTAATTTATCATTTTTTAGATAAATACTTTTTTAAATATTTATTTACCCATTAAAGTATATACATTTAACTCATTTAAAGAAAAATATATTGTAAAATTTACCCAAAGGTAATTTACTTTATATTTATGTTATTATTATTAATGCATGTATATTGTAGTATGTACCCAAAGGAGAACTGCTATATATCTTATTGTTTGTTTTACAAAATTCATTATAATTAAATGTGATCTTTATTTGTTATGTTTGCAGTTATTGCAATTAATTCGTGTACATCATATGTTGTTGTGTTTAATGGCATGAACTTCTCAAAATGACGAGAGCAAGTTGATTTTAACTTAGCTTTCATTCACGAAAAACCTACTACTATTAAGGATACAAGCAGTGTGGTAAAGTAAAAGAAGTCACATTATGCTGCGTGGGAAAGAAGCAATAGATTATGCTTAAAGTTTCTACGAATGACAATTGCTAATAATATTAAGACTACAATTCCATAAACTAAGAATGCTAAGGAATATATAAATTCTATGGAAGAAAGGTTTCGTTCTGCGGACAAATCACTCGCTGGTACCTTAATGGTTGAGCTTACGACCATAAAGTACAATGGGTCGATAAACATGCAACAACATATCATCGAGATGACAAACACTACTGCAAGGCTTAAGACCTTGGGTTTAGCAGTAGAGGACTCATTTTTAGTTCAGTTTGTTTTGAACTCATTGCCTTCTAAATATGGGCCTTTTCAAATTAACTACAACACTATAAAAGATAAGTGGAATGTTAATGAATTGGCCAATAAGCGTGTACAAGAGAAAGCAAGACTCAAAAGTCAAAAGAGTCACTCTGCTAACCTAGTAGGAAAAAGAGCTATGAAAGGATTCAAAGCCAAAAGGTTTAAGAAGAAGAAATGGTCTGCTAATGATTCTTAGACTGACAAGAAGAAACAGATGGTAGAAAAATGCCATTTTTGCAAGAAAGCTGGGCACTATCAGAAAGACTGTAAACAAAAAGCTTGGTTCGAAAAGAAAGGTATTTTCAATACTTTTGTTTGTTTTGAATCAACTTTAAGTGAAGTTTCTAACAATACTTGGTGGCTTGATTTTGGTGCTACAACTCATGTTACCAATACTATGTAGGGATTCCTTACGATCCGAACCACAAATCCAAGAAATGATTTTCTATTTATGGGGAACTGCATGAAGGCTCCTATTGAAGGCATAGGGACTTATAGATTGGTCTTGGACACTGGATATCAGTTGGATCTTTATGATACACTCTATGAACTTTCAATTTCTAGAAACTTTGTTTCTTTAGGAAAATTGGACAGTTGTGGTTTTTATGTTAATTTTTGTTCTGAAAATTTTAATCTATATAAAGAATCTATTAATTATGGATCGGGTTTTCTTATTGATGGTTTATATGGAATAAAACTTAATAATGTTTTTGCTGAATATTTACATGTCACACATAAAATTGTTGGTTCAAAACATAGCATGCTTAATGAAAATTTTGCTTATTTGTGGTATAAATGTTTAAGTCATATATCCAAAGAAAAGATAGAAAGATTGGTAAAGAATGAGATTTTACAAAATCTGCATTTTACTGATCTTGGAACTTGTTTGGATTGCATAAAGGAAAAACAAACCAAACAAACCGAGAAAGGAGTTACAAGAAGCACACAGCTTCTTAAAATAATACATACTGATATATGTGGGCCTTTTGATGTTCCATCCTTTAATGGAGAAAAGTATTTCACTACTTTCATTGATGATTATTCACGTTATGGATATATCTATCTACTTAAGGAAAGATCTCAATCTGCAGATGTTCTAGAAATATTCCTAAATGAGGTTGAGAGACAATTAGATAGAAAAGTGAAAATTATAAGATCTGATAGAGGTGGTGAATACTATGGGAAATATGATGAATTAGGACAATGTCTTGGTCCATTTGCTAAAGTACTTGAAAAGCGTGGCATATGTGCACAGTATACTATGCCAAGTGCACCTCAACAAAATGGTGTAGTAGAAAGGTGAAATCAGACCTTAATGAACATTGTTAGGAGTATGATGAGTAACTCCTCCTTACTTAAATCCTTATGGATGCATGCACTAAAAACCACAATTTATTTATTGAATAGAGTTCCAACCAAAGCGATTCAAAAGACACCTTTTGAACTGTTGACGAGAAGGAAACCAAGTTTAAGGCACCTACATGTTTAGAGTTGCCCAGCAAAAGCAAAAGTGTATAATCCACAAGAGAAAAAGTTAGATTCTCGAACTGTAAGTGGATACGTGATTGGTTATCCTAAGAAATCCAAAGGATATAGGTTCTATTGTCCAACCCATAATTTGAGAATAATTAAAACTGGTAATGTCAAATTCTTTGAGAATGTTGAAGTCAGTGGGAGTGTAAAACATCAAGTTGTGGAAGTAAACGAGATAAGGCTAAATGCTCCATCCATTATTGATCCAAAATCCATAATTGACATTAATGTTGATCTAACATTTGTAGAAATGAGACAACAATATTGATCAACATTTGAACTATGATACACATCCACAATCTGATTTCGGATCCTATAATGATTAAGGATCTAATATTCGACCTATTGAAGGAACATCGAATACAAATGAATCACAATGAATAACATTAAGAAGATCTCAAAGGGAAAAGAGATCGGCTATTCTGGAAGATTATGTGATTTATTTATAAGAATCAGACTTTGATCATGGAATTGATAAAGATTCAGTTACTATTTCACAAGCCATAGAAAGTTCAGAATCTACTAAATGGATTAATGCCATGAAGGAAGAGTTAAAATCCATGGAACAAAATAAAGTTTGGGATCTCGTTCAATTGCTTGAAGTATGTAAAAGAGTCGGTTGTAAGTGGGTCTTCAAGATCAAACGAGACTCAAAAGGCAAGGTGGAACGTTATAAAACCAGACTTGTTGTCTAGGGTTATACTTAGAAAGATGGAATTGATTATACAAAGACGTTCTTTCCTGTATCTAAGAAAGATTCATTAAGAATAATTATGGCATTGGTGGCTCAATATGATTTGGAGTTATACCAAATGGATGTGAACACTGCCTTTTTGAATGGAGATTTAGAGGAGGAAGTTTATATGGATCAACTAGAAGGTTTTACCATAGAAAGTAAAGGTCAAATGGTGTGTAAACTTAAAAAGTCAATATATGGACTAAAACAGGCTTCTAAACAATGGTATATTAAGTTTAATACCATTATTACGTCTTTTGGTTTTAAGGAAAATATTGTAGATCGTTGTATATACCAAAAGATTAGTGGGAGTAAGTTTATATTTTTAGTCTTATATGTTAATGATATTTTGCTTGCAGCAAATGATTTAAGTATATTGTGTGAAACTAAAGATTTTCTCTCTAAGAATTTTGAAATGAAAGATATGGGGGAGGCTTTTGTAAGAGCCTCGCCCGTCTCACCAGGCCGTCGGTGAGCATCCCCTAGGCGATCACACACGCCCCAAGTTTACTCTTACATGCGAGATAGGCGATCCACTCTCACTTACGTATTGTCCGCTTCGGTGGTCGCCCACCTCACGACTTTAGCATGTCTCAACACTTGCAAGAGGTCAAGGGTTCAAGACATGCGAAACGCGCTCAAGGGATTATTCTTGACTTCTTCAAGACCCTCTCAACACTTGCAAGAGGTCAAGGGTTCGAGACATGCGAAACGCGCTCAAGGGATTATTCTTGAGTTCTTCAAGACCCTCTCAACACTTGCAAGAGGTCAAGGGTTCGAGACATGTGAAACGCGCTCAAGGGATTATTCTTGAGTTCTTCAAGACCCTTAAGGCAAAGTCGTGAGGTGGGTGACCGCCAAAGCGGACAGTACGTAAGTGAGAGTGGGCGATCGCCTATCTCGCGTGTAAGAGTAAACCTGGGGCGTGTGTGATTGCCTAGGGGATGCTCGCCGATGGCCTGGTGAGACGGGCGAGGCTCTTACAGCTTCTTATGTGATTGGAAAAGAAATATTCCGGAAAAGATCAAAAGGAATAATAGGCCTATCTCAAAAAGCATATATCAACAAAATCCTCAAAAAGTTTAACATGAGTAAATGTTCACCTAAGGTTATTCCCATTCAAAAAGGTGATAAATTTAGTCTCATGGAGTATCTAAAGAATAAATTGAAACAAAAGGAAATGGAATCAATTTCTTATGCCTCTGTTGTTGGAAGCTTAATGTACCTGTAAACCTATACTAGACCCGATATAAGTTTTGCTGTTGGAATGTTAGGCAGGTATTAAATTAATCCTGGAATTGATCACTGGAAGGCTGCAAAGAAAGTTTTGAGGTACCTGTAAGGAACAAAGAATTATATGCTCACATATAAGAGATCCAATCAATTGGAGGTAATCGGATACACGAATTTAGATTTTTCGAATGTCTTGACAGCAAGAAGTTCACTTTTAGTTATCTATTTCTTTTAGCTGAAGGAGCAGTTTCATGGGAAAATTTAAAACAGACTGCCACTACTCATCTACAATGGAAGCAGAATTTGTGGCTTGCTTTAAAGCTACAATTCATGCGTTATGGATGCGGAACTTTATTTCAGGTCTTGGGGTTGCTGAGACCATTACCAAGCCACTGAAAATTTATTGTGATAGCTCCACAATAGTATTCTTCTCCAAGAACGACAAATACTTTGGAGGTGCCAAGCATATGGAATTGAAGTATTTTGCCGTTAAAAAGGAGGTTCAGAAATAAAGAGTGTCAATTCAACATATTAGTACTAATCTCATGATTGTTAAACCATTAACAAAGGGTTTATAACCCAAGTTATTTAAGGAACATGTTCTTAGGATGGTTCTTGATTGTAATGATGTTTTGTATTGACACTTTGAGCTCAATGATATGTTTTGACACTATTATGTTTTCCTGTTCTAAAGACTTAACAAGTCATTATTGTTGGCCATTATGAAATAATAGTATAATGATAATTTAAGAACCTAATATAATAAATTGTAGGTGTTGTAGTACATGGAAATGAGTGTTTTACAAACTAAATCATGACCGCCGTAACTTACACTAAATAGTTTTTTTATATTATGGTATTATGATGGGAGATAATAAATTAACTTTTCTTATAAAGATTTTAATCATGTCAACTGCGAGAATGTAAGATAAATCTACGATTATTTAGTGTGGCTTTGTTAAAATCTAAGGAAAGTTATTTAATATGCCACTATCCCTTAATTTTAGGACCCACATCCAATCACACAATGGGCATGATTGGAAGTGGTAGTTTTTTAATTAAATATAAACAGGTCCTCTCTCTCTCTCTCTCTCTCAAAACATATAATATTTTTCATCTACACCATGAACGAAAGAAAACATAGCAAGAGAGAGAAATTTATTTATTGCTACAGAGACTGCAACAATGAGTTCTTCTTCTTCACTAATGCTTACAACGGACAGAGGTACGTATATCATTTTATATTATGCAAAAAGCATGATATATCTAGTTTTAGGAGATCTTGGATGTGTGTTCATGTATATGAATAAACTTTACATGTAGTATCTAAGCCTAGTTGTTCTAAACTAGACATATTTTGCGAAAGATTTCTGTTCTCCTTTTGATTTCTCTGAAAATTAAAAATTAAAAACTTAAGAGTATATGTAATTTTCTATTCAATTTTAAAGACAATTTAATGATCATAATTTTCAATCGTTTATATTAACTACAGTAATATTTTTCTATGTAATATTGGTATAAAGAACTATGAGATAAGATCTATTTTTAATTTCTTTTATATTCCGGCGAAGTTAGATGAGTTTTATAGTATTTTCAGATTTCCCGTATAAAAATCAGTAGCCTTTAATTCAAAAGAAAATATATTATATATTAATTATAATGATGAGCTAATAATGATGTGATGATTGTTAAAAAAAAATTTCAAACAATAAAGTGCTTGAAACCAACTTGCCAATATATAAATGGAATCTTCATTGTTTGAATATTTGTCATGATTTTGGCTGATGATAATAATTTAATGATGATGTTTATCAATGATATGATGATGAACTCTTTTGTAAGAGAAACAGAACTTTTATATATATATATATATATATATATATATATATATATATATATATATATATATTTATACAAACACACATATAATGGTTTTTTGAGCAGTAAAGTACATGAATTGAAGGAGAATAAAAGCTTTCACATGATTTATATATACATATATGTATAAAATAAATTAACTTCCATTATAAAAATTTTAATCGAGTCAAGTGAAAGAATGTAAGATAAATCTACGATTATTTTGTGTGGCTTTATTAAAATCTAAAGAAAGTTAATTAAAAAAAATTCTAAAAAAAGTTATTTAATAGGCCACTATCCCTTAATTTTATGACACACATCCAACACATGATGGACATGATTAGAAATTGTATTTTTTTTTTGTGATAAATGATAAACAAAAAATGACATAACAAAAGGAAGCTGAGATAAATGTTGTTATAGTAGTTACACCATTCTAACTGAGCAATCCCATGTCATCAATGTCTTTTAATATTTACCAACAAGTAGTCGAAAAAAGAAGCATTGAATTTTTTCTCCAAATATTTAAATATAATTCAAATCTTGAAATCGTTACTGTTAAAAGAATTTTATTACTCATTACTTTTGATACGAACAAAACTAACTTTAAATAGTAAAACGGACGAGAATATTTATAATAAAAAAAAAGTCTTTTAATGTTCTTTTGAGACCAGAATTTTTTAGTATGGTATCTAACTTTAATATGTTTGCTTGGTTTCTGACAAGGGTTTAACTTGAATCACCGGTAAGATGTTACTTCCCTTTTCCTCCTTTCTGCCTCTGACAAATTGTTTTTTCTGTTAGGAACTCTGAAAAACGTTCACCTGAGTACTTGACTGGCGAACCTCTTAAATCTGTCTTCGGACTTCACTACGGCTTTGGAAATTGAAGAACATAAACATGACACTTTCCATTAGTTTCTTTTGCTCATGATTGGCTAGAATTTATTCATTTTGGAGCATTTTATTACCGCATTAGCTTGAACCCGTACTTAGATTCCGTTAGTTTGGCAAAAATTAACTTTTGAAAATGATTTTCCAAAAACGTATATTTTCAAAAAATTTACAGATTTTAACAATTAAGACTTAGCTTAATAATTGTTATTTTTCTTTAAGAGGAATTAAATTTAAAATTCTATTTCTTACTCTCCCTTATACCTCTTATGAATTAAAAAAATTACAATTTTGCCTTTCAAAAAAAATTACAATTTTTTTTTGTTTTTTAGATAAGTCGTTAAAAAATATTTTCTGTTATTTAAATGTTTTTTTGGAAAATCTATTTTTATTATTAAAATATTTAAATTATTTATTTACTGATATTTAACAAATAGTTATATTTTAATAATAATATTTAATACTAAAATATTTTATTATTAAACACTTAAAATAAAAATTTTCATTATTATTTATATTAATGTTTTAAAATAGTTAAAATTGTAATACTATTATTGAAATATTGTTTATATTAATATAATATTAAATTTTATTCTTAAAAATATTGTACTATTAAAATAATTATATTTTATATTGAAATTATTTATTATTAAGTAATAGCAAAATTATTATTTATTTATATTTATTATTAAAAATTTAAAAATATTTATGTTTAACGAAAACAAAACAAAATATTTAATTTCAAAATATCAAAATTTTTAATGTTAATATTTTAATATATTTTAATAGATTAGGCAAAAAGGTAGTAATTAAAGAAAAAATTGAAAGTGTTTAGCCAAACCAGATAGAAATCTGAACTTGTCAAGTTCTTAATGTTGGAACAAATTCGTCCACAATGCCCATTAGCATAATATATTTGAAAGAAATCTAACCTTTTGTGGGTATGCAAAATACCCACCATTTTGACCACCATTGACGCCACTGATGAAGCTGCCTTGGGGAGGAGGTGCCGCCAATGTTCCGCCGGAAGTCCACCGGTGCTGGTGGTGCTGCCAAGAGAAGGGATGATGATGGTGAGTGATGGAGAGAAACGGGAGAGGAGAGGTGATCTACTGCTGTTCACTTCTCCGTTAATTACAAGTGAATAATGGGCCTTCACTTATATAGTGGTGTCAGCAGTAGGGACCTCCCATATTTTTAGACCATGTATTATATCCGTCCCATTAAGGATAAATACATATATAATATAGATATATTATATACAATTATGGTCACACTATACATAAATTATACTACTAAATAAATTATATGATAATAATTATACTTAATTAGTCCATACAATTAGAGATATTACAACATTCTCCCACTTGGACAATTAAGTTAATTAACAAAATATATCATATAATCTCAATATGTATTCGTAAGCCCTCTAAATACATTGTGCCGAAAGGGTACAAATGTGTAGACTCATACATACTTTAACAACAACAAGCCTTTTATAAGCTTCAAAATGCATCATACCGACAGGGTACAAATGCGTAAACTTATAAAGACTACAACAAAAATAGTAGTATTAGTGTGAAATGGAAATGATATGAAAACAAAATCAATATCCATTTCCATTAGGTCCATGCATCCAAACTGAATGATGCAATGTTTCAACGGAAGCTCATGAGACCAATACAGAATGTCTCATTTAACAGAATGTCATATTTACCGTAATGCGCGCAGACAGAATATGCATATATGACAAATAAGAATCCATTCACACAGTTGCAACTGATTTTATTGCAGAGCTCCCACTAACTTAATATAGTAAATGGCTCCACATGCCTCATAAAAGTGCTATGTCGTCAAAACACTTTAGCAGCCAAACTTTTAGTTAGACAGAATGAGCTCTTTAAAACATGTGTTCTATAATCCAATTAAGTAATGGATTCCATTATTTTCTCTCTAACCAACCGAATGATGATATCTAAATATTTGGAGTGTGAGGAACTCCTAGTATTTTGAGAGAGAAAATACTTGCTGCAACATTACCACAGTACATCTCCAGGACTTCGAAATGGCAACCACACAAAACCAACCCTGATATGAAATTTTGCAGCCTAAATGGCCATCATGTAGCTTTACAACATGCTACATATTTAGCCTCCACAATCAAGAATGATGTAAGTGTTTGCTTTACACTTTCTAAAATACAATTCTTTTATATCCACAAATATATAACCAAAATAATTTTCAATATCTGGAGAGCTTGCAAAATTAATATCAGAATATCTGATCAAACTCAAAATGTCAGATTTATCAATATCTAAATACTCTCTTTATAGCTTCCAGTTCTCTATTATAGGATCGCTCAAGTATCTCCGAAATACACCTATAACATACACAATATCCAAATGTGTATAAACTTGAGCATACAGTAATTACCCACAATAAGGCATACACTACACTCGATATGAGCTCTTTCACTTTTATCTTAAGGACTTTAAGATTTTTACAATATGTCACCTTTTACTAAATGACGTCTCATTAGGAGAACAACATACAATAAACCTACTCGACACTTAATATAGGTTCCATGAGACCAATAATGTATGCCTATTGATATGTCACAAAGAATCTCAATCTTTAAAACGAAATGGAGCCTCACTTAGATTCTTCATCCTGAAGTGACATGACGACATGAAGTGTCTCATACAATAGGTCAGTGCTATAGGCTGCTATTTGACATCATCACTTAGAGCACAATAAGCACATAACTCCTACTGACCTCGCAATGGATCCAATTATCAAACAATAATGTTCTCCTCAAAGTGATAATCTCATTCTTTATATATTACAATCTTGATAACTTTCAATGTTCGCAAATGAACTCCTTAAGTTCGCGAACTGTATGTTCCACCTTAGGAACTACAAACTTTTAGGTTGCTTTATTTAAAGCCTTGGCAAAATTTAGCTTTAAAATTTTTAGCCTAATCTTTAGGGTTTCACTTAGTCTACAATGATGTGACAACAGAAATAGATCCCATGCATCTTTGTGCAACATAGATGCTTACTCATCCTGCGTGACTAATATTCAACTCTAAGAGTTCGAATCAGTATAGTCTCCTGACAAATATCAGAATTAGAAGACACATGAATCTTACATTCATGTTCCTCTGTAAAGTCAGATGCAGGTTCAAAATATGGTATTGAGATCAATCATTTTCTTTGGTTGTGGCTTTTCATCATCAAAAGATAACGCATATATGGGAATGGCACAACAAAATGTATCTTAATAATAACTTTGTGGAGTTCACAACTCCCACTCTTTAAGTCATCTACTAAATAGATTGCATTGTCAGACTCAATGATTCTAGTGTCACATAACGAGAAATGAAATCTAGAATCTTTCTAGTCGATATAATAGCCAACAAACTTGCCGCTGATAGTTTTCTTGTCAAGTTTTCTTGACTATGCGTTATAGCTCTTTTGCCTTACCTTATAACCCTAAACACAGGAAGTGGCATAAAAATGGCTTAATGTTTGACTACAACTTGGGATGCATTTAGGAACTGGTATTGCTTGGAGATTAACTTTGAATGTGAATTGCAGTTTCTATAATTTCACTCCATCTAAATTTCGGATATTTGAAGTGATTCAACAGAAGTCGTACCACATCAAAATGTACGAATGATTATTACTGCAATCTCATCCTTGTCGATATTCCAAGCATGCATACTAGGCGTCAATATATAATCCTATAGTGCACTTAACCGAAAACCGGTATATGATTTCGCTTAGCTTCATTATACCGAACATAATATTCATCACTACTGTCTGATCATTGCCTTAAGCAGCGCAGCGGAATTAATCAGAATGCCTAAGGCCTCTATAAGATCAGATCTATTACTCCATATGACCTACATCGAAATGGTCGTTAGTAAAATGATGAAACAGTTATATCCACTAAATACAATATGTGAAAATGATCTACAAATGTCGGTATACATAAGTTCCTAATTATTTCAATATCTACTAATCATGTCCTTAATATTAGCAGCAAGATATCCCTTAATACAATCTCTTCATGTGCCTCGAAATATCCCTAACCCATGCCACAACTTAATAGATTTCTTATCTATCCTATCATAATCAAAATCTACAGTCACATCATTCACTATTGAAGAAAATTTGCCCAAATATTGGGGTACAAGTCCACTGTGTATCCATCATGCAAAACGCCAGAATCAATATATATATATATATATGTTATTACTAATTAGAAATACTTTTCTGTTATCGAAATGAAAAGTATAAACCAACAGTAGTTGCAAAACTGTCTTCAAAATGTAACAACAATCTGGCTATGTTTTCAATATGGATTCTAACTCTATACCCCTAAATTCACAACAATTTTCCCTTATTCGATTTCCGGTTGCTTATAACTTTATCAATGATAGCACCGGTATCCAAAACACCAATAGTTAGAGGGCATATCTCCTAGATTGGATTCAAAATAAAAGCTAACAAAATGCTTTTTTGCACATCCCAATCTAGAAGACTCTTACAATCTACCTCTTTTGCCCAGGATTATTACAGAAGTGGCACACATTGATATTTAGAGGTGTTGGTGGAACTAAAGTGGGAAATAGACTTGACAAATTTCTTCTTCTAAAATAACCTTTTATTGAGACCTCTTAATAATATTTCCTTTTGGCAGTAATATTTGGCATATGTCATCATTATGGCTAAATGAGATCTGTTAACCCGAAAGATCTCTCATTCTTGAATGACAATATCAATTTTGGTATTAAAATGCCATACTTCCTTCTGCATTAAATGAGATCTGTAAAACTGGAAGATCTCCAATTCTCTATCCCAGAAGGAAGTAGTACTGAATCTGCCATATTTGTAATCAAACTCCTATTGCAACCTTTATCGATCTTATGCGAACTATTTTCTAATGGCATCCATAAGTACTTATTAGTTATCACTAATTGGAACACTTTCTCTGATGTGCTCATTAATGGCATGCCCTTATAATCAGAGAATTCTCACTTAAGTGTTCTTGAAATTCCAAATATTTTGTCCTCAAAGAGCTCATACTATTGGGTATAGTAGATAGATCGACTCTCGGGACTACTACCTATTTTAATGTGTCCCTAATTGTATAAATCGATTCATACCATCTATCTAATTTGATCCTGCTAGAAATTCAATATGTGATAGTTACACAATATGGAGGCTAGTGGAATGACTCGATAAATTCCACAATACACTACCGAGGATAAGACAAAACTAGTTGAATACAACCTGAATGATCGCCCACCGACAGGGTAGGAAGACCGTGTCATATCCCAACCAGAATCCTCTCAATCCCAAGCATCTCTAAAAGCAACTAACAATCCGACAGGGAGAGACTAGCCACTTCTAAAGACCTTAGTAAATTATGCAATTGCAACTATCACTATGCATTGCCTTATTATTATATCCTTAAAATTATCAGAATAAATCGTCAAAAAATCTTCATGACTATTCCTGCGACAGGCAAGTACTAGTCAATCCAATTAATGATTTATAATTTTAAGAATATTCACAAAATTTATTGATCAGAATTAACTACACCAAAAAATATGCAATTCTTGAAGCATATGTAGTAATTTTAAATCTAATATTAACTAATTAAATTAATTTCACATAAATGTGAATATTCAAATAATAAGGCAATTTTCATTTTTAGAGAGTTTATTTATTTAAATAAATTATTAACGAAATGGGTAAACTATAATCCAAAATAGTTCAACAAAATACCCAAATAATTTATTTAAACTTATTTAATTAGGCTAAATATTAGTAATTTATGGGCATAAATACATATTTCAAAATTAAGTGAATTATGAAATAAATGAGTAATTAAATTTCTAGAAATTACTTCAAAATTAATTCCTCCTAAAATTCACTTATATCACATTAATTTTGGGCTTAATAACTAATTATGGCTATTAAATATCTAAAATTCTTCAAAATAAATAAATAAATAAATAAATAAATAATTAATTAATTATATGACCTATAATTAATTAATCAAAATGGCCAATTAAACTATAATCCAAAATGGCCTATTAACTAATTATGCAAAATAGTCACTAATTAATTCAAATTTAATAGCCAAATAAATTTAATCAACCAAAATGGCCCCTAACTTAATTAAGCAAAATGGCCTAAAATTAATTAATTAAATTACCCAAAATTAATGTTATACCAAATGGCCAAACATTAAAATAATTAAATGCCCATAATAATAACCAAATTAAATTTAGCCTAAAATTAATTGAATTATTAAAGCCTAATTAAATAAAATGGCCCATAATATTTTAAAATATAGTGGCCTAAACATAATTAAACCAAACACATAAAATGGCCTACTGAAGATACATAAACAAAATGGCCCAGAAAAAATACAAAAAACTAAAATGGCCTAAATCAAAATTAATGGGCTAAAATTAATCCTAAAAGTAAACCAAAACCGGCCCAAAATTCCAGCTCAAATAAAACAAAATTGGCCCAAAAAAAATGCCAAAACCGGGCCAATGGCAATGCATGCTCAGCCCAATAAAAATGGCAAAACCGAGCCCAAGAAAAATTGCCTAGAAAAAAAAAATTTTTTTTAATTACTTCAGATACGGGCGCGTTTGGCGCTCGCTGGCGCCCATATGGAACTGTCGGGCGCATGTGTCGCACGCGCCCGTCGTCTTCCTCCCCAGTCGAGCAGAAAACCAGAAAAATGGGTCTTTAACCCGACCCGGTTCCATTTTTGACCATTTTTTCACTCTACACAGCCCCATTTTACTTCGTTTTAACGGCATTTTCAACAACAAATCATCCTCTACAATTATATTGCATTATTTCAGCTTGAAAATGCATGAATACTTTGGGTATGACATAAATCTGAAAATACCCAAAATAAAAAAAATGTATAGATTCTCATTTTTCTTCAAAAAAATGGCTAATGGCTATATTGTGGACGAGCTCTGATGCCAATTGTTGGAACAAATTCGTCCACAAAGCCCATTAGCACAATATATTTGAAAGAAATCTAACCTTTTGTGGGTATGCAAAATACCCACCATTTTGACCACCATTGACGCCACTGATGAAGCTGCCATGGGGAGGAGGTGCCGCCAATGTTCCGCCGAAAGTCCACCGGTGCTGGTGGTGCTGCCAAGAGAAGGGATGATGATGGTGAGTGATGGAGAGAAACGGGAGAGGAGAGGTGATCTACTGCTGTTCACTTCTCCGTTAATTACAAGTGAATAATGGGTCTTCATTTATATAGTGGTGCCAGCAGTAGGGACCTCCCATATTTTTAGACCATGTATTATATCCGTCCCATTAAGGATAAATACATATATAATATAGATATATTATATACAATTATGGTCACACTATACATAAATTATACTACTAAATAAATTATATGATAATAATTATACTTAATTAGTCCATACAATTAGAGATATTACAACACTTAATATATATTATTCTTATGGATTGTCAAACACGAGATGTATAACTTTAGAAATTACATTCAGGATGAAATTAATCTGATCACAAGCTTAGTTAATTCTAGTAGTTCCCCCGAGACCTGATTGCATTTCTAAGATAAACAGCAAGTACCACTGCCAATAGAACAACCAAAGCCTTGTTCATCATCGTTCTTGGATTCTTAATCCCCTTGGCCAAACCGTCAAGAACTTGCTTATATTTTACACAGGCCATGCCAATCGCTATCACGTATTTATCAATGCCATGGCGTTTTTCAGGCTCTACATTTTCTTTCTCTGCAGCATCCTGGACAGAATCACCAAGCTTTTCCTTTTGATCCCAATCTTTTTCCTCTTTCTCAATTGGCTTGTCAGATTCAGCAGCAGCAACATTGCTTTCATCTTTCCTCTCCTTTTCTTTATCTGGTGCCTTCTCTGAAGCAGTGTCAGCCTCCTTGGTGGCTTTTGGAGGAGCTTCTTCAACACCATTTTTTTGTTTCTGTGGCACATCTGCAGGCCTCGGAGGCTGCGGAGCAGGCTTCTGATCAGATTTTGCCGATGGTTTTGCTTGTTGCGGCTTCTTATCAGCCGGGACTATTAGTTTGGGGTGTCTAACACTGAGCAGACCATCCTTGAAACTTGCTTTGATATTATCTTGGTCACAGTTTGATGGAATGGGAATTTCCTTGAAGAATCGGCTGAATTTGTTGTCACCGATTGGACGTTCGCCAGATATTTTCAAGTTCCTCGTTGAGGTTACTTGAACTTTGATTTGCCCCTTCCTAAAGTCTGTTCAATGAAACATTAGACTGCTGCTCGCCATTAAAAAAAAAATAAAGAAATCAGAAAATTTCGGACAAGAACAGACCTGGAAGATGTGCAATTAAAGTGTCGTCTGCAACCTCATGAACCCATTCAGTGTGCACCTCAAAGTCTTCATAAACAGGCTTTGGCTTCGAGGCCATGTCTTTTGCTTTACTCTTTTTGATCAATATATTCAGGATGAATATGAGACTTCCTGGTTTGCCGGTTTTATATACACAGAAGCAGAAAATTAAGGAGTTTTTTTTTTGTTCTGTTTTCTTCGAATAGAATTATTCTTTGTTCTCTTGATTTTGTTACTAGGTTTTCGGGATTGTCGGTAGCTTGGCTAAGGGTTTCTCATATGCTTTGGCATCATGCAAAGGCAAAGTCCAGGTTCTTTGCTGCTTCTAAATGTGAAAGCTCTGCTTTTTATTTTGTTTAAGGGATTGAAAAATATAAAGAAAAAAAAAACACGTTTGTTAATCTTTTTGATATACTAATAATAAATTTCATTAGGCATTTGTTTTTTCAATGGTAAGGAAAGAAGATATATTAACATAAATCAGAAAGAAAAATTCTATATTTATTTGAATCGGTTCATGCAATTCTTTTAAGTTTAAAGTTGGAATTTAACTCCTATCTTCTCTAAAAAGAAGTATAAGAAAAGGATTGTGTTTTCTGATTAATACAACAGGAATAGATAAACCATTATTATAAACATGTTAAATTTTTAAATGCAAATACAACATATTTATTATACATATCACGCATAATACCTTCGTAGTAAAACATTTAAAATTAATTCGTTAAAACATTTTTATATATATTAATAATATCTTTCTTCAGGCATTTGTTTCTTCAAAGGTTAGAAAAAAAGATATATTAAGAAACAAACAAAGCTTGACTGAAAGGTTGTTTTCTCTTATGAATCAATATATATATATTATTTCACACACTACCAATGGATTCACAAGTGGTATACTCTGTTCATGAGTTTTTTTTAATAATTTGACTTTCATTATCAATTCTGGTGATGCATCAAGCAAACGTCATGAAGAATTACAAGTTGCTCAAGCAGTTGAAATTGCACACATGGTAACTGTTGATGAGCTTGAGACTAGAAAAGGTGCCAATCAGATTGGAACTTTAAAACGAGTTGTTGATACTCGTTGGAGTTCTCACTTTTATTCTATATGCAACCTTATAACAATGTTTGATGCAACTTGTTTGATGCTTGAAAATATTAAAAGAGAAGGATTCACTTATTCTCAACGAGGAGATGCCAATGTTGCATCCAAGTTTATTCAATCATTTGAATTCATTTTTATTTTGCTCTTGATGAAAGAGATCATAGGTATTACCAATATACTATGTCAAGCTTTGTAACAAAAATCTCAATATTTTTTGAATTCTTTGCATTTAGTTTCAAGTACAAAGATATTGATTCAAAATTTAATAGAATCTAGTTGGAATAGTTTGCTTGAAAATGTTCTATCATTTGTGAAAAGCGTGATTTTGAGTATTTCTGATTTGAATGCTCCATATTTTGAAGGTCAATGTCAACAGAGACAAAATCAAATCACTATGGAGCCCCACTATCATTTTGACATATTCAATGAAGTCATTGATTATGAATTGCAAGAGCTAAACAATAGGTTTAGTGCACAAGTAATGGATGTTTTGACATCTAGTTCTACTTTGGATTCAAAGAAGATTATAAATCTTTCAATATTGATGGTATTTGCACTTTTGCAGAAAAATATTATTCTCTTCATTTTACTGAGCAAGAGAGATTGAATTTTGAAATTCCAATTCAAACATTTTGAGTATGATATGCAAAATGATGTGAAACTACAAAATTTGTCTTCTTTATCACAGTTGTGCCTTGTTTTGATAGAGACCAAAAAATCAAAAATATATTATTTTCTCAATAGATTGAGTAGACTTGTTTTAATTCTTTCAGTGTCTACTGCAACTAGTAAGCAAGCATTTTCCGCTATAAAGATCATCAAAACAAGATTACGAAACAAGTTAGAAGATGAGTTTCTTGCAGGCAATTTAGTTGTCAACATCAAAAGAGATATTACTGAGACATTTAGTTTATACTCAATTTTTGAAGATTTTGTTTCTTTAAAAGAATATCACTCACAATTTTAAATAAAATTATTTATTTGATGCATTTTAATTCCTTATACTTTTTTGATGAATTATTAAATTTTATAATTTTATAAGTTGTTTATTTCTTACTAATATATTACTTGCATATATTTTTTATGTTATTAATACATAGTGATAGAAGAACTCAAATGATATATATATATATATATTTATATATGTATATATATGTGTGTGTGTGTGTATATATATATATATATATATATATATATATAAATTTTTAGTTGCCCCAAAATCAAAGGTCAAGATCTGTCGGGCCACTTTGTTATGTTACTTTTATGTAGAAAGACTTGTAACATAACTAAAATGGTGTCTTGGTTGTATAAAAAAATCAAAGGGAAGAGTTAAGAATTGAAAATAGCAAAATTTGCATTGAAAAACGTAAGAAGTCCGGAGAAGTATAGAAGTGATAAAGTTTCATAGTGAAATGTTTTCAATTAATAATGAGATAATTTAAATTTTAAAATGGATTAGATTTGTGATATTTTTAAAAAAAATATTTAATAGATTGTGATTTTAGATAAAAAAATTATTTAAATTGATTAGATTATAACGAATTTAAATGTATTACGATTAGAGTTAGGTAAAAATTTTTAATTTTATTATCTAATTGTTTTTAAATAGATTAGATATTATAGAAGTTATACTGCTAATCTCTCACCCACGTTGTTGAAGACAAAACTGTTTGCATCATATAAACTGTGTTGTTGCTCCAAAACAAAGTGTATAAAATGGATAATATTTGCTAACAATAAAAAATTCTAATGTTTAACCGACAAAAACTAATAATCAATTTTAAAAAATAATATTAGTGTTTGTGCAGGATAGGGAGAAAAAAAAGGTGAGGATGAGGGAGAGAAAATAAAGAAAACTGATAGAAATATAGACAACTAGTTTATGACTTGTGCGATGTACAGATTTTTTATTTAAATGCATTTGTAGATACATAAATTTAACTTAATTTATATATTTAAAATAAAGCTAAAATAATAATACTTCAAAAAATATTTAAAATCTTATAATATTTTTAACATATGTTAAACAATAATTGACAAATAATATATATAAAATCAAAAACTTTATTCAAATATAAAAAATTTCATAAGCCAACATATTCATGAAATTGTTGAAGTAAAATCTAAAAGCTTCATCAAAGTAAAAATTTTCTTCAATTGTCAGCATCTTCGACTGATGCAGAATTTTTTGTAGACCTGTAAATGTAAAATATTTCAAAAAATTTCTTATTTATTGTTCATATCCAATAATTTTAAGTAATTAAATAATGTTCGTACAAACTTACTCTCATGTACATAGTTTTTTTGCAGAAGTTTGGAGACTATTTTCATCTTCATCAACTCTATTACTTGTCAAAATATTATGCATTTTGGTTGGTATCTACTTTACATTAGACGTAAAAGCACATTCTAGTAAAAGCTGAAACAAAATAGTTTTAGATATTGAGTATCCAATAGTATTAAACTATAACAATTCATTTAAAAAACAACGTACATTAAATCATGAAATATATATTACTTACCTTTTGTTTTTTGTCAAGTAAATACCGACTCTCTTCTGCATAAATCATATCATGAACAATAGCCATATCATATTAATAGATTTTATGTATTTTTTTTATATTGGATCCATTGAGATTTTGATATGTATTTCTTTTACTTATAGCTCCAACCATGAAAAACTTGAAATTGGTGATTATCAAATTATTTTTATTGATGGACTTGATATTATGCTTTGGTTGCTATGATACATTTAAACAATAGCAATATCATATATCATATTATAATTTTACTATAGTGAGCCAATTGAATAGAAACCTAAAAAAAAATCATATTAATAGATTATAAATAAATTAATTGTTCTTTTTAATTTTTTGATAGCTCTTGTTTTATCATTCATATTATTGAAATCTTTCGGATCAACTACTATTGTTTAACTCACATTCAGGTAAAACTTTAAGTATTAATTTAAAAGTAAAACGAATAAAAAAAATACTTGAAATGAGGATGCCTTTTTGCTGCTTTGCTAAATTGAGAAGATGGTTTGTTGCTGCCTCCTTGTTTGGCTAAGAAGTGATTAATAAAAAATAAAAAAATATAATGTATGATGTAAATAATTTGAACAGTTTCAAAGTTTTTTTAAATAAAGACCTAAAAGTAACATGAAATATTAAATTATGAAAGAACAAAAAACCTGAAATCAGAATGAAGAGTTGTATGTATCAGCTTTAATTGTACTTCTTTAATAGGTAAGAACACCGCTTTATTTGCTGATAAATATGATTAATTTTTCAGAATTAGTCAAGTAACATGGAATGCTAAATAAACATGAACTGAGAAGTATAAAGAAAAAAATACCCGCAAAATGAGATTGAGAATGCTTTGCTACGCAAATATCCTACTGCTTCTACTACTTTGCTACACATAATGTTGACCCTCATTGATATATTACAATTTTCCTTAGGAAGCAATGCCATAATTATTTTGATATATATTTCCTTAAGAAGCAATTGATATATTACAATTAAAGTTGATTGCATAATGATTTATTTTGAAATTCTTCCAATTAATAAGAACTAATTCATAAGAATTGGAGTTGACAATTCATATATTTGGAAACTTATTTACAATTCATATTGATTTAAGTGGAGTTAAAAATAATTCATATTTTTGGAAACTTATTTACAGTTCACATAAATTTAAATTTAAATTTAATTCAAATGTAAAAAAAACGTTGACCCTCATTGATATATTACAATTTTCCGTAAGAAGCAATGTCATAATTATTTTGATGTATATTTCCTTAAGAAACAATTTATATACTACAATTAAAGTTAACTGCCACAATGATTTATTTTGAAATTCTACCAATTAATAAGAACCAATTCATAAGAATTGGAGTTAACAATCATATATTTGAAAACTTACTTGCAATTCATATTGATTTAATTGGAGTTAATACTAATTGGAGTTAAAAATAATTCATATTTTTGCAAACTTATTTACAATTCATATAAATTTGATTGGAGTTAATTCAAATGTAAAAAACGTGACCCTCATTGATATATTACAATTTTTCTTGAGAAGCAATGCCATAATTATTTTGATATATATTTCATTAAGAAGCAATTGATATATTACAATTAACGTTGGTTGCCATAATAATTTATTTTGAAATTCTGCTAATTAATACTAATTATTTACAATTCATATACTAATTACTTATTTTCAGATATATTACATTAATTAGAGTTAATACTAATTGATAACAATGTTGAATTAATGACTAATTAAATGTAAGAAAAGATTTAATGTATATTTGGTAATTACAATAAAGCTTACGTGTCAAAAATATAACTTATCTACATAAGCATCCACATAAGCAATATTTGACATGTAAGCATGTACCTTGTAATATAATATATATATAAAAGTTTTAGATAAGAGTTTTTAAACTGTTATGGATGGAAGGAAATTTGACAAAAAAATTGCTTACATGTCATTTATTTTAGATTATATACATAAGCATCCACCTAAGTAAAAAATGACATGTGTGCATGTATTTTGAAATATATATATATATATATATATATATATATATATATATATATATATACATACACACCCACACACACACAATAAAACTCTTGTAAATTAATTCCCTCTAAATTAATAACTTCTTTAAATTAATAAAAAAATTATGATCTCGACTTGGGGTAATGGAAAAATTTAATAAACCTTTCTATCGTAATAATTAATAATTTTATTTAAACTTAGTGTAAAATTTTAGTTTCAATTACCGCATAAATTAATAATTTGATAAAAAATACAAAATATGTTATGTCATATTCAAGAACTAGAAAGCTTCGTGATGTTAATTTATAACAAACCTATAATATTTAAGCAATTTATTTTAAAAATTAAAAAAATATAAAATATATTTGCAGAGAGATTTTTATGAAATTAAAAGTTATAGAATTATTAAAGAGATTTAAAGAATATGAAAATTATACAGATATATTTTTTAAGACAATAAAAATTCACAAGATAAAACCTTTTAAATTAATAATCCCTCTAAACTAATATTCAATAATAAATTCTAAAAATATTAATTTAGAGAGATTTTACCGAATACGATTTGAAGTTTTTTTATGAATTAATCTTACTCATAAATTTTTATTTGATGGGCCTAAAAGGACTTGAACAATGAGATTTTTATTTTCCAGCCCAAAATGTTAAGAACTGATGATCAACCCAGACAAAGGACATTTATGTAGATACTATACGTGGCTTCCATTAATTGGTTGAATCTGGAAGAGCTCCATCTACGGTGTCGTATTTTCCAAAATTTCAAGCATTTTCGTTTAAGAAAATTGTAAATCTGGCCGCCTGCAAGTTTAATTCCTTCTTAAAAAAAAAAGCGAAAAAAAAAAAAACCAGAGAAAAAGAAAAGAAAGCAGAGAGTTGGCCGTTGGCAGAGTAGCAGAAACTTAGTGAGTCAATAGATGATATAGAAATCGTAAAATGGCGGTGGAAACAAACTTCGCATCGTTGTTTGAGAAGCTAAAAGTGGAAGATCCATGGCTCCCTCCGCGAACCTGGGAATCGATTCCTTCTCAAAGCGGTCCTCCTCCTCTTCCCGTCTCGCAGCCTCCCATTTCCTCCCTTTCATCTGTCTCCGTAAGCCTAATCCTCTCTCTTTCTAATTCTTATGTACGAAGTTTTACTTGTAATTTGATTTATATATTTCATATATTTTTGGTTTCATTAACGATCGAATGACTGCTACATTGCCTGAATAAGCTCTAATTTCTTTTCTTATGGAATTCTTTTAATTTTAGTGCCTTTTTATTTTTTTAAATGCCGTTTCTTTTTTTTTTCTCCTTTTTTTTAAGTGAAAAATGTGTTTAATTACCCAAGCTAATAATGTTATTAAGAAAATAAAAAATTAAAATATTAGTACCCTTTGACAAATTGCACGATTTTAGTTTTTTTATCAAAAGAAAATGTTTGAATGTGTTTTAAATGTTAGTTATTTGCTCATTTTTAATTATAATAATTTGATTTTTTTTTGAATATAGTATTCTGATTTTTGTTTCTTAATCTTTACTAGGAAGCCCAACACAATTTGCAAAAACCAAGTAGCGAAAAGAATAATCAAAGTGTCTATTGTTTTGGATTAAGATTCCACTTTGCTGATTGGTTTTTTGATTTGATAACCAGTTGCTTGGTGGTCTGAATTTCTAATTAGGCATACTGCATCAAATTGTTTCAGTTCAATAATTTTTTGTAACTTGCACACACAGCATATGTACAAAGAAAGAAAAATGGAAATTAACTGTAATGAATTCTGCTGCAATTTTTAGTAACATAATGTGCAGAGCTATGATTTTTTCCTTTAGACTGATTTCGTCTACTGCAATCAAATTGTTCTTTATAGCAGAACATATGATGTTAGAAGGTCCATTTTGAGTCATATGAAGAATGTGCACTCTTTGAGACTATAATGACAGATTTTGGTGTGCAATGATTCTACTTACAAATATGATCAACCATATACATGACTTTAAGCAGTAGTCATGAATTTCATTTCTTTAAAATAATCAAGATGACATTTTTTTTTCCTAGGAGCCAAGTTTGGTGAGATTGGCATTGAATGCACTGCAAGGTGTAGAATCATCTCTTGTTAGTATAGAAAAGCTTTCTGCTGCCTTTTATTCTGATCCTGCTGATAGGACTTTCCATCAAATACCCAGTCTTTGGAACCGGTCTTCAAGCACTCATGCTCTGGGGAAGATTCTCAAATCGATAGGCCGCTTGGGTTTCTTAGTTTTCCTTCTCCGTAAGTTTGTAGATTATTTCTTGAACTGGAATCTCAATCGAAATTCACATTCGCTAGGAAAGGGCCAGGAAAATGCTGAAGCAGCAGACAATCAAAATCATGGTCGCCATGAACTGCAAGTGGAAGAGGGTCCTCGATACAGCCTTGTTAATCAAGCATTCTCTGTTGCTGTGGGAAAGGTTTTGGAAGGCTACATTTGTGCTCTGGACACATTATATGCATCAGTAAATTTAAGGCGATCATCAAAGAGCATTGAAGTCTCTTCTTGTGTGTCTTCTGGCAGTCTCACAAATGTACTTTACTCTGAAATTACTCTATTGGAGGTATACCTACACACAAAGGAATTGAGGACCCATATTGAAGCACTTGGGAATATATGCAACCTGCAAAATTTAGCTCTTTGCTTCTCGGAATCTTCTTTTGAGGAACTAATCTATAAAGCAACCATAGGATTTCATAACTTCTATAGGGGAGGCGATCTGCTTAGTTATCTGTATACACAACTAAAGGTTAGTTTGATTGATAGTTGTATTGTTGATGGTTTTACTTTAAAAAATTTCATTTTGGTCAATTTTATGCTTTATATTGTTCAAGCTTCATATAATCATATTCTTTACCATCGTTGTTCTCTGCCCAGTGTTAATTTCAAATTCTTTTATGAGCTAAGACTGATAGTGTAAACTTGTTTTGTTGCCATCCGAAAGGGCACATATTGTTGTGGGACACTGTTGGATGGAGTAAATTTTTTCTGCCATGACCTCTAGAGCCTAGAACCCCTGTATATGGTGCTCTTGATTGAAAGATCAGAATTTATAAATTCATGGTTGCTTCAACTTATTTGAACATCCTTTTTCTTTGAAAGATGGAAGTTTATTTAGAACCAAAACATCCTATTACTGAGAAATGCTTTTTTAACCATTGCGGTTCTGCTAATTAACATTTTTTTAGCCAATTCTTGTTGTAGGTTGCAGATCCTACTCACTGTGCTTTACTCAAGTTTCTCTTTCTTCGGTCATGTGAACCCTATTGTGAGTTTATAAGGTCATGGATATTTAAAGCTGAGATTAATGATCCTTATCAAGAGTTTTTAGTAGAATACGTTGACACGCCCCAACATTATTCCTTTGGTAAAGCTGGCATCTCAATTGACTTTCCGGTGGCAAGCATTACGGTAATCAAATTTGACATGGATTTAATTCATAATGTTCAAATATTTCATGTTTGTACAGTGTCTCCTTTAATTCTGGTCCTCTTAACTGCAACTATTTGTGTCAGGAGCGGGATGGAGCTGCTGTTCCATGTTTTCTGAAGGATGTTTTGGTTCCACTTGTCAGGGCTGGTCAGCAGCTTCAAGTTCTAATGAAATTGCTTGAATTGCGTAAGTACGTTGACCCTGGAGATCATACTTATTCAGATTTTCTTCCGTGCTGGAGTGGTTTTTCTGGCAGTAATCCATTTTGTGCTTCTTCAATTACTTTTGGCAAAGAAAGTATAGAAGCCTTGGTTCTTGTGAGGAATAGTTACTATGAGAGGATGCTGGAGAAACTTGAAAACTTTCTGGAAGGGTTGGAATTCAGTTATCAACAGGTATCATGGTTTTGCTTGTTGATATCTGTTTGATGTGGCTTTCCTATCCTGTGCTATGTAAAAGTACATAAGAAAAATATGCAACCGTATCTGGGGTTCATTTAGTGTGCTGTCCTGTTTTTTTGTTTTACCATGGTTCAACTACTTTTATTGCTATCTGTAACAATCTATATCATGTTGGAGACTGTCTAGGCCATTGTTGAGTTCTCATAAAATATATAATCCTTTTGGTCTTAACTAATGCACAAGAATGGAATTAAGTGCTCTATTGGTTTTTTATTTTGTGAAATACTGTAATCGTATTTTTGACCTTTGTATCTCATTAGACCATCACATATGCTATCTTGATAATTTGTGTTTCAGGTTGGCTTCTAACCTTGAAAATATCTTGCCAGTTATAAACTTTGCTTGTTAGTTAACATTTTATTGAGTGAAACATGGGTACTGTATCAGCTCCTTGTCAATAGGCTGTCTTGACAATAACTCTTTTCACGAATAAATGTGACCTGATTGACAATTACCATAATAACCATGGTGTTTCTTGCAACCCAAAGGTGCATTGGTAACTTAATACCCCATTAGTTCATTCATCAAAATTCAGGCGCTAAAATGTACATTACGCATCAGGTAACTGAATGGGTGAAGGGAGTTAAATCTGGCAAGATGGATGTGCTTAGTGAATATAACACATCTAGTAACAGTTCTTTATCAAATGTTGACTTAATCATAATATTTTATCGTGATTGCAAATAAAAAATAGTATATTCATAATGTTCTTGCTCTTTTTGAAACTTCTTAGGCAGTAATAGTATGCACCAATAATTATGCTGGACATTTACTGATATTTTGAAGGATATGGTCCTAAATAGAGCACAATAGCATCATGGAATCCATTTATTGGAAAAAGATTAGTTTTTTTGTCATTGTTCCAAGCAAACTTTTTATTTTAGTCCTGTTAGATGCTTTGTTTGCTAAGAACTTAAAATGTTTCTGCTAATTCAGCATAGAGGTTCCTAAGTTTCTTCTGTTCTTTTGACTCCCATTCCAGACCTAGGAGTAAACCATTTCTGGCATTAATGGAGTATGATAGGGTAAATAATGTGGATCATCCTTTATTCTTGGGAACCTACATTTTTTCTGCAATCTGATAAGAGCTGAAGTTGTGACATGGTTAAGGTGTCATTCATTCAATGCCCATTGGCAATTGTTTTGCTTCTTAATGCTATTTTACCCAGTTCTTTCTGTATCTTACCCAAATTTTTCAATGTCCAGGTCATGTTGCATTGTGCTGAACCTCTTTTCTTTGGTAATGATGGAGGCAGTCTAAATATAGCAGCTTCAGTCACAGTAGATGACAAATTGGTTATTAATTCAACAACTCAACGAAGTTGCTCTCATGTGTAATCTCTCTCTCTCTCTCTCTCTCTCTCTCTGCATGTGTATAAAAGTCTTTACTTTTTGTTTCTGATAGCTATTGTTAAATAATTGAAGGGTGTTCATGCCCATCCAATTGAACTCTTTCCCAAAGACTCAATATCAGTAATGCAAGGCAGCAAGTAGGCTAAGGGTTCATAACACCAATAAAATTTATTATTTTGGAGGAAAAAAATTTTATATTCCCAAGGATTGATTAGGTGAGAGAGAATTGATCTTTGATTGCATGAAAAATTTTCAATTGCCTTAAAATTTTTTTATTATTTTGGACTAACAAGGTTTAATCATTGCAGTGATTGAATAGCTCAAATTGAAAGATTTCGTATATTGAATTTCAGAAATCGACTATTTGGAACCTAAATCTGGGGTTGTTTGGGGGGGGGGGGGGGGAGGGGTTCGTAAAAGGTTGACAAATAATTAGAAAACTTAGGATGCAGAATGTGGTTTAGGGGTATAGCCATGAGCATAACCAAGGAAAACTTGGTTTGAAGTTATTTGTCCTGGTATTGTGGGTATTGCAAAAGGTGCCCATATTATCTCCCTGATTTTAGGTCAAGGTTTGCAATGGGCTTGTTTGAATGTTTTTCAGAGAAAAATGTTAGGACCAGTTGCAGGTTTCAATTGCATTTGAAAGCATAAATTTTTAGAAGATTAAAGACCCTGATTCCACCTAGGGGATAGGGATAGTGCTCCTTGGTGCAACCCTGCAAGAGCATAACTAGAGCTACAAAGCTTTCAGTAATCTCCTTTCTATGAAAACTCAAGGTCCAATTTGGAAAACTGCCAATGTTAATTTCAGTTATCTCCAAGATTAAAATGTAGGCCCAATAACAAAAATCCAATATAAGACTCATAGTCATATAGCCTATCTTTTATCAAGAAAATTTTGTCAAAATGACCATAACCCCTAAAATTCAATGGAACCCGAATTAAATAAAATTTTCAATTGCACATTATGAAAAAAAAAAGTGATCTTCTCCACCTGATAGAGTATTTAAACAACATCATATTGGAACTCTTTACGGGGAAAAAAAGTAGAGAGCCTACCATTTTGGTATTCTACTATATTATCTATATTAGAACATTAAGTAGAACAAATGGCTAATATGCCTCTTAACCTAAATGCTTAACAGGAACAATGATCCTGTTATTCCATAATATTTCCTCTTTACTTAATTTTGGTCACTTATTTGTTTGTAATTTAGTGGATTTGATGGTGAAGTCCTCGTTACAACTTGCAACTATTGAACAACTATTTGTACAAGCTAGATATGATTTGAATCACATCAGAAAAGTACGTATAATTTCAGTCATGTCAAGATTAGGGGAGCCTGACGTTAACTCCAGGCATCATTCACTATCATCGATGTATACCCGGTCATGCGTTTTAGCTCCAAATCTTTTCTCACTATCAACACCTCACTTAAATATGCTTTTAATGTTGACATCTTTAATTTCTTTGATTTTCAGGTCTCTTGACGATAATGATTTTGACGACTCTAGTACAAAAGATGGGTCCTCTCATGAAGCTGACATCTTTGAGCCATTTGAGTGTTCATCAATGAGTAGTTTTGAAGAGCAAACTGAGTCTGAGCAGATGATTGAACACTCTAATCATTTAGTTTGGCCTAAACAAAATTATTTCTCTGCCCTAAGCTTTTCCATCAGTACCCCAATTGGTAACTCATGGCAACAAGCTTTGCAGAATGAAAAGTCTTACCACATGGAAAGTGGTTCACAGGAATTTTCCAAAAGAACAGGTGGCCATGGCAATTTTATAGGTTCTGAATCCAATGGGAAAATATATGACCACATATCTGTACACCTTGAATCAAACTGGTTGTATACAGAAGCTGCATGTGAAAATATTCTACCTTACAAAGGCTGCTCAGTTGACTGTACATGGAGTAATTCTTTTTTTATTGATGGGGACCGCGGAGATGAAGAAAGGTTATATCAGTCTGACTCTGCCATAAAGACTAGAAAAGGTAACACACAATTCTTTGATAAATTTGTACGACATTCTAATGAATCAACTGCTAGTAACAATATTTCAAGAGTGGACACCTCAAATGAGAATCAACTTGAGAAGGACTTTACTTCAGGGTTATTTCAATTACAACAGTTCAAGCTTACTTACAATGGCAGCCTTCTCAGCAGAAACCCAATGTTGGGAAAAAATACTTTTTTCTGCCTGACGAGCAAGCCTGGTGACTCAAGCAGCATAGACTATCGACAGACTTTACCTTGCTTTGACTTTTCTTCAGTGGATGACCCTTTTAAGGTTTTTTTCAAAAGACTAGCTGCTGGGTTTACACATGAATTTTCCGAGCACACTTCTTCTGTGACAAACGGTTCAAGCAATCAGGATGATAAACAAGGCTGTGGAGGAGATGTTCTGTTGGTTGACAATGCAAAAGTTTCTTATGCTGCTCCATCTTTGAAGTTAAAGAACCAAGACCAGGATGTCATTTCAACCACTGTTTCTGGTGGAAGTTATTGGGAGAGTTTGCTTGGTAGTTCTAGTACTGCTAATAATAGTGGGGTTGTAGATATCAACCTGAACACATCTTCCACATTTGAGATACCACTTGATTTCGTTATTGACAAATGCCTACTGCAGGAAGTCTTGCTTCAGTATCCTTTCTCATATTCCAGATCTGGGGGAAAGATACCATATTGTATTTTGACTTTTCATCATTCCAATTCTCTTTCCTTATGCTGCTTTATTGGTGCTTGGTAACAGGCCCAAACCTGAATTTATATAGAATGACATGTTTTTGCATGCTGCATTTCCCATTCCACCCCACCCCCTACCTCCCTGCACTCTCCACCCAAAAAAAAAAGCTTTACTTTGTGTCAAAATCCTATCTTAGGCAGTCAATTGTTGACTAACTCTAATTGTATCTGCTCAAAAGTTTTATGTTTGGTTGTGATTTTTCTTAATTATTTAAGATATAAATATGTCAGCAAGTTAACCATCAGGTTGCTTGAAGAAGGGTTTGATTTGCACGAACATTTACTAGCGCTGAGGCGATATCATTTCATGGAACTAGCGGACTGGGCAGATTTGTTTATTATGTCCCTTTCGCGTCATGTATGCCCGCCTGTCTAATAGTCACTTAAATGCTTTATTATTTGAATATTGTATGATTTTCAGCAAAAAAAAAAATCAATATTGTGTGATTACTTACGATCATTTCCTTTTACATGGAATCAACAGAAATGGTATGTTACAGAGGTGGATCGGAGACTCTCTGAAATTCAAGGACTTCTTGAGTTATCAGTCCAGAGATCATCTTGTGAAAGAGACCATCACAAAGATAGGTTATTTGTGTATGCAAAAGGACATGGCATGATGCCTCTTTCAACTTCTACAATTGGTACAATTTTATCATTATTGCAAGTCTTCTCCTTTAATTCTCAAAGATCGGCATTCTCAGATCCCCAATCCTTTCCTTTTCTCCCCCATTCAACCTGCACCTTAGAAGGACTCGATTTATTTATCATCCTAATTCTGATGGCTGTTAATAATGGCAGGTGTTCATTCCTTCGACTTTTTAGGTCTGGGCTACCGAGTGGATTGGCCTGTCAGCATTATTTTGACTCCTGATGCATTGAAAATATATGCTGATATATTCAACTTTCTGATACAATTGAAGCTTACTATTTTTTCATTGACTGATGTATGGTGCTCATTAAAGGTACAAGAGACATGAATTTTGAGACACAAACATTTGCACTTGCATAAGCATACATGCGATCACATATGATATTTGGTAGCAATTTCTTTTCCCTTGAAAGGCAAACCAAGTTAGTGCTTAGTTTGTTAAGTCAGACCCATTTGTGTTCGTTCTTCTCGTCTTATACATTTACATACATACATACATACATACATATATACATACATATATATATATATATGGATTTATATATGATGCATTGACAACGTATAGTCTCTATACACTATTAATGTACCAAAGGTTGACACCTTATTAATGAGCAAACTAAAAAAATGTTAAGCTCTTCTAAGCAAATTGAAAACAGTTAATTATATTTATTTTTAAGGGCTTGGCTTTTTTTTAGTTTAGTCATTAATGAGGTGTCAACCTCTGGTGCATTGATGGTGTATAGAGGCTATACAATGTTAGTGCATCATAAATAAATCCTATATACATATATATATATATAATTGATAGTTTTCTGTTCAAAACTTCTCTTATTTAAATGTTTGTATATTGTCCAATATCCATCTATATGCATGTAATTTCTCCATGCTAAAACTGAACAATGAATCACTAAAGAATTTGATCTTTAGTTCAATCCATATGATGGTATACTTCATATTTCCTCTAGTCCACACTATTCTCAGAACATTAAATTTGCATCCATAATCTTTCCATTGTACTTTCTGAGAGTTTAGCATTTGCAACATGAATTACAAACTTGGGTTTTGGCAGTCGTGGAACTTCAAATGAATTCAGTCTTGATAAGGTATTTAAATGATCGTTACAGGATGTAGTGCACTTGATCAGTCAAAAACGCCATTCTACACTACATGAACGTGAAGTGGGCCATTTTGACATGTTAATAAAATTGAGGTATAGTGAATTCTTCTTCCCTTCAGCACATAATTTTTTTGTTGCATTTTGTTCCTATTTACTCAAAGTGAAAGTATTTCAAGCATGTTGCCTGTCTACGTTTGGAAATTTTTTGGAGCACCATTTGATATAAACTTGGTAACATTGTTGGTTTGGAGGTTTACTAAGATATAATGCATTCCAAAATTTTGAGTTTCAAAGATTTCATTTGATGCTGACAGTTTGTTATTTGGTTAATTTTTGGTTTGATAATAAGCACTAAGCACCCTTGGATATTTAGCATGCACCAGCTGGCAGCTACTATTTTATTCCGTATTCCTCCCTTGACTAGAGAGGCATTGGGTGGCTTGGGAGGATGATCTGAAAGCTTTAGTTTAAGAATCGCAATTTGTAAATGGTATTCCAATCTCCAAATTATTTGTTAAAAGTAATGTGAAGGTTATCTAGGCATGAGTGACCCTTGTTTTCCCTCAAAATTTTGTACTAGTTTCTTAAGAAACTCAGACTCTTTCTTCATTTGTAGAGTATTGGGGTGGACAGTAAAGTATCTAATTGCATTGTAGTGGGTAGAAGATTGGCCAAAGAAAAGAAAATTAAATTAAAAATTTCTGCTACTAGATGGTATATCTGATAGTGTATTCTACTAAAACACTGCATACATAGAAGATGACTGTAGCAAAGATGCAAATGTTGCGATGGATTTGTGGATATACGAGAAAAGATAAAATGAGAAATGAGAATATTTGCAAAAAGGTTGGAGTGGTACTTATTGAAGATAACATGAGTGAAAGTCAGTTATGTTGGTTTGAACAAATACGATGTTGTCTTGTGGATGCTCTAGTTAGAAGATTGGAGGCTATGAATGATGTAACAAGGGTCAAGGTTAGGAGAAGACTACAGAAGACTTGGAAAGAAGTAATCCAAAGAGATATGGTGGAACGGGAGTTGGAAGAACACATTACTTTAGATAAGAATGAGTGGAAGAGGAGAATTCATACTGACGGCTAAGCGTGAGTTCATATATTGGTTTATATGACCTACCCCAGTATTGGGATAAAGGCTTTTCTGATGATGATGATGATCTGATAACATATTTTCTGCGATATCTTATTGTCAAACTTTTATCATGGGTGATGGCATTGAGTCAAAAAAACATAAAAAAAGGAACTATTGTATAAAAACATCTTACTTTTGGTTCTTTTAAATAAAAATTAGATAGTTTTAGACTTGTAGCATTGATGTTCACAAAGAATTAATTTTTTTCTTTCTCTTTTCTATGCCAGGCATCAAGTCAATCATTTTGTATCTACATTACAGCAATATGTACAGTCACAACTATCACACGTATCATGGTGCAAGTTTCTTCACTCCTTTAAGCACAAGGTTTAGGAAACTTCTTTTTTGTATCGTGTGTTTATTTCTTGTGCCAATTTTGTGTTTAGTTTATTACAGTGGTTTTTGTGATTGCTTGCTTGAAGCTAAGTCTTTCTCTTTTTTGTTTGGGTCATAATTTCTTCAATGACCTTCTTTTTATTGACTTTATTGAGTTATCATTTTAAATTCAGCATAGGGAAAAAATATGATCAATATAGCCGGCCCCATGCAATGTGAAAAGGCATGGGTTGTTTTTAGTGTTATTGAGAAATTAATTTTATTCCGACCCAGCGAAAAAGGTAAAGTTTGCGCTTAAGACCCATCTCAATTGAAGGAATATCTAATAAAAGGAAAAATATCATATCACATTGATTTCTATTGATTGTCCTTGTACCATAATATTAACCTGGCAGATCCAACAAAGGTATGTTTTCAATTTTATTGACATTTGCCTTATCATCCAAAGCCTTCATCCTGAAGATTTTACATATCATTTTTCCTTCTTGTGTAAGTACAGAGCCTGAAAAATAATTGATGCACCATTAACGCTCCTGATCCAAAAAAAAAACAACCCTATGAAGTTTTCATCCTACAAAATTACAACATTGCTTCCTATAGTTCTTTGTAGCTTGTACCTTAAAAGTTCAAATACAATTGAATCATTATGACATATCTCACATCACTGATCAAGAAGTTTTAATGTAGCTTTCCTCTTCCAAACATCATGTTTTCAGTCTCTTCTAAATGGCCAACCATAGCCCAAAAGCCCATTTAGGAATATGGTGCTTGAACCAGACCACCTTATACCTAGAAGCATGTGCAGCTTTCAATCTTTTAAAGTCCCATGAATTCTTATGTGGATAGCCCAACATCCTCTTTTTCAAGTTGTCCAGAAAATTTGGCATTTGATTATTCATTATTTGTTTTCCTCATAGTCAAATGTGAATATTTTTGCAGGAGAAAATATCAACTCAACTCAGTTCCATCTCTTTTTTTCTGTCTTGTTATCTTTTTTACTCGGTTAGGTTCCACTGCAGATATTCTATATGACTTGCAAAATAGTTTGCATAACCTTGATGAATGCCATTATCATGTAATTGCCGTGTTTGTCCTTGGTGGTGGAATTTTCATTGATAGATATTCATGCTCTTTATTTTTGTTTTAATTTTCACTTGTATTATTAGTTTATTTTCAAATTGACTTTTACTTATTCAATTTTAAGGAAAAAATTCTCTCTCTCTCTCTCTCTCTATATATATATATATATGTATGTATGTATGTATATTTTAAAGTTCTTGAGACTTGTCCATGGTTCTACAGGTCAAGGATATGATGGATCTTGAGTCTGTGCATATGGCATATCTAACTGATTCACTACATATGTAAGTTCTTGCATTCTCGTTTGAAGTTTGAGATGTAAATTTAAGTTTACCTTTTCATTTTAGAAAAAAAAGAAAGAAACATTTCCTTATATACTAGCGTTGTGAATGAAAGTAAATTCTTTTTCATTCAAGAATAATGTTACAATCAGAGAAGACTAGGCTATTTGTAGATTCTTTTCCATTCAAGAATAATGTTACAATCAGAGAAGACTAGGCTATTTGTAGTATGCAACAAATCATAAACGTAGGAACCTATTAACTAAAAAATACATAAAATCAGGGATTCTACCCACTATGCAAACTGAATAAAACAATAATAGGAAATCATACACCTATAATTAATAGGAAATCTTGGATATTCTGACACTCCCTCTCAAGTTGAAGAATCTAGGTTTTCCATCTCTCTCTTGTCTATAATCTTTTGGAATGTATGACTGGCTAGCCCTTTAGTGAGAACATTGGCAAGTTGGTCTCTTGATGGAACATATGGAGTACAAATCAGTCCACTATCAAGCTTTTCTTTTATGAAATGTTGATCTACTTCCACATGCTTTGTTCGATCATGTTAAATTGGATTATGAGCTATGCTTATGGCTGACTTGTTATCACAGTATAGTTTCATAGGCCCTTCCCACTTGATTTTGAGATCATCTAGGATTATCTTAAGCCAAAGCTCATAGATTCCCAAGGCCATAGGTCTCAACTCAGCTTCTGCACTTGATTTTGCTACTACCGATTGTTTCTTGCTCCTCAATGTGACTAAATTTCCACCAACAAATGTGCAATAACTGAATGTTGACCTTCTATCAACTATAGAACCTGTATAATCTACCTCTGTGTGAGCTTCAAGACTCAAGTTTGTACATTTTTTTTAATAGAATTCCTTTACCCATGTTTGCCTTTAAGTATCGAAGAATGTGATATACAGCTGAGAGATGCATCTTCTTTGGATTGTGCATGAATTGACTTACAACACTGACCACATAGGCTATGTCTGGTCGAGTGTGAGACAAATAAATCAGTCTCCCAACTAGCCTTTGGTACATTCAGCAATACATTGGCTCATCTTCTATAGCTTCACTTAGCTTGTGATTAGTTTCAATAGGCGTCTCTATAGGCTTGCATCTTGTTTGCTCGATCTCATTAAGGAGAACAAGTACATATTTTTGCTATTGACACAAAGATTCCCGCTTTAGATCGTGCCACTTGTATTCCTAAGAAGTACCTTAATCTCCCTAAGTCCTTAATCTCAAACTCCTTAGATAGGCATTGCCTCAGGACATACTCCTCCTTCACATTATTTCCAGTGACAATAATGTCATCCACATAAACTAGAAGAGTAGTGACTCCCCTTGATACCGTATGCTTCACAAACAAAGTGTGGTCACCTTGGCTTTGTTTATACCCCATTGAGAACATTGCTTTTGTAAACCTACCAAACCAAACACTGGGAGACTGTTTTAATCTAGTGCCTTTTTAAGTCTACATACTTTCTTACCACTTGTGTTGGTGTCAAATCCTGAAGGGCAGACGATGTAAATTTCCTCTTCTAGATCCTTGCATAGGAAGGCATTCTTCACGTCAAGCTGGTGCAAACTCTTGTCAAAATTTGCTGCCAATGATAGTAAAACTCTTGTTGTATTCATTTTTGCCACTGGTGCAAATGTGTCTTGGTAGTTGACGCCATGGGTTTGACTGCAGCCTTTTGCAACCAGCCTGGCCTTGTATCTCTCCAAAGACCCATCTGCCTTGTACTTCACAGAAAACATCCATTTGCATCCAGCCAGTCTTTTCCCTCTCAATAAATCAACCACCTTCTAGGTTTTTTTTTTTTTTTTAAGTGCATCCATCTCCACTTTCATGGCTTGTCTCTTCTCCTCACTTTTTAGTGCCTCAGATACGGTTTGTGGTATCTTGATGGAGTTAAGGTGGGTGAGAAAGCTTTTGTGTGAAGGCGACATTCCATCAAAGGACACAAAATGGGATAATGGATGACTTGTACATTTTTGGCTACCTTTTCTTAGTGCAATGGGCAGATCTAGGTCACTCTCATTACCATTTGAGTTAGAGAAAGGCAAATCATGGTTAGTATCAATGGTGGTAGGGAAAAAAGAAGTGCTAACCTCAGTGTTTACTTCATTTCCAAGATTTGACTCGGTCTCTTGAGTGTGCTTTGGAGAAGCTGTGGTATTCTTTTTTCTTGAATAGACAAACTCAATAGGTGGCCTCGGCTCAGACTTCAGTAGTTTTCGTGGTTGGGAATTGGACTGAGACTCAGGAGTATGTTCTAGAATGACTAGTGAGTCAAGTTGTTGTGAGGTGGAGATAGTCAAGGAAAAATCAACCTAATCATTGTCTTTCGAAGGTTCCAAAGGTATTGTCTCCCCTTGACTATGATTGGTAAAGAAACTTTCGTTTTCAACAAAAGTAACATCAGTCGAGACAAAAGTTTTATGAGATGATGGGTTGTAACATTTGTAGCCTTTTCAAGTGGAGGAGTACCCTATGAAGACACACTTGATGGCTCTTGGATCGACTTTGGTACGATTATGTGAGTAACGGGAACAAATGCAACACATCCAAATACCTGAGTGGGCAAGAAAATAGAAGCAGCAAAATCTGGATAGAATTTTGAGAAAACTTGTCAAGGACTTTTAAAGTTGAGTGTTTGAGAAGGTGTGCGATTGATTAGATGAGCAGATTTAAGGACGGCCTCCCCCCATAGGTATTTTGGAACTTTGTTTCGAAACATCAAGGCTCGGGTTGTAGACAACAAATGGCCATTTTCCTTTCCGCCACTCCATTTGTTGACAGCTATCCTCACATGAGGATTCATGAATGATTCCTTTTTGAAAATATGGAGATAAGTTTTGATTGAAATAATCTCTTGCATCGTCTGGTCTTACCTTTTTTATTTTTACCCCAAATTGATTTTGAATCATGTTAGAAGACTGGGAAAATGGAACTCACATCTGATTTTTCCTTTAAAAGAAAAACCCAAGTTACATGAGTGCAATTGTCAAGAAAGGTTACAAACCAAGTAGCCCCTAAAATATGTGGCACATTGGATGGTCCCCAAATATCTGTGTATCAAGAAGAAAGGAATTGAGGATGTTTTATTATTGATTGGAAATTGTACCCGTTTGTGCTTGGCAAGCTGACAAGTATCACAATGAATTGTATTGACTTTGACATTTTTAAACAAAGAGTGAAACATGACACGAAAAAAAGAATTTTAAATGAAGGATGACCTAAACGGTGGTGTTGAAGCCAAATCTGATCCGAAATGACATTGTTTGTATTGGACAACAAAGAAGTTGAGGAATGAACTTCATTGATCTCACCATTTTTTTTTGTTAATTCAAGATGGTAGAGTCCATTGTTTTCCTTAGCATGCCCATTCATCCTCCTCGAATCTCGATCCTGAAAATGCAATAATTTGGAAGAAAAGTTAAAATCCAATTTGAGTAATTGGTGAGGTGTTGAACAGATACGAGATTCGTGGTGAGTTTTGGGACATGTAGGACGTTTTTTAAGGTCAGAGTGGGGCTCAAATGAATGTCACCTATTTCCCCTACGGTTATGGAGGACCCATCAGCTGTAGTAATTTTCCGAGAGCTAGAACATGGAGTGTAAGTGAAGAAATTTTGAGGAAAAGGTCATGTGATCGGTTGCTCTAGACTCAATTAGCCTTTTTTTTTGAAGAGTAGATAATTTTATTCCAAAATAAGCCATCAAGAATCAATTATCCTGGAAGTGGGTTGGCTATAAGCCGAAGTACGAAGAGCATGAGAAGTGAAAGAGATACATGATTGTGCAAATGAGCCACCATCGGGGCTGGTGGAGGACTTACCTAGAGTTTCAAGAAAGGCTTTCAGCTTATTGATGTCCCTTTTACCACATCCCATTGTGTTGTAGGTTTCCTGAGAATCCAAATCCTACTCCATTGATTGGGAGAGGCTTGCTTGTCCCTTCCTCTGTCCACCATTTGCTCGATTGAAGCCCAGCAAAAAAATCATAGAATCAATCTTTTTAGACAAACTTTTTTAGGATAGTAGCATCGTCATGGTCTTTCATTGGGATACATCGATAGTGATCCATTTCCTACCGTAAATTCTTCAACAAATTCGTATACTCTGTAACTGAATGATTACCTTGTTTAGTAGCCATTAATTTAATCTTGATCTCGTAGATTTGGGTTGAGTCATTCTTCTTGGAATATGTTTGTTGAATGGTTTCCCAAATCTCCTTTGCCCTAGACAGAAATATACAGGTGTTGTTGATTTCAGGTACCATCGCATTCCAAAGCCATGACATGACTATTGAGTCCTGTTTGTCTCAGGCTGCAAACTTAAGGTCATCGAGTTTTGGTCCCATGCCAAGGAGGCGACTAAGTTTTCCTTTCCTTTTGAGAAACATTCAAATTAATTGTGACCACTTCAAATACTTTTTTCCATTTAACCTATAAGAGGAATGGAGATTTTGCAACTCTCCAGATGATGAATTGATAATCACTTCTTACTAGGCAAGAGGGGTTTCGGGACTTGTAGTGACAGATTATCAAACATGTTGGTTGGTCCGTGTGACAGAAAATTTTTTAATCACGAAAACGTTGGTTCAAAAAAAAATTAGAAAAAAGTAAAGACTCTGATATCATGTGAATGAAAGTAAACTCTTTTTCATTCAAGAATAATTTTACAATCAAAGAAGACTAGGTTATTTGTAGTATACAGCGAATCATAAACATAGAATCTATTAACTAAAATTACATAAAATCAGGGATATTCATTAAATTAGGGATTCTACCCACTAAATATGGAAACTGAATAAAACAATAACAATAAATCATAAACTTATAATTAATAGGACATCTAGAATATTCTGACAAGTACCATTTTGGGTCTTACTGCTTTGATACCCTTTGGATCAAGTTTTCAACCAAGAAATATTTCTAGAACCTAGAGCATATCTATCACCTAAATAAGTGGCTACTCCAACTACCTGTCCCTCAATTTGCTTGAGCTGCTTGCTTGTTTATTTGCAATGTTTTAAATATTGATACCTTCCCCATCATGCATCATTGTCAAAGAATTCTTTTATTCACATTTACTCCTATTCAACTGCATTTATACAGTTGCTGCATTTAGTTTGAACCAAAGATAAAGTGGGCAGCACAATTTTTTTAGCATACTCAGTTTCACACTATTTTGGCCTTGCTTGGCTATGTAATGACTAATGATAAATTTTCACTAACACTACATGTATACTTCTCAGATGTTTTCTCTCTGATGAAACACGATCTATAGCCAGCATCATAGAGAATATTTTGCAGTGTGCCCTAGATTTTCGGTCTTGTCTTTCTGGGGGTATATGGAATGTGGGACTTGCTGAAGATGATTTACTGGATATACTTTCCAGGATCAATATTTCCCAGGTAACTAGCAAATTTTGGTCCACATTGCATGCTGTTTCAATAAGCTCTGAAACTTGAGCTTTTAGGTTCATTATTAGCAAGCAAAGAATGCACGATGGGGTTTATCGTATTCTGGGGCATGAACTCCATAGCATTACTGTTGTCTACAAGATGCGTTCTTTGATTCTGTACCACCACTAGTAGGAACTCGAATTTGAGGAAGAAACTTGCATTGAAAATGCATACAGGTGTTATATAAAGGAACTCATTAAGCATCTTTATTTTGGTAAGTTGTGCTTAGTGGTGGCTCGGTTAACCTCCCTTTTGCGGTAAATGGAATCTACTGCGATTTCTGTAGTTGAAATCAGTTGATAGTTTTGTATTTGTGTAACTTATAACTTGGAGCAGAACAAGGATCAAGTGTCTTTCTTTCTGGAAAACATTAAAGCGGAGGCATGAGACTAGATTTAAAAATAAATAAACATGCCCCTGCTCAAGATGGAGGATATCAAACTTAACATGAAAAACATAAATGATGATTCGAAGGAGATAGAAAGACTAATGAATGCTTTAGAGATTATTATCATCGGCAGATATTACTAGACTAAGGGACCAAAAAAAGAGCTGGCAATTATTGAACAAGTAGAGAAGTGTTTGGAGCAAGTGAAATGATTTCAATTTCTTAGATTTCTGAGCAAATATAGTAGATGAGAGGATACCTAATAAGCGCACTAATTATATTTGTTTGGCAGGTTGTTGCCATGAAGCAGAATTTCGACAAAAATGTTAAAGAGCTGCATCTACTGTACCTCAAATCACCAAAACACGGGGAGTTTGGGCTTTCCTGTTTCTGGGAATATCTCAACTACAATGACTATTACTCCAATGAAAATGATATAGGCTGTTTTGCTTTCTCAATCTAAAGTCCTTTCCATGAAGATTGAAGGTAAGAAGTGATTTGCATTCTCGTGTGACTCAAGACTTAAACAAAATGAGTTAAAGGTAGAAGTTCCAAACCGCATCATGGTTTGGATTTGACAACTGTTGGACTCTTAGCTGCAGCCAACCTTAACCCTATCATCCTGCTCAGCTGTGGTGGGATCCTTGTTCATGCGAGGTGAGGCATCAACCCTCTATTTAGTTGAGTTTTGAGATTATTGTAGTCTGTAGGGTCAAAGCCTAACATGTCCCCTTGGCCTGAGGGCTAACCGAATGAATTTGCTTTCAAATAGGAAAGTTTAAATGTGCTTCTGAGTTGCAAAATTTATCAAAAGAATGGCTTGTAAATGTCTCATATGTAGACCGGTAAAGAAACAAATTTTTGTAATGTTAATGATTTCATTTTCTTTAAAAAAGTATTTCAAAACAAGATCAACACGAAATTAAATTACACACAAGAAATTATATTTCAACTTCTACATTTGGAGATCCAAATAACGACTACATCTCTCATATTCTCAAAGGTTTATTCTAAAGGCTAAGGCTCATTGTGTTTGTAGTGTCAGATTATTTGATTATGCAAAATTTCTAATCTTATTATAATCAACAATATTTATCCTAAATAAATCTAATCATCCAATAATTCTCTGGTCGATAGACTTTTACTGAAATTCAAATTGGCTTATTAGAATTTGAGTTAATTTCTAAAAGCAATTTTAAGTAGAATTCCTTTCTTTCGAGTTTGAAAAATGCAGTCAGTCTATATTTGAAAATATTAGTTTGCGTAATGTATATCTAGCCCTTAGTTGCACAATAAATTGTTAACAATAAAAACATAAATAATAACAAATAATTTCATTAACATGTTACCCATTAGGAAGGTGAAGTTTCTGGTCTATTTTAACAACAATGGTCATTCTAAAATCTGGACTTCGATTTCTATAGAAAAATAAATTAAGAAAAAAAAAGAGTTATTTTTAATTCTAGCATAAATAAAATTGAAAAAAATTATTCGAATTTGAATTTTTTTTTTCAGATTTTGAATACTATTTAATTTTATTTGATAAGAAAATTAACAATTCAATTAGAAGGATTTAAATTCTAATAATTTGAAAAATTAATACGAGATGATTTAAACTAAATTGATTTGGTATTAAAATTTAATAATTTAGGTTTAAATGACTTGAATTCAAATAATTCAAATGTGAAATCCGACTATAATTCAAGTCTTAAATTATATAAACTCAATTAATTTAATATTATTTACCATGATTAGGATTAATTAATTTAAAATTATAAATTATTTAGATGATTAAGATTAATTTGTTTAATATAATTTAGAGCATAGATAAAAATAGTTGGATTAATAAAATAATTAAAAAAAGAAAGAAAGAATTGGACTAGAAGTGGGAAGTGGAGTTATAATAGAAGAAGGCTGTGTAAGTTTGACTTAGACTAGGATTAGGATAAGAACTAGTCAACTCCAATTCTATTAAAATATGAACTGAGAAGAGTGGTCAAGGCCAATCGAAGGAAGGCATCAGTCTTACTGCAGCTTAAGGACTAGTTTGGATTGACCAAAATATCGATTTGGATAAGATCGAAAAGAATAAAATAATTATTAAAAATGTATATTTTAAATAAAATAATTAAAAAAATTAAAATCAAAGACGAAATCATAATATTACCCTCTTCGCTTTTTTGTGTGTCAAATTAGGCCTAAATCGCCCGAGAAGCCCTCGATGAAAGGCTTATATATAGTATTCTATGTACGCTTATAGTATTCTACGTATTCTTATAAAGGCTTATAGAATTCTGTAGACCGGGAATTGGTCATAGTCTGCCATGAGCGCTTAAAAGCGCCAGCAGCCTCACGCCTTCACTGCCCTTGCATCAAACCGCTTCACCACGCCATCTACTGCTTCATCTCATCTTTCTCATCATCTTCGTCGAACCTCATCATCACTGTTCCCTGCATTTCACCACACGATCTTCACTCCCATCTCTGCTGCGTTGTTCTTGTCGAGAGCTTTTGTCGCGGTTTTGGGTATTAGAGTTGGGTATTAGAGTGGTGATAAGCTTCAAGGACAAAGAAAAAGAAAACAATTTGATTTAGTAAAACGTGTCTTGAATGAGAAGTCTGAGTTGACAGAAACACCAAAAAAAAATTCCAAAATAATATAAAATCGTAAGCCCTTCGCTTTCTTTAATTTGATTTCTTTTCTTTGTCGTCTATCTTCCGCAAAGCTGCACCAGATGAACTGCAACAGCAACTGGTCGCGTTCGGAGGACAAGCTGTTCGAGCAGGCCTTGGTCATGTTCCCGGAAGGAACCCCTCTTCGCTGGCGGAAGATCGCCGAAACAGTTTCCGGAAAGTCACCCAGAGAAGTGCAAGAACATTACGATATGCTTCTCTATGACGTCAACGAGATTGAAGCGGGTCGAGTTCAGATTCCAAATTACCCTGATGAGTCGGCGAGTTGGGAATCGGATAATCAAATCTCTTTCGATTCGAGATCAAGATTGCAAGGAGAGAATGAAAGGAAGAAGGGAACTCCGTGGTCAGAAGACGAACACAGGTACTAAGTCAAACTTTTCAGTTTCTTTAATTTATTTCTTGATATTTGGAAAAGTTATTTCTTCGAAAAGTTGAATTTTATAAACAATTCTAGAAGCTGAATTTTATAAAGAAAGGATTTCGATTATTAGAATTATCCATTGTCTTTCAAATGCGAAAGAAATAATCAAACAGAAATTTTACGACTAGACAATAACAAGATTCAACTCAGAGAACTTTACTACTTTTTATCTAATTCCTTGTATTCTTCCCTTGAATAAAACGAAAATTCAGCTGTGTTAGTTCGAATTCCGTAAAATTCTTTTGTTTCTGGTTACTTGTTCAAGTTGTTCACGTAATATTAATAAAAAAGAGAAGAAAACTTGTTACATGTTTTATTTCACTGATTGCGACGGGCGGTTGGAATTTTTTCAGATTATCAACAGTTATTTTGTGCTAGGAAAAAAAAATCCAAAGTTTTACAAATCATTATTATTAATGCAGAACATGCAACTGGTCCAATTTTAGTTACGTTCGCTGAAAATTCGTTGCATATTTGTAATTTTTTTCATTTTATTGATATATTATTGCTTTATTTTGTTCATAGCATTGTTGTGATATTACATGCTGTTGGTTGACGGTTGATGAACTGTAGGATTGCTTTCTTGAGCCTGATTTTCGTTGAGATGGCAAACAGGTTATTTTTGAAGGGGCTGCTACAATACGGCAGGGGTGACTGGCGGAGCATATCAAGAAATGTGGTGGTGACTCGAACGCCCACTCAGGTGGCTAGCCATGCTCAGAAGTTCTTTCTTCGACAGGCTGCCGCGAATAAGGAGAGGAAAAGATCAAGCATCCATGACATTAACACAGTTGATGGCGACACCACGGATGCTTCTGCTCAGCAAAATTGGGTTTCTGTGGCAGATGCTAGTGCTGAACAACTGTTGCCCCCTGGCCGTGGAAGCCATTTACCTCCTCAAGGACAGGGAGGCTCAGGCTATCAGAATTATGGCTTTCCAATGTAAAGATAGGTCAGCTCCAAACTTTGTACATAAACCAAGTCCTAGGAATGCTATTTGCAAATCTTGATGAATCTTTTAGTTTAGGAATACCCAACAAGCTTAGGTGGATTTGTGGACATGACATAAAAGATAGGATTCCATTGGTGTATACTATAGCCAGACAATTTAGCGATGAAATCTTGAACAGTGGACATAGTAGAAAACATGTGCTTCGTTCATCGAATTTATTTTTCTCCATTCATGATTTATCAAGTTTCTTCTAGCTTATATGAATGGCACTACGTTCTCTTTTGTCAATATCTTCCGCAAAATCAATGACAGGTGTTTCTGCTTGACGATTACATTCTTGTCTGCAAAATCAATGACAGGTGTTTCTGCTTGACGATTACATTCTTGTTTTGTTTTTGTTTTTGTTTTTTGCAACGTAACTACTACAGCCGTTTTTGCTGAAGTTTGCTCTTTCAAGTTCTGTAATCATCCATCTTGTGTATGTAGATGTTTATGCCTAATGCAAAACCACCCACTTCAATAAACAATTTCTCCTCGCACATTTTACCCTTGGGCTTCTTGCTTGCTGTTTCAAGTTATATTTTCTCTTTTATATTTCCATCCAATTGCAGTTGTCTCATTTGCATCTAGGCTGCATTCAACTCTTTCCAAAAGCTTAAACCTGCCCAAAAGATTTATTGTAACACGTCTACAAAGAGGCTGAAATTGAATGTGAGTCAATATGGATTAGTATAATTGTAGACACCTCATTATTGAACCTAAATTAAAATATGGATTTAAGTAAATTTTGAACTTTAGTTGACCAATTTCTTATTAGAGTTTGGTTTTAGCCTTTTAGGTACTTAGTACACCTCATCAATTGGCAAATTAAAAAATATGTCAGTTCTTAAAAGTAAATATAAATAATTTTTTTTAATTTGGGCTTCTGGCGCATTGATAATGTATAGAAACTATACACTGTCAATGCATCATATATAAATCAATTTTTTATTCATTTTTATTTTAGTATTTATTAGGATAGATTAAATAAATAAAGATAAATTTAGATAATTTAGATGATTTAAAAAAAATAAGGATAAATAAAACAAATAGATAAAACAAAAGGAGATAAAGAGATAACAATAAAAAATAAAAGATAAATCAAGAAAATAGAGGTTTGATTGAATCTAAACACTAAAATTTATGCCTATAAATTCAAATGGGGATAAGTTATAAACAAGTTTCATTTTCATTAATCAAAATCAATTTAATACAGAAATTTTTTGTTAAATCAAAATAGTTTACATATTAAAAACTCTATAAACAAATGGATCAAATAAATAAATTAATTAATTACTTAACATCTTAAATAATTAAATAAGTAATTTAAATATAACTACTTTTCATGTGTTATTTATGTTGCATGAAATAATAATATAATTAAAGGCATTATAACAAAATATGTCATTTAGTAATCTTGTATTTCGCAATCAAACACAAAAATCTTACTTTTCTTTCAATTAAACTAAACACAAGAATCTAGCAGGAATCTAACATTCCAAAAATTCCCAAATATAAATTTTCAAATGTATAGTGTATTTCGGAAGTTAATCTTACTTTCAGCAAACCAATTAAGAGATTCCAAGGTGAAAATTTTGCTTTAGATTTTAATTACTAGAATAATAAAAGATTTAAAATAATAATTTCGATAAAAAATAATTGATATTTATTTTCAAATAAATGTAAATCAACAAATAATAAATAAAAATATAAAAAAAGTTTATTCTAATAATGAAACTCTTAAAGCGAATACGAATGTATAACATATAAGAAATTTCTAGGTTAGAAATGTTTTTTTAGACTTATCAAAATGTTGAAAGGTTTATAAGAATAGATTCAATAAAAATAATGAGTATTTATATTCAAATAAAATCAAATAAACAAATAATAAATAGAGATAGAAATTAGACTGAATAAGAAATAAATATGATTAGAAATTGGAATGAATTAAGGATAAAATTAGAAAAATTAAGGTTCTTCATAATACACTTATTTGATGGAGCTTCTTCATGAGTCGAATGTGACTATAGTTATTTGAAAACTCTTGAAATGAAAAAGATTCTCTAAAAATTCTGCTAGAAAATTGGAGACAATTTAAAGAAATTTTCCTATATTTAAAATTTGAAACTTAATATTGAAAGTAAAGGCAAAATATGATAACTTTAAACTAAGTGGTATTGACATTTAGACCGGTACTATGGGGTGCTAATATTTTTCCACGCTTAAAGAAACTCTTGGACCTAAAATAAGATGTAAATGAATCTTTATCCATGCTTAGAATAGTGACCAACCACATCTAAAAAAATGATTGGTGGCTACTCTAATTTTAAGCCTAGCGATTAGGTGTAAAACTTAACACGTTCGAACACATCTTAATGGAGATGCTTATGTATATATTTTATTTTAATGACACGTAAGTCAAACAATACCGACATAGATTAATTTTTTTTATTTGAAAAAATTAGTGGACTACGTGAGGTTAATAGTTGAAGCTGTGGAATAACCTTTACTCATTTTCATACTATTTCATCCATTATTTATTGATTTATTTCATTATATTGTTGTTTATAATATTGTTATCATTATTATTATTTATTGTTCTTACCATATTAATTTTATTCCCACTTTATTTCTACTATCTACCTATTTTAAGACTATTATGTTATCATCCTGCTTATCGTTTTGCTCATTTCCTTAATTATACTCCTTATCTTCTTCAAATATAACACATCTATTATTATTAGGATAATTGGGTTTTTTTACTCTATAAACGAGATTAGAATAATAATATATTAAAAAAAATAAAATAATACAGGTGTTATGATTTTAATCTTGTTTGTAAAATAAAAAAACTCATCGACAGTGTATAAAATAATTATCTTATTATTATTATTATTCATCTTTATCACATTTTTTTTATTTCAAGCATTACTCCTATTTTATTAGCTTATATATATATGAATTATGAATCAAAGTAAACAAGCACCAGAAATCAGAAAGAAGCTTTATCCAAAAAAAAACAAAGCAGAAAGAACCAAAGCAAACAAACTTACTAATTATGGGCAACTCGGCCTTATTGTAAAAGGCCCAAAAATTTTTTGTATAAGATATGTTGCTGCTTTTCTAAAACTCCCCTCCTTGGAAGATTCTCTCTCTTTGCCTGCACTTTTTGGGAAAATCTGGGTTCTACCCTGCCACCGCGCCTTTGCCGGTCACCACCACTTATGACGCAGTATGCCGACGGACGCAGTATTCCGACAGTAACTACTGTAGGTGGTGCCTGGACGCTGCGATCATCCTCTTAACTCTAGGAACTTGTTTCTTTCACCAAAAATCCCAAGAACAAAGGCCTCCCTTGTAAGCCTAATGTGGAAACTTTGAAATCCCCTGCCAAGTTCACTGTTGAAAATCTCGAGACTCCTTTCGAAAATTCACTATTTTTTGCATGGCTACTCTGTGTATTTTGTATTTTTGGGTTTAAATGGGGTCGTCTGTTGTGTGAACTGGGAATTGTGTTTTCTGGGTTTGATTTGAAATTGCTGTCGGCTTGAGAGCAATGGGTATGATTATGTGTTCTGAGATTCTCGGTCGCTGATTGTTGAGTCTCCCCTTGCGTTTATTGAATTAGAGATGCATTGATAAGGGTTATGGGAATAGAATCTCCTTTTGTATTTGAAAAAATAGAAATTGCTTCGATTTGGCTTTTATCTATTTTTTATCCGGATTTTCAAAGAGATCTTCAAAGAATTTCATATCTGGATTTTGAATTTTAAAAACGCTTGAAGATCAGAATTCTTTCACTCCTTTTGGATTCTTTTTTTTTTTTCTGTTATTATCATTTTTCAAAAATCAAAGAGATTTCCTCTCTTGATTTGATTTCATTTTTCATTGATTTTATTTACAAAATATGTTCACAAATTTTATCATAGTTTCTTATTTTCAAAAAAGAAAAAAAAACAAGCTCAGTTTCATTTTGATTCTATTTTGATTTGCTTGTTTTGTTATTAATATTCTTTAAATAGAATTCATGCTCATTCAAATATATATATATATATATATATATATATATATATATATATATATATATATATATATATATATATTGATAGATATATGTACGAGTAATTTTTTTTTTAAATAATACATTTTCATCAAAGTTACAATAACAATAAGTATATTACATTTCGTGAATCGATAACTTGATAAATTAGTAAATACAAATGATAACAACAAATCAAATAAATAACAAATAAACTAATTCGAACTCAAATTCAGTTAGAGTCGAACTTTGAACCTCAAAGTTTCAGGGTCTTCTCTTTGACACTAAGGCAAAGATAAAATCGTAAAAAAAACATGTATTATCATTTTAATCTCGTTTTTATAAATAATTTGTGTTATATTATTTTATAATTATATATAAAATTAATATTTTTACAAATCAATTGTCGAATTTTACAAATTATTTGCATTTGATAAAAAAATCTTTTCTATATATATATATATATATATATATATATATATATATATATATATATATATATATATATATATATATATATACCCACAAATACTAATTGTTAAAATTTTATTACAATTATCATGACACCTGTGAGTAGACCTGATCATGGGCCGGGTTCGGGCCGGGCCCATGACAAGTAATAAGAGTTATAAGCAATGCCCAAGCCCGGCCCGGCCCGGTAAAACGGGCCTGATATTTAGTCCAGACCCGTTTTATTTTTTATATAATAAGCCCGAGCCCGAGCCCGGCCCTCCCTAATTTAATTTTTTATATTTCTAACTATTTATTTTTTATTTTTTATTATTTTATTTCCTTTAAAATTTAATTTAATTTGTCAAAATTTGTCTATCAATTCTCATATTAAAAATTTTATAATCATGTTTTTTAATTAATAATGTTTTATATATATATAAAATTATATTATACTTAATAAATATATTAAAAACATACTTAATATTATAAATATATTAAAAAATATATATTTAATATTAATATTGGGCCGAGCCCGAGCTTTGAAAGGCTAAGCCCGGGCCCGGGCCCGTTTTTAAATGGGCCTAAAATTTTTGTCCAAGCCCGATAATTACATCAAATATTTTTATCCAAGCCCTCCCAAATATCGAACGGGCCTTCGGGCTTGGGCGGGTAGCCCGGCCCTTGAGCAGGTCTACTTGTGAGGAACGAGTTTAATAATACTAGAAGCAAAAGTATATCCAAGAGACGTAACATGATAGAAATCGAAATTCAATTAGATATAACCATAAATTTAAATGTGGGGTCTATAAATTATAACAATAAATCGCCACTTCAAATACCAATGATTAAATTAAAACATGTGAAATGAACAGAAATCTCCCATTTGAATATCATTATAATCACCATTTGTGCCTTCTTGCCTCTCATTTGTATCCCATTTAAGTACTTTATTATCTTTCTGTATTCACAATTTTTGATTTTATTTCAAATTACCGTTTCCTCATCATTCAATAATCAGTACATTACATTTCACGAACCGGTAACTTGATAAATTTGTAAATACAAATGATAACAACAAACTAAATAAATAACAAATAAACTAACTCAAACTCACATTCAGTGACACTTAGACTTGAAACATCAAAGTTCCAAGGTCTTCTTCTTGCCACTAAGCCAAGAATAAAATAGTAAAAAACACATTTATTATCATTTTAATCTCGTTTTTATAAATAATTTTTGTTATATTATTTTATAATTACATATAAAATTAATATTTTTACAAATCAATTGTCGAATTTCACAATTGATTTCCATTTGATAAAAAATCTTTTCACAATATATATATATATATAATATTAATAGTTGAAATTTTATTACTATTATCATGACACCTACGAGGAACAAGTTTAATAATACTGGAAGCAAAAGTATATCCAAGAGACGTAACATGATAAAAATCAAAATTCAATTAGATACAACCATAAATTTAAATGTGCGGCCTGTAAAACTATAACAATAAATCATCACTTCAAATACCACTGATTAAATTAAAGCATGTAAACTGAACAGAAATCACTCATTTGAATACCATTGTAATCACCAATTGTGCCTTCTTGCTTCTTATTTGTATCCCATTTTTGTACCTTATTATCGTTCTGTATTCACAATTTCTGATATTATTTCAAATTAGTGTTTCCTCATCATACCATAATCAGTATATTACATTTCATGAACTGGTAACTTGATAAATTAGTAAATACAAATGATAACAACAAACTAAATAAATAACAAATAAACTAACTCGAACTCCCATTCAATGAGACTCGGACATGGAACCTCAAAGCTCCAGGGCCTTCTCCTGGCCACTAAGACAAGGATAAAATCATAAAAAAAACATGTATTATCAATTTAATCCCGTTTTTTTAAATAATTTGTGTTATATTATTTTATAATTACATATAAAATTAATATTTTTACAAATCAATTGTCGAATTTTACAATTGATTTGCATTTGATAAAAAATCTTTTCACTATATATATATATATATATATATATATTAATGGTTGAAATTTTATTACTATTATCATGACACCTATGAGGAATAAGTTTAACAATACTGGAAGCAAAAGTATATCCAAGAGACGTAACATGATAGAAATCGAAATTCAATTAGATACAACCATAAATTTAAATGTGGGGTCCGTAAAACTATAACAATAAATCGTCACTTCAAATACCAATGATTAAATTAAAGCATGTGAAATGAACAGAAATTTCCCATTTGAATACCATTATAATCACCATTTGTGCCTTTTTATTTCTCATTTGTATCCCATTTTAGTACTTTATTATCTTTCTGTATTCACGATTTCTAATTTTATTTCAAATTAGTGTTTCCTCATCATTCCATAATCAATATTACATTTCATGAACCAGTAACTTGATAAATTGGCAAATACAAAAGATAATAACAAACTAAATAAACAATAAATAAACTAACTCGAACTCACATTCAGGGAGACTCGGACTTGGAACCTCAAAGTTCCAGGGCCTTCTCCTTGCCACTAACCAAGGATAAAATCGTAAAAAAAACATGTATTATCATTTTAATCTCGTTTTTACAACTAATTTCTGTTATATTATTTTATAATTACATATAAAATTAATATTTTTACAAATCAATTGTCAAATTTTACAATTGATTTGCATTTGATAAAAAATCTTTTCACTATATATATAAATATTAATGTTTGAATTTTATTACTATTATCATGACACCTATGAGGAACAAGTTTAATAATACTAGAAGCAAAAGCATATCCAAGAGACGTAACATGATAGAATTCGAAAATCAATTAGATACAACCATAAATTTAAATGTGGGGTTTGTAAAACTATAACAATAAATCGTCACTGCAAATAACAATGATTAAATTAAAGCATGTGAAATGAACAGAAATCTCTCGTTTCAATACCATTATAGTCACCATTTGTGCCTTCTTGCTTCTCATTTGTATCCCATTTTTGTACTTTATTATCTTTCTGTATTCACGATTTCTGATTTTATTTCAAATTAGTGTTTCCTTATCATTCCATAATCAGTATATTACATTTCATGAACCGGTAACTTGATAAATTGGTAAATACAAATGATAACAACAAACTAAATAACTAACAAATAAACTAACTCGAACTCACATTCAGTAAGACACGGAGCTAGAACCTCAAAGTTCCAAGGCTTTCTCCTTGCTACTAAGGCAAGGATAAAATCGAAAAAAAAACATGTATTATCATTTTAATCTCGTTTTTATAAATAATTTGTGTTATATTATTTTATATTTACATATAAAATTAATATTTTTACAAATCAATTGTCGAATTTTACAATTGATTTGCATTTGATAAAAAATCTTTTCACTATAAATATATATGTTAATGATTGAAATTTTGTTACTATTATCATGATACCTGTGAGGAACAAGTTTAATAATACTGGAAGCAAAAGTATATCCAAGAGACGTAACATGATAGAAATTGAAATTCAATTAGATACAACCATAAATTTAAATGTGGGGTCTGTAAAACTATAACAATAAATCGTCAGTTCAAATACCAATGATTAAATTAAAGCATGTGAACTGAATAGAAATCTCTCATTTGAATACCATTGTAATAACCATTTGTGCCTTCTTGCTTCTCATTTGTATCCCATTTTTGTACCTTATTATCGTTCTGTATTCACGATTTTTGATTTTATTTCAAATTAGTGTTTCTTCATCATTCCATAATCAGTATATTACATTTCATGAACCGGTAACTTGATAAATTGGTAAATACAAATAATAACAACAAACTAAATAAATAACAAATAAACTAACTCGAACTCCCATTCAATGAGACTCGGACATGGAATTTCAAAGCTCCAGGGTCTTTTCCTTGCCACTAAGATAAGGATAAAATCATAAAAAAACATGTATTATCATTTTAATCTCGTTTTTATATATAATTTGTGTTATATTATTTTATAATTACATATAAAGTTAATATTTTTACAAATCAATTGTCAAATGTTACAATTGATTTGCATTTGATAAAAAATCATTTCACTATATATATAAATATTAATGGTTGAAATTTTATTACTATTATCATGACACCTATGAGGAATAAGTTTAATAATACTGGAAGCAAAAGTATATCCAAGAGACGTAACATGATAGAAATCGAAATTTAATTAGATACAACCATAAATTAAAATGTGGGGTCTGTAAAACTATAACAATAAATCGTCACATCAAATACCAATGATTAAATTAAAGCATGTGAAATGAAAAAGAATTTCCCATTTGAATACCATTATAATCACCTTGTGCCTTCTTGCTTCTCATTTGTATCCCATTTCAGTACTTTATTATCTTTCTGTATTCACAATTTCTGATTTTATTTCAAATTAGTGTTTTCTCATCATTCCATAATCAATATTACATTTCATGAATCGGTAACTTGATAAATTGGTAAATACAAATGATAACAACAAACTAAATAAATAACAAATAAACTAACTCGAACTCACATTCAGTGAGACACGGACCTGGAACCTCAAAGTTCCAAGGCCTTCTCCTTGCTACTAAGGCAAGCATAAAATCGAAAAAAAACAGGTATTATCATTTTAATCTCGTTTTTATAAATAATTTGTGTTATATTATTTTATAATTACATATAAAATTAATAATTTTACAAATCAATTGTCGAATGTTACAATTGATTTGCATTTGATAAAAAATCTTTTCACTATATATATAAATATTAATGGTTGAAATTTTATTACTATTATCATGACACCTATGAGGAATAAGTTTAATAATACTGGAAGCAAAAGTATATCCAAGAGATGCAACATGATAGAAATCGAAATTCAATTAGATACAACCATAAATTTAAATGTGGGGTCTGTAAAACTATAACAATAAATCGTCATTTCAAATACCAATGATTAAATTAAAGCATGTGAAATGAAAAAAAATTTCCCATTTGAATACCATTATAATCACCATTTGTGCCTTCTTGCTTCTCATTTGTATCCCATTTTAGTACTTTATTATCTTTCTGTATTCACGATTTCTGATTTTATTTCAAATTAGTGTTTTCTCATCATTCCATAATCAATATTACATTTCATGAACCAGTAACTTGATAAATTGGTAAATACAAATGATAACAACAAACTAAATAAATAATAAATAAACTAATTCGAACTCACATTCAAGGAGACTCGGACTTGAAACCTCAAAGTTCTAGGGCCTACTCCTTGCCAATAAGCAAAGAATAAAATCGTAAAAAAAAAACATGTATTATCATTTTAATCTCATTTTTACAACTAACTTGAGTTATATTATTTTATAATTACATATAAAATTAATATTTTTACAAATCAACTGTCAAATTTTACAATTGATTTGCATTTGATAAAAAATCTTTTCACTATATATATAAATATTAATGTTTGAAATTTTATTACTATAAGTTTAATAATACTGGAAGCAAAAGTATATCCAAGAGACGTAACATGATAGAAATCGAAATTCAATTAGATACAACCATAAATTTAAATGTGGGGCCTGTAAAACTATAACAATAAATCGTCACCTCAAATACCAATGATTAAATTAAAGCATGTGAAATGAACAGAAATCTCCTATTTGAATACTATTATAATCACCATTTGTGCCTTCTTGCTTCTCATTTGTATCCCATTTTTGTACTTTATTATCTTTCTGTATTCACGATTTCTGATTTTATTTCAAATTAGTGTTTCCTCATCATTTCATAATCAGTATATTACATTTCATTAATCAGTAACTTGATAAATTGGTAAATACAAATGATAACAACAAACTAAATAAATAACAAATAAACTAATTCGAACTCACATTTAGTGAGACACGGACCTGGAACCTCAAAGTTCCAAGGCCTTCTCCTTGCTACTAAGGCAAGGATAAAATCGAAAAAAAAAAACAAGTATTATCATTTTAATCTCGTTTTTATAAATAATTTGTGTTATATTATTTTATAATTACATATAAAATTAATATTTTTACAAATCAATTGTCGAATTTTACAATTGATTTGCATTTGATAAAAAAATGCTTTCACTATATATATATATATATATATATATATATATATATTAATGGTTGAAATTTTGTTACTATTATCATGTCACCTGTGAGGAACAAGTTTAATAATACTGGAAGCAAAATTATATCCAAGAGACATAACATGATAGAAATCGAAATTCAATTAGATACAACCATAAATTTAAATGTGGGGTATCTAAAACTATAACAATAAATCGTCACTTCAAATACCAATGATTAAATTAAAGCAGGTGAAATGAACAGAAATCTCCTATTTAAATAGCATTATAATCACCATTTGTGCCTTCTTGCAACTCATTTGTATCCCATTTTTGTACTTTATTATCTTTTTGTATTAACGATTTCTGATTTTATTTCAAATTAGTGTTTCCTTATCATTCCATAATCAGTATATTACATTTCATGAACTGGTAACTTGATAAAATTGGTAAATACAAATGATAACAATAAACTAAATAAATAATAAATAAACTAACTCCAACTCACATTCAGTTTGACTCGGACCTGGAGCCTCAAAGTTTCAGAGCCTTCTCCTTGCCACTAAGCCAAGGATAAAATCGTAAAAAAACATGTATTATCATTTTAATCTCGTTTTTATAAATAATTTGTGTTATATTATTTTATAATTACATATAAAATTAATATTTTTGCAAATCAATTGTCGAATTTTACAATTGATTTGCATTTGATAAAAAATCTTTTCACTATATATGTATATATATAAATATTAATGGTTGAGATTTTATTACTATTATCATGACACTTGTGAGGAACAAGTTTTATAATACTGGAAGCAAAAGTATATCCAAGAGACGTAACATGATAGAAACAAAATTGAATTCGATATAACCATAAATTTAAATATGGGGTTTGTAAACCTATAACAATAAATCGTCACTTCAAATACAAATGATTTAATTAAAGCATGTGAAATGAATAGAAATCTCCCATTTGAATACCATTATAATCACCATTTGTGCATTCTTACTTCTCATTTTTATCCCATTTTTGAACTTTATTATCTTTCTGTATTCACAATTTTTGATTTTATTTCAAATTAGTGTTTCCGCATCATTCCATAATCAGTATATTACATTTCATGAACCGGTAATTTGATAAATTGGTAAATACAAATAATAACAAAAACTAAATAAATAACAAATAAACTAACTAGAACTCCCATTCAGTGAGACTTGGACCTAGAACCTCATAGTTCTAGGGTCTTCTCCTTGCCATTAAACCAAGGATAAAATCGTATAAAAAACATGTATTATCATTTTAATCTCGTTTTGATAAATAATTTGTGTTATATTATTTTATAATTGCATATAAAATTAATATTTTTACAAATCAATTGTCGAATTTTACAATTGATTTGCATTTGATAAAAAATCTTTTCACTATATATATATATATATAAATATTAATGGTTGAGATTTTATTACTATTATCATGACACTTGTGAGGAACAAGTTTAATAATACTGGAAGCAAAAGTATATCTAAGAGACGTAACATGATAGAAATCGAAATTTAATTAGATACAACCATAAATTTAAATGTGCGGTCTGTAAAACTATAACAATAAATCTTCACTTCAAATAGCAATGATTAAATTAAAGCATGTGAAATGAACAGAAATCTCCCATTTAAATACCATTATAATTACCATTTTTGCCTTCTTGCTTCTCATTTGTATCCCATTTTTGTACTTTATTATCTTTTTGTATTCATGATTTCTGATTTTATTTCAAATTAGTGTTTCCTCATCATTCCATAATCAGTATATTACATTTCTTGAACCGGTAACTTGATAAATTGGTAAATACAAATGATAACAACAAACTAAATAAATAACAAATAAACTAACTCCAACTCACATTCAGTTTGACTCAGACCAGGAACCTCAAAGTTCTAGAGCCTTCTCTTGCCACTAAGCCAAGGATAAAATCGTAAAAAAACATGTATTATCATTTTAATTTCGTTTTTATAAATAATTTGTGTTATATTATTTTATAATTACATAAAAAATTAATATTTTTACAAATCAATTGTCGAATTTTACAATTGATTTTCATTTGATAAAAAATCTTTTCAACATTTATATATATATATATATATATATATATATTAATGGTTGAGATTTTATTACTATTATCATGACACTTGTGAGGAACAAGTTTAATAATACTGGAAGCAAAAGTATATCCAAGAGACGTAACATGATAGAAATCGATATTCAATTAGATACAACCATAAATTTAAATGTGGGGTCTGTAAAACTACAACAATAAATCGTCACTTCAAATACAAATGATTAAATTAAAGCATGTGAAATGAATAAAAATCTCCCATTTGAATACCATTATAATCACCATTTGTGCCTTCTTGCTTCTCATTTGTATCCTATTTTTGAACTTTATTATCTTTCTGTATTCACAATTTCTGATTTTATTTCAAATTAGTGTTTCCGCATCATTCCATAAGCAGTATATTACATTTCATGAACTGGTAATTTGATAAATTGGTAAATACAAATGATAACAACAAACTAAATAAATAAAAAATAAACTAACTTGAACTCCCAATCAGTGAGACTCGGATCTGGAACCTCAAAGTTCTGGGCCTTCTCCATGCCATTAAGCCAAGGATAAAATCGTAAAAAAAACATGTATTATCATTTTAATCTCGTTTTTATAAATAATTTTTGTTATATTATTTTATAATTACATATAAAATTAATATTTTTACAAATCAATTGTCGAATTTTACAATTGATTTGCATTTGATACAAAATCTTTTCACTGTATATATATAAATATTAATGATTGAAATTTTATTACTATTATCATGACACCTGTGAGGAACATGTTTAATAATACTGAAAGCAAAAGTATATCCAAGAGACGTAACATGATAGAAATCAAAATTCAATTAGATACGACCATAAATTTAAATGTGGGGTCTATAAAACTATAACAATAAATCGTTCCTTCAAATACCAATGATTAAATTAAAGCATGTGAAATGAACAGAAATCTCACATTTGAATACCATTATTATCACCATTTGTGCTTTCTTGCTTCTCATTTGTATCCCATTTCAGTACTTTATTATCTTTCTATATTCACGATTTCTGATTTTATTTCAAATTAGTGTTTCCTCATCATTTCATAATCAGTATATTACATTTCATAAACCAATAACTTGATAAATTGGTAATTACAAATGATAACACCAAATTAGATAAATAAAAAATAAACTAACTTGAACTCACATTCAGTGAGACTCGGACTTGGAACCTCAAAGTTCCTGGGCATTCTCCTTGCCACTAAGCCAAGGATAAAATCGTAAAAAAAACATGTATTATCATTTTAATTTCGTTTTTATAAATATTTTGTGTTATATTATTTTATAATTACATATAAAATTAATATTTTTAGAAATCAATTGTCGAATTTTACAATTGATTTGCATTTGATAAAAAATCTTTTCACTATATATATATATATATTAATGGTTGAAATTTTGTTACTATTTGTTGGCTCTATAGGCTCTACCGAGAGGGGGGGTGAATCGGTTTTTCGATAACCTTAGGTTCGTTTTTTGATTCTTCTAAATTCTTTAGCCTATTTGAGTGATTTCTAAGTTCTCTAAGCTAGGCAATTATACAATATAAATTCAATATAATAAACACAAATATAATTGCAAATAAGTAAAGAGAGTATGGATAGAGAAATGTACTCAAGTGATTTATAGAGGGTTAGCAACCTTGCCTACGTCCTCTACCTTGAGACGCTCCCAAGGATTTTCCCAAATGCACTATCCTTGAATTTGTTACACTCCCTCTTTTCTAGGCTACAGAGAAACCTCCCTCTTTTTCTAGGCTCAAGAGAAACCTCCCTCTTTTTCTTAGGCTAAAGAGTAACATCTCTCTTTTTCTTAAGCTAAAGAGAAACCTCCCATTTTATAAGGAATTAGTGTGTTTACAAATTGTGTAATCAAAGAAGGCCTCTAAGTAGGCAAATGATTACAGAAATTAGGCACAAGTGAAAGCCAATACAAGATTTGTGCTAAGCAATATAAGAGATATGTGAATGATAGAAAATGAAGACTTTGTAGCTCTTGATTTGTTGTTGAGGCTTGAGGATTTGAGGAATATGTGTTTTGGAGTTGCTGAGTAGTTCCCCCTTCGTTGCTTCAGCTTCTAAGCCTCTATTTATAGTCCCTTAGATGGTTTGTGAACGTTGGGTGGAGCCAAATTTGAATATGACCGTTGTATCTCACAAAACTAGCTGTTACAGGCTATTTTTGGGCAAATGGATCGATCCCTTTCCATAGGGGATCGATCTCTTCATTCTAGATTTGAATTTTCTGGGCTGAGGGACCTTTTCTTGCGTTTGGGTGCTTACTACAAAAAGGGGATCAATCCCTTCCCTTAGGGGATCGATCCCATGCCTCCAGAAAGAGTTTTTCCTGCACTTTTGGATTAGAAATGATATGGCTTTTGATTTTAATTCAACCCAAAACATTTATAAGTTTTAAGGGAGTTTTTCTCAAATGAAAATATCGTCCAAAAACTTATAAGTAATTTTCTAAACTTATGTTCAATAATTCTTGAGAAAATTACTTAATATTGAAAACCACTTTATAAAGTATTAAGACCAATAAGAGTGAATCAATAAATCATGGTCTTAATGTTTGATATGATCACTTAAAAATAGATTGAGAAAATCATGTGTGATAAGGCAAATTTACAATATGAATTAAAACATTAAAGCTTACTTAAGTTTTTGTCATTTCAAAATATATATGTCAATTTAAAGCTAACAATCTCTTCCTTTTTGATATGACAAAACTTAATGTAAATTTGCTTTGAAAATTCTTTGATAAAATACTCCCCCTCAAATAAAGCAGGATTTTTCAAAGCTCCTCCTTAATATAAGCATGGGTTTTGAAAATGAATTTTCAAACTATTTCTCCCCCATTATATCTCCCCCTTAATATCTCTCCCTTTTAATATCTATATCTCCCCCTTTTTGTCATAGCAAAAAGAAGGAAAAATAATAAAAAATATGCTCCCCCTAAAATCATGGCTATGTGAGAAGAGATAAAAGAATATGCTACATCCAACAAGAAACATATTAGTACATGGGACTCGTAGCACAAATAAATAAGTCAATTGTTCATAAAGAGTAGGAAATATTTATGCAAAGAACATGACTTATGATCCTATACCAATTGTTTATAAATAATTTTGCAAGAAGTTCACAATTGGTAATTAATGAAGCAAGTTGTGTGTAAATATCTACTAAGGTCTATGACTTGTTAATTTCAATCTTATTAAGCACCTAAGTATATCAATTGTTCTTTCTAAAGTCCAACTAAGGTGCATTGTAATACATCATGATTATGAGCTGAAATTAGATGACATATGAATACATGAGCTCATGAATCACGTTCAATCAAGAGTGTGCAAAGAATTAAGACATATAGCAATTAACTACAAGTTCTAGCACATAAGAGTTTTATGCAAAAATATCCTAAATGAATTCTTCTCTATTTGTCATTTCAACCTAAAGAGCACAAGAAGAATTGTCAATTTAAAGCTTATACCAATTGGTAATTTAGTTTTGGCTTACCAACTGTTGAAAATATGGTTGCCAATGAAGCTAATAGTTATTTCAATCTAAATACCAATTGTTACTAATGGTTGACTTAGATATTTTGCATGAACCTAATATTTATGTGTAGTGTGTTCATGGCAAGAAAATAGTCATTCTAAATATGCAAGAACACAACACACATCATCAAATATGCATATGGATCAATTAATCATTAGCACACTATCATAAAATATTAATCCATATTCATATTCACAAATTTATACCATATGGAAGATTCAAAAAATCAAGGTATTCAAGCAAATACATTTTCTTCCATGGTTTCAAGTACAGAAATCCTATGCTCATTTTCCAATTCAAGTCCTTAACCAATTATGAGCAAGGAAAAATTCAACATTACCATTTTAATTAATTAAGAGCCATATCCCTAGTTGTTATCATCATTTAACGTTCTAGAGGGTATATGCTATTTTAACTAAAATGGATTTGTCTAAATAAATCAATGTCATGCTTAAGTATATTTTAACAACAGAATCCATAATCTCTGAGTGAGGTTAAGCACATAATATCATGAAAACAACTATTCTCATCTCATAGGCATGATTATTGATTCAACTTAAGTAAACATGCATGTTCAACATAAAAACAATCAAGATACAATGCATGTATATCAATAGTTGATGTTGTCATTAAAGCCCAAGTTCTTTACTAATTTAGCCATAAGAAAAATTTAAGTACATGGATGATAAAGTTTCATGCATTTGAACATTTAGGATCCATTTATCATCACACATTGTAGGCCAAGGAAAATTATGACCTTATACCAATTGTTGAATTTACATTTGAAATCAATCCTTAAGGTCATGTTTTAATTATTCTTCCACTAGATGTATAATTATCATGTAACCTAGAGTGGAGTAGTTGAGTCAAGCTAAGAGATTTAATCCTATAAGCATGCTTGACTAAGATGAACAAAAGGAATTATCAATAGTCATTATGCTCAAGTTCATCAAATACACAAATCATTTAAATAAATCCTAAAATTATGTTTAAGCATTCATTGAAAATATATTTCAAGATTATTTCATGATTTATGCAATTCATGACCATTTTCAATAAGAAAACTGATTTTGCACTTGTGAACTCAATGAAAAATGATATTGATTGTTGAAAGTGATACCATTTGTTGGAAATGATATTAATTGATGAAGTTGAGGCATGATATCAATGAAAAATGATTTTTCATATTTTAAAGTTCATTAAAAAGAAGTTAAAACAATGAATTTTAAGTTGAGAAGAAAGAAAGTATTAAGAGAATTAAGAAAACTTCTCAACTTAGGCTTAAAAACCCAGAAATAGACACTTTATGCCTATAGGGATCAATCCCTTGGGTAAGGGGATCGATCCCTTATACCCAGAATTGTAGATTTCTACATTTCTGCCTTGGGGATCGATCCTGTAAGTTGAGGGATCGATCCCTCATCCTGTTCCTACAGATTCTACAGATGTTTTGACAGAAAATTCAACCTTTGAGGTGCCAAAACTTCGTTTTTGAGTATTTTAAGTCCAAGTAAGGGTTTAAACATTTGTAAAACATGATTTTGGACTTGTATGAATGAAAAACATGAATGAAAAACCATTTTACAAAAGATTTTGCAATTTTGGAAGAATTTACACAATAAAATTCATTTTTGGCCTCAAAGGATATCATTTTGAGAGTTAAGCACATTTTGACAAAACAAAAGCATCAGAAACCACATATATGCCAAAGCAAACTTGTTCACATATTTTTTAAGCACATATAACATCAAATCATCATACTTATGAACATTATGCCATGATTTCCAATATACAAGTTCTTCATTACTGTTCATGACATGGCATTTTGCATAAATGACACATTTGGTAATTTGAGGCAAGTAAATACATTAAAAATATGCTCAAATTCCAGAAATCATTTCAAAAATCATTTAAACATATTTTTCATTCAATCCCTTAAGGACTATTCATCAAGCACTCAAAAATCATTTATCATGCCTTTTGTTCAATCATTTAACTCACAAAGATTATTAACCACATTTCTTATCAAAGCACAAATAATCAAATAAAAGTTTTAAGGAGTAAAGAATTAAGCTTACAAAACTCCTTTGCTTGAGTATGCTTTGCCTTGAATTGTTGAGTCCACCTTTAGCCATTCTTTAAGAAATTGTTGTCACCTTGCTAAGGATGGACTCTTAAGCTCTTCCTCTTTCTCATTGGCATAAGCAATCTCCATGGGAGGTGTGTAGAGCATTTGAACTCCATTGTTTCTTTGTATTCTCATGCTCTAATACTCTTACATCAAACAATTTCAAACACACTTTGGTACCCAAATTTTCTTGGGTCCACGAGAGTTAGTGCAAATAATTTTTGATCCTTTTGGGATCCATTTCAAGCACAAATCATCATTATTTATTGCATGCTTTGGCACCCACATTTTTCTAACAAATCTTCCTCTAAATGTAGTTTTTCTATAAGTGCATGCTTGTGAAGAGTGTCCTATTCTATTGCATAGTGAGCATGTAAAAGATAAATCATGCATAGTATTTTTGCTCACTAGGAAATTCTTTAGATGAGTTTCTTTTTGTATTGCATTATATCCTAACCCATCTTTGTCAAAGAAAGCTCTTTGGGTCTCAAGCATGTGATCTAGCTTTTGTTGACCCATATAAAATCTAGTAAATGAGTTATGCAAATTTGTATTCTTTTCATTCAACTCATTTATCTCTAAGTTAGCCTCTTCTAATTTCTTTTCAAATTCTAGCTTAGTATTAGTCAAGGCTTCATTTTCTATTTTTAATTTAGCAATGATTTTCTTATATTTGGAATTCATGCATTGAAATTCATTTGCTAAGGCCTCGTTTGGCATCGTTTTTGTTTCCTGTTTTCTGTTTTTGTTTTCAGTTTTTTTGGAAACAGAAACAGAAAACACGTTTGGTAACATGTTTTCGTTTTCAAAAAACGAAAACAAAAACAAGAATTTCCAAAATTGTTGGAAACAAGAATTTCTTGTTTTCATTGTTTTTGAAAACATGTTTTCATTTCTGTTACTGTTCATAAGTAAGTGAACATAATTTATATATTACTATAATATTAATATTTTTTATAATAAAAATATAAATAAAATTAATTAATTTTTTAAATAAAATAATATTAAATTTTAATATAAAATATTATTTAATATTTTAAAATTAATATATTTATTTTAATATAGAAAAGTTGAAAACGTAAAAAGCAATTAAATATATATTACATTGAATTATAATATTATAATATTATTTAATTTAAACTTTTATAATAATTTATTGAATATATTAAATATTTTAAATAATATCAGTTATTATAATTTTGATATGCTAATAATTAATATTATTATATAATATAATTAATTTTTATTTTACTAAATTATATTATTATTTAGTATTATATTCTATCTTAAATTTAAAATATATCACTGCTACTATTAAATAATTTAATATTATTAAATAAGTAAATACTTAACATTAAATAATATTATTTATATTAAATATAATATATTTTAATAACTATATAATTTATTATAAATTAATTAGTTAAATATTTTATTTAATAATATAATATTATTATTACAATTAAATAAAAATTATTATTAAATATAATTTATGATTATTACAATTAAATTCAATAATATTATTTTATTTAATATTATATTAATTATAACATTATTTAAATTATACTAAATTTTTATATGATTAAATAAAAATATTTAATATTAGTATTAAATAATATAAAATAATATTATTTAATATTATCTACAAATTATTATTTAATAAATATATTATTTTTATTTAATTTTTAAATTTTTTTTGTGAATTGAATTATTATATCTAAATCAGTTTAAATATTTGTTTTTAAAACGTAACAGTATGAAACAAACATGTTTTCTGTTTTCAGAAATTGAAAACAAAACAAAATAAAACAAAAACAGAATTTTCAAAAACAGAAAACATAAAACAGGAAACGATACCAAACGACCCCTAAATCATCAAAGGCATTTTGTAGTTCACTAAAGGTATAATCATTATTTTCACTAGAACTACAACTAGTCTCATCATCACTAATGGCCATAAAGCATGTGTAGGCTACCTCATTATCTACGTTTTTCTCATCGGAGCTATCACTATCACTCCATGCAACCACAAATGCTTTCTTCTTAGGTTTCCTATCCTTTTCCTTCCTAACTAAGGGGCAATCTAACTTAGTATGACTCGGTTCATTACACTCATAACACACTAAGAGGTCTTTTTCTCTTCTACTTGACTCTCCCCTATGATGTCTCATATTATTTTCTTTTTCTTTCATTCTCATGAACCTATTAAATCTTTTGGCAAACATTGTCATTTCCTTCTCTTCCTCATTTCCACTCTCATCACTATCATCTTCAAGGACCTCATGAGTGGAAGACTTAAGTGCTACCCCTACTTTCTTTGAAGGCACTTCATTTCTTTTCATTTTCATTTCATATGTAAGTAGGGAGCCCATAAGCTCATCTAGAGACAAGGTATTTGGACCCTTAGACTCTTCTATTGCGTTTACCTTTGCCTCCCATGACTTAGGCAAGCTATTCAAAATTTTCTTTACCATTTTAACATTGGAATAAGCCTTGCCTAGAGCCTTAAGTCCATTAATTATATCATTAAACCTAGTGAACATTTCGCTAATGGACTCATTTTCTTTCATCCTAAATAGCTCATAATCATGTGCGAGCATTCCTACTTTGGTCTCTCTAACTTGATTTGTCCCTTCATGTGTGATGGCTAGTTTATCCCATATTTGTTTAGCATTCTTACATAAGGATACTCTATTATACTCATTGGGACCTAAAGCACAAAAGAGGGTGTGCATAGCCTTGGCATTCAATTGTGCCAATCTCATGTCATTGGTGTCCCACTCATCTTCACTCTTAGGGACATCTTTTCCATCTACTTTCTTTATTGGGATTCGAGGGCCATTAACAATTACTCTCCACACTTCATAGTCATTGGATTGCACAAATAACATCATCCTAAGGAGTAATTCTCACCATTGAAGAGTGGAGGTCTAACTAATGAGTGTCCCTCTTCTCCTATGGGTGTGCCTACATTCAAGTGAGTCATTTAAGATCGTTTTGCTTGATAGAGGTTAGTCTAAATCAATCTCGAGCCCAAGCTCTGATACCAATTGTTGGCTCTATAGGCTATACCGAGAGGGGGGTGAATCGGTTTTTCGATAACCTTAGGTTCATTTTTCGATTCCTCTAAATTCTCTAGCCTATTTGAGTGATTTCTAAGTTCTCTAAGCTAGGCAATTATACAATATAAATTCAATATAATAAACACAAATATAATTGCAAATAAGTAAAGAGAGTATGGATAGAGAAATGTACGCAAGTGATTTATAGAGGTTCGGCAACCTTGCCTACGTCCTCTACCTTGAGACGCTCCCAAGGATTTTCCCAAATTCACTATCCTTGAATTTGTTACACTCGCTCTTTTTCTAGGCTCAAGAGAAACCTCCCTCTTTTTCTTAGGCTAAAGAGTAACCTCTCTCTTTTTCTTAGGCTAAAGAGAAACATCTCCTTTTACAAGGAATAAGTGTGTTTACAAATTGTGTAATCAAAAAAGGCCTCTAAGTAGGCAAATGATTACAGAAATTAGGCACAAGTGAAAGCCTATACAAGATTTGTGCTAAGCAATACAAGAGATATGTGAATGATAGAAAATGAAGACTTCGTAGCTCTTGATTTGTTGTTGAGGCTTGAGGATTTGAGGAATATATGTTTTGGAGTTGCTGAGTAGTTCCCCCTTCGTTGCTTCAGCTTCTAAGCCTCTATTTATAGTTCCTTGGATGGTTTGTGAATGTTGGGTGGAGCCAAATTTGAATATGACCGTTGTATCTCACAAAACTAGCCGTTACAGGCTATTTTCGGGCAAAGGGATCGATCCCTTTCCATAGGGGATCGATCCCTTCATTCCAGATTTGAATTTTCTGGGCTGAGGGACCTTTTCTTGCGTTGGGGTGCTTACTGCCAAAAGGGGATCGATCCCTTCCCTTAGGGGATCGATCCCATGCTTCTAGAAAGAGTTTTTCCTGCACTTTTGGGTTAGAAATGATATGGTTTTTTATTTTAATTCAACCCAAAACATTTATAAGTTTTAAGGGAGTTTTTCTCAAATGAAAATATCGTCCAAAAATTTATAAGTAATTTTCTAAACTTATGTTCAATAATTCTTGAGAAAATTACTTAATATTGAAAACCACTTTATAAAGTATTAAGACCAATAAGAGTGAATCAATAAATCATGGTCTTAATGTTTGATATGATCACTTAAAAATGGATTGAGAAAATCATGTGTGATAAGGCAAATTTACAATATGAATTAAAACATTAAAGCTTACTTAAGTTTTTGTCATTTCAAAATATATATGTCAATTTAAAGCTAACACTATTATCATGACACCTGTGAGGAACAAGTTTAATAATACTGGAAGCAAAAGTATATCCAAGAGGCGTAACATGATAGAAATCGAAATTCAATTAGATACAACCATAAATTTAAATGTGGGGTTTGTAAAACTATAACAATAAATCGTCACTGCAAATAACAATGATTAAATTAAAGCATGTGAAATGAACATAAATCTCTCATTTCAATACCATTATAATCACCATTTGTGCCTTCTTGCTTCTTATTTGTATCCCATTTTTGTACCTTATTATCGTTCTGTATTCACAATTTCTGATTTTATTTCAAATTAGTGTTTCCTTATCATTCCATAATCAGTATATTACATTTCATGAACCGGTAATTTGATAAATTGGTAAATACAAATGATAACAACAAACTAAATAACTAACAAATAAACTAACTCGAACTCACATTCAGTGAGACACGGAGCTAGAACCTCAAAGTTCCAAGGCTTTCTCCTTGCTACTAAGGTAAGGATAAAATCGAAAAAAAAACATGTATTATCATTTTAATCTCGTTTTTATAAATAATTTGTGTTATATTATTTTATATTTACATATAAAATTAATATTTTTACAAATCAATTGTCGAATTTTACAATTGATTTGCATGTGATAAAAAAGCTTTTCACTATATATATAAATATTAATGGTTGAAATTTTATTACTATTATCATGACACCTGTGAGGAACAAGTTTAATAATACTAGAAGCAAAAGTATATCCAAGAGACGTAACATGATAGAAATAGAAATTCAATTAGATACAACCATAAATTTAAATGTGGGGTCTGTAAAACTATAACAATAATCGTCACCTCAAATACCAATGATTAAATTAAAGCCTGTGAAATGAACAGAAATCTCCCATTTAAATACCATTATAATCACCATTTGTGCCTTCTTGCTTCTCATTTGTATCCCATTTCAGTACTTTATTATCTTTCTATATTCACAATTTCTGATTTTATTTCAAATTTGTGTTTCCTCATCATTTCATAATCAGTATATTACATTTCATGAACCGGTAACTTGATAAATTGGTAAATACAAATGATAACACCAAATTAAATAAATAACAAATAAACTAACTCGAACTCACATTCAGTGAGGCTCGGACCTGAAACCTTAAAGTTACAGTACCTTCTCCTTGCCACGAAGCCAATGATAAAATTGTAAAAAAAAAACATGTATTATCATTTTAATCTCGTTTTTATAAATAACTTGTGTTATATTATTTTATAATTACATATAAAATTAATATTTTACAAATCAATTGTCGAATTTTACAATTGATTTGCATTTGATAAAAAATCTTTTCACTATATATATATATATATATATATATATATATATATAAATATTAATGATTGAAATTTTATTACTATTATCATGATACCTGTGAGGAACAAGTTTAATAATACTGGAAGCAAAAGTATATCCAAGTGACGTAACATGATAGAAATCGAAATTCAATTAGATACAATCATAAATTTAAATGTGGGGTCTATAAAACTATAACAATAAATCGTCACTTCAAATACCAATGATTAAATTAAAGCATGTGAAATGAACAGAAATCTCCCATTTGAATACCATTATAATCACCATTTGTGCCTTCTTGCTTCTCATTTGTATCCCATTTTAGTACTTTATCATCTTTCTGTATTCACGATTTCTGATTTTATTTCAAATTAGTGTTTCCTCATCATTCCATAATCAGTATATTACATTTCATAAATCGATAACTTGATAAATTGGTAAATACAAATGATAACAACAAACTAAATAAATAACAAATAAGCTAACTCGAACTCATATTCAGTGAGACTTGGACCTGGAACCTCAAAGTTTCAGGGCATTCTCCTTGCTACTAAGCCAAGGATAAAATCGTAAAAAAACATGTATTATCATTTTAATCTCGTTTTTATAAATAATTTGTGTTATATTATTTTATCTTTACATATAAAATTAATATTTTTACAAGTCAATTGTCGAATTTTACAATTGATTTGCATTTGATAAAAAATCTTTTCACTATATACATATAAATATTAATGGTTGAAATTTTATTACTATTATCATGACACCTGTGAGGAATAAGTTTAATAATACTAGAAGCAAAAGTATATCCAAGAGACGTAACATAATAGAAATCGAAATTCAATTAGATACAATCATAAATTTAAATGTGGGGTCTGTGAAACTATGACAATAAATCGTCACTTCAAATACCAATGATTAAATTAAAGCTTGTGAAATGAACAGAAATCTCCCATTTGAATACCATTATAATCACCATTTGTGCCTTCTTGCTTCTCATTTGTATCCCATTTTAGTACTTTATTATCTTTCTGTATTCACGATTTCTGATTTTATTTCAAATTAGTGTTTCCTCATCATTCCATAATCTTTCCTTACATTACAATCCCTCAAAACTAAAGCTATTAACCAATAATTCTGATTTATTTTTGAATAAGGGACAAAATCAAAAATGAATAAAGCAATAACAGATTGTATATGTTTTCTCACTACAACAGATATGCATTTTCGAGTAGAGGCGATTACTTATGAAAAAGAGCAATGTTATCGAAATCTTCAACACTACTAGTTTCGTTTTTAGGTATTAAGCATATTTCCTGTATTCCACAAATAGTCTATATTATTTTAGTATAACTAAGACCAATAAACAACACAAAGAGAAGCAAACCTAAGCATTAAGAACTCCTTTACTCTCTCAAGCTGCTTGATGATTTTAATGTAGAACAATAAAGCCAATCAAGACTGCTTCTGAAGTCTGAACCTAAAGCAGTTGATCTTTCAATGGTTAATTCACAAAAACAAATTTCACCCAAGAAAAATGCTAAAATCTCATGAACCGGCCAAGTTATGGATTCAAATTTCTTTTTACATTATTACCAATAAAAGGATCGATAGAGTCCCCACATTTAATTGAATATCAATGTATAACATGCTGCAGAACTAGCCAAACCCCATTTCCAGCATAAAGCATTAGATAGAGTCCCAAGTTAAAATTATCATATAAAATTTCGTGTTAAAATGTTAAATATAATATATTTTTTAATACTATCGTATTTATATATAATTTTTATCGCATTTTAATTTATTTAGATTTTTTTCAGGTCATCCGTACCATCATCGTGTGAGGTCTTCCATTCAAGAATGTGAAACAGAAAAAAAGTCTGTTTCGTCAGCTGCAAAATTTGTGATTCACTTTGCATCCACGGAATCTTGTTATAATACATGCACACATAAACACGAAGAAAAAGAAAACAAAAAGGCAAACTCAATATATATAAAGCCACGGAAATGGAATGCATAAAATAATACGTGCCAGTTTTTCTAACACCAGTTCAGAGAACAAAGACCTTTTGGTGTCGGTCATTTGTCATTTATATTTGGCAACGCCAGCGCTTTGTGGTAGATTATTGGTAAACCATTAGCTTTTCATCAGTTTCTTCCAGTTTTGGCCTATGGGGGAGGTGGCTGCAGAAACAATAACAAACCAGAGCCTGGTTTTCGCTGTTAATGGAAAGAGATTTGAGCTTTCAGACGTAGACCCTTCTACTACTTTGCTTGAGTTCTTGCGTACTCAAACTCCTTTCAAGAGTGTCAAGCTTGGCTGTGGTGAAGGTCTGTTTTTTTTTTCTCTCTCTTTTAATTTTCAGTTATCTGTTTGAGTTCTATGGTATCAAGAGGCTGGTAATGGTGTGTTCTTTTTTTCTCTGAAACATATATAATAATCCATAAGGAATATAAGCTATATTTTTGATCAGTTGATGGAATCATTGATAAATGTCAGATTGTTCATACAATTAATTATGTCTGATTGTTGTCTAAATCTTCTTTAACAACTCGATCAATAAGAGATTGTATAAAGGCAGACTTGAACTCAGACTTTAATCATAAGATTCATAACCGAAATCCTGAATCCTTGAAGCAGCTAATGTAACTGAATTCTTGCAATTGCAATGTAAAAATGTTGAGAAGGTGAAAGGTGGTCCAATGCTAGAAAAGCTGTAATTAGAGGTGGTCCAAGTTAAACCCAACTCTATTTGCCCAATTGTTCTTGCAACTTAATTTGGTGTTAATGTGAATAAGTTTCCTTTGATTAGCGGATGGGTTTTCTTCTTCTAAATTTAGAAATTTATGTCCTTTTTCTCTGTCATGGATTTTTCATCGTAATCGCTGTTTTAAGTATGATTCATGAATTTTTCAAGCTTCTGTAGCATGTTTTTGCTTAAATGATAAAGTAGTTTCAAATTCAATTTTGGCTGCTCCTCAGACTGGGATAGTTTCCCTTGATCACAAGGAATACTTCCAGTTAACTGTAGTTCCGTTGAAAATCACTGCTATAATTTTTTTTATTTGAAAGTCTAACTTGCTTAAAAGATAAAGTAGTTTCAAATTAAATTTTGGCTGCTCTTCAGACTGCGATAGTTTACTTTGTTCACAAGCAATACTTTCAGTCAAGAACTGCTCTGTAAAAAATCAAGATTTTGACTGCTATAATTTTTTATATTTAAAACTCTAACTGGTACAATTTTTCAATATTATCTAGATGCTACCTTACTACCTTTTAACAGTTGACCAAAAAAATTATTTTGTGAGTGTTAACCTCGTTATTACTGACTTTAAATTTGATAAATTGGGACGAAAATGACACTAGAGAATAAAATTTTGATAAAGATTATATTATAAATTTAATAAAAATTAAAAATGTTAGAGTAGTTGACATGTTACACTTGTTGCATATTAAGGCATAATGTGTTTTGTCTGGTGCAAAACAGAACAAAAGGCTGCTAGAAAACATGTTCTTACACCATTTTGCTTAAGGGAATTGCGTTAATTTAGTACCAAATGAAATAGCTATCTATTTGTCATGAGTTGCAAAAGGATTGATTCCAATTGTTGTTGTCCTGTTTACCAGGAGGCTGCGGGGCTTGTGTCGTTCTACTGTCCAAGTACAATCCTGTGCTCGACAAGGTTGAGGATTTTACTGCGAGTTCATGCCTTACACTACTGTGTAGTTTAAATGGATGTTCAATTACAACAGCTGAGGGAGTTGGAAATAGCAAGGATGGCTTCCACCCTATTCAGGAAAGATTCGTTGGTTTCCATTCCTCTCAATGTGGCTTTTGTACCCCTGGAATGTGTGTTTCTCTCTTTTCAGCTCTTGTCAATGCTGATAAGGCAAATAGGCCGGAACCCCGTCTTGGATTCTCCAAACTGACAGTTACTGAAGCAGAAAAGGCCATCGCCGGCAATCTTTGTCGCTGCACCGGTTACCGACCAATTGCTGATGCTTGTAAAAGTTTTGCTGCTGATGTTGATATGGAGGACTTGGGGTTTAACTCCTTTTGGAAAAAAGGAGAAAGTGATGAAGAAAAGCTGAGAAGATTACCCAAATACAATCATAATAATGCAAGTTCTAAGTTTCCTGAGTTTCTCAAGAAGAATATCAAGGCAGGTGCCAATCTAGCTTCTAAAGGATATCATTGGTATAGTCCTGCTAGTCTCCTGCAACTTCAAAGCTTACTGCAAGACAATGAGGCCAATGATGGAGCCTCAATGAAGATTGTTGTTGGTAATACAGGAATGGGATATTACAAGGAACTAGAATACTATGACAAATATATTGATTTAAAATATATTCCTGAGCTCTCAATCATTATGAAAGACAAGACAGGGATTGAAATTGGAGCAGCTGTGACAATTTCTAAAGCTATCGAAGCTCTGAGGGAAGAAAATGTAGGTGATTTTCACCAAGAAAGTAAAACAGTGTTCAAGAAAATTGCTGACCATATGGAGAAGATAGCTTCAGGTTTCGTAAGGAATTCAGCTAGTGTGGGAGGAAATTTGATGATGGCCCAGAGGAAACATTTTCCATCAGATATTGCGACCATACTACTTCCAGTGGGTGCAATCATGAGCGTAATGATAGGTCAGAAACTTGAAAAGCTTACACTGGAGGAGTTCCTTGGAAATCCTCCTTTAGATTTCAAAGCCATTCTTTTAAGCATTAAAATCCCATGCTGGGAGTCAAGAAAGGATATTTCTTCTGAAAATGATACTAAGTTGCTATTCGAAACTTATCGTGCTGCACCACGTCCTCTAGGAAATGCATTGCCCTATTTGAATGCTGCTTTCTTGGCTGAGGTTTCCTTTGGTAGAAATTCTTCTGGAGTTGTGCTCCATAATTGTCAGTTGGCTTTTGGCGCTTATGGGACCAAACATCCCATTAGAGCAAGGAAGGTAGAGAAGTTTCTAACTGGAAAGCTGCTAAATGTTGGTGTTCTATACGAGGCAATTGAATTACTGGGAAATACTGTAATACCTGAAGATGGCACCTCTAGTCCTGCTTACAGGTCAAGTGTGGCTGTTGGCTTTCTTTACGAGTTCCTGAGCCCCTTAGTTCATACCCCTGCTGAAATTCCCGATGGTTGGTGCGATGGATACAATATTGCCATGTCACATGGAGATTCCAATTCCAAGTTTCCAACATTGTTGTCATCATCAAAGCAGGTCATTCAGTCAAGTAAAGAGTACCATCCAGTTGGGCAGCCAATTACAAAAGCTGGGGCTGCCATTCAGGCTTCTGGTATGTCATTTCTTACTCATCGTCCCATTGCCTCACAGCCATTAGTTCACTGTTAAACTTTTTTAGCTTATTGAATAGGAGGTATTTTAAGAAATGTTTTTTTCATTTAATGTACCACCCTCATCAAATTCAAAGGAAATTTTTTGACTACGAACTTAGCAATGCTCTTACAGATACCGTTTAACCTTCCCCTGATTCCCTCCACAATCAATTGCTATGGAACATGAAGACATGCTAATATAATCGTGTTTCACTGTGCATGTGTCCATGCTTCCATGCATGATGGTGCATGTGTACAAATGCTCATGTGTTTCTCCATATGCACATCGTTGTGCATAAAATTATTGCAACTTTCCAAGCGCAGAGTTCAAATTTGTTAAGATTATTAAGGAAAAAATCATTGATTTAAAAAAAATAAAAACAAATGCATCTGTGGTTAAATTTGTTTCCATTTTGACAGCTATAGTTGCCTTGGCCTTCAAGTTTTTACTGTAGAATTTTCGTTTATGTATTATAGTTTACTCTATACAGTCAACCAGCCTTCGTGACTCACTCAGCTAATAATGTAGGTGAGGCGGTTTTCGTGGATGACATTCCAGCTCCAAGTAATTGCTTGTATGGAGCATTTATTTATAGCACAGAGCCTCTAGCACGGGTAAAAGGAATAAAATTTAAGTCTGGAACTCCACCGCTTGGAGTCACTGCACTTATTTCTGTCAAAGACATTCCTGGGAAGAATGTAGGTTCTGCCTTCGTATTTGGTGATGAACCTCTATTTGCTGATGAGCTTGCCCAGTGTGCAGGAGATCGGATTGCCCTCATGGTAATTCAATGATTTCATTGTTGTTGTCTACCCATGCCTGGCCTCTCTTTTGTTTGTTACAATTGTCATTAACATTGAATAGTACAATGCTAAATATGTTTACCATATAGGCAATCGATGCTTAACACATGAACAAGATGACATTTTAATTTTAAGAAACTTGATCATTGAAATGACTCTTTCAGGTTGCAGATACTCAAAGACATGCAGACTTGGCAGCAAATGTTGCAGTGATTGATTATGACAAGGAGAATCTAGACCCACCAATTTTATCTGTAGAAGAGGCTGTTGAGAGAGGTAGCTTCTTTCAGGTCCCTCCTTTCCTTTATCCTGAACAGGTTGGTGATTTTTCAAAAGGAATGGCTGAAGCCGATCTCCAAATTCTCTCTGCTGAGGTAATGTCCATATTTTGTTCTTGATTCTGCATCCTCTGCCCTATCATCCCTTTACTTGTTCTGTTTGTTATTTCTTGGTGGCACTACCATGCATTATACAATCCATATTCTGCGTCTTTCTTGAAATTTAATAATGTGCTACAAATCACAGACTAAAACTTTGTTGGGTTATTCATTAACTTTTATCATGGAAATTTGCTAATGTTTCTTTTTGAATTGTTACATTTAGATCAAACTTGGGTCGCAATACTATTTCTATATGGAGACACAAACTGCTCTTGCTGTGCCGGACGAAGATAACAGCATGGTGGTGTACACTTCTAATCAATGCCTTGAGTTTGCTCATGAAACAATAGCAAAATGTCTTGGTCTCCCTGCAAATAACATTCGCGTGATTACAAGAAGGGTTGGAGGAGGATTTGGTGGAAAGGCCATAAAAGCAAACGCTGTGAGTATCATTATCTTATCATTTAGTATTCCTCTTTTTCCTGTAAAAATAAACATTGAATTTGTGAAAATAATTTAATTACTAAAAAAAAAAGTAAGTGAAGCCATACGTGTATGATTTATTGAAACCTTTTTCCAAAGGAAAGCTTCTGGATCATAGCTTGTCTGGTTTAAATGAGATTGGCATAAAGAATTATCTTAAGTACTTTGGATATAGCACAGCACCAAAAAAATAACTTAAAAGCTGATAAATTAAACTTGAAGTTAATAGATTTTTCCAAAATGATGTACTCTTCATTAGGAACTTGAATTCTTCGGTTTGTTAATTACATTACATTGCTTATATGTTTATTAACTAGATTGCTAATTTCATTTTGCCAACTTCAACTATCAAGGTCCAGCATAGCACTGTGAATAGAATGAGTTTTAGAAGTCTAATCCCCAGGCATGTCCTGTTGGATTAAGCCCCAAGTGTCGCACAATCTCAGTGAAAAGTCTTTAATCCTATTAGGATTGACAATGCATAGGTGATGAGTACTGACTGCTTATTGTTCATGAACAAGTAGGAGTCACATGGTTAAGATAAAATCTCATCCAAGAAATTTGAATTAGAGGCCAATCACATTGATTTTGGACGAAAATATTGAGAATTGGCTATAAGATATTTGACCTATTTAAAACTGCTACAAAACAATAGATGTAAGTTGGTAATGCTGATAAGTTACTCACTTAAATGGTTCTCTGCATAACATGGGAATGATTTAGATCATGTGCTAGATCAATGCAAACAGGTCGATGATCATAGATGAAAAAAAAGGAAAATGTACATATCTTGTTATAAACAAAAGGATGTGACTGCAAACTAAATCCATGCTAATTTCATTAGTTAACGCATAACATACCTCAAAATTTTGTGGTTTCTAAAATTTTAAAGCTACAGTCTAGTCTATTATATGTATCATTTTCATTATATCCCTTCATGTAGGTTGCTACAGCCTGTGCAGTTGCAGCTTACAAATTACAGCATCCAGTCAGGATGTATCTCAATCGTACGACTGATATGATAATGGCAGGAGGAAGGCATCCAATGAAAATAACATACAGTGTAGGATTCAAAACAAGTGGGAAGATTACAGCCCTAAACATAGATATACTAATCGACGCTGGGATATTTCCAGATGCAAGTTTGCTTATGCCAACACTTATACTTGGGCCACTAAGAAGATATGACTGGGGTGCTTTAAATTTTGATATAAAAATATGCAAAACAAACCTGCCTAGTAGATCTGCAATGAGGGCCCCTGGGGAGGTTCAGGCATCTTTTATTGCTGAAGCTATAATTGAACATGTAGCATCCACTCTTTCCATTGAAGTGGACTCTGTCAGAAATATTAATCTCCATACATACAACAGCCTTGGCTTCTTTTACAAGAGTATTGCTGGTGAACCTTTCGAGTATACTTTACCTGCAATATGGGATAAGTTGGCTACTTCTTCAGGCTTTTACGAAAGGACTGAAATGATAAAAGAATTCAACAGATGTAATAAATGGCGAAAAAGAGGAATTTCGCGTGTGCCTATTGTGCATGAAGTGAATGTAAGACCAACTGCTGGGAAAGTAAGCATTTTAAAAGATGGATCAATTGTTGTTGAAGTTGGAGGAATTGAGCTGGGTCAGGGTCTCTGGACAAAAGTAAAACAGATGGCTGCATATGCTCTTAGTTTGATCAAATGTGGTGGAACTGAAGAACTTTTGGAAAAAGTAAGAGTCATACAATCTGATACATTAAGTTTGATTCAAGGGGGTTTTACTGGTGGCAGCACAACATCCGAATCAAGCTGTGAAGCGGTTAGACTTTGTTGCAATGTCTTGGTTGAGAGACTCACTGCTCTCAAGGAAAGGTTGCTGGAGCAAATGGGATCTATAGAATGGGAGACATTGATTCTTCAGGTATGAACTTGGGGTTCATTCATTTCCACTCAGAAACTGGATGAATTGAAGAAGTTACCCTCCATGTATAATTACTTTAATTCCTTTCGCACATTTCAGATCTTGATAAAAGCTCTATCATACTTGGAGAAAAAGGAAAAAGATATTACAATTTATGTTCTAGATATACGCTTGATCACCTATATCTTCATTGCAGCTTCACTTTTTTCATCTAACATACAATGCAGGCACATCTCACCTCTGTGAACTTATCAGCAAATTCACTTTTTATACCTGAGTCTTCTTCCACGCATTACCTAAATTATGGTGCAGCAGTGAGTGAGGCAAGTTTATCTATTGCCCCTCTGTTGCTTTAATTTCTTGCTTGTGTTAAATTTAAAGCAGCCTTCTTTTGGCGCATATCTCCATCTGGGCCAATGATCATTTACATAACAGATCATATGGCCTTCTTGCTTGACTTCATATTTACTAATTGTGAAGATATGGCATTACAGGTGGAGATCAACCTTCTAACTGGGGAAACCACAACTTTGCGCACAGATATTATTTATGACTGTGGCCAAAGCTTAAATCCTGCTGTGGATTTAGGACAGGTGAGCCTTAGTACAATCCTCTGCAACCGTTCGATTTAAAATATTTGACCTGTAACCTTTAGCTCATTCATTCCTATTCTATAGAATGATGCGTAGGTATATATCCAGAGAGTTCGGATTGAGGATGGATGGAACCTCAAAAAGTAGCCCTATTTGCATTTCTTTTAGTTAAGTTCATTGCTCAACAAGATTATGTGATTCAAGACTTAACAATTTCTTGCAGATTGAAGGAGCTTACGTTCAAGGAATGGGGTTCTTTATGCTTGAAGAATACCCCACAAACTCAGATGGATTGGTGATTGCCAATGGCACATGGACTTACAAGATTCCTACGGTGGACACCATACCTAAACAATTGAATGTCGAAATCCTCAACAGTGGACATCATAAAAAACGTGTACTTTCTTCGAAAGGGAAGTTTAAAATCTCATCAAATTCAGTTTATATCTATATACACACAAAAATTGGTAATTGACATTGTAGTTACAACAACTACACTACAATATATTGTTTTTGCAGCTTCCGGTGAGCCACCGTTAACTCTAGCCGTTTCAGTTCACTGTGCTACAAGGGCAGCTATACTAGAAGCCAGGCAACAACTTCGTTCATGGAGCGGCCTAGACGAGTCTAATTCAACAACATTCCAGTTGGGGGTACCTGCCACTATGCCTGTTGTGAAAGAGCTCTGCGGGTTTGATAGCATTCAGAAGTTCCTGCAATGGACAATGAGCTCAAAGTGAGGCAATCTGCCGACTGGCTGGCTCAATTTTAGCACTCCCACCTACAAACCATTGCAAGTTAAGTTGGAAAGGGCATGAAAGTAGTGGTTATAAATTGAATAAGCCTGTAATTTGCTTACTGTGTAATAAATCATATGAAAATAAAAGATACCACTGGTTAACGCATATTAAAAAAGTGTTTGAAGATTTTCATCTTGATAAATCTAATAATTTGTGTATAAAAATCATAGTAATTATATAGTGTAAAACACTAAAATTTTATGTCAAAATTCGTATCAATACGTCAAACATAAAATTTATTATTTAACTTTTGCCATATCTATATATAATTTTTATCAATTTTTAGATTCTGCTACTTTTGTATCTATCATTTGTATTATTTTAGTATTATATTACTATATCATATATAAAATTAATAGGTCTACTTAAAAATATAAGATCACATGTAATCTTCAAAATAATTGAAGGGCATGCGTGCTCATGAAAATGCGGCTGTGTTGACTGTTGATGTTGACTTTGGATTGCGGCAAGATTGAGCTGCGCATAAGGCCCTTCGACGATGAACCAATGGGGACTTAAGTGGCAAAATTCAATGTGGCCGCAGCCTCTACTTTCCGAAACAAGTCAAACACAATAATTGAAAAATTATAATATATTACAAAATCTAGATCCGAATGTAAATATTTTCAACATTCACTTCTTAAATATATAAAAAAGAAATCAAATAGCAGCCAAGCATTTGCTTAAATTTTGGATGTAATTACGTGGATGATGACTTGATGCTCCCCTTTCCGTTGTTTACGGTTCTTTGAAGTCCAGCTAACCATTGCTTGCAGGCTGCAACAGTCGTTATTTGTCCTTGTTCTTATTTCTTAATCTGTAATACATTGAACCTTGCAGAACTTTTTATGGTATCATCAAATTTTGGTAATTAATTAAGCAGATTTAATAATAATAATAAGTGTCTGATGATTCGTGGGTTTTACTATTTATCTGAATATTTGTTAAGTTAGTTAAAATTCATTAAATTTAAAAAAGTGATTTTCACAAAAATAATAAAAAAATTCTTGAACTTTGTTATATTATTTAAATACGTTTTTATACTTTTATTACGCCAAATGTGATATTAACTTTTAATTTGTATAAAAAAAAATTAAGGGATGAGTATATTTTTAATTGGGCACATAAAAAATGACAGCTTCTATATAATATATTATATAATATTTAATTATTTATATTGTGTATAATTTATTTTAAAAAATCGATTAATTCAGTTGGTTCATTTTGTAATTTTAGACATTGATTTAACCAAATAAATTAGCCTAAATAATTGACTTAAATCAGAAATCAACTTAATGAAATCGAATTAACCAAAATTTAATATGTTAATTAAGTCTATTTGAATCAACTTTTTCTCACTCATAATTTTTTATTTGAAATAATAACTTATTTGAGTAAAAATTAAACAATAAAGGTTTATTTAAGTACAATACCAATATAGTGGTTTATTTATAAAAAATAAAATAATTTAGAGGCTTTTTTTTAATATTTTAACCTTTCTTTTTTAAAATCTAAATTCGTTGTTTTTCCTTTTTAAGAAAATGAATTTTAAATCTAAAAATATATGCTTTGTCAATATTATTTAAATTCAACTATTATTTATCAAAAAAAAATCAAGTATTGAGTTAAAAAAAAAAAGAGAAACTATCAGACTATTAGCAATTCAATCAGGTCTTTGAATATTACATTTTGTGTATACAAATTACATATTAAAAAAAAAAACTTATGGTTCTGACCCCCATCACAAATTAAACCGCATATTTTTACTGTTGCATTTTCGTAAAAAATGATAAATATAATATTTCTCTTCAATAAACTTTCAAATTTACATGTTATCAACCTTCCATCCATTGCTAATAGCATAACTTGATTTATAAACCTTTTACACCCCAAGCCAAGAAATAAATATATTTTTTTAAAAGAACAATTATAGCATAATATTTAAAAGATGATTTCCGTAGAATGTTTTAAGAGCATTTTTCAAAATAATTAAGTTATTGTTTATAAAATATTTAGTTATATTTCGAATATTTGACTTAATAATTTAATGTATAATTTTTTAAATTGGAATCCTTTTGTCATAATCCACATGCATTGAAATAGATTTAACAATTATCAATATTTATTGGATCAAGTGGAAGGAGCTTGGTGTCCCTTAAGTAAAATCTTGAGTTCGAGTCTTGTGAATAGAGAAAATAACATTGAGAAAGCTTCTCTCGAATAGGGTCCAACACGAATCGACTCCGGATTAATCGGAGCCTAAAATGCCTTTCGATACTGAGGATGTTTACACAAAAAATAAATAAATTTAACAATTCGTATATAAAATTCGTATCTATATTATAAAAAATCGTATTCATGATATATAAATTATAAAAATTTTATGTCAAAATTATCTTAACATGTGGATATATGAAATTTATTTTTTATTTTATACATAAATAATTTTTATTAACTTTTAACTCATTACTTTTAAATTAATTACTCCTATCCTTTGTCATCCTATGGATATATTATATCTGAATCGATATCAAGTGCAGAGCTAACAACGACGCACGGTAATGCTCCGCAAAGTGCGCGTAACATCGAGGCGTGATACACTCCGCGCACTAGTGCGTTTTAAGTCAATTCACGCACAAGCGCTTCTAGGAGACTTCAGGAGGTGTCAAATAGATCGTATTGGACCGGTATTATCTATTTAAATATTAATTTATATGTTAATAGATTTATGCTGACAGGATACTATATTTTAATGTAACGAAAAAAAAATAATACTATATTTTAATAAGTCATGCTGGTACGGTCTATAAAATTTAAGGATGTGGCTCGACACGGCACATGGTCCATAGTACTAATGAGTCGTGCTGAGCCAAGCCCAACATATTTTTTGTGTCTTATCGTGCTAAGTACGACCCATTAATAAATTTTTACTTTTTTATTATTTTTAAAGTTTTTATTTATTAATTTAAATAATATGCGATATAAATAAATATAAAAAAAATAAAAAAACACATAATTAACTTTGATAACATACCTATATCCACAAGAAAACATAATAATATGTATTAAATAAAGATATTGAAATTTATAATTCTAAAAGGCAAAATGCCTATCTCCATTAGAAAACATAATAAAATTTACTTAATAAAGATATTGAAATTTGTGTTAAAAAAAGATATTGAAATTTACAATCATAAAAAAAAAGAGCAACATGATAAAAAAAAGCTCCACTTTGTGGGGTCTGGAGGAGCTCATTATACACAACCAAAAGATTTTCACTTTGTAAAGTTTAGGGAGGGTCATTGTATATAACATTCTCTCTGCATTAAGAGAGAGTATTTTACCTTGAACTCATAATTTCCAAATCACAAAGGAACAACATTTACCTTTGTACCAATGTTTTTTTTTAAATTTATAATCCTAATATTTAAAAACACAGACACAAATACAAGATTATAAAACACAAAATATTATTATTATTTTATTTTTCATTCTCTTCACCTGATTATTTACTTATATAATATGGTTTATCTAGTACTCTAGCTTCTACATTTAACTAATTTTTGAATAAAATAATATTTAATAATTTATTTTTTGATGAGTTTTTTATTAGAAATACTTTATACTTAAATTTGTTAAATATAATTTTATTTATATAAATAGACTAATATGGCAAGACACATGAGCTTGCGTGCCGTGTCGTGTTAACCCGCGTGCTACGTGTTAGCACTAGCCCTTCATGAGCCGTGCCGTGCCAATCAATGAGCCTAAAAACCTCTAGTCCAGCACAACACACAAATATATATCGTATTTGGATCAATCCATCCATTTAAATATGAATCGTGCCAAACACAACTTATATCGTACCGAATCGTATCGTGTCATGAGTTGCCCAACCTGTTTGACACCTTTACTTCTGAGTGCAAGTCCATTGGAAAAACTCAAGCACACACCGAGCGAAAGCGAAACATTTTGGCGTTGGAACTGCACACTCTAACGTGGGAGCGTGGGAAGAGACACTTTAGACATAAGTTCTGTTACAATTGAATTTAAAAGTGGAGCTAATCAAACTCCACCGCAACCACGATTGTAGGACTCTTTAGAATAAAATCAGGCTGGACTATAAAAGGCCTGAACTTTTTAACATTGGAGCCGAACGGATAATTGATTGGTATTTGGGCCCCACAACGGTTATATTTTTGAATCATTTTTTACTTTATTTTATATAATATTAAAAAAAACCACCTTCTGATCCTTCTGTCTTTATGTTAGTTTACCGTTGCAATAACCAATAAAATTTTACTTCATAGTTTAAATTTTTTCCTAAAATAATTTTTGTAAAATAATTTTTAAAAATTTAATTTTTTAAAAAAATTAATATTTTTTGTTGTTTGATTGATATGCTGAAAAATATTTTCTGTTGTTTATTATTTTAATTCAATATAAATTAAGTTGAATTTTAATGAGAGCTTTTTTTAAGAGTGACAAAAGTTTGAAAATTATCTTTCTCTTTTGAAAATGAGAAGATAATTTCTCAAAATCTTTAAAGATTTTTCATTGACTGAATTTTATTTTTTATTAACCGAAAATGTTTTACATGTATCAAACATTAAAAAATATGAAAAATATTTTTGAAAATAAAATACACGAACCAAATGAACCCTAAAATTTATCGATTCAATATTCTATTTGTCTCACGTGTCCAACTCTACTCATTTTGGGTTTCTAGATTTTTTATTTTTTTAATTATACAGTACCAGCAATTTAAAAAAAAAAAAGTACCATATACTAAAAAGCCAATTAGGGGTTTGAATTAAGCAAATTTCATTTCCCTTAATGTAAATCTTTGGAGACAACGGAATATTCTTTTTATTGCGAAATTATTTTATTTGGATATATTTTTTCTGCCGTTTAGTCTTTTTTCTCAAATTTCCATCCATTTTAGCACTTGAGCATAGTGTCAAATTTGATAAAGTAAATGAAAAGTTTTAACTTCACAAACCGAATAAATAATAAATTTATATATAATGTATTGACAATGTATAATTTTTATACAATGTCAGTAACCATAAATGACACTTTATTAATGAACAAAATATAAAAATATAAAAGTCCTTAAAAATAAATTTAAAACTTTATTAATATTTATTTTTAAGAATTTACACATGATATATCATTCTATGATTGATTGATAGTATATAACTTTTATACACCATAAGTATATCATATAGAAACTCATAAATAATTATCACATATTTTATTTAAATATTAATTTTTTAATATATAATAAGGAATATGTGTCATCTTATTCCTCTCAAAAATGTGTCATTTTATTAATCGATCAGTGAAATAATTTCTAGTTTTTATTCAGTTAACAAGCAATATTAACTCACATTCTGTATTTTTTTAATAAAACGAATTAATTTTCAAACTACCTGTATAGATGATAGATGTACATATATAGCCCAAGTATTAAATAAAAAGCTAACCCATAAAATTATTATTATCCACTTTTTTTTTCTTATTAATGGCATAAAATGTAAAATGTCATTCTCTGTAAGTAAAGATGAGCCTATCCTAGCAGAAATTAAATAACTAAAACGGGGGTTGAGCCCCATTTTTTATTCAATGAGAAAGTGAGCATGTGCCCATTTATAGTCACAGTCTAAACATTCTACAAGTTACATAAAAATAGTTATTCAAACCGAAATTTTTGAAAAATCAAAATCAAAATCAAAAATGCTTTTTTCTTTTTTGAAAAAGACAGCCACCAAATGGTGGGTGAGAGGTCGACATTTGTTATAAAAGCTTTTTTTTCCTTAACAACCAAATATTAGACCCTCAATCTTTAGTAGAATAAAAATTAATATGTAAATTTTTATTTTACTATAAATAAATCTCAATTTTTTTAAAATCATGCAATTAAGTTAAATATATTAAATGACATTAACTTCCGTTAATATTGTATACATGACATGTCACGTGATAACCATTTAAGCTATCCATCTTAGTTTTTACGTAACAGTTAATATCATTTAACAGAATTGAACTTAATTGTATTTGAAAGGTTAAGATTTATTTATAATAAAATAAAAATTTATGTACTGATTTTCATGTCATAAAACTTAAAGTCTTAATTCATTTTTTATAAAAAAATTGAAGGTACATTTGACTATAAAGGTTTTTTTTTTATATATTTGTTATCCTAGTTTTTTTTATAAGTTATTGATTAGGTGGTCAATACTTGTTTATATTTCGTACTCAAATTATATTAAATTATATTTATATCAAATAAAACATAAATTATAGTGTCGAATTTATGTTGACAAGCTAAATAAAATATATTGTTTTAGTTTTTACTAAATTTAAATACAATTTTTATTAAATTTTCACTCGAGTTACATTCATATTTTTCTGACATATCGATTTTGTATAAAATAATTTTATCTTGTTTAAAATTACTAAAACTATAGTTAAATTTAACATTTTTACTTGAAGATCTTTAAAAATATATATTTTATTTCGTTCAAATTCCGTTTAATCAGTCAATCAGTCACAAGATTGCGTTGCCTTGATTTATATCTTGACTTTCATATCCAATATTTTTTAAAGTACTATTTAATAGTCACTATCAAATAATAATAATTCTGATTAACCCATTAACATAATCATTTTTAACTAAATTTTTGCTTTATGATTTATCCACTGTATGATTGTCGTGTCGAAAACAATTTAACTTGATACCAAAAACAACTGCAAAAATCCTTTTTTTTTATTCATAAATTTTATGGTAGTAGTAAGGGAAAGCCATATGGACAGACATGATAAATTTGAATAGTGAGAATTTAATATCATTTATAAGCCAAGTTTTTTTTATTATAAGATGAATATTAAATAACTGGAGAGAATGATGCTTAGATTCGAACTTAAGATTTATAATATACCATAATATACCACAACTCATCTTTAATCACTAGATCAACCAAGTTAAAGTAGTCTATAGTCATGCTTGTCATCATTGAAAATAATTTAAGTCTAAAATATAACGCATGTTGTTCATCTTCTGTGGTGCATATTGTGCCCAACAACAAATATATTATGACAATTTTATTCGTGATGTGTTAAAAGAAATTATTACAAGTATAATGTTTTATTTTAATTTTATATTTTGTAATACAATATATATTTATGTAAATAAAATACACAAAAACTTGCATTTTGTTTATTGTCCTTTTTCAAATGTTTGGATCATGTAGCATAATTTCAAATAATAATAATTTTTTTATTTCTTACAACGTAACTGAAAGTAAAGTTCAACGCAAAACCGGGACTCTGAAGTTTGAAGTACATGGTTGAAACAAATACACGAGACAAATAAAAACACTATTGGACAAGTAGGAGAAGAAGAAGGAAAAAGTAATAATAAAAAATAATGGATACCAACCACGCATGACCATGCTTTCTACAAATGGTGGCTACCACTCGAGTCTCTGCATTCCCACTGATTCTCTTACTGAGCCTACAAATATCTTCAATCTCTCTCTCTCTCTCTCTATAGTTTCTCAGCTAACAGTTTCAACTTTCATTACTGTAAGTTCAGCTCTTATTGCAATGAAAATGCTTCAAAGCATTCGGTTTTTAGTTTTCTGCCATTTTTGAGATCTTAATCTTCAATGTTTCATTCCATTTACTGATTTATCTAGCTAAAAGATAGTTATTTTATCTCTCCTTCGAAACATTTTTGCACTTTTACAGTGCCTTTTTTTTTTTTTGCATGCTAAAGTTTCATTTTTTGGCTTACTGGAGTACCATTTTAACTAGCTTTAAATCTTCAAACTTTCAGAGCGAAACCTTGATCTGGGAACTCAACAAATGGGTAGATTTTCGATACCCAAGTTGGGATTTCTATTGTTATGCTGCTTAGCAGCTGTTACAGAAGCAACATATGTGAAGTACAAAGACCCAAAACAGCCAGTGGGTGTTAGAATCAGAGACTTAATCAGTAGGATGACTTTAGCTGAAAAGATTGGCCAAATGACTCAGATCGAGCGCAGTGTTGCTACCCCAGATGTGATGAAGAAGTACTTTATTGGTATAAACCAAATCATCTTTTAACAGTCTTTAGTATGTATACATTTTAGTTTTCACATGTTCTGATTAAATGGTTTGGATATCTCATTTGTTCTATAAATCTGTTCCTTGTTTTTCTATTTAATGGAAAATCCACTATGATTTTGTTCAATTGACCACTTACATTGGTTCCATTTTTACCAGTGGATTTATACACTTGCCTCATATTCATTTAATTGAATATGTTAACTTTTTCATTTTTTTAATTTATTTTTAAATGGACATGTAATAAGCAAATAAATCCACTTACAAAATTTTTTAACTTTATGAAAAGTGAGTTGTGTTGTAATTGGAGGTTGTATGATTTGTGCAGGGAGTGTATTGAGTGGTGGAGGGAGTGCGCCAGCCCCAAAAGCTACTCCTGAGGCTTGGATTCAGATGGTGAACTCAATCCAAAAGGCGTCTTTATCCACCCCGCTTGGGATTCCGATGTTATATGGGATTGATGCAGTTCACGGGCATAACAATGTGTACAAGGCCACTATTTTTCCTCATAATGTGGGTCTTGGAGTAACCAGGCAAGTCATAGATCTTGAGGCAAAGATGTTCTTTGAATTTTTTTTCTTATTATTATTCAAGGTTATTTTGCCTGAGGTATGGACTTTCTTTTTTGATTTGATATATAGAAAGCTGTTATCCTATCTTGTGTTAACTATCTTATTGTTGAGTGGAATGGTGCTTTGGGATTCAAATTGTTTAACCTGCATTGACCGAAATGCTACTAAATTTAGTAGACGAAACTTTGTACAATTGTGAATTGCATTGTCTTAAAAATAATTTGGCATTCTATACCATGTTTTTTGAAATGTCAAGAAAATATGCAGCATTCCGGGAAATCCCAGGATGAAGAATAATGAGAAAGTTTGAAGTAACATTTGAGTTTTCATACCTTATCAATCAGAGAGGTGGAAATATTACTAAAGTCAAATCAATAGTTCTAGGATTCTTTGTTGGAATCATCTAGTGATTTTGTTTAATCTGCAGGGATCCTCAACTTATCAAGAAGATTGGAGATGCAACTGCTCTTGAAGTTAGAGCTACAGGAATTCCCTATGCTTTTGCTCCATGCATTGCGGTAATTAAACACAAGAACATGTTGAATGCTGAATATTGAGAAATGCCTGGAACGTATCTACTAATTGTTTGTTTGTTTTTAATTCTGCTGTCAATCTTTCTCAGGTTTGCAGAGATCCACGGTGGGGTCGATGCTATGAAAGCTACAGTGAGGATCATAAGATTGTTCAACTAATGACTGAGATTATACCTGGTTTACAAGGAGACCTCCCTGCCAATTCTGAAAAGGGTGTTCCCTTTGTTGCCGGAAAGTAAGAGTCTTTACTATAAATCGTCACTTATAAGTCTAATATTCCTACTTAGGAGAATATGATGGCAATTGGCAATTTCCCAATAGACAAGCGTACCAAATTTGTCTTAAATCTTTTGGACATCTTTAGGTGTAATCATGTGGCAGGCTTTCATTGTGGGTCATTTATCTATTTAAATATAACACATGACTTGAATAATGAAAGCAAAGTACTAGGTCCACCAAACTCTTCAATATCATACCTTGTTAGTTAGATGAGGTTAAATCATCTGATCTGCTGCTTGGAAAGTGTCCAATTCCTACGATGCATAACATTTTGCCATGGTAGTCAGCTATCAGTGCTTTATGCAGAAGGCAGGGTAAAATCAAGCAAAAAGTTAGCCCCAGCTTCTATATTCAAGCTATATAGGTTCTCCTAATGTAAATTTTCAAATTAGGCATGAAGTAATTAATCAAATTGGTCGGATCAAGTCTCATATTTTAACTTTGAAAGTAAGAATTTCCTGTAATCAATTAATTTCTTTGGTAGGAAAAAGGTGGCAGCCTGTGCTAAGCACTATTTGGGAGATGGAGGTACAACAAAGGGCATAAATGAGAACGATACTGTCATTAGCTGGGAAGGATTATTCAGCATCCACCTGCCTGCATATCTTAACTCTATTAGAAAGGGTGTTGCAACTGTTATGGTATCCTATTCTAGCTGGAATGGGAAAAAGATGCATGCTAATCGTGATCTTGTGACTGGTTTCCTTAAAAACAAGCTTAAGTTCAGGGTAAAATGACTTCAACTAAGTGTGTCTCTACTTACTAAAATCAGCATAAAGCATTTGGTTTGACACATTTCTTTGAGTGTATTTTAGGGTTTCGTTATATCAGATTGGCAAGGTCTTGATAGGATTACCTCTCCTCCACATGGTAACTACTCGTATTCTGTAGAAGCTGGAGTTGGGGCTGGGATTGATATGGTCAGTCAATATTTACCAATTTTGATGCCATTAGTATACCAAGTTTTTTAGCATATGGTCCTTTGACAAGTTGTGTTTTGTTTAAACACCACTTCAAGCATTTAAGGTTTTTATATTCACCATTCTCCCTCTTGTTTTCTAATGCATCTCTGGGTGTTGTGCAGATCATGGTTCCTTATAACGTCACAGAGTTCATTGATGACCTAACCTATCAGGTTAAGCACAATATCATTCCCATGAGCCGGATTGATGATGCTGTAAAGAGAATCTTGAGGGTTAAATTTGTCTTGGGTCTCTTTGAGAATCCAATGGCTGACAACAGCCTGGTTGACCAACTTGGGAGTCAGGTACTTCAAATCTATTCTGTTGTTATTGGATGCTCTTCATTTATCATCATTTATGGGTGAAGAAGGAAAGAAACAGACTTTACTAAATGATAACGTGCTTTGAACAGGAACACAGGGAGTTAGCAAGGGAAGCTGTGAGGAAATCTCTTGTCCTACTGAAGAATGGCGAGTCTGCTGATAAGCCATTGCTACCCCTTCCCAAGAAAACAACTAAGATACTAGTTACCGGAAGCCATGCTGATAACTTGGGCTATCAATGTGGAGGCTGGACCATTACATGGCAGGGTCTTGGTGGCAATGATCTCACAAGTGGTACGTTTTAAAATTACACTTTAAGCAATTAAAAACATATAGGTTTTGTTGGCCCCAGATGGCCTAGAAAGCACTATCAATGTGACATGCTCGGAACTTATTGGAACAGGAGCTCTAAATCAATATGAAAGCCACCAAAATCACCATCTGAAATCAACCTGTGACAAATGTCCCTTGTCTGATTGTCTGGATTTGCAAGTGTTATATACCACTCCATCTCGAGGGGTTAGCCAAAATTGAAATAGATTGTTAGTTTGACTTAGTTTAATCATTTTTTAAGCCTCTCTTCTCTGTCTTATGGTCTCGGGTATCATCGAAGAAACAATCCATCAGAAGAATGCAGACCAATTCTTATCAAATGGAAATTTTCTCCATGATGTTAATTTAGAATGATTTGACTGAATACAATCTGCATGAACAGGTACCACCATTCTCCAGGCTATTAAAAATACAGTGCATCCAACCACTCAAGTTGTCTACAATGAGAACCCTGATGCAGACTTTGTCAAGTCCAACAAATTCTCTTATGCCATTGTTGTTGTGGGAGAACCTCCGTACGCAGAAACATTTGGTGACAGCCTGAATCTTACTATATCCGAGCCCGGTCCAAGCACTATTCACAATGTTTGTGGGGCAGTGAAATGTGTTGTTGTTGTCATCTCTGGCCGGCCAGTTGTCATACAGCCCTATCTCTCATCAATCCATGCACTTGTAGCAGCTTGGCTCCCAGGGACTGAGGGCCAAGGTGTTGCTGATGTTCTGTTTGGTGACTATGGGTTCACTGGCAAGCTCGCAAGGACATGGTTCAAGACTGTTGACCAGCTCCCTATGAACGTTGGCGACTCACATTATGACCCTCTCTTCCCATTTGGGTTTGGTTTGACTACTAAACCTACCAAGCAGAGCTAAAATCACTTTAGAAGCTTGCTTCTTTGTACTTGACTTGTTCCCTTTTCTCCATTGAAGAGTTCATGATTTCTTTTTTTGCTTCAGAAGAGTTCGTGATTTCTAATTTATGCCGAGAAGCATACAAGAGGGATGAAATGAAAACTTTCATTCAGAACTTTGTACCGACCTATACCAAATGATTTACTTCAAGTTGTATTTTACCTTTTTGCTGCTTCATAAAGTGCCCAATGAGATTAACTTAAGTGGTTAAGGTTTGATTTTTTTTTATATTCGAATTTTTAAAATTTATCTATAAAAATCCAATAGATTTTTAAATCTCAATAATAAGATAACGGTATGCCCTAATCTTGCAGATGGTGTAACCTTTACTACTTTAAACCTTTTGTAACAAAAAAAGGGCAAATATATTGATTTTTGCCAACCATATTAATTAAATTACTTTGGGACTGTGTGGCTTAGAATATCACTATTCACAAATAGTTTAAATAAGTTAACAAGTAACACATCTATAAACTTTTTATTTCTTTTGAGAGTAGCATTTCTTTTTTATTAAATCATCTCTAGAAAAAACACAGACAAAAATCACAGTTTTTTTAAATATACAATAAATGGCAATTTAAAATAGGATAAAAGATCTGTAAATGTAGAGATTTAAATTTTAAATCTACTGAAAATTATTTTTTTTTATGGATATTGAATCAACTGAATTAAATTCGGTTATAATTTTTTTAGATAAAGTAACCAAAAAATCAATAGTTTTAAATCTGTTGTTGGATTTCTTATCATCTAGAAGTTCACATTACACTCTGTAGTGTTTGAGTTTATCTAAAACTTTCAACATCCTCATTCCATGAGATTATCATTTATCACCATGAATCGCACTTTTCATCTTGAATATATAAAAACTTAAAACAGACTCGGTTCTTTTTAGTCATGGTTAATTTTCTCGTCTTCTCTTATCCTTACTCTTTTCATACCAAGGTTCAAGTATGATTGATTTTGCAGCTTAAATCATTGAGCAGTCTTTCTCCAAGGGTCTTTTGATTTTGATCTTCCAAACAAAATCTTACATTCTTTCTGATATATCTTCTTTCATTTCTTCATTTTGAACAAAAAACATGGCAAAAATATCAGTCACCTTAGCAGGACTTCTTCTCTTCAGTTTCTTGGCAATCACAGTACATGCAGGAAATGAATTCATCAAGTACAAGGACCCAAGCCAGCCCCATAGCAAGCGGATTCGGCACCTCATGCAGCGAATGACGCTAAAAGAAAAGATTGGTCAGATGGTGCAAATAGACCGCTCTGTAGCCACTCCGGAGATCGTCAGGGACTATGCAATCGGCAGCGTCCTGAGCGGTGGAGGAAGCGTTCCGCGGCTTCAGGCCACCCCGCAGGATTGGATCAATATGATTAATGGTTTCCAAAAAGGCTCTCTTTCAACCCGCCTTGGGATCCCAATGATTTATGGCATTGATGCTGTGCATGGGAATAACAATGTTTACAAGGCCACTATATTTCCTCATAACGTTGGCCTTGGTGCTACAAGGTAAGACCATTTCTGCGGTTTCTTCTAGCACAAGTTAATTTTCTGTCAAAAATTTTCAGAGAAAATTCTGTATTTTGCGGTAATTACAACACATTATTTTCTGTAAATTAGAGATCCTGAGCTTGTAAAAAGGATTGGTGCTGCAACAGCTTTGGAAGTTAGAGCTACCGGCATAAACTATGCATTTGCACCCTGCATTGCGGTAATGGAGAATTGGCCATCGGTTCTGCCTTTATTTTTGTTTTAAACAACGAGAAATCTATTACGATTTACCAATATTTGTCTTCAATGATAGGTTTGTCGAGATCCTAGATGGGGTAGATGTTGGGAGAGTTACAGTGATGATCCTCAGCTCGTCAAGGAAATGACAGAAATCATAAGTGGATTGCAAGGGGAACTTCCCAAGAATTCACCCAAGGGAGTTCCTTACATTGGTGGAAAGTAAGTTAACAGGCCAAAGATGTACAAATTTCTGAGAAGATTTTTTATTCATTAATTTTATCTAATTAAAACCATTTTTCATCTGTGGTTTGGAAAAGGGACAAAGTTGCGGCTTGTGCGAAGCACTATGTTGGAGATGGTGGCACAACCAAGGGCATCAATGAAAACAACACTGTGATTGATAGGCATGGATTGCTTAGCATTCACATGCCACCTTATTATGATTCCATCATTAAGGGAGTGGCGACGGTCATGGTTTCCTACTCTAGCTGGAATGGACAGAAAATGCATGCTCACCGTGATCTTATCACCAATTTCCTCAAGGGCACCCTTAGATTCAGGGTTAATTTCACTCAACTCTAGTTAATCTAAATCACTAATTAATGAAACTGGAGTAAAACACTGTCCATAATCGGTTCATGTGTACAAATTGCAGGGCTTTGTCATCTCTGATTGGCAGGGTATCGATAAGATTACGTATCCTTACCATTTAAACTATACATATTCAGTTCTGGCTTGCGTTCAAGCTGGCATTGACATGGTGAGTGCCTTCGGTTTTCGTGCATAAGAGTAAACCAGTCAGTTTGCCTAATGTTTCTGCTTGTTTTCCAGGTTATGGTTCCCTACAACCATACCGAGTTCATTGATACTTTGACTGCACTTGTGAAAAACAAGAACATTCCCATGAGCCGTATTGACGATGCTGTTAGGCGGATTTTGAGAGTCAAATTTCAGCTTGGATTATTCGAGAACCCCATGGCTGATAAAAGCTTTGTTAAGCATCTTGGAAGCAAGGTTATTAATCAACATGGGTTTCCCCAGATTCTGTAACATTTAACATTAAGACAAGCTTCTGGGAAGCAAGATTCATCTGTGTTTTCTGTTCCAGGCTCACAGAGAGTTGGCAAGGGAAGCTGTGAGAAAATCGCTTGTTTTGTTGAAGAATGGAGAAAATGCTGACAATCCTCTGCTACCACTTCCCAAGAAGGCATCTAGGATCCTGGTTGCTGGCAGCCATGCCCATAACTTGGGTAATCAATGCGGTGGTTGGACCATCTCTTGGCAAGGACTCAGCGGAAACAACCTCACTGACGGTGATTCTTCTTCTCTAACTCTCTATCATCAGCAAACACTTAAAGTTTTCAGCACAAGTATTAATATAATGTCCTTAATCAACAGGAACCACCATTCTCGAAGGTATTTCAGCTGCTGTTGACCCCAGCACAGAAATTGTCTATAAAGAGCACCCTGAGTTTGACTTTGTCAAGTCCAAAAAATTCTCTTACGGCATTGTTGTCATTGGAGAGCCTCCTTATGCTGAGGGCTACGGGGATAGTTTGAACATGACAATCCCAGAACAAGGCCAATATGATTTGTACAATGTCTGCGCCAATATCAAGTGTGTGGTTGTTCTAGTATCCGGAAGACCGCTGGTGGTAATGCCCCATCTTGAACAAGTGGATGCTTTTGTTGCCGCATGGCTGCCGGGCTCGGAAGGCCAGGGAATCGCTGATGTTCTTTTCGGAGACTATGGATTCACTGGGAAACTGCCTCGCAACTGGTTCAAGACTGTCGATCAGCTCCCAATGAATGTTGGTGATCCTCATTACGACCCTCTGTTCCCCTTTGGTTTTGGCCTCACCACCCGGCCTGTCAAGCCAACAAACTAGTCTCAGCTGTCTTGTCTTAATGGTCGTCGTCCTTGGTTTTGTTTTGTTTTGTTTTGTTTTTTGATTCTGTTGTCAATCGTTTAATGGTTTTACTTTGACATTTATTGCAGTTAATCATGTTTAGACTAATTTTTTTTTTTGGTTATAACGAACTCGTCTTCGGTTGCAATCCTCCACTTAGGCAAGTCAATAAATCAAGGGAGTATTTCTTATGTTGACTTCTATTTTTATCTGCATACTGACACTGAGTATATTAAGTTTGGGGAGAGTTTTGACATTTAAAAAAAAATTTGTGCGGAGAAGTTTTTCAAATCTTTTTGAATTTATGTCAAAAAGTTTACGACTGAGGTGTGTGGTGTGTGTATATGTATATATATTAGTTACAATGAAAATATTAAATAATTAAGGATGAAAATATTTAAATTCGAACTTAAAATTTAAAATATATTATAACTCATCTTTAACGGAGATTGTTGGCATAAGTATTATATGGCAATTAGGTTGGAAAGTATTTCTAATTTTTCAATAATTTATGAAACTCACACTCACTACATTGAAATTAAGCAAAATTTCTATTAAAATCCAAAATCAAATTATACGCACAATCTATATAAAACTCCCATCATTCATCAAATTCCAGAGCCTTGAAATATTTCCGATCTAAGAGATAGGTGCCAATAGCCAGACGAACAGCCCACACGTCCTTGGGCTTTCTGGACACAATTCTGCAAAGCAAGTCAGTCGTCGCATTATTCCAAGCCAGGTAGCAAACAACCGTTGTTCAAATCCTATTCTTTATAAAACATGCATTTCTATAATTAAATTTGATGCTCAAACCTTCCGACATCTCCAGGCTTGACCAAGCCAGAATTGACTCTCAGGCATGGGACCGATGCTGCAGTCTTTATCATTTTGGGCGCTTCGACCACGATTATGGGAGACCCTATTTCAAGCCTTGTGCTTCTCGCTGGCAACCCAGATTCAGCTGAAGATGATTCACACCTTAGCAGCAGGGCTGGATTTCGAATTTCGCGTCTGCTCGAGCGGCTGAGTCGCAGGATTTGACTGTCCTGATAATCTGAGCATGGAAAAGTTGAAGAAGCAAGTGAGAGTGCCATGAGATATGAGATGGATAATGTTTTCGTGGCTCCAGGGGACGTGTTTTTCCCTTAAAAATTAACAAATTAAATTTATTGAGTCAAATTTAATCAATTCAAATATTTTATAAAATAAAACATGAATTTTAAAAATTAAATTCAACTGAGCTTAAATTAAATTTTAAATTTTCAAATTGAACTCAATTCTAACACAAAATCGACTTAACTAGATTACACCTTTAAGACTTGTGGAGCATCTTTATTCTTTATGCTTTTAAAAACTTCTTACATAAGGCTCTATTTTGTTCAGAGAAATTGACTTCTAAAAGATGATTTTTATATTTTTAGATGTTTGTTTGGAAAAAAAAAATGATTGATCAACGGAAAATGGCTTTTGTTTAATGAAAAATTAAATTTTTTTGGTAAAACGTCATCCACTTTCAGGAGAAGGGACAATTTCTCAAAAAAAAAATGTTTCTTTTTAAAGCCATCCATTAAGTTCTAGATACAGTTTCATTCAAATCGGACGTTTGACATTATTTTCTGAAGTTTGGCTTAATTTAAGTCGACATAAAATATTAATATATTAATAAAAAATTAATTTTGATTAAAAATATTAAAATTAAAAGTTTTGATATTTTAATTTTAAATATTTTATAATTATTAAACATAAATATTTTTAACCTTTTAATAATAAATAGTATATATTATTATTTTAGTGATAAAATAATAAATATTTTAATAACAAGTAATATTTCCTTATTTTATAATTAATATTATTTTAATAATACAAATATATTTAATTATTTCTTAATATTTTTGCTTTCAATATATTATTTTTATATTTTACATATATTCATATTCATATAAATAAATGACGCTTTTGTTATGATTTAATAATAAAAACTTTTATTATAAATTATAATTTTAATAGGATAATATTTTTAATATTTTAAGAATAAAGTCAAATATTTTTTTAATATTATTACATTGATATAAATAATATTTTAATAACAATAATATAATTATAAATAATACTTTAATAACAATAATATAATTTTAAATTTTTTTAAAAATATGTTAATATAAATAATAAATATTTTTTAAAATATTTGATAATATAATGTTTTAATATTAAGTTTTATTAATAAAATATAACTATTTCTAAATATTAGTAAATAAATCATTTAAATATTTTAATAGTTATGTCAACATGATTTGAAAATTAAAAAAAAACAAAAAACAAAAAAAAATACCTTTTTAACTCATCCAACAGAAAGTTTTAATTTTCTAAAAAAATACAAACATTTTCAGAAATCATTTTTTAAGAATCAATTTCTGCAACTGCAAATCAAAGTGAGCTTTATTTTGAAATTAAAGTTTCATCCTTTTCAACAGTAAAAAGTTCGAGAAATGTACATAGATACAGTGAGATAATAATAATAATAATAATATACTTTCAACATTTTATTACATACAGATTAATTTATAAACTTTTATTTTACTATAAATAAATACCAACCTTTCAAAATAACGAAATTAAATTCAAATTTGTTAAATAACAATAATTGTCATTTGAATATCTTGCATGACAATTATAGTAAATAATTTTGCAAATTACATGGCATTTCACTTGTGTAATACAAACAGAAGTTAATGTCATTTAACAAATTTAAATATAATTATATGATTTTAAAAAATTGAGAATTTATTTACCATAAAATAAAAATTTATGAACTTATTTACTTACATTAAAATATTAAGAACTTATATTCGTTTTAGGCAAAAAATTGAAATATATTTGACTACTATTGCAACAAAATAAAAATGAAAGTCCATGTAGCATGAAGTAAAACAAACTTCTAAATTAAAGGTTTGACACTACAAACAGATCAAAATAAATATTCTAATAATATGATTCTAGGCACTGATAAATGCAAGTTACTTTGAAATCATTCAAAAAGATTTTTGAATTAATAAAAAGAACCTCTATCAATTTAAGTTTTTCTAATTAAAAAAAAAAAGCTTTCATTCATTTTAATCAAGTTATCATATGCACAGAATACATAACAAAAGAAAATGAATCGAACTTGTAATATAAACCCAAAAAAAAACACTAAATTTGTGAGGTGAAAACAAGCAGGGTATAATTACAAACCTTAACAATCTAAACCCCAGCTCTGTTTGCAAACGTTGGCTGTGTATGTGTACATTTTTACTTCTTCGAATATGTAAGATATGGATCCTGTGCTATTGTCAACACATCCGGCCTTTCCGCTTGGTTATATGTTAGGCATCGGCGAATCAACTCCTGCAGAGTTAAAAATATGATTAAGTCATCATTAAGCTACCGAAAATTCTCATACATTGGCATCCCATGATAGTCAAGCAACTGAAAGTCTGAAACTGCAGAAATACAGTATTGAACCCTGTGAATCTACAGCACATACATGGACACAGAAAACAAATGCTCTTATTATGCATGCATCAGTAAAATTTCTTCACTTCTGAAGACAGGAAAAGTGAATAGCTAAACTCTGCAGCTACTATGGCCAAAAAAAAAAAAAAAACTCTGAAGCTATTGGATTTGGATCACTATTGGGAGGAAGTACTATCTGAAAAGAGACTATCTACAATAATCAATTGAGCATTACGTCAAAGTCAAACTGTCATACTGCAATAACCGTAATTTACAACTCTTCTTTTGATGCTTATGTACAGAAGCTGTTTCATCCATCAAGACAAAATTATGCAGCAGCAACTACCTAAGATAGATCAAACTAACCTTTGCCTCATTGGAAACAGTAGGTCTTGATGGGAATTCAACCTTGAGTGCTTTGATTATTGTGTCTTCACGTAATATTCGTTCTTGAGTCTGGTCATGCCCAAAGGGGCGTCTGCCAAAAAGCATTTGGTAAAATAGAACACCAGCAGACCAAACATCCACCTGTTTCCCAAGAATTATCGCATCAAAAAAGCTGAAGACCCAAATATTAAATCACAAGCGATAAATGTGCTTAGGTCAGATAACTATTTAGGCATTCTAAATCCAACAAACTAGAAAAAACTCGTAAGAGCAGAAAAGTTAAACTCTATATGGTAATGAAACCATCCACTTATTATGTTTCACATACATGGCCTCACCCTCAATTAGCAAAGAAAACAGAAAGAAGGAAGAGATTGGGGACATAGTCACTGACCTTTGATGAAATCAGAGGTGTCTTGCTGAGCTCAAAGCATTCTGGGGGCAAATACCTGAAGTTACAAAACAAAAGTTAACACACTTTCACTCCTGACAAAAGAAGATGACCACGCAAAATAAACAAGAACAAATCAAAAAGAAGAGGTTATATCCAAAAATAGGAAACTAAAATCACAAACTCATTCAAAAGCAATAAAGAGAAATGGGGGGGGGGGGGGGGTGGAGATGATGATAAAGAAGCCTACATACAATTATTAGTGAATTAAGAGCCTGTTATGACATTTACCGAACACTGATATAAACTAAATCCAGTTTCAAGAACATGTAGTTTTTTTTTTTGTTACAAGAACATGAAGTACAATGAACTATCTTTTAAACATAAAATATATATAGCAAAAAGAATCATAATCAAGAAGAGAGAATTCTCTTTCCAATAATTTATTCCCATAAATAATTTACTAAATTTGTGCTCATGACATCAATAATTATCTATGTGAGATCAGTACTCTTATTTCTGATAATATTTCAAACTCATAACGCCATTTGTACAGCATCAAATTCAATGACATGCAGCACAAAAAGGGATGAGTTTTCTTCACCCAACCCTTGTCAGATTAAGAATTCAACAGAAATTCGTAATGACATTTAAGTTATAAAAGTGCTCCACTTAGCACGCAATTGACATAAGATATGAGGGAATTGCACCAACAATGAGGAGAAATGACATGCAGCACAAAAAGGTATGAGTTTTCTTTACCCAACCCTTCTCAGATTAAGCATTCAACAGAAATTCGTAAATGAGGAGAAATGACATGCAGCACAAAAAGGTATGAGTTTTCTTTACCCAACCCTTCTCAGATTAAGCATTCAACAGAAATTCGTAATGACATTTAAGTTATAAAAGTGCTTCACTTAGCACGCAATTGACATAAGATATGAGGGAATTGCAGCAACAATGAGGAGAAAAAGCACAAGTGCGAGACATTTCAAAGGTTCAAGGAAGGACATCAAACTGCATAACTCACCAATATGTTCCTGCTCCCTGGGATGTGAGCTCCATGCCCTGGGATCCAACATCATCCTCCACTATTTTGCTAAGACCAAAATCAGTCACTTTTGCTACACCTAACTCATCAAAGAGAACATTCCCAGGCTTCAGATCATAATGGATAATCTTCTGTGCTCTTTTATTTAAGTATACAAGGCCTTGAAATATTTGAACTATAATAATCCTAGCTTCTTTCTCAGGCAATACAGGTGTTGCCTTCAAAACAGCATCAAGATCTTTGCCTGAAAGCAATAAAAGAAAACAAAAAACAAATAAGAAATGAAAGTTAAGCATGCGAGGTATGTACAACCATCATCCAGACATGATTTGCAGGTCTTCTCTACCAAGTAAACTAAATAAAAAAGAATACAGAAAAATGATGTGGTTGAGAGAGTTTACCACTGCAGTACTCTAAGACAGTGCAGAAAGTATTATGGTCAATCTCAAAAATGTCCCAAAGCCGAACAATGTGATGGTGCACCAATGTCTTGTGAATGTTGTACTCTCGAATTGCATGCCGTATGTAACTTTGCTTCTTATCCTCACTCCACTGAGCATTCAAACCATGAAGCTTACATGCAATGTATCTATGCTCTACCAAGTCATAAGCCTGCCGGAAATTTCTTACTTCAAATCACTGCAAAAAGATATATTTTCACAGTTGCCAACTTTGGCAAAGGAATTCTAGTTTTTTGACATAGTAAATAGGCCTTGGTCAAACAGCAGGACATTTGAAACTCAAAAGACAAAAGCTTAAAGTTCTAACCTTATAAACCTCACTGAATCCTCCCTTGCCAAGAAGGTTTAAAAGGGCATATCGATTATTTAGTACTTGGAAATTGTTAAAACGGGAACCATCCTCATCTCGAATGCGCTTCATTTCACGAATAAGCCTTCCCTTATCTAATTCATAGCGATCTCTTTCACGGAGAATACTTTCTTCCTCCTACAGAAAATCCGCAACTCGATCATGAAGGGTGTGCAAGGAAAAAATCATTTGTGCTCTTTAACAATCAAGGGAACATTTGTGCTCTTTAACAATATAAATATAGTAAGAAAAAATCATATATGGTGTTAAACTTACACGTTTAATACTGGCTAGACGTAATTTGTATATCTCATCCTGTATGATGATATCTTCTTCTTGTGAACCTGATTCTGCATCAGTGGCATCACCCCTGTCTTCAAGCAAAAGATAGTGGCTCTTCTTTCAGATGTATATTCTTAAAAATTTATTCATGTCTGCTGAGTCTTGTTGGATGTGTGTGTGTGTGTGTGTGTGTGTGTGTGTGTTCTACAATACTTGCTTATGTTCATATTAATGTATGTTGATTTTTGCATGCATGTAACAATCTGTTAGGTACATGTACACCAAAAGTAAAGTCTTCCGGTAAAAGTTGGTGCATATAAATGAGATGTCATCAATGTATGTAGTCAAAATCTTTTTACATGAGCACCTCGTGCAAGGCGTGACTAAAAAAACACTATGGTATGTTAAACTCAAAATAGCATTTTTTTTTACACTATTGAAGCTTTTTTTGGCCTTCAGCATGCAGTAAAGAGTCTCTATGGAGAAAGGCATCTTGTTGGTCATATGATGTGTCACCAGAAACTTATTCTATTTCTTTGGCACTGACTCATGAGATATTAGTAAAATATAGTGCCCACCCAAAAGATCCCAACTGATCTTCACATATTTTCTTTTCCTTATGTTCTGTAATTGCTATTTAATTAATAATATCTAATATTGACACTTATTTTATGTAACTAGTTCAAACTTATTTTTACGTTCAATTCACAACTATATTTATTGTCAAGATTAACTTATACTTTAAGAGATTGACTCTCAAAAGGTTTACACCTAATTATTTTAAGATCTATTACCTCATAAGAGGCAAAAAGAACAGCTTGTCTAACACTTATTATTTCTTTTTATAGTTTATCATCATAAATTTAATAGTTGATTTAATTCTCTTTATTTAAAAATCCATATACGGACTATGGTTTTATCAAGTATGCTAAAAATTAAGTATTTGGTCATGGGTCCTTCGTCAACAAAGAGGTCTTTTGGCCCTAGAGAAGATGCCTTAGGAATAAATTGACGTATGCATATATGCACAGACAAAAATCTGGCTTCAGCCTAGTAGCTGGTTCTGTGACAAGAAATATTTGAACTGACACCTTAAGTTATCCTGTTTATAATCCCATATTACTTAAAACAGACTGAACAGATGCCTAAATCTATTCCCATAGAGTTATAAGAACTTGAATTAGTACAGGCAGTAGAAATTCTAAAACCCTGAAATTTCAGAATTATGCTTTACCAGATTGTCGCTTCTTCAATTGTTTCCTCTGCCGTTCAACAGCCTCCTTAGCTTCCAACAATTGTCTCTAAAATAAAAGAAATTGAAAGGGAAACATATTTAAAAAAGAAATAAAATATTAATGATCATGCAAGCTCAATAAAAAAAAGGAGAACCTTCAGGCTAAATTAGTGCATCAATTAACTTCTTATACGCTGATTATACACACACACACGTGTGCACATATATATACATACATACATATATATAAAGAGAGAGAGAGAGAGAGAGAGAGAGAGAACATACAAGATGAGCATTTAGATCTTTGAGCACTTGCCCATCCTCCCAGGTCTCAGAAATCAGTGTTCCAGCTCTGTAGGCAAACAGAATACGGGCCAACTCAGAAATCCAGAGATGCAAAGAGTAGTAATACATTACCATGTTTCTGCACTAACAAGAATGAGGCACATGATACAGAAAGAAAAAAAAAATTAAACCAAGCAGCATTCTTGGATACTTAAACCACATACCTCGGGCAGTGTGTAGAGAGAGTTATAAGAAACAAGAATATTACATTTGCATAATTCACCAAAACACAATTTTCCCCTCACTTAAGTATAATATCAGGATCTCATGTTTTACCACCTGGGAATTCTGGCCAACATGGTGGTTTATTATTATCAACAGCGAAGACTGCCTTTCCAAAATTTATAATGTGCAAGAGTTTTTCTCTATTAGTAAAAACTCTCTATGAGGATTGAAGAATCATACTATTCATGCCTCAGTTATTTTAGCACCATAAGTTAGTGACATTCATAATGAACTACATGATAATGTTCTCAAATAACATGTGGCAACTTTGTGAGTCCATCTATATCAAAATATTCCTATATTGAACACTTTTAAATACTTAACATAATCACCATTCAGTAACATAGTCACCATTCAGATTGCTTTTAATTAAGCAATCAAATATAACTACTTTCACAGAAAAATTCTTTTGCTCCTCTCTGGTTCTGACCAAAAACCATATCAAGCATGTTATCTAAAGCTAAAAAATTTTTATAAACCTGATTACACCCACATTGCCAATTCTCAAGGATTGTAGAATGCATTCATCCAGTTGTCATTCTTTTGCTTTTATTAAACAGTAGTACGTACTTTATACATTTAACATTCTTTTGTTGAAATACTTCAACTTTCTTTACCAAAATTTTCTTCTATTTGCTTTTATTCTCACTCAGAGTAGGCACCATGTCAAGCATGAAGAGTTTGTTCCAAGCACTTTAACTAAATCTGGAAAGCTTTTTATATACCTGATTACACCCACATTCCCGAGTCTCAAGGAATCCTGCCGTACTTTCATCCTAGCTTCCTGCCTCTCGGCCTTTGAAACAGCTGTCAGCAGATCCGATATCATTTTTGTTCTCTGAATCACAATCAGATAAGAGGCCTAGAATTAAACAAACATAAACTGCAATCAAGCATCCTAGTAAACATACTTTTTTCTACCCATTTTCATTTTTAGGTATGAGTGAACATATTTGTAAAGTTTGATAATATATATTGTGAAACAAATTTAAAGTTCAATTATGCACATAGAATTAGCAGTGCAAAAGGATATTACAGAAACGGGTTTCATGCAAAGATGCAGAGGTGTATGGAAATATAAACCAAACTTTATATATCAGACTGAAGCGAAGAACAAGGCCCCTATTAGGCAAAATAGCCAAATAAGCCCTCGATCTTAGGTCCAAAATGGAATTTAGCCCTCGACCTTTTATTTCGTAAAAATCAGTCCATAAACTTTTATTTCAGTGGAAATAAACCCTCAACCTTCTAAAATTATGCAATTAAGTCTAAATCTGTTAAATGACACTAACTGCCGTTAGTATTGCACATGTGACATGCCACGTGGCAGCCAAGTAAGCTATCCACGTCAGCTTTCACTAACGGCAGTTAGTGTCATTTAACAGATTTGGACTTAATTGCATAATTTAAGAAGGTTGAGGGTTTATTTCCACTAAAATAAAAGTTTATGGACTGATTGCCACGAAATAAAACGTTGAGGGCTTAATTCCATTTTGGGCTTAAAGTCGAGGGCTTATTTGGCTATTATTCCGCCCCTATTATAGCTAATAACAAGAACTCAGGTGCTTTAGATTCCATTATTGTATAACTTCTAAGCTTCCATCAGAAATGAGTCAAATTATATATGAAGAAAAATCGTTATTTTTTTCTAAAGTTGCCTTAGAAGATGAATTCCATGCATCAATAGGACTTCTAAACAACAAGGCCTGTTACTAAAACTTCAGTTTAGAATGCAGCATACAAGAACTTTGCTGCTGTTGTATTCCAACATCAGCATTAGAGCCTTTATCCCAATGTTAGAGTAAGCTATATGAACCAATATAAGTCGTCAGCGTGTCTTCCAACAAAATAGAAAATAAAAAAAAGGGTTAATTTTTGTATTTCCAAGATGGGTGAATGCAGCTACTTCTGAACAATAAAAGAATGAAATTTTCAGATTCCTTCAGGGATTTAGTTCACAACGTAACAGAGAATTTATATATTCCGTATTTGAACGTTAAACATTTTAAGCCTCCACTCCCCCATGCCCACCCCCAAAATACCAGGGGAGGGAAAAAATCTTTCTTATCTAAGATCTAGACTATAAATCTACTTGAGGTGTGATACAAGAACATGTCTAAGGCTGTTTAATAAAGTTAGAATTTGCAGAATATTGAGATCCATCAATAAAGCGCAAGAAATAGAAACCTTTGGCTTCATTTGCTGGTCATAATCTTTAATATCTTTCAATTCCTGCCAAAACACAACAAACACTAGAAGGTAAGTAGTAAGTAGATAAGGAACCATGCACTGCAGATTAAAAGAAGTCATATTGCAGAGGCACTTAAAAACCTTTTCTAGCTGCCGAGATAGATTTTGATAATCAGAGGCTTCCTCACGACATTTCCGTAGGTCTTCCTCCAATGCTGCAACTTTTGCACGTAAAGATGTCACCTCTTCCTAAGTTAAGTTGCCAAACGAAAAGATTAGAACTATGAGTTACAAAAATCTGTGTGGAAATCCAGTCCAGATTCTATGGGATTGGATATGATTGATTTTTTATTTATTTCCTAAGATAAAAGGATTTGGTATCTTGACCAAATATTTCCCTGATTGGTTTCATTTAAAACTTTCCTTTATTTAGGATTCCTTTTCCTTTTCTGAAAATGGTATCTAGGATATATAGGGATTTACGTAGATTTCCTAGTTTAGCCTACAACTATTTATATTCTCTGTAAGCTGTAGTTTTTTATGTAGAAAATCAGAAAAACATGTTCCTATCAATTTCTACATTCTCTACAATATCAGTTTCTACATGGTATCAAGAGCATACGACCCATTAAAATTCTTAGTTTGATTCTTCTCCCACCATGTTGAGCGGTAGCACAACATCAGAGGTGACTTCAAACTCAGGGAGCATGATCAGCAACATCGCTTGGAAGGCTGTACACGCTAGGGAGAGTTATGGGAAGACACCTACTGATGAGATGCCACATCAGTCCCTTCAGCAAAACAGACGTGAAATTGTGAGTACTGCCACTTTGGCACAAAAAGGTAATTTTCTAAGCGCTTTAAGTGTCAAACGTGATAGCTCAAAGGCATGGATCGTTGACTCAGGCGCATCAGACCATATGACTGGTGATGCATCGTTATTTCATGAATACAGCCCATGTTCTGGAAATTTTACAGTTCGTATTGCATATGGCTCATTATCTAAAGTGGCTGGTATCGGTTCAGTTGCTATCTCCAAGGACATAATGCTTAATTCTGTTCTCCATGTTCCTAATTTGGATTGTAATCTCTTATCTATTAGTAAGATTACGAGAGATCTTAATTGTGTTACTAAATTTCTCCCACATATGTGTGAATTTCAGGACTTGGATTCGGGGAAGAAGATTGGCAACGCTAGGATATGTGCGGGACCCTATCTTCTTAGAGATGAAGAATCTGAGAGGAAAATTCAGAATAATGCTTGCACAGTCTCAACCTCTAGCAGTCATAAAGATAGTGCAGTCATGTTGTGGCACTACCGATTAGGTCATCCCAACTTCTTGTACCTCAAAAAACTATTTCCCACATTATTCCAAAAAAATCCCTCATATTACCAATGTGAAATTTGTCAATTGTCCAAGCATCCTTGTAATACTTACCCACATCATTCATATAAACCATCCCATCCATTCTCCATAATTCACAGTGATGTTTGGGGACCATCTAGGATAGCAAATATTACTGGTTCTAGATGGTTCGTTAGCTTCATAGATGACCACACTTGAGTGACTTGGTTGTTCCTCATGAAAGACAAATCTGAGGTTGGGCAAATACTTCAGAATTTCAACAAAATGGTCCAGACTCAATTCCAAACCAAAATTCAGGTGCTTAGAACCGACAATGGAAGGGAATATTACCAATCTATCCTCGGAGCTTATCTACTTGATCAGGGAATTGTCCATCAAAGCTCATGTGTGGATACTCCCCAACAAAACGGAATAGCAAAGAGGAAAAACCGACACCTAATGGAGGTTGCCCGATCACTCATGCTTGCCACTCATGTTCCAAAACATTTTTGGGGAGAAGCAGTTTTAACAGCTACTTATCTCATAAATAGAATGTCTTCTCGTGTCCTTCAATTCCAAACACCGTGCCAAAAGCTCCTTACAACCTACCCTCATCTTCGAATTATCTCATTCATCCCTACTAAAGTGTTCGGGTGCACCGCATTTGTCCATATACATCAACAACATCGAAGTAAATTGGATCCCAAATCAGTCAAGTGCATATTTCTCTCCAAACCAAAAGGGGTACAAATGTTATTCACCGGTAACCAAAAGATTTTATAATTCTGTGGATGTAACCTTTTTTGAGAATCAGCCATATTACACCAAAGCTGACATTCAGGGGGAGAGTGCGAGAGAATATCAACTTTGGGAAACCATACCTGCTGCTAAACCAGTACCTTTACCACCAGCCCAAATCTCTTGTCCACCAGCCCAAATATCTAGTCCACCTATAATCCTCACAGAAATCCACCACCAACCTCTTGATCCTGAGATAACTAACACTCAACTTAGCCCTCAAAACCCAGAGTCTGTGAAAGAAACAGCAACAAAAGACATGATTGTTTACTCAAGGAGACCAAAATCTCAAAAGGAGGTAGAGAGTCGCACATCTCCAAAGCAAAACCAAGATTCAGAACCAAATCCAGAAGTTTCTGAGATGCATACAGGTAACATAATTACTGAACCTATCTCTAGTGATTTTCCTAGTGATCTTGACCAACCTATTGCAATAAGAAAAGGAGTAAGGACATGCACTCAGCATCCTATCAGCAACTTTGTATCCTATGAGAGCCTATCTCCAGCTTTTCGTGTGTTTGTGTCCACTTTAACAAATGTTCAAGTTCCAAGCAATATTCAAGAAGCTCTCCAACAACCAAAATGGAAGGCTGCTGTTTTGGAAGAAATGAAAGCACTAGAAAAGAATGGCACGTGGGTGATTACAGAACTTCCCGAAGGAAAGAGTCCGGTTGGTTGCAAGTGGATATTTTCAGTTAAACACAATGCGGATGGAAGCGTGAATCGATTCAAAGCTCGTCTTGTTGCCAAGGGCTTCACTCAATCTTATGGTGTTGACTATGAGGAGACATTTGCTCCTGTGGCCAAGCTAAACTCAGTCCGTGTGCAGCTATCTTTGGCAGCTAACCTAGATTGGCCTCTTCATCAACTAGATGTTAAAAATGCATTTTTGAACGGTGACTTAGAGGAAGAAGTCTTCATGGAGATTCCACCAGGATTTTATTCTCAGGAGAACAATGGTAAAGTGTGCAAGCTTCGTAAGTCGCTATATGGCCTCAAACAATCACCACGGGCTTGGTTTGATCGCTTAACAAAGGTTGTTAAGAAGTATGGGTTTTCACAGTGCCAAACCGATCACACTATGTTTGTTAAGCACTCATCTGATCACAAGATTGCTATCCTTATCGTTTATGTGGATGACATCATCCTTACAGGGGACTACATGAAGGAGATTGTTGGGGTAAAGACCCTTTTGGCAAGAGAATTTGAGATAAAAGACTTAGGAAAGCTCAAGTATTTCCTTGGCATGGAAGTAGCTCGATCAAGAAATGGGATTTCTATTTCACAACGAAAATATGTTCCAGATCTTCTTAAGGAAACAGGGATGCTTGGATGCAAACCTGCCGATACTCCTATGGATTCAAATGGCAAGTTAGGAGTTGAAGAAGAAAGTCCTCTAGTTGACAAAGGTAGATACCAAAGGCTTGTGGGGAAACTAATTTATTTGACACATACTAGACCAGACATTTGTTTTGTTGTTAGCCTAGTAAGCAGATTTATGAATAACCCTACCGAAGCACACATGGAAGCAGTTTACCGGATTCTTCGATACTTAAAGAAAAGCCCAGGCAGAGGACTACATTTCAAGAAAACCTCAAATAGAGATGTTGAAGTTTTCTCAGATGCAGATTGGGCAGGATCTATAACGGATCGGAGGTCAACCACCGGATATTGCACATTCGCATGGGGTAATTTGGTAACGTGGCGAAGCAAGAAGCAGACAGTAGTAGCTCGGAGTAGTGCTGAAGCAGAATTCAGAGCTATGTCTCATGGGATTTGTGAAGGAATTTGGCTTGAAAGGGTGTTGAAGGAATCGAGGATTTCAAAAGGAAGTTCTATGAAGGTGTTTTGTGACAACCAAGCAACCATAAGTATTGCCAAGAACCCAGTTCACCATGATCGGACCAAGCATATCGAGATTGATCGCCATTTTATCAAAGAGAAAATCGAAGAAGACCAAGTCAGACTTGTCTACACGCCAACTAGTCTTCAAACCGCAGATATTCTCACCAAGGCCCTTCCTAGAAACAATTTTGAAAGCTTGAAATCCAAGTTGGGTATGATTGACATCTACTACCCAACTTGAGGGGGAGTGTGGAAATCCAGTCCAGATTCTATGGGATTGGATATGATTGATTTTTTATTTATTTCCTAAGATAAAGGGATTTGGTATCTTGACCAAATATTTCCCTGATTGGTTTCATTTAAAACTTTCCTTTATTTAGGATTCCTTTTCCTTTTCTGAAAATGGTATCTAGGATATATAGGGATTTACGTAGATTTCCTAGTTTAGCCTACAACTATTTATATTCTCCGTAAGCTGTAGTTTTTTATGTAGAAAATCAGAAAAACATGTTCCTATCAATTTCTACATTCTCTACAATATCAGTTTCTACAATTTGCTATGAGGAAAATGACCCAAAAATATATTCTAGAAAAAAAAATTAGCTAGTTGCAAGAGCAAATCTTAGTTCTTTTTCCTCTACATTTTCTGAACAAAATAAAATAAGTTTATTGCCAAAAAAATGAAGATATTTAAATACTTAAATGAAGACAAACTTTACCAAATACATACCTCTAGTGAAGTGCAGCCATCAATGCGGAACTGCTCTTTAGGCCTATCATCCTGCAAGATGGATAAGAAAATCAAAATGCCTGCAATTGTTGTATGTGATTCGACTTTTACAATTAGTGTGGTATAATAATTATGTAATTTACCTAACTAGTCTGATATGCCATAGAGGAAGAGAATAAAAAGTTTCCTTTTTTCTCAGTTTTCCCCTATTTGTTTCAAAATTTAAGAAAGAAGAAATTCTGAAAATTTCTTTCTCAATAAACCAGTTAAATGTGGCAGGAGAAAATGATAGACAATTGGGTACCAGAGTCCAATTCGTTTAAGCTCCAATTTAAAGTATAAGTATTTTCTCTTATCAAAACAAACCTCACTTTTTTTATTTCTTTCATATATCTCCTTCCTATTGAGCTGAGGAAAGAGCAGAATATAAAGATCTCGCATAAAATAAGCTTAAATAGTGAAACAGAAGAAAATGTGAGCCATGACATCAAGATTAGTTTATTTTCCTTCCATTTTCTTCTTTACTTTTTAAATATTAGAAGTTTGACCTCTAAATGCCCCAAGCTTAGTCTATATTTGCTGCCACTTGAGCTAAACAATCAAAACAGCACTTAAATGAACGGTCCAATAAGCTAAAAAGGCCAGTAGAGAACAACCTAAAAGAGCATTTTTGGCTTTGGTGACTTTAGTTCCAAACAGTGAGAGAATAGAAAACAGAACATTCTGTGGCAGTGATGGCACACCTTATGATACGAGTTCTCAAGCTGACCATTTGAAGGTGTTACTATCGAATTAGACATTTGTTGTCTTGTCTGATCGTTAGTTTTAGAACCACGGCCTCTGCTTGAAACAGAATGGCCCCTTCCACGGCCTTGTTTTCTCCTATTTCCATCCAAACTTGCCTTGGACTCCACAGCTTCCACAATCTTTTGCCTCCCTTCGGCAACCGCCTGATTCATTTTTTGATCAAAGATCAATACGCAATCTTTTTCTGAAGAGTAAAAAATGGAAAAATAATAACAAACAAGAAATAAATAGATACAGTGAAGCTATCCAACACATTGCCTCAATAAGAATGTCATCAAATTACCTAGAAGAGCTCAAAAGCAAAAAGATTATTTCCAAACCTCCGAAAAGATTAGCTCATGAATCATAAACCTACCTCAACAAGCTCAAAGACTGGCAAGTTATCATCTCCTTGAACCTTCTGGCGCTTAAGAGTATTGGCTTGTATTAAAAACTCTCCTCCACTCTAGAATCATAAGACATATAAAAAGACATTAATCCGAATCTTAAAACTTGAATGATTTCAATGAATTCCACAACACTTGAAGACGGGGGATGGGGGTCACATAATCCAAACAGTACATATAAATGGGAAAACAGCAAAGATATATGATTACTCTTTCCATCAAATGGTACAAAATTTATCAGTGAATTCGGAAATAACTTCAAGCGGGAAAACATAGTTATCAACGGAACATTCTGTCCGTTTCAATGACCCACGATAATGAATTAAAACTTCTAATAATTTACACCCATCGTTTGTATCAAGCACGCCGTTTCCCAATGCGAAGTAAAGTAAGCCAATGCCACGAGAACCAGTAATTTTCAAAGCCATAAACAATAAACATAAGAACATCCAAATCGCATTGTTCTATCTAAAATGAAATATTTCTAGGAAATGTGCTCCAAAACTTACAGTTTTTTTTGTGTTATTCCCCATTTGAAAAAAAAATGTTGAAAGAATGGTAAAGGCTTTTTACCTCAATGTCGGAATCACTTGAACTAGAAGCCTCCGGCAAGTCCTCAGCAGAGGCGAATTTGGAAGCCAACGATAGAGAAGTCCAAGGTGGCTGCTGTTGTTGCTGTACTTGCTGCGGTTGCTGAGGAGCAGTTGCTGAAGAGGCCTTGCCTACCAAGCGAGCTTCGAGCTTAGCAATCTTGGTGGGCAAAGAATGGTCCGATTGGTTTGAAGAATTTGAAGAGAAATGTATTAACATATCGTCGGACATTGCGGATCAAACACGATCAGAAAAACCAAAATGACTGGTCAGATCATTAAGGAAACAAAAAGGACAAAAGTGGAAAACAATTTTCCCTTTTCAGAATTTAGGGTTTAAATGTTTGGGGGAAAGAGGGAATCAAAAGAGAGTGGAGAAAGGAAATGAGGCTTTGGGAGACTTTCTTTTGCTTTAGCATCTGAGATTTGAAGTTTGAATTTTGACTGATCGGAGAAAAGGAGAAGATTTTTCCAAAGGAGTTTTATACTTTTATTTGGAGTTACGGTCTGTGACACTATTTTGAAAAAAAAAAAATACAAACATTGCATGGATATTTTCTTTTTTTATTATTTTATTAAAAAATTATATCATTAATATCATTTGTTTATATGAAGAGAGTATTACCCGAGTAACAAGCATACGTACATCCTTTCGAACAAAAAAAAGCATACGTACATCCTATGTGAATGTTTGTACGTTAGCTCCAATTCATAAAAATTTGTTGATAATGTTGATAATTTGCAAACTTTTACCTAGATAACCATTATAAAGAGATACAAAATAGTACTAAAAATTTGCATACCATTATATAAGTATTCGAATACCATTCAGTACAACCTTTTAAAATGTTGTGTACTTTCTGTTATAGAGATATGTACTTCTGATATTAACACAAGTACATTTGTTTTCCAATTTAGAAAATAACATTAATGATTCGGATAACCTTGATATTAAAATAAATACATTTTTTTCAATTTAGAAAATAACATTAATAATTTTTTTTGGTGAATAATAACATTAATAATTGGGGGTTTCTATTCACACCCTAACAAATACTAGGCACACCCTATTTAAAAAAAATTGACTCCTCACACCTTTAGGAATTTTTTGTTTCCAGCGAGCTAGGGCAATGGCTATCGAAATCGTGAGCATCGGCATGTAGGTTCCAGATCCTAGCAAACAAGATTTTTACGGGATCCCTATCTACCAAAAGTTTTACTTCTGGTTCCAGCGAACGCGGCACCCTGTTGCGCAACATGTCCACAGTCGCGGCACCTGGGTGCAGCGAAATGTCCACAGTCGCCGCACCAGGATGCCGCGAGATCTCTACAGTCGCAGCACCCAGTCCATAGTCGCCACACCAGGATGCCGCGAGATCTCCACAATCGCGGTATTAAGGTGTCGCGATTAGCTAGCAATCGCTTCTATCTTCAAAAAACAATCTCAGTTGAGGCTTTTTTCCTTCCAAGCAGCAACTTCGGTGAGCTTAACTCACTGGGAACAAACAATTTCATAAAAATAGGGTGTGTCATCCTTGTCTACATATTAAAAAAGGATATTTATGTAATTTTTGAAAAAAATAGGGTGTACCTAGTTATAAATAGGGTGTGGTTAGACACACTCTTAATAATTTGGACACCTATAAAAAAAGAGTTAGTCTATTCACACCCTAAATTGGACTAGACACACCCTAAAAAATTTTTTATTCCTTTATTACCCTTATTGCACAACCTAAATCTCTCTCTCTCCAACATTTTTTTTTCTGGTGAGCTAGAATTGCTACTGGCAGCAGTTGTATGCTGCTGCGGCAGCATGCTGCCGCGAGCATCAAGCTTCTGCGACAGCATGCTCCCGCGAGAAGCAAGCTGTTGCGGCAACAACATGCTGCCAGCAGCATGCATCTGCGGCAGCAAGCTGCTGCGAGCAACATGCAGCTGCAGCAGCAAGCTCTCGGAAGTGACTTCCGGGAGCTTTTTTTTCCCTTTTTTTGGCTGCCCAGTCAGCTTGCTCTGTCGGAAAATCTCTGCCAAGCTGCCGGAAACAACAGGCTGCCACTTTTAGGCCATAAAAGCTGCCGAAAACAATAAGGGCAGCAAAGGAAAAAAAATTTAAAGTGTGTCTAGTCAAAAATAAAGTGTGAATAGAAAACCCCATAAAAAAACTATAAAAATTCGAATATCTCTATCAAATATTTGACTGTTGTTAATCTTAAACCAATTAAAGAGATTGCACACCGAGTGATAAAGATATATATATATGTGTATATATATATATATATATATATATATATATGTGTGTGTGTGTGTGTACTTTTCGTCCAATTTCAAAAGTAATGTAGAGAATCTAAATAAAAAAATAAAATAAAACATATATCATCTTAATCCATTTGTAGAATAAGAAAATTCTAATAACAATGTATTGAATAATTATCCTTATAAAAAAATATAACGCAAAGCTTTAGTTCTACCTACAAGTTGTTTTAGATTTTTTAATTTTTATATGAATTAAATTAATAAACTAATATATTAATTTTAGTAATTATTTAATTGCATAAGTAATTAGTAAACTATGATAATGTGAAAAAGTAATATTAGTAATTTTTCATAGAAATCGTAATAATTTTATTCATGTCTTATCTTTCAAGAAATTAACAAACTAATATATTCATAAAGTATTAATTCAACTAAAAACTATTACTCCAATAGTTACCATATAAATATAAGAAAAGAAAATATAAATAAAGTAGCACATCAAATATAACAAAATTAAGTAATAAAGTGTCAATTAATCCAATTGAATTCATAAATATTTCCACAACAAACAATAACATTTGGCTATTATTTATTACATGAACAATAAAATGATTTATAACATGCATGGAAAGATGGCAATTGATGGCAGAGGAAAATAGCACATCCTGAATGCACTTCTTTATGTTTTCTGGACCTGCTCTTTCAAGCCTTTTGCTGTCCACACCAAAACAATAACAGTGCTCTAAATCCTATCTAAATAATTTAAGAGGAAGCACTGTCTTCAACATCGACAATTATTCGTGGTTATAAAGTACATGGGAAGCTAAACAAGATGCCAGCATCCTGTGACTCTTTCTCTTCTTGTTCCCCTTCATGCTGCTTTTTTTGGTTAATCCGTAAAGGCAATGACTCGTAGGGGAGAGGAAGTGCCAAAGCTAATGTGACAGTGCAAAACATTCATACCTCAATGTTAAGAGGAAGGACAGGATCATGAAGCGAAAGTCTAAGAAGAAGCCACCCTCCAAAGCCAGAAACTAGAACCTGTTTTCAGAAGGAAGTTAGGGAAAACTGTTTGGTAAGATGGTGAAATTACAACTGTCCAATTGTTGTGGCCACAATGGCTTTTCAGTTTAAGAGAACTATCTCACAATTACTTCAACAAAGAAGCCTACATAATTCAATTTCTGAAGCCTATATCGAACTTACCCCTTCGTAATTAACAGGTGCTTTCTGAAGCTTGGATTTGAAGCAGTAGTGTTTTCCAAGTGCTTCAGCACAGCTTCCCCATAATCCCGGAAAGATCTGCAAGCATTCTAACTCTAAGCAACTTTGACAGAAATCAGGCAGACAGAGAAAGATTGGAGCTATATAAAGCACCATACCCTCCTTTGAGATCAGGATGACTCTGTTTAATCTTTAGTCTCAGTTCCACGGCAATAGCTGGTTCCTCCAGACCCTAAACAAGATCTGTTAAAACTTTGCTTCCATCACTTCTACCAGAAGCCCTGGCTGAAGCAAGTTTATATAGGAGTTTGACCTGCACTCAGCAGAAAGTCAAATAAAACTGCATGAGATGGACAAGTCCATGTCCATTTTAGCTGTTGCTTTGGTTGAAATATACAGTCCAACCTAATATGAAAGGCTTGTCCACCTAAAGGCCTACCATCAAGTATGCCCCATCATCAAGCTAGTGATTCTCCTAAGCTCCGTGGCCTCTGGTTTCTATAGCCAGATGTGATTCTTCTCCAACAGAGTTCTGTCAGCAGTTCTTTTGCTTTAGTTTGAAATTTTTTCAGTGCGTACTAAAGAACTGAAAGTTAAACAACATGATTAGCCATGGTATAAATAGGTAAAAGGATCTACAATCCCAAACTGCGACATAGCAGAGCAGGCTATGTCACAGTATGTGCAGACATTCTATTGATGAGTAGAAATGATAAAATACGTAAGAGGCATGGCAAATGATATAAAGTTGATCAAGAATTCCGCCAGTGATCAACATAGAAAAATGTTCAAGATATATTCTATGAGCATGCAGATGAGATTTTAATGCCAATGAATCATACAACTAATACTCACCATAGTAATTGGCAAACATAAATGGTTCATATTAACTATTAAGTTGTTAATAACCCATTCAATTATTCAGATCGAAGCTCTTTCTCATTCACCTTCTAGCACCCCCAACAGTGGAACCATAACTGATAGAAATAAAATAAAATTAAGATAAAAGCAAATGAAATTTACCAAATGAATCGCCTCATCAATGACATTCTTATTGCCTCTTTTGAATCTATGCCAGTTGCCTCCTAAAAGAAATTGTAAGTTATATGTTTGCTCTAGAAGAAACAAAGTAAATACATACATGTCAGTTCAGTTTTTATCATACCGAGTTTCTTTTCAATGAATGAAGCCCATCTGAAGACACACTGTCAGTAATAATGGTTGTTCCTGGATGCTGAGGGGAAGAAGATGGGGAAATTAAATAAGAGAGGAAAACTGAAATTAAAAAAAAAAGATTTAAACTTTTGTTTATCTATAAAGGGGCATTGAAAATGTGGATTTAAGAAAAAAACTTACTTCCTCGTGAACAATGGCAGACATTAAAGCAATCAGACGATTTCGGTTTAACTAGCGACCATTGGAATCTACAGCAGCAGACCTTTAAGGAAATGCCTGTAAGAGAGGAGAAATAAAAAGATTTGAATAACATAAAACGAACATATAGGTATTAACCTGTTACCTATCAACATCTGTATCAAATATGATCCCCAAGTCAGCGTTGTTGCAAGAATTGCCTAGGTAATAGCTTTCATTGCAGCCTTATCCTTGGGGTTGGGAATATGATTTCGAAACATACCTGATTCGATAATTACAAATAATTAAAATGGATATGTAAACCAAAAATTAGAACACAAAGGAAAGTTTCCAGGATAAAACAGTACCATCTGGCTCCAAGAACTAGCTACCAGAAGTAATAGCACCAAGAGGCTCAAGTACCTTTGCCTAGGAAAGCAATTGGAATTAGCTTATGACAAAACAAGGAAACCAGTTGCAGTTGCAACAATATCAATAAAATGAAGGATATGCAGTTTGATTACTCAGGCAAGGCATCTTAGTGGAACCTAATGCTTCAGAGAAAACAGAGCTTGGCACCTTTTGCCTTTGACAATAATATCTTACTCAAAAAATTGGGTTGTTTCAATCTGATAGATAACATAAATTAAGAAATCAAACTTACTGCAAAAAATCCTCCTGCACCATTTCTGGCATCGACAATAATGTGGAATCCCTCCAATGGCTTCTCTAAAGTTGATAAAACCAAACAACAATTACTAAGCACATCAAAGCACTTTCAGCAGCAGACAAAGAAATAACTTGAGAAGTGATAAATATAATTAAGTGACCTTTGTGAAAGATTATCAATACCAAAGAATGACATGCAGTTCTGCTTATTTTGCCCTTTCCATGATGAAAAAATGTAAATTGATTGATAAATAATTTCCACCTTATTTAAACATTTCAAGAAGCTATTACCTATATTCCCAGCAGCTTTACGGACTGCGTTCACGAGATCAAATGTATAAACAGCCATACAGTCAACCTTTTCAACTGCTGCTGAAGCCTTTTTTGCTGATAACACTTCGGCTAGAAAATTACTGTACATATTTGCAGCACGCTTCAAGATGTCTTTTATGTCAGCTTTCCCAAGACCACCAGCACTGGTGAAGAAGAAGTTGAACCCATTCCTGTTATAAGGAAGATGACTAGCTGTTTACAAGATAAAAGTTTATCAGGAAAAAGTGACCTTAGAAGTACTCTAATATAAACAAAAGGAAATCAAATTTCATTACTGTATATATTTGCAGCACGCTTCAAGATGTCTTTTATGTCAGCTTTCCCAAGACCACCACCACTGGTGAAGAAGAAGTTGAACCCATTCCTGTTATAAGGAAGATGACTAGCTGTTCACAAGATAAAAGTTTATCAGGAAAAAGTGACCTTAGAAGTACTCTAATATAAACAAAAGGAAATCAATATTTCAGAAAATAATTCATCCAAGGAAATGGTTATGACCACTCTGTAGCCGAATTTTCAAGCATTTTAACTCTTACATACTGAGAATGCTACCCACAGAAGAACATTACCGTAAACTACCTGTTATCATAATTGCCCCATCAACCAGACATAAAAATGCATCATCTTCAGTAAGCGTACTGTTAAACACTGTTGGTGTGAATGCTAAACCACAAAAAGGAAAAAGGCATCAATTAATTATGTATATCAACAGTGGAAAACATTTGTTCTCAATAGTAATATGCACCAACACCAGTCATAAACTAGTGAACAGAAAAACAATAAACTACAAGGAAAAGTTACATCAATCAACAAAACTATTTGTATGTATTCAAAAGGGAAAGAAGTTTTTTTTTTTCATTGGATGATTGTGAGCTCGAAATATACTACAGTGTGGCCGGTACTCGACTATTATAGTGAAGCAGCAGAAAATCCACTCTTACTACTACTATCTTAAGTAGTTCATATATGAGCCACCCAAATCATAGCCACAGTTTAAGTAGTATAACCTTGAGCTAGGTTGCCAAGTCAACCAAAGGTAAGATGGATCATTATGCATATAAAAACTAAAATCAGCTCAGACAGCTAGTATAAAAGTTCACAGGAATGACTTTTCCAGCCTAAAATTTACAACCCAAACAAGCTTAAACAATTCAGATTGGTTACTCTAAACCACTTCAAGACGGGGCATAAAACCTGCCAGTCTCCAACAAGAAACCAAGAGTATCAAATATTCAATCCAAGGATTTGGACCCATTACCATTACATGTAGATAATTAAGTACTTGTGTCATCCAATTATGATTAACTCGAAAACAGTTTTTTTTTTTTGCTAGAAAAGCAGAACATAATACTTCAAAATGCTACTTTCAAGGCAATCTAACTTTTGCAATTTTTGTAATCATATGAGGATAAGCTTGTTAATTTGATGAAAAATATTCAGAAAACAACAAAATTCATGATTAACTTGAAGAGTTTCCTGCTAAGAATACCTTGCATTCCTTGTAATCTTCTCACCAAGCTGCGTGCTGTTTTCATCGAGCAAATTAATTTCTCTAACCTGAAAAATAAAGTGAATATTGAAATGAGAAATAAAAAATCATAGAAGTACTAAAAGCATAAAGGAATCCAGTGTCTTTATAGACAATTGCCAAAACAGAGTACAAGTAAAATGTAACTTGAAGTTGGAAAGAATTCATCTCTCTTCCTCATTATCAGTGCGCTCTTGAATACAAAAGCTATGGATGAAATAAGGCTTGAGCAGTTTGGCATCCCCCAGCTACATAGTAATTATGAGAAAATTTCAGCATATTGAATCATTCCATGTGGCAAGACGATTAATAAGCCATAAGAAGTGCGTATTTTGAACAATCAAATGTTTACATGAAATTAAACAAAAGAAAAAGAAAGAATGACTTATCCCTTGTATTTGCCAGTTGAAACACTGCACCAACCTCAAACACTACTTTTTACAACATCATATAATTCCCAACAGAAAACAAGAGAAAACAAAGTGAAGATCACATAAAAAAATCATGTAAAGAAGACTAAGACAACTGTGCTCATACCAAGTGCTAAAAAATCACCTGTATTGTTTCGATGCCCAAGTCCTGAAAAGCAAATGGCTTTTACTCACATACTGAGAAAGTCTTCCTTGCCCTGCTATTGCTAGTGACATTCTACAATTCAATGTACCTTACAATTGAGTGGACAAAGGTTTTAGATAAATCAACTACTCTGGTCACAGAGGTCGTTACTTCTCACAACTCTCTTGGCTTTGAAGAACCACGGCGCGAACCTAACTTGGTACAGGTACCAGGCTGTATGCCCCCATTTAATATTTTGTCAAAAACAATTACAGCCTTCTTTAGATACCCTCTTTTACAAAGGCCAGATATAAGAGCTGTGTATGTCACATTATCAGGTTCCAATCCTGTATAAATCATTTCATCAAAGATCCTAATAGCATCCTGAAGATTGTCTGTTCTGCAGTACCGATCGATCAAAACGGTATAGCAAACAACATCAGGCTTTACCCCCATGTGCTTTATTTCACTCCAAAACTTTGAAGCATCCATTATTGTCTTCTCCTTGTTTTGTGTCACATCAGGACTAGGAGACCTCAAATTTATTTTTGTACATCTGTTAAGCAAGACAGTATAAGTGATAACATCAGGTTTAATCCCTCTCTCCTTCATATTGTTGAAAAGATCCAAGGCTTTCTGCAATAAATTCAGCTTACAATAGCCACTTATCATTATCGTGTAGATAACTAGATCAGGATTTAGCCCTTTCTCAATCATAATATCAAACAAAAACTGAGCCTTTATTAAATTTCCTTCCTGACAAAATGCACCAATAAGTTTACTGTACATCAATTTGGTAGGTGCAGCATTCAAAGAGAACATTACCTTAAATAACATAAGAGCTTTATCATAATCACCTTCCATGCAAAGACAACTAAGGAGTTTTGAGCAAGAAGCCTTCCTCACTAGAAATCCCTGCTTAGACAGCGTAACAAATAATTTAAAGGCTTTTGTTGTGAGGCTTGATTCACAATAACCATCAACTAAGGCAGCATAATTTTCATTACACTTCTCCGGCAAATTATCTAAGAAAGCTTCAGCTTCCTTGACCTTGCCGCCTATACATAAGCCTGTAATGATCATGTTCTGTATGACTGTGTTACATTTCAAACCTTGTGCCTCTATATAATCCAAAAGATTGACTGCCTCTCGTGCAAGACCTTTTCTAGCTAAGCCCCCAGCAAGGACCCTATAAGAAACAATATCAGGCTTGTGGCCCTTGTCCTTCATCTCCTTGAACAAGTTCAATGCATCTTTAAGTTTACCTTGAAGACAATATCCATTGATCAATGTGGTATAGTTAATAACATCAGGCAAAATCTGTTTATGCTTCATCTCATCAAGCAATTCCGCAGCTTCTTCCACTTTACCTACCTTGCAGAGAGCATCAGCCACTACATTATAACAAGCCTCATCAAGAAATATCCCAATGTTCCTAAACTCCTTAAATTGATTCACAGCTTCAAAATCTAGGCCCATCTGACATAGGCTTTGAAGAATCGAGGTCACAATCACACAGTTCGTTTTGATACCAGTTGACACCATTTCATCGTGAACATCCAAAGCTTTTATTATATCCCCACATTTACAGTATCCTCTTATCAAGGCACCATAAAGAAACACATCACAAACAACCCCATGCTTTTTTGCCTCAGATAAAACATCTTCAGCTTCTTTCAATTTCATCTCATTACAGAAGCCCTTAATCACAACGCAATAAGCGTAGGCATCAAGAGGAATCTTTGCCTCCCTCCATGCTTTAAGCACTTCATAACCCAAATCTGTCTTACCATGCATACAAAGCCCTTCAATATAAGTTGTGTAAGCAAAGGCATTTGGTCTAACTTCTGCTTTATCCATCTCTTGAAAAACGTCAACAGCTTCCTCCAAACTACCCTTTTTGCAAAGTGCCTTGATTAGAATGCCATAAGTATAATCATTTGGTTTCAATCCAAGTCTCTTCAACTGCTGATAAACAGCTACAGCCATATCAACTTTCCCACAGCAAATCAAACGATTCATAAGAAAATTAAACGAAAATATATGTGGAACGAATCCATGCCTTCTAGTTTGAAACAAGATATCGATAATTTCATCAAACATTTCAACGCTAACATATGCCTTCAACAACGCATTGGACAATTGAACCAAAAGGTTTGCGCCCTCTCCCTCAAGACCCTCTTCAAGAGCTTCAAACAAATCCATAATTTTGAAACCTAAACACTTCTCTTTCTGAATAATTTCCAACAACAGCGAATCTAATTTCCTCTCCCAACCGCAATAACACAATATTTTCACAATAGCGGCATACGTACAAATATCATGAGGAAACCCATTTTCTTTCAATTGATTAAAAAATGACAAAGCCTTATCAGGTTGCTTTCTTAAACTATTCAAAGTATGAACAATTTCAACTCTATGCAATTCAAAGAACCGGTCACTGTAATGATTCATATTTGGGGTACTGACTATTTCTTGCTCATCGGATGAACTGGATGTTAATTGAGCAAGAGCATAGTGCATCTGCTGGAAAACAAAAATCATTACAACATTCTCAGTTCCCTTTTTTATAAGGAAACATCTGATTAAAAACGCAATTATTTTTATAAAAAAAATAAATGTAACTTATTTATAAAACAAAGTGCAATATTTTACTTTTATATAGAACAATTGTGTTGGAGTTGGTTAATTTATTCATTTTTAATCAATTGTGATTTTGGCTTTCACTATTTACATTTACCTTATAGCAAAAGCAACAACTAAGCCAAGCCTAAATTTTTTCATTGGTCATTAGCTCAGTACATGAAATGATTAAATTATAAAACAAAGAATGGAACCTTTCTTGCAGCAGAATGAGAGTAAGTTGAAAAGGCCCAAAGTTGAGGTCGTATCTTCCGCGAGGACTGTCCCAACATCTAAACAGACGAAATCATCAATACCTATATTCCATAAATAAAACTGGGAACTATTGCCCAAAAATAAAGAGCAGTAGTCGTACCAGAAGGAGAAGAGCTCGGTTGCAGGACTGCAACTTAGACAGAAAACTGTTCAAGAGATAGAATTTGGATACTTCGATTGGAACAGGTTTCGAGATGCAGAAGAGTGATAGTTTTCAGGGTTTGAAAATGAGTGTGACTGTGAGAGTTTTTGAAAAGTTGGATTGTAAGGCGGGCACACAGGCTGAAACCGGCGGGTAGGGTAGTTTAGCTTGCTTGCAGGGGGGAAAAAAAGACCCGCTGCAGCGTTTAGGAAGATGACGTGTCCAGGGTTTAGTTTGCTCAGGGTTTTAGGACAAAAAAAGGGACCACTGGAAGAGTTCACCGACCGGGTTACTCCAAGTTCATAAATTTGGCTCAGTTTTTTATTATTATCTATATATATATATATATATATAAACCAACGCAATTGGTTAAAAGTAAAATATTTTATTTGTATTATCTATCTATTTGACATGTAAAATTTATTATATTAAAATAATAATTTTTTCATTTTTTAAAAGGTAGGAATATATAAATTAAAGTTACAAAATAGATAAATTATCTCTTTAATTCAATTATCCAAAATCCCCTATATAGATTAAATTTAAAAAATAATCAATTATTCTTTTTCAATTTCTAAACCCATGTAAATTTAAATTAAAAAGTTTAGTCATCTTTTTTTCAATTTATTTACACATATAAACTAAAATTAAAAAAAAATAATTATCTTTTTCTATAAATTAAAATTAAAGGCTTGAAGATATTAATCCAATAATCTCAAAATAAACATCAATAATACACAAAAAATAGTATACCATGAATTTTTTTAACAAATTATAAAGAAGTAAAACTAACACAAAAACTTTAAGTTTATTTTAAATAACCTTATATATATTTGTTCTATTTATCTTCTATTTTTCTATATGTTGTAAATTTTTTTGTTACTTTCTACAAATATTTATGATATTATTATATTAAATAAGTTATACAATTAAAAGATCTAATATTATATATAAAATTGTATCCTAAATTAATGATATAAGAACACCATTACTTGAAATATAAATTAAATTTAAAAAAATTGTTATCTTTTTCAAATTTCTTTACCCATAGAGATTAAATTTTTTTAAAAAAATCAATTATCTTTTTCTATAAATTAAAATTAAAAAAATTAATTCCATTATCTAAAACTTAACTGTATAAGTTTTTTTAATTATTTATCCTTTTTAAATTTTTTCCCATATAATTAAAATTTAAAAAAATAATTATCTTTTTTAATAGATTAAAATTAAGATTTTAAATATATTAAATCAAGAATTTGAAAATGAATATGTAAAACCCGAATTTTATTATACTATATACCATATTTGAACATGATTGATAGTGAAAATAAATTCTTTTAATGAAATTAAAGAATGATTGAATGTAAATTTTCACTTTTCATTTTAAGTTATGATTTACAATATGGTGTACAAAAGAAAGAAAAACAAATATCAAATTGTAACAAGAAATCTTATTGGTTGAAGTGTGAAAGCATTAAATGAAACAAATGAAGAAATAAATGAGATAAAATAAAGTCAATAATAGTGGAAGGAATTGGCGTGGAGAAGAGAATAAAAGAAAAGAAAAGAGAAAAGTCAATGAAAGGGGCTATAGTGGACTTCTCGCCACTTTGCTTCTCCTGACAAAATTGGGCTAGGCAATAAATGACAAGGTAAAATTAGTCAAGAACGGATTGCAGTAAGGACTTTACCACCATTCCTTTTTGCTGCAGTTTTTTTTGGTTTTTAAAGCAGGAAATGATGAAAGAAAACGGGATAAGAACAGGTGGTAGGTTCTAAGTGAATTTGAATGAGTATATAAGAAGGAATACATGAGGAAAACTGAGTTAGCAAACTTCATCTTCTTCGAAAAACCTTCTCGCCTATACTGTAATTCACTGCAAGCTCAATTTCATTTCTTCCATTTCTCTCATACATGAGCCATGAAACTTCATCTGGTAGTAGCCAAACCTTTATTCCATAGTTGAAGAGCTGAGGAATAAGCAAAGTAAAGCTAAGTGAGGCAAGAAAACATTCTGTTTTTGGAAGAGCAACTGGGTTAAAGTGAGTTTCATATTTTCCATGGTTCTCTTGATATTCCATACTAGAGTTCTATGTTTTATAACGTGATAAACATAGATATAGCCTGGTTTTAGTTAAATATTGTTGGAATATATAAGAAATTAGATGGAAAATAATCAGGAATGATTAAGAAAAACAATGGGCGACCAGGCTTATCCAACAGCTTGCCAAATAGGCGACCAAGGAGTACTCGCCCAAAGGTGGAGGCGAGCTCAAGAGTTGCATGAGTTGGCGGCATATGAGTTCGCCAAACTCTTTGGATAATTGATGATAGTTAAAGAAAAGGGCGAGGATCAAGGATCGCCCAAAAAGACGAGAATGGCGACTAATTCTGATCGTCCATGTGGAAATGTTAGTGATCGCCAATGAGGCGAGTAGGTAATAAAGAACTCGCCAAAGTGGTTGTTCAAGTGGCGCGGAATTCCACATTTAAGCCAATAAAGACTTGGCGAGTTGAATGTTGGACGAACTCCCAAAAATATTAGTGGCGAGTTATGGCGGGCAAGCTCCCACTTGTAAGTCATTTGATGAATGACGAGCTCGGTTGGGCGAGTTAGTAAGAACTCTTATTGGCGAGCTATTTGATTATTAAGTCTCGCCAAAATGTTGAAAATATTGGAAAAGGAAATATTAATAGAATTTATAAATTATTTGCAACCGAGAATTGGGATGTTACAGATTTAATGGTATCAGAGTAGGGTTGGTCGGATGTCTAGTGATGCTTACAACGAAAAGTGAATAGCAAACATTCCCTGTAGTACTGTATAATATGAATATATAATTGATATATTGATGATAAGTAATAAATGATCTCTGTGGTGCAGATATGAGTGGAAGGAGGAGGATACGCTTAGTGAGAGGTATAGGCCGAGGTAGAGCGGCACAGATTTCGGAACCGCAGACACCAGAACCTGCCCCAAGACCTCCACGTCCTATACAGCCGGAGAGTATTGATACTCGTGTGAGCCGAGTGGAGAGGCTAGTAGCCGATTTCATGGCTATGTATCAGGCGGATAGAGCCGTTGATAGGGCAGAGAGGGAGAGAGTTGCCGCTCCCGCAGCCCCAGTAGAGGCGCCAGTACCGCCACAGCCGATACCAGTTGTACCTGAGCCTTAGCCTATTCCACCACCGGCACCTCAGCCACAGGTAGCTCCACCACAGCCAGTGATTCGGTCGCTTAAAGATGTGGAGTTGTATTGTGATGTGGCATTGGTGAAATCATTTAAGAAGTTGGATCCACCTAAGTTTAAAGGTACTAGGGATCCATTGGCAGCAGAACAGTGGATTATCGAGGTTGAGAGATTACTTATGATGATGAGATGTTCGGAGATGGAGAAGGTAGGCCTAGCAGTGTTCCAGTTGGCAGATGATGCAAGACATTGGTGGAAGGCCACTCAGACTGTATTATTTTCTCAGCATCAGGATCTGTCCTGGGATATTTTTGTGGATGCTTTTCGGAGGTAGTATATTCTTGACACTGCTCAGGAAAAATTACAGCATGAATTCATGGATTTAGTTCAGAGTAGTATGTCAGTGAACGAGTATGAGGCTAAATTTACTACTTTGAGCCGTTTTGATCCACAAACTAGTGCGAATACCAGATATAAGATTTCGAGGTTTAGGGCTGGTTTGAGACCCTCCATCAGAATGAAGCTAGCTCCATTTGACATTTCGACCTATGATGAGATAGTTCGACGGGCTCAGCTATGTGAGAGGGATTATGAGCAGTTCCAGCTCGATTTCAGTAGTAAGAGTAAAGGTAAAGCAAAGGGAAAGACTAAGAGGTTTATGGAGGATAGATCAGGTAGAGAGCAGCCCAAGAGGACTAGACCTATGGGCATACAGATTTCAGAGGGCAGATTTAATAGACCAACAGTTTCTACTCCTGCTAGTGGCCCCACCCCTACTCAGAGAAGTGTTGCGCCCTTATGTAGACATTGTGGAAGGTCGCATGGGTCGCACCCTTGTCCTTTAATGTCTGGGGCATGTTTTAAATGTGGACAGACGGGCACTTTATTAAGAATTGCTCGATGTTCAGAGAATCAGTTGCTTCTACTAGACTTCGTGCATTACCTTCGATAGCGACACCGACAGTTCAGAGTGAGCCAGAGAAAACGACACCCTCACAGGCTAGGCGGGCGACACCGCAGAGAATGGTAAGAAGGTTGTAACTCAGGGTCGGGTGTACGCGTTGGATCAGGAGACTGTCGACGCCTCTATCAATGTGATTAAAGGTAAAGTATATCTCTTTGATATTCCCGTAATTGCCTTATTTGATCCGGGTTCTACTCATTCGTTCTTATCGCCTACATATGCTAACAGGACCCCAGTAGAGCCGAAGTTGTTAGAATATACTTTACAAGTGAAAACTCCTTTTAATGACTTCCAGAAGATAGATGTTGTATATAGGAATTGTAAATTGACTATAGGAGAGAAGGTTATGACAGCTAACCTAATTTTGTTAAACATATATGATTTTGATATCATTTTGGGTATGGATTGGTTAGCTCCGAACCATGTTAGTTTGGATTGTAATACTAAGTTTATTACCTTCTCTCATCCTGAAAAGTACATTGTAAAGTTATTGTAAATTAATAAAAAGTATGTGAATTTATGTTATGAGATGACATGTGTACTGAATTTGTAGTTATGTATGAACGTTTATGAAGGATATATTGCTAGTGTGGAGGATGTAGAGAGGAAACACCCAAAGATCCAAGAGATTCATGTGGTTAAGGACTTCTCGGATGTATTTCCAGAGGATTTACCAGGGTTACCACTGGATCGAGAGACGAAGTTTATGATCGAGTTGGTACCCGATACGGAGCCGATTTCTAGACCCCCATATCGGATGGCATTGACAGAGTTAGATGAGCTCAAGAAGCAGCTCCAAGAGTTATTAGATAAGGGATTTATACGTCCCAGTATGTCACCGTGGGGAGCTCCAGTACTATTTGTTCGGAAGAAGGATGGTAGTCTCCGGTTATGTATAGATTATCGGATGTTGAAAAGGGCTACCGTTAAGAATAAGTATCCACTACCTCGGATTGATGATCTGTTTGATCAGCTTAGGGGTGCACAAGTATTTTCCAAGATAGACCTCCGATCAGGCCATCACCAGTTGAAAATTAAGGAGTCGGATGTGCATAAGACAGCATTTCAGACTCGCTATGGTCACTATGAGTTCTTAGTGATGCCTTTTGGGTTGACAAATGCCCCTGCAGCTTTTATGAGTTTGATGAATGAGGTGTTTCATCCATTTTTGGATAAGTTTGTCATAGTATTTATAAATGACATCCTGATTTATTCTAAGACTCCGGAAGAGCACGAGCAACATTTGCAAATTGTTTTACAAACCCTCAGAGAGCGAAAATTGTATGTTAAGCTTAGTAAATGCGAATTCTGGCTTGACCATATTATATTTCTTGGACATGTAGTGTCAAAGGATGGGGTATCAGTTGATCTGTCCAATATAGAGGCCATTGTTCAGTGGGAAAGGCCTAACACGGTTACCGAGATACGGAGTTTCTTAGGTCTTGTCGGATATTATCACAGGTTTGTGGAGAGATTTTCTAAGCTTGCTGCTCCATTGACACGACTTACACGTAAAGATGTAAAGTTTGAGTGGAATGATGCGTGTGAGCATAGTTTTCTCGAGCTTAAGAAGAGATTGACTAGTGCCCCCGTATTAGCCATTCCTAGCGGATCAGGAGGATTTATGATGTATACCGATGCATCCGCTCAAGGTTTGGGGTGTGTGCTTATGCAGCATGGTCGGGTTATAGCCTATGGTTCTCGACAGTTGAAGGATCATGAGAGGAATTACCCGACACATGATTTGGAGCTAGCCGCAATAGTGTTTACATTGAAGATATGGCGGCATTACTTGTACGGGGAGAAATTTCAGATATATACAGACCATAAGAGTCTGAAATATATATTTTCACAGCGATAGTTGAATTTGAGGCAGCGACGGTGGATGGAGCTGCTAAAGGATTATGATTGTGAGATTTTGTATCACCCAGTAAAACTAATGTGGTAGCAGATGCACTGAGCCGTAAGCATGTTGGCATGGTATCTTACATGATGATCAGGGAACATGATTTGATAGAGCAGTTCTCTAACCTCAGGCTGACAGTTGTTTCCTTTGATCAGTACGGATTTACGGCTAGTTTTCGTCTAAAGCCGGATTTGATAGATCGAATCAAGAAAGCTCATAGGAGTGATGATTATTGCATCGGGATTGCCAGTCAGATTCAAATGTAAGATGAGTTGGATTTTGAGATTGGCACCGATGAGATATTGAGGTTTAGAGGTCGGATATGTGTTCCCGGTGATCAGCAGCTTAGAGATTTGATTTTATCAGAGGCTCATACCTCTAGATATACATTACATCCGGGAAGTACTAAGATGTACCATAATCTCCGGAAAGTGTATTGGTGGCCTAAGATGAAGAGGGACATCGTAGATTTTGTTGCAAGATGTCTAACATGCCAACAAATTAAGATTGAACATCAGAAGCCGGCAGGTATGCTTCGACCATTATCGATTCCTACGTGGAAATGGGAGCATGTGACTATGGATTTTATTATGGGATTACCACGGACCCGGAAGAGGTATGATGCTATTTGGGTGATAGTCGACAGATTGACTAAGTCTGCTCATTTCTTAACCATGAGATCTACAGATTCAGTTAGTGCCTTGGCCGAATTGTATGTCAGGGAAATAGTGAGGTTACATGGTGTTCCAGTGAGTATCACCTCTGATAGGGACTCCCGCTTCACCTCCCATTTTTTGGGAGAGATTTCAGGAGGCTATGGGATCCCAGCTGAGTTTTAGCTCCGCCTTTCATCCACAGACTGATGGACAGTCCGAGCGTACTATACAGACGCTCGAGGATATGTTGAGAGCGTGTGCACTGGATTTTAGAGGCTCATAGGACAATCACTTACCCCTGGCAGAGTTTGCTTATAATAATAGTTTTCATACGAGTATCAGCATGGCACCGTATGAGGCCTTGTATGGCAGACGATGCAGATCCCCGATAGCATGGGAAGAAGTGGGAGACCATAAACTGTTAGCTCCCGATTTGGTCGAGCAGGCTTCTCGTGATGTACGGATGATCTGTGAGAGGCTTAGAACGGCTCAGAGTCGGCAGAAGAGTTATGCAGATACTAGACGCCGACCATTAGAGTTTGTAGCGGGTGATTATGTGTTTTTAAAGATCTCACCGTCCAAGGGTATAATGAGATTCGGGAAGAGAGGAAAGTTGAGTCCCCGATATATTGGGCCTTATGAGATCTTAGATCGCGTGGGAGATGTGGCATATTGGTTAGCACTACCACCAGAGTTGTCAGGTGTGCATAACGTATTCCATGTCTCGATGTTGAGAAAGTACCATCCAGATCCTTCCACGTGATTCGACATGAGCCACTGGAGATCAGAGAGGACATGAGTTACGTTGAGAAACCAGTACGGATCCTGGATAGGAAGGATAAAGTATTGCGATCTAAGACGATTCCTTTGGTTAAAGTGCTCTGGCAGTATCATAACGAGGAGGAGGCTTCTTGGGAGTTAGAGAGCCTTATGCGTGAGAGATACCCAGAGCTCTTTCAGTGATAGGTCTGAGTTAAATTTGGAGGACCAAATTTCTTAAGGTGGGGAGAAATGTAAAACCCGAATTTTATTATACTATATATCATATTTGTACATGATTGATAGTGGAAATAAATTCTTTTAGTGAAATTAAAGAATGATTAAATGTGAATTTCCACTTTTCATTTTAAGTTATGATTTACAATATGGTGTACAAAAGAAAGAAAAACAAATATCAAATTGTAACAAGAAATCTTATTGGTTGAAGTGTGAAAGCATTAAATGAAACAAATGAAGAAATAAATGAGATAAAACAAAGTCAATAATAGTGGAAGGAATTGGCGTGGAGAAGAGAAGAAAAGAAAAGAGAAAAGTCAAGGAAATGGGCTATAGTGGACTTCTTGCCACTTTGCTTCTCCTGACAAAATTGGGCTAGGCAATAAATGACAAGGTAAAATTAGTCAAGAACGGATTGCAGTAAGGACTTTACCACCGTTCCTTTTTGCTGCAATTTTCTTTGGTTTTTAATGCAGGAAATGATGAAAGAAAATGAGATAAGAACGGGTGGTAGGTTCTAAGTGAATTTGAATGAGTATATAAGAAGGAATACACGAGGAAAACTGAGTTAGCAAACTTCATCTTCTTCGAAAAACCTTCTCGCCTATACTGTAATTCACTGCAAGCTCAATTTCGTTTCTTCCATTTCTCTCATACATGAGCCATGAAACTTCATCTGGTAGTAGCCAAACCTTTATTCCATAGTTGAAGAGCTGAGGAATAAGCAAAGTAAAGCTAAGTGAGGCAAGAAAACATTCTGTTTTTGGAAGAGCAACTGGGTTAAAGTGAGTTTCATATTTTCCATGGTTCTCTTGATATTCCATACTAGATTTCTATGTTTTATAACGTGATAAACATAGATATAGCCTGGTTTTAGTTAAATATTGTTGGAATATATAAGAAATTAGATGGAAAATAATCAAGAATGATTAAGAAAAACAATGAGCGACCGGGCTTATCCAACAGCTTGCCAAATAGGCGACCAAGGAGTACTCGCCCAAAGGTGGAGGCGAGCTCAAGAGTTGCATGAGTTGGCGGCATATGAGTTCGCCAAACTCTTTGGATAATTGATGATAGTTAAAGAAAAGGGCGAGGATCAAGGATCGCCCAAAAAGACGAGAATAGCGACTAATTGTGATCGCCCATGTGGAAATGTTAGTGATCGCCAATGAGGCGAGTTGGTAATAAAGAACTCGCCAAAGTGGTTGTTCAAGTGAGGCGGAATTCCACATTTAAACCAATAAAGGCTTGGCGAGTTGAATGTTGGGTGAACTCCCAAAAATATTAGTGGCGAGTTATGGCGGGCGAGCTCCCACTTGTAAGCCATTTGATGAATGGCGAGCTCTGTTGGGCGAGTTAGTAAGAACTATTATGGGCGAGCTATTTGATTATTAAGTCTCGCCAAAATGTTGAAAATATTGGAAAAGGAAATATTAATAGAATTTATAAATTATTTGCAGCCGGGAATTGGGATGTTACAAAATATCAGGGATACACAAAAAATTAGTATACCATGAAATATTAACAAATTATATAGAAGTAAAAACAATGTAAATTTATACTTTAAAAGTTTATTTTAAATAACTATATATATATATATATATTTGTTCTTTTGTCTTCTATTTCTTCTATATATTTTAATTTTTTTCATATTTTTTTCTAATATTAAATATCTAATCTTACATATAAAATTGTATCATAAATTAAAGAAAGATATAGCCATATAGGGATGTAATTAGTTGAAACAATCTCCATTAAGATATCAATGGAGGTTGAAGGTTTAAATTATAAAAATATGTGATTTTATTAACATCAAGATGTATTTGTTCAAATCAAAAACATATTTAAATTTTATTTATAAATTAAAAAAGTTACGTGAAATTGATTTAAAAAATGAGAAAATTTTCAGTTTTTTCATATCAAAGACATAATTAAAATTTATTTATAGATTACTTCGATTAAAATTACTATATAAATTTTATTTAAATCTGACCAAAATTATATAATTACATCGAATATATTTTTTTCTTATTTTATTATGTTAAAATATACAAAATACAAATAAAACATATTAAAGATACAAATTTTGTATGGTTCATAAA